>CAVLGL010000126.1:8982142-10182142 GCA_963668995.1 Parnassius mnemosyne | reverse complement strand
CGAGATAAAAACAATATAATAAAGATCGTTAAACTTTATTATATCATATTATTACATCATTTATTAAAAAAGGTAATTTTTATTTCCCTAAATTTGAAAAAAATCGTCATAATTAACTTTATAGAACTAGTTTTCTAAATGTTTATATAATTAGTTCGCCTGGCAGTCGGTCGGTGGCGCGATGAGTCCACTCCGGACATCTTAAAGTCTAAATATAAAATTTATTAATAACCCCTTTACAAAAAATATTGTACATATGCGTCATTTTAGTCCTAAACATGTAATTTGTTCATATTTTAAACACAGCGTAACAATTTGCATGCCATTGCAAGAAAAACAACCATTTTAATAAAACTTTGTTTCTGTCTGTCTGTCTGTCCGGGCTATTCTTCAAAATGGCTGCACCGATTGCGGTGAAACTGTACGAACAGATAGAGAGCAATGAAAAACTTGGAGTACTTTCTTTGTGAAATCGATAAATTGATAAAATATATGATCATTAATGATTATTTCTAAAAATCTGAAGAACGTCACAACATTATTAGATCCACCCATAGCCCACTCAGGCGAAGCCGATGCGGGTTGTTAGTTTTATATAAAGATTTATCGGAGAGAAAATTTTAAATGCTGCGTGATTAACAAAAAATTACATGAATGACACACAGATCTCTCAATCCGTCACAGACAAGATTTGCGTTAATTTTCACTCTTTTCGGCGTGTACGTCAAGCGTCTTTCCAGATACTATACAGTTGTCAGTTTTACGCTTGGCGTAAAAGGATGACTGTGCTGCTATAAGATCTCTCTGGCATTACTCATAGTTTACCACACACCCGGTGAGAAATGCAGTGATGGATTCTGCAACAGCACAAGAATTTTATAGTGATGAAATTCATTAATTTTCTCTAAAGAAATTTCAAATCTAAAATAAACAAATGGCTGTTTCAATTACTTTTATATACTGAATGAATATTGTGGTTTTAAAATTATAACTTTATGCAAGCATTCTTAGTGAAATTAATAAATAACTCGTTGGCTATTTTAGCATATTTTCATTGCCTGCTTCGTGCTGAGCAAGAAGGGAAAGCGAGGTACGTTATATGCGTCCTGCATGGAGAACATATTGCAGTATCCTACTAAAGTGGGGTCATCCAAATTGAAAGACGCACGTGCAACGCCGAACGCCCCGTCGAACACTCCGCCCAGTCTTAAGTATCAGTCATAAATTATAATTATTATCATCTTGCTCATCATCAATGAGGCCTTTTGTGGGTCTATAATTCAAGGAAGGTATATCACAAAATAAAATTTGCAATAGGTCAACTGAATACATTCATTAAAATATTTAATATTACAATGAATGAGTAAAAAAAATAGTAAATTAACAACAGTTAACTATGTGTTTTGTGATTTTCCTTGGGGGGGGGGGGGGGGGAGGATGTATGTTGAGCAATGCTCTTGTGATGGGCTGTAATAATGATATAACGTTATGTTAGATATAGAGCACGTTAAATATTCAAACATGCTTAAAGTTCAAAGCCAATTAAAATCGGCTTTACATTAGGCGACAGGTGGCGTCTTATTTAAAGTTATCTAATGCGGAGGAGCTTTAATTAAGATAACTGCTACGCTAGGACTATCAGTAGCACCGGTTTATTTGAGAAACGATTTAATATGTAGCAGATCAGTGCTAGTTAGTACTTCTTAAAGTAATTGCAATTTTAAAATAGGAATAATATACAACGAGCATGTGGCAAACCTGATGTTAAGTGACCGCCCGCTACCCATAAGCATCCTCAATACCGAAGCAATAGCAGATGCAATACCAGCCTCTTAAGAATGAGTGGGCTCTTTTTTTGTCTAACCTAGGTCGTGCCGGACTGGCATAATTGCTGGTAATAGTAAACTATACAATGTTGAAAGTAGCAGGGAATTTCTACAAAAACGCGTGGTCGTCGATTACTAACCATCGAGATATCGTGGATGGAGAACTATGCGGCAGTAGAAATTTGGCGGCCGAAGTTAATAAATGAGAAGAGAGGGACACCAAAAAGCGTGCAAATGTAGTACCCGATGTGATATACAGGGTAATTTTTAATTTACTGAAGACCTTTTGGGAATATATTATTCACATCATAACAACAACATCTGTAAGAAAAGAAATTATATTTCTTCAATTTTTATTTATTTATTTACACTTTATTGCACCTTAATTAAAGGATTACAAAGGGCGAACTTAATGCCTTTAGGCATTCTCTCTCAGTCAACCCGGGACGTGTGGAAATTAGGTGATAGGTGACAAAATAAAATGAACAATAGAGTAAATCAAGGAAAAAAAACTAGTGATAAACTTAAAAATAAACTAATATTATATATATAAATACAATAAACTTATATACTATAAAATATAATACAGACAATATATTATATTTACAAACAAATATATAGGTACATAAATATATACATATTATAAATACATTTTATTTTCATAGAAAAATAAAAATATTTTAATTGGACCTTCTAAACGGCAATAGTCCTAAATAGCAAAATAAAGCGCGTGGAGGGGTAGGGGTGGAGGGGTGTAGGAGGCGGCGCTTGCTCATTTGAACTTGACCTAATTATCTGTGTCGTCAGTCGATCAGTCGCCTTTTGTGCGCCCGCGACTTTTCTCCTTCCGTTGTGAGATTAATATCGCGAACGTTACGCGTTGTTACAATGGCATACCGATACTCAAATATTGAGTATACCGAAATGGTGCGAATTTTAGCAATTTGCAATGATAACGTTAGTGAAGCCTGCCGTGAATATTCAAGGCGATTTCCCAACTCACGTGCACTGAGCTACGCTACGATGCTAGGTACTACAGAGCGATTGCGAGATTACGGGCAATTCCAGCCTGTATCAATCGATGGTCGTCCGGTGGTCATCCACCGCGGGGACACAGTACCAGTACGTGAGCAGGAAGACATACTGCAGTTTTTTGAACAAAATCCAGCAGCGAGCACTTATGAAGCAGCCCGACAGTTCAATGTGTCACAGTACTACGCATACATCAAACATTGGTGACAGGTCATGCCCTACCCGCACACAGGCTTTACAGTCACAGTAAAGTGACTGCACAGCCCTTAGCAATCGACCATCCACACCATACCCCGGCAACAGTTCCCACATTTTCTTCCTTACAACCTTATCAAATGCTTTCTCAAGATCCACAAAAGCACAGAAAATCTTCTGGTTAGCAGCCAGAAGCTTTTCCGTGATCATGCGGAGAGAAAACATTTGATCCGTGCATCCTCTTCCAGGTCTAAATCCGCATTGTGCCTCCCATAGAAATCTTTCCGATTTCTCTTGCATCCTACGTGTCAAAACCTTCGAGTAAACTTTACTTGCTAAACTGGTCAAGCTGATCGCCCGATAGCACACAAGTTTTACAAAAGTTCAATCAAAAAATACCTAATAGTACTGAAACATACTCTTTTAAAACATCTTAGAAATGGTTGACATGAACATTCGGTCGAATATAGGCCCTTACTTTGCATTTTTAATATTTTTGAATAATTTTCATTCACCACTGTCTAAATGTTCCAGCTGATATGCATACCTCGAAAGGGTTGGCCATAATATTTATCATGCTTGCCCGACAAGTTAGTCAGCTCAGAACCGAAATATGACACACTAGTAACGCCATTTCACATTCTACTAATGTTTTGAGTCAACTCGCTATATTTCTGAAAAAATTTACTTATCCTTCCTATAAATTAAAAACATTTTTTAATACGAAGTAAAAGCCGACTTCATAGAATTAAAAATATTTAAATAATTTTCCTATAAAAGTTTCTAAAGACGGCGCTAAGACAAATTATACAGAAAAATGAGAGCCCCACTGCAAAAATTATTATGTGGAAATTACTTTATTATTTATAGATTTTTGAGTAATTTTAACATTTAATCAAAAGATGAATTTTTGACTATTTGAGTAGATTAAGGTAATATTACATGCTCAGAGTTTTAATATGCTGTGTAAATAACCACATTAAATTACCTATCTTTCACCCCCATAGGAAGAATTTTTCAAAATTATTTGGGACCACCACTGAATTTAAGTTTCAACAATTGAGATTGGATTCATAACTTTAACCCCTTAATTATTATCTACGAGCTAATTCTGACGTAGATCCTCTTCAAAGTTTTCCACTTTTAAAATATTAAATACCCTAACATCGTAGGTATTACCGCTTGAAGTTTCTAAACAATTTACAAGTTGATTAATCCCTAAAATAAATTTATTGAACTCATTTTCAAATCCCGAATTTAACATTTCTGACGTAATCCAGAATTGCTACCTGTTGTGGACCTTGATTTAAAAAAAAAATAAAAAAAATCTTATTTTAATCTAAACAAAAATGTTTCTAAATAAAATGTAATAATTATTATCTTATGGAATTCACAAATTTTCAATTTACGTAGTATTTAGTTTAGTGTACGGATTGCAGTACAGTTCAGTTGACCATAGTCAATGTTCGGAATGCGAAATCTAGTGCGTAGTACATATACATCGATGTATTGAATAAATAAGATTCTGTTTTTGTTTCTGTATAATTATGAATAATACACGAGTCACGAACTTATCCGAAGAACGCACGATAATCCACGAACACTGAGTTTCGGCGCCGACGAAGGTTCGGCAGATTTTTTGCCGAAACCGAAACTATTACCGAAACTAGATTTTTTTTGCCGAAATTTGCCGAAACCGAAACCGAAACTGAATCTTCGGTCGGTCACTAGTTTTTTATTTATCTTGATGGTAGTTCCATGTGTATTATACGAGTATTTCATTTGTACTATTATCTTTATCCTTGTGTATAATAGGGAATTGTGAGTATTCCATGTGTTTTATAGTGTATGAAACTCTTTTTATTACCACATCAGTCAGCAAACAGTTTACACTATATTAATTAAATTAAATTAACTATAAAATATGATATAATAGTGCAACCAACACCATTAGCACCTTACTTTGATAAATAAAATTTTAGATTGAGAATTGCTTACAAAGATTTGAACTTCTACTAAACCATACAATTATAAAGAAAAATAACAATTATTGTGGAAACCAATTACACATACTCTTTGTCCTTAAAACTTCCTCTCTTGAAAACTCTGGATGTATGTCTTGAGATGTTGTAACTTATAAAGTCTCATTTCTGGTTGTTTTTACGTTCTTAAGTAAGTTGCACATGAACAAACATCTAGACAGCAAACAATTATCGGTAGTTTATATAAAAACTTGATCCAAGCGCTAATCGAAATGACCCCGGAAGAAACCGTACTGGCGATCACTAATCACCTGGTGCTCCTCAAGGTAATTGTCATTATCCTTCGATCTTCTTCTAACACAAGATTTGTCATCATCATCATCATCTTTACAGCCCTTCACAAGTCCACTGCTGAACATAGGCCTCCCCCAAAAATTGCCACAAAGCACGGTCCTGAGCCACCTGCATCTATCGACTTCTCATTCTTTCAATAAGAAAATATTTCTTATTTCTCAGTCATGAAGGTTTCCTCACAATGTTTTCCTTCACTGCCGAGCACGTGATAAATCAGCACTTAAAACTGCAACTAAGAATTTCATTGGTGCCGGCGGGGATCAGACCCGGGTTGCTCGCGTACTGTGAAACTTACAGGGTGCGCTAACCATCTGATCTACCACGGCTTTTCATTATATTGTTACTAGTTACTAGTTCCGAAATACACTTGATATCTATAAAGCAATTAACTTCATAGTGAAGAGTGCATCTAAAACAGAAACTACTCTCTTTGTACGAAACTCAGTCCATTGTTTGGGTTATGTAAAGTTGTTATGAAATTCACCAGACTTGACAATCATCGTCATCATCATTATCATCGTCATCGTCATTTATTTCTGCATCTCTTACCATGTCGACACTCCAAATAGAGGGAGGCCTACACTTACGCCCTACACTTCGCTTACCAGTACGAAGTCGCCACTCGAGAACCTTCCTTACAAATCGGTTGTCGGCTGTAGGTTTTTCTAGCCATATGGCCGACCAATTGCCACTTCAGTATACTGATCCGCTGCGCTATGTCGGCTACTTTAGTTCTACTGCGGATTAGTTCCACGACGAAGTCTATTGCGCAGAGAAACGCAAAGCACATATATCCCTTCTTATTGCTTGCTGAGAAACTCTGAGCTTCATTATAAGGCCAGCAGTCAAGGTCCACGTCACAGATTACTCTTTTTTTTAAGTTTTGAGGTGTTCGTGACGACAAACATGTCGTAATCTCTCAACCCTGTCCAGCCGAATTGAATTCATCGATTTAGCTCTCGTTCGAAGTTGTACTTACCTAGTCGGATAATTTGTCCTCAATAAACATAATCGTCAACAACTTCGAGCGTAGTGCTTCTAACAACTACCGCAAATGTTCATATTAAGACCTATCCTTTGTGAAATACTATTTATTGAACACATTAAGTATAGTGCTGATTTCCTCCAGGGATGCAGCCGTAATGACTATATCGGCGGCAAATCGAAAATAAGTGATTTACTTGCCATTGATGTTGATACCGTATCCTTTCCGGTCCAGTAGCTAGAAAACGTCTTGCGAAGCAGCGATGAACGACAGAACCAACGGTTTCGGGGATATTACGTCACCCTGTCTTTGAGCTTCCTGCAGTTGGATATGTTTCGTACTCTGGTTCCGTATTCGGATAGTGTCTGTACTGATGTTGGATATACATATATACACCACCACTACACGTTTAATTATTAATTGTTTTATATAATAAAAAATTGTAATTGTGTAAATGCTATTAATATTATTTATATATGATTTTTGTATTTATGCAATATGGTAATTAAGGGTCCAAATATTGTGGTACGTTAGAAATGGTAAAACATAATGGTTAGGATATTATATACCAACTTGTTCGTTTCATGTTTGAACAAATAAACTAACTTTATTTTGTTCTTTTTTTCACCTTTACCTCGGTGATTACGATAACAAGTGCCAAGTAAATAGAAATAAAAAAGTGCTACAAACACTGATCTCGACTCCAACTATCTGTAACTGAATTGACGTAATAGATAAGATCTAAGGTAGGCAAGTACATTGATTATTTTTATTTTTATTAAAAACATTAATAATAAAATTTTCAAGATTACTAATACTATTAATAGAATCAGGCGTTACTTTGCGGAAGTCCATTATATTAAAGTTGGCAAAATATTACTTCGCGTACATCCGCTCGATAAAATAAAATGATGTGTCTTACCTAATGATTTCTTATATTTACGCGAACACTACACATTTAAATAAAACTAATTTTACGGATTTTATCGCGTATATTAACTTATTTTACATTCCCGACGTTTCAAGTACTTTACAGCACCCATGGTCACGGGGGGGGACTGAGGTGTATGACGTCCCAATGTCATAGTTAACCACGGCTACCTCCAGATTAAAAATTATTAATTTTTGTTCCGATCTACGCAGTATGAACTTATAGTATCATGAAGTCTTGCAGTTGTATGCTTGGGTTGGGATTTAATTTTATTAATTATGGGATCCCAAGCAGATGGTAGCACCCAGCCATCTTCTCTATTGAAATTAGGATGTTTCTTGATTTCAATAGCCTCGCGAATCATCCTTGGAAGGAATCGGTGTTCTTTAGCGAGGATTTGTGGTCTACAAATCTAATGTAGTGACGGGGGCGATCCTGTACGTGTTCACAGACTGCAGACTTCCCGGAGCGTCTATTCTTCACATCAGCTATATGTTCTTTAACGCTGGTTTTTATGGATCTTTTAGTTTGTCCTATATAAGAGAGACCACATTCACAATCAAGCTTGTACACCTCTGCATCTTGCAGAGGAATATGACACTTGACTGATGGTAAAAAATGACTAATCTTCTTCGGCGGCTTGAAATATGTTTTAATGGAAGCACGCTTCAAGATGTAGCCAATCTTGTCAGTGACACCTCTGACATATGGCAGTACAGCAGGCACTCGCTCGACTGTGGCCGGCTTCACTCGTTCACTGTGACGTAGGCGCGGGACCCGAAGCTTATTGTCGTGCAAAACTTGCTTGACGTGTTGGAGCTCGGCGGCCAGGTGTTTACTGTCACAGATCCCTCGTGCTCTCTGAAACAAAGATTTACCCACGGTAGCTAACTGTGAAGGATGATGGTGAGAATCACCGTTTAAATATCTATCTGTATGGGTCTTTTTTCTATACACAGTGTGGCTCAAGGTGTTATCAGGATTCCGAATTACTAACACATTTAGAAAAGCTAAAGAATTGTTTTCCTCTAACTCCATTGTTTGTCGGATGCAAGTACTTAGAAGAAGGTTAAAAATGACCCAACAAATAACACACTCAAAACAACTAGTGATCTCATAAAGAATCACTCCGAAAGATTAAATCTAGACGTAAAATCGATAATACCTACGTGTGCCAAACCACCGAAGTTGTATGGGTTACCAAAAATACACAAGCCCAATGCTCTACTACGTCATATAGTGAGCCAAATCGATTCACCAACTTACAAAGAGCAAGGCAAGACTTCATGATACTGTAAGTTCATACTGCGTAGATCGGAACAAAAATTAATAATTTTTAATCTGGAGGTAGCCGTGGTTAACCATGACATTGGGACGTCATACACCTCAGTCCCCCCGTGATCATGGGTGCTGTAAAGTACTTGAAACGTCGGGAATGTAAAATAAGTAAATATACGCGATAAAATCCGTAAAATTAGTTTTATTTAAATGTGTCTTACCTAGTTTGAAGAGCACCTACCGCCCTCCCTCAATTGCGTGCACTATCACCGTCACTACTAATCCCAGCACCACAACTCCCAACACCACTACACTAGGAAGGACACACCACTGACTACAATATGACACGTGTTTCGCCTCTACACGAGGCATCTTCAGGTAATCTAGACTCTGCGGTGGCTTACCGCTGGGCACCCGCAGAGTGCACGCAATTGAGGGTGGGCGGGAGGTGCTCGTCAAACTAGGTAAGACACATCATTTTATTTTATCGAGCGGATGTATGCGAAGTAATTTTTTGCCAACTTTATTATTAATACTTCCATTTACGCTCAAAACTTGTGGTAAGATTGGTTCACGACAGTTTTCGAATGGCGGATTCGAATCTACGACTTTCCGAATTTGATTTCGCACTCTTAACTGTATTTTTTAGAGTAACACAAAAGACAAACCGACTACACAGTCTTCTAGGCAAATGGGAACCGTTACTTTTCTATTGATTTTAATTTGTAATTAAGTTTTTTGCACGTGGTAGGGCTATGCTGCAGCTATATTAATAGTATAGTTGTAGCACGAATGGGTCGGCTCGATCGGGGAAGGACCATGCTCTCACAGAAGCTTTTTCTCTGTGGCAACCCCGGTGACAAATAGTTAAAAAATTGGGCTCCCAAATAATTTCGTAAAAATAATTATTGTAATTGATCATTTCCACCTCAAATTTAAGTTATAGTTGTTAATTACGAACAAATTTTATTGTGTAATAAATAAAAGTGGTAAATATTTAAATAAATAAATTTTTAGTGCCTCTCAACTTAAAGTGACAGCAGGTAACGAACATCGTTTAAAAGTTACTGTAATTCTTGTTATCCCTTTTAATATTTACGATATATCTCTTAAGTGTTGTTGTTTTCGGATTTCATTTTGAATTGTTTTCTTGATAATTTAATTTGAGATCTGTAATTAGAGTCCTATAATTGGATATTTGCTTACTCTGTTCCCTTAATTTTCCATCTTTGTTTTCTTTTACTATTTAAAATACATAGTAAAATGAATACTCGTAACGCCAAAACGCGCCAGATGGAGAACCAACTCCATCTTGCGCTCCAAGAACTGAGGGCGTCCAGGGAGCAGTGTGAGCTGTTACTTAAAGAAAGGGATGACAACGAAAAGGAAATAATAAGTATAATTTCGAAAAATACTCAATTGAAAAGTGATATGGTTAAGTTACATAGAGACTATACAGATATTTTAAAGGAAAGGGATCAGCTCCAGAGGACAGTCGATGAGTTTGACCGATGCAGCAAAGAATATGAGGAATCCCTCAGATTAATTGCTGCATTGAAATTACAATTAACTGAAGCTAATGAGCAAATTTCAGAATTTAAACAAAACATTGATAACTTGCATGCACTTAAAACTCAGAGTCTGTTCGAGGAGCTCGTAGAATGTAAATTTCATAAAACGTTGCAACCCTCCACAACAATAGACTTGACTGATGATTCTACCACATCAAGAACAGCAGAAAGGATTACAAGCAGCAGAAGGAAATTAAAAAAATATATAAAAATTAATAAATATATTAGGAAAGTGCAAAAATTAGTTAAAACTAAAATTAATATTAAAAATTATATAAATGTATGTAAGGAAAAGCAAGAGTTAATTAGTAAAATTAAATTATATTCAATTGAGGTGGAAAACATGAAAAATTGTTATGAGACTGAAATAGAGTGTCTTAATTCAGAAATTTTATCACTTCAAACCTCATTACAAATTATGTCAAATAAATATCAATCTGCAGGGAATGAGATAAAAGAACACATACTGGCCATGGATAATCTGGTAAAGTCCTGCAAATATAACGAGGAACGTTTTGACTCCTTATTAAAATATCAAACTGAATATCAGCGCTCACTGCCAGGTTCTTCAGGGACAGTGTGTGTTAATAATATGACAAGCAGTAATACTTCATTTTCTTTACCTACACTCTATGATAGTACCATAACAAAGCAGATAAATTTAAAAAGTAATTCATATAATGAAAAAAATAATATAATTGTGTATAGTGATGACATAGGCAAAAACTTGGGTATATCATTGAATAACTGTTTAAAAAGGCAACAGATAAGTAATTACTGCATGCCTGGAGCATCATTCAGTGATATTATGAATAAAATTTTAACTAGTAAATTTAACCCTAATAGTATATTAATAATTTTTGTTGGGAGAAGAGGCAATATGAACAAGAATCAATTATTAAAATATATTGAATATCTCAATAACATAAATGTGGTTAAAGTTATCTTGTTTACATTGCCTTATATAGAGGGGTGGCCACAGGAAAATAAACTAAGACATAATTTAAATTTAATGATGCATAACTTGACATGTAACAATAACTTAAATTTGACATTTAATTGTAAGAATAATAATGATAAATTTCATTTAATTGATATTAATAATTTAACTAAGAAGTTTTTGACAAGAGATAGGTATTACCTATCAAAGTATAGTTTAAGACTGGTAGCAGATACGCTATCTTATTATTTATATTTTAACTCAGCCAATGATTTGGCTACCTTGACACCTGCTTCTTTTGAGCAACAAAATAATTTTACATTTGATTTGGAACCAGTTCCAAGTAATTTAAATTAGATAATAAGACAATAGAGGTAATCTCTAGCAAAGATAATTTAAATAGCTTAGAATGCAACTTACCAATACATAATTATGCAATTTTACAAAATAAAAATAATAAAAACTGTATCAACCTGGTGCATCAAAATATACAAGGTATGTTAGGCAAAGAATTAGAAATTGAATTATTTTTAAATAGTAACAGTATAAATATTTTATGTATTACAGAACATTGGTTGAAAGAATACAACTCCATATTTAATTTCAGTAATCACCAGGTGGTCAGTTCGTTCAATAGAGATACTAAATTACGTGGTGGCTCCTTAATATTAGCTAATAAGTCCTTATCATGTAAAGAACGTAAAGACATTGTGAGCCTCTCTGTTGAGCGTACTGTAGAAATGGCATGTGTTGAGCTTGAGCACCTTATTGTTGTCAGTGTTTACAGACCCCCATGTTCAAGTTATGATACTTTTGAAAAAATTATGGAAGAAGTTTTAGTTAAGCTTAATAAACAGAATAAATCTCTTGTAGTGTGTGGAGACTTTAATATCAATCTCCTGGAAACTTCTTCCATCAGTATTAAATTCTGTTCTTTGTTCAAATCCTATAATCTTAATAATTTATTCTTTGAAGCTACACGTATTGCAGGGTGTAGTGCAACTTGTATTGATAATATTTTTACAGGTGTTGTACCAATCAACAAATCAATAATTCAAAAACTTAGTTCAGATCACTGTGGACAACTGGTTTCGTTACCTTATATGCACAAAAAACAGGTAAATGAGAAAATTGTGTTTGTTCCTATTAATGCAAAACGCCTGGAGAGATTTAGAAGTAATATGTTAAAAATCCTTCCATCCCTTTCTTATAAGAACAATGCAGACTATTTATATAGAGAATTATTTACCTTTATAAACAATGAATTTAATAAAACATTCACTTCTAAAACATTCTCCAGAAACAGTCGCAAGGCATTTAATGAGTGGGCGACAGTAGGAATTTATAAAAGCAGACGAAGGTTATATGACCTTTACCATGAAAGATCGTATAATCTTTCCGATGCTTTTAAAGAATATGTAAAAAATTATTCTAAAATGTTTAAAAGAGTTTGCTCCACAGCCAAATCATTACATATTAGTAACAAAATTAAGGCAGCTAAGAATAAAATTAAAATGACGTGGAGTATAATTAACAGCGAAACCGGTAATGAGAAACCTCGTAATTCAAACTATCAATTAAAAATTAATAATGAATTGACTAAATCAAATCAAGAAGTTGCAGCGGTGTTTGAGAAATATTTCACTGATGTTCCTATCTTGACAACAGAGTCATTGAATGCTTCTCCAACTGTCGCCGAATCATTACTTAAACAGAATGTTAATACCTGTTTAAAAGAATTTAGATTTGAAAAAGTATTACCGCATAATATTGTAAAATACTTCAAAACCATTGATGTAAAGAAAACCGCAGATTTGTGGGGGATTTCCGTTACAGTGATTACGTCCATAATAGATTTAATTGCACCTCATCTTGCTATTATTTTTAATACTTGTATCGATTCTGGTGTGTTTCCTGATTTAATGAAGTATAGTAAAGTAATACCTTTATTTAAATCTGGTAGTACATTGGACCCCGCTAATTATAGACCTATTTCTGTACTACCAACTCTCAGTAAAATTTTTGAAAAAATAATTTTGGATCAATTGTTAATTTTTTTTAATACAAATAAATTACTTCATAAAAATCAATTTGGTTTTACAAGGGGTCGCTCGACGTCTGACGCCGGTGTTGAGCTTATGAAATATATTTTTAATGCCTGGGAGAATTCACAAGATGCCTTAGGTATTTTCTGTGACCTTTCCAAGGCTTTCGATTGTGTTCATCATGATACATTAATCAGGAAACTACAACATTACGGTGTAAAAAATTTGGCGCTTAAACTTATTACTTCATATTTAAGTAACAGAACTCAAAAAGTCGTCATTAATGGTAAATGTTCCTCCGGATCGGTAGTATCAATGGGCGTTCCTCAGGGCTCGATTCTTGGCCCATTCCTGTTCTTAATCTATATTAATGACTTACCTTATCTTGTAGGGGACAATCACGATATAGTATTATTTGCTGACGATACCTCTTTAATTTTCAAACTGAAACGGCAGTCAATTAAATATGACGATGTAAATAATGCTCTATCGAAACTAGTACATTGGTTTAACGCCAACAATTTGCTCTTAAACGGCAATAAGACAAAATGTATTAAATTTACAATACCTAATGTAAAACATTCGAAAACCAATGTGCTCTTAAATGGGGAGGAGTTGAGTCTTGTGGATACCACTGTTTTTCTCGGTATTACTATTGACGCGAAACTTCAATGGGGCCCCCATATATCTAAATTAGCAAGCAGACTTAGTTCTGCAGCATATGCTGTAAGAAAGATTAGAAGTCTCACAGATGTTGAGACAGCTAGGTTAGTGTATTTTAGTTACTTTCATAGCGTAATGTCTTATGGAATTTTGCTATGGGGTAATGCGACTGATATTGAAGCTATATTTGTTTTGCAAAAGAGAGCCGTACGGGCGATTTATAATCTAAATTGTAAAGAGTCCCTTAGAGAAAAATTTAAAGAAATAAACATATTAACTTTGGCATCGCAATATATTTATGAAAATGTAATGTATGTACATAAAAACATAAATAGCTTTAATAAGAATAAGGATGTTCATACCTTAAACACTAGGAACAAACATAAGCTTGTAATGCCACTTACAAGACTCCACAGAATTAGTAATTCATTTATGGGGCAATGTATACGCTTTTACAACAGAA
This sequence comes from Parnassius mnemosyne, assembly GCA_963668995.1. NCBI lineage: Eukaryota > Metazoa > Arthropoda > Insecta > Lepidoptera > Papilionidae > Parnassius > Parnassius mnemosyne. Next base: position 10,167,877 of record CAVLGL010000126.1, on the reverse strand, counting down.
TCCCAGAACATGTTCAAAGTTTGTCAATAAACAAGTTTAAAAGTTTTATTAAAGAAAAACTGTACAAAAAGGGTTATTATAATATCAAGGAATACATGAGTGAAAATAACCCCTGGGAATAAGGTGATCGCCACCATGCTGGTTCTATGAAAATTCATTTAAAATTGTATAATCAAAATTATTGTTAAGTGAAATTATGTTTAAAAAAAAAGTCCCGCTGGGTTTCTTGCTGGTTCTTCCCAGGACAGAGGTATTTTCCGAACCAGTGGTAAATAAAATAATGACTTTCAATAAGTATTATGTAATAATCCATATTGAATAAAAATCATTCTATTCTATTCTATTCTATACCAGCGTAAAATAGCAGCTTAACGCTGCTGTGTTTCGTATGGTGAGTGTAGAGAACCGGAGACCATTTTTACTGGAAACGAGGCATTCCATCTTAATCCTCATAGGTGACAACGCATCTGCATTTTGATTTGTAATTGAGGATAGATGTAGATGTCTATGGGCCACAGCAACCACTTACCATCAGGTGGACTGTGTACTTGTTTGTTACTCATATCCTATAAAAAAAAAGAAAAAAAAGTTTTCCTAGCATAGAAAAATGCTATTATTATTTAATGTAATTTTTCTACTTTTACTGTTAGACCGGAAAATCTCTGTGATTCTGTGTGAGCTTGTGAAAATTCCGCAAGAAACCCAATGGTATTCTTAAAAGTAATGTTAAAATGAAAAATAAGTTAATTTATGCTTTTAGAAATTAATTACATAACACATTTTAGAAACTCCTCACTCACTCTTACCAAAAATAAAACAATATGTACTAAAAAAATCAAATTGTAAGAAAGAGCAACATAAATGTAACATCTTAGTCAAAGTGATGACAGAAATAAGTAGAGAAATGTAGAAAATGTATTAAGACATGAAATATTAAGGTGAAAGCTTTCAGCATTTCACTGCTTACAATCTTGTAAGTGCATAGCATAATTCATTTTATATGCACGACACGAATTCACATGACTCTTTCAGTAGCGCACTAGGAATGAAATAGTTTTACTTCTTTTTAATTTTCATTGTTTAAATTTAAGTTATTTTTCAAGAACAAAATCGCTATGGGCTAGGATTGTTACCTACCCTTACCCTACCTTACTAAACCTTCATTATTCATCATCATTACAGCCCTTCACAAGTCCACTGCTGAACATAGGCCTCCCCCAAAAAATGCCACAAAGCACGGTCCTGAGCCACCTGCATCCATCGACTTCCTGCATGTCTTACCAGGTCGTCACTCCATCTCGTGGGGGGACGCCCTACACTTCGCCTACCGGTACGAGGCCGCCACTCGAGAACCTTTCTTACCCATCGGTTGTCGGTTCTTCGAGCTATATGGCCGGCCCACTGCCACTTCAGCTTACTAACCCGTTGGGCTATGTCGGTTACTCTGGTTCTACTGCGGATATCCTCATTCCTAAGTTTATCACGCAGAGAAACTCCGAGTATAGCCCTCTCCATAGCTCGCTGAGCGACCTTGAGCTTTCTCATACGGCCAGCAGTGAAGGACTATGTCTCAGTTCCGTAAGTCATCACTGGCAACACGCACTGGTTGTACAATTTGGTTTTAAGGTTTTGAGGTATGTCTGACGAGAAGATGTGTCGTAGCTTCCCGAACGCTGCCCAGCCGAGTTGAATCCGTCGATTGACCTCTCGGTCGAAGTGGGACTTACCTAGTCGGACTATTTGTCCCAGGTAAACATACTCGTCAACAACTTGGAACTTAGTGTTCCCAACAACTACCGGCATAGGTGTGACATGGACATTAAACATGATCTCTGTTTTGTCCATGTTCATCTTAAGACCTATCCGTTGGGAAACACTATTGAGGTCATTGAGCATAGTGCTTAGGTCCTCCAGCGATTCTGCCATAAGGACTATATCGTCGGCAAATCGAAGGTGAGTGATGTACTCGCCATTGATGTTGATACCGTATCCTTTCCAGTCCAGAAGCTTGAAAACGTCTTCCAATGCAGCGGTGAAGAGTTTCGGGGATATGACGTCACCCTGTCTTACACCTCTCTGCAATTGGATAGGATACTAAACCTTACCCTATTTTAATTCTAAAATATGGAATACTAAAGTTCTAAAACAAAATTTTCACAAGGAAAGTTACTTTATTTTAATACAGGTTGATTTTACGTAAGATTGGACTCAAGATATTAAAACAGTCTGTTTTTATTTCTTTACTTCCTTCAGTTTTTTTTTATTCAACGACCTCAAAAATAATATATTAGAAACAAAATAAGTAAAAACCCTACGTTGAGCCCAGAATGTGATAATCACTAATAGCTTGCAATTACTAACATTCCACGTTTTACCTGGAGTTTTCTTCCTTGCACGACTTCTTTGTAAACGATTCCTACCATCGCCGATTTTTCTGGACTGATACGACTTAGGGACCTTCAAGAAACGAGCTTACTCATTTTTAAGGCTGGCAACGCACATGCAATCTCCCTGGTGTTGCAGTTGTTCATAGACGGTGGTCGACACTCACAATTCGCTTGTATACTTAGGCAAGGCGACGGCACGGCTACCGGGGAAGCAAAATTGTGTAAAATGTATGAAATATATGACATGTTTTTCCATTTATATATTTATTTGTTTTTCTATTTATTTCATCTAACAACTATAGTGACAGGAAAAACCTAATGTGACAGTGTAGTTCTTTTCATGCATACCAAAAATGTGGTCATTAACTACTGTAACAAATAGTAAACAATCCTACCCTAGTGAATTCACTTAAGGTGCAATAGAATAGGTCAATGCCTTCAGCCATTTTATTAATTTGTCAAGTCGCACCGGTCCACATCGGTCTATCCGTGATAATTTTGTAGACCCCGCCAAAGTGTAGTAATATTTAGAAGGGACATTACAGAATCAAAGAGTATATAATCACTACGTTTACTCAGAACAATACATAAGAGTGCTCAGATTAATTCTTTTATTTCATTTATCTTCACGCACAATCCCTGACGGGGTAGCCCGAGAGAACAGATCGCCAAGTGTCACGATCCTTACATACCTCTTTCGCTTCTTTCAGATTCATTATCTTCTTCATACATGCACGTCTAGGTATCCGAGTACTCTTGACCCTACCCTCTTCGAGCAATTTGCTCACATGGTCTTCGAAAGTTAGTCTCGGTCTACCTCGACACCTTTTAATATTTACTTTCGCGCTATATATTTTCTTCACCATTCGGTCTTCACTCATTCGCTCAACGTGCCCAAACCACCGAAGCACGCCCTTATCAATTTTTGTGATAAGGTCATCTTTCAAACCTGCCATATTGCGAATCTCTTCGTTTCGCTTTCGGTCGGCCATGGTAACGCCGCACATTTTACGAAGAGATCGCATCTCCACTGCATTCAACTTGCTTTTATGCTTCTTCTGGCATACCCAGGTTTCGCTGCCATATAACAAAGTCGGTACCAACACTGCGTTATGTATTGCAAGGCGTGCACTCGTCACTACGCCTTGCCTTTTGACTAACGCAGTCAGGGCACCATTGACTCTGTTCCCGGCAGCGACACGCCTGTCCACATCTAAATCACATCTTCAATCCCGGCTAAAAGCACTCCCCAAGTATACAATTTCATTTACTTGTTCTAGACATTCCTGATTTACCCATATTTCACACTTCGTTCTCTCTTCGTCCCTTTCAAATACCAGAACCTTAGTTTTATTAGCGTTCAAACGGAGACCTTTAATTTCACATTCCTCTTTCATACACGTGACTAATGCCTGCAGTTCTGCCTCTGATGGTGCAATAAGCACTGCATCATCAGCATACAGCAGACAATTTAAAAACATTTGATCCGTGCATCCTCTTCCAGGTCTAAATCACGGTCCAGGTCAAAAGAGAAATCGGAAAGATTTCTCTTGCATCCTACGTGTCAAAACCTTCGAGTAAACTTTACTTGCTAAACTGGTCAAGCTGATCGCCCGATAGCACCCGCAGTCAAAATGTGAACCTTTACCTTTATAAAAAGGCACAATGACTGCGGATCGCCAAACATCCGGGACATCCCCCGTCCGCCAGCACAAATTGCACAGCAGATGAAAGCTGTCCCAGACGCGAGGCCCACCATACTTGACCATTTCAGCAGTAACTCTGTCTAGTCCCGCAGCCTTACCACATTTCAAACTTCGAATCGCACGTTCAATCTCTTTCATACTGATGACCTCAGTGTCATCGAGGTCCGGGTCTGGCGTACCAGTCACGGCGTCATCCCCGGATCCCTCACTAAGATCATCACACACATACATTTCTCTATAAAATTCGCTCCATCGCTGCATGACGTCCGATTTTTCTGAGAGGACGTCATTAGTTCTCGAAAGCACTTTGTTCATTCTTAAGGCCGTCGCACCACTTCGGGTCCTTGCAACCTCTTTCCAGAAGAGTTTGGAGTTCTCCTTAAAGTTGTGCGACAACCTTTCGTCCGCTTCCATTCTACACCTTTCACGCACTTCCTCAATCAATGCTTTCGTGTGAACTTTCTGCAGCCTATATCTTTCTTTCATCTTCTCTCTCATATCCTTATCATTACTAGAGGCCAAGTAGTCTAACCATGCTTTCTTCTTCTTCTTTACAGCTTCTTTCACTTCATCATTCCACCATGCATCTCTTCTTTTACTACTGCCTCTTTTTATTGTTCCACACACTTCTTCCGCTGCACTTACCATTCCATCCCTAAGGTTCTGCCATGTTCTTTCTACACATTCGTTTCTGCCATCGATGGTGTCAAGCTTTTCGGCTACCCTCGCATGATATTTGTCACTAGTATCCGCTTCCTGAAGCTTCCAGCTTCGGATACGACAGACCGACTGTGGTTCTGTCACTGCCGTCCGGTAGCGCCAACCCGCGAACAGACCCCTAAATCTAGTAATCACTAGATAGTGATCCGTTCCCAGGTCAGCACCCCTGAACACTCGCGTATCCATAACCTGTTTTCGCAGTCGGTCATCCACCAGGAACAAATCGATCATACTTCTCTCATTCTTTCTTTCTCTAGTATACATATGGATTTTCTTGTGATTAAACAATTAGTGTTTGTCACAAGAAGACCCTTTTCCTTGCATACCGCCAGTATAAGCTTGCCAGCATCGTTAACCCTTTTATCGCCAAACTTTCCAAGTACCGACTCGTACCCTGGTCGAGCGGTACCAACCCATCCATTCAAATCACCACATACAACAAATCTTTCGTTTCCCCTAGCCAAATCTAGAACTTCTCTTACATTCTCCCAAAACTCCTCCAGCTCAGCCCTGGACGACGAAGCTACCGGCGCATAAACAGCCAAAAGGAATAACTTCGTCAGTCCCAATTTAAAGCGAACCCAGAGAAGTCTTGAGTTCACAAACTTTTTCAGTCTTATTCAGTCATAACATCGACCAACCGAGAAGACAGCAGCACCCCCACTCCCTGGCAGGCGTTCTCGCTCTCTTTTTAAATGTTATTTATAAGAATTATACAACAAAAATTCTCAAAATTTTATTAGGATTAGTTTAGTTAAAAAAAGTTGTACTAGATTCGTTACTAAATTACGCCTCCCTAAACTATTAAGAGAATGTACTTAAAATGACGAGTTTGCGCCTTTAAAGTCCGGTTTACTTCATATACTTAAGTCTATTTTCTTCGCCGCGTGAGTGCAAGAGAGATGAAATTCGTATATTTCAAAAATAATGGTAAGGAAGGAAGTTAAAAATCGCCTATTGAAATAAAACTTAATACTGAGCCGTGGTAGCTCAGACGGTTAGCACTCGCTGTAAATTTCAAAGTACGCAAGCAACCTGGATTCGATCTCCACCGGCACCAATGAAATTGTTTGTCGGCGGTGAAGGAAAACGTCGTAAGGAAGGCTGCATGTTTAAAAAATAAGAAAAAAGTATTTCGAAGACACGTGAAGTTCGTCAACGTGCATTGGCGCAGCGCGGCGGACATTTCCTTGCCCTAAAACCCTCTCAGAAATGAGAGGAGGCCTATGCCCGTACTGGGACGTATAATAAGCTAACCTTTGCTTTTAACTTAATTTAAAATGCATATATAAATTCACGTTATAAGTCATTCTAATGTTACAAGTAGTTATGTAACGTGACAAAGTCAGGATGATTTTTCACTGTGACTTTTTCGTAACCCGAACGATGTTAACGGTTATTTAAAAACAACCCTTTCCACAAGTCTCTTACGGCATCCACGCGATGATATGGATATTCATGCACCGCCACTACAAGGTAATTGATAATTTCTGAAAACATTTTACGTATCGACAACGTCTTGCAATCGTCGTTTCTCTAGCGCTCACTTAATAATCTTCATACAAATAAATCAATATTTCAATTGTTGATAATTTTTTATTTTAAGATAAAACATAGTAAAATTAATTGGCAAAATGACTACGTTATTTTCAAATTTATCTAAATAAATATTACCTTAATTGTTTTTCATTAATCTAAACCGACCATTTATCAATACTAGATAATGCTGCCGATTTTGTGACCACACCATCTTTCTCAGATTCATTATTTACTCAACAAATTTAGCTCGAGTTCGGTGTTTTACACTTACTAATATCGTACTATTATCACAATGAGGCAATCTCAGCGATTTTGCGGCTACGACACTACGACACTACCTGTTCCACATTTGCTTGTAATGTTTCCTTGGTAGTATTTTTTAAACGTTTTGTCCATTAATCCTCAAAGCGGTGTATTGAAGTCAACTCCTTTCGGAATATTACGCCTGCATTCTATACAAGCTAATTTACCTTTCTCTTCTTTAGTAAAATTTTGTTACGGCTTTGTCGTTATTGAAACACACATGAGATGATACACTTTTCTACATTTTTCTTGCGAACACTGTATGTATAAAATATCAGAAATCAACTCATTGCACCCACTACATTTCGCCTCCATTTGATTAGTAATATTATTATAAAAAATAATTTACACGTAATAATTAGTCGACACTATTCGCATACGCGTCCGTTGGCCTTTCGCCTCGTGTAATTTTCACCCACGGAGCAAATAAAAAGAAGCGGCCTAAGCAGCTGTGCACTGTGATTCTAACTAGGTCCCGACGTCATCACAGTGGGCGTGGCTTTAGTTAGTATACTACCAGCATTCGTCCTGTGCGCTTATGTGTCGAAAACCGCAAATCGTATTGAAAACCGTGTATTTTCTTAGTATTAAGAAGAAAAGGATGAAGTATTGTGTTTTATCGTGTAAAAACTACTCAGATAGACGCTCTGATGCTATAAATGGCATCACATTTCATTTGTAAGTAATTTTATACCTAATTTATTAAAATAGTTCTAGAAAAATCTCTTTGCGTCAGCTTTCAAATATATATAAATGCCATCAAAAACATAACTTTTAAAAAACTCAAGTCTCGCAACTCAGTTCTTCTACCGTAAAAAGTAGTGAGATCCATGTAATACCAAGTCGGTTAACTTATTCAGTCCCTACTTAAGGGTCCTTCTGTCTCAAGTTATTAAGTAATTAGCTAACCTAACAACATTTTATAGTGACCATATCAATATTAAAAATCTTTTATGTTTTATATAAATAGGTTGACTTGGCCACCGCATAAAAACACAATGTGTCTCACAAGTAATACATATTATATTAAATTAGATTGTTTACCTGCTTAAATCTTGAAAACATTCGAGAACAATAGTCGGTACGACTTTCCATTGACGTGACGTGACGTGTTTTTTACTGAAAGGTTACATTATTATAAGCACACACGCAAAGTTTCAACATGCGGAAATGCGTACTGTTTGAGAAAAAAATTATTGAAAATCAATTATTTTTGCAATATTTGTGCCAATCCCCATTGACATCCGTCGAGTTGGAGGTTGATATTTTTTTATAGAAATGTTACATTATTATAAGCACACACGCAAAGTTTCAACATGCGGAAATGCGTACTGTTTGAGAAAAAAATTATTGAAAATCAATTATTTTTGCAATATTTGTGCCAATCCCCATTGACATCCGTCGAGTTGGAGGTTGATATTTTTTTATAGAAATGTTACATTATTATAAGCACACACGCAAAGTTTCAACATGCGGAGACACGTACTTTTTGAGAAAAAAATATTGAATATCAATCATTTTTGCAATATTTATGTCAATTGCTACCGTAAAACTGACGCTATTTTGAATAGTCGTTACGTGAGAGGAGACGTAGCAGTCTCAAAATAGATACAGAAATCCTTCGGAATCAGTCCCCCTATTTTTTTTATGATGAAGGGGTTTTTTTTCTTATGAAATGGTAAATCCATTCAATCCATATTTACATTATAAATGCAAACATGAAAAAATATAGATATTTTAGAAATCGACTTTTTGTGAATCGATACATCAGCTTACGATTCGAATCGATTTAAAAATCGATCATTTTTGGAAAGAATCGACATCCTTACTGATGATGAAAATGACAATAAAAAATAGCGTCAGTTTTACGGTAAGAATATTGCAAAAATAATTGATTTTCAATAATTTTTTTCTCAAAAAGTATGCGTTTCCGCATATTGAAACTTTGCCTCGGTGTTTTCCCCCCGTCATCAAGAGTCGAGTTGGACGCAAAAAGGGAGCCTAAAAGGTCGGCTTTGTCTTTTGCGTCATGGGCCAGTGAGTCATCCTCCCTGTGCAGAGATGGTAGTGATGGCTTACAGAAATTCCCTTGGACAGCCTTGGCGAGAGACCAGAATGCACGGGTTCCCGAAGGAAGGCGAACTAGTTTCACGCCAATTCTGCCTATGTGCTCTGACTTTGCCTTGGCAATAACTCTTTTGAAGGACCTGGAGGCGAAGTTATACTTCTTTTTAAGTGAGATTAAGAGTATGACCTGAAAATTTTTGTGTCCTTCTGCGACGGGTCTTGCAGAACCGACAGTTTCCACGACCTTGTCATTCATGTCATCCACTGCATTGCAAACTTCTAGGTACAAAACGATTTTGTAACTCGAGCTGAAAGTTTTCGGGACTTTGAATTAGAGCATGTTTAATTTCAGTGTGCTTTTAACCATTCGGTGATCGCTGCCAGTTTTCAGCCTAGCGATCACTGAGCCATAACTGAACAGTTGCCGTCTAGTCGTCATAATGAAGTCAATCACATTTTTTTGTCAAACCGTCGGGGCTTGACTAGGTCCACTTTCTATGGGACCGATTCTGGAAGAAAGAGTTCATCGTAAAGAGTTCCTCTTTTTCCATGAAGTTGGCTAGCAGAGGGCCCTTTGGGTTCGTTTGCCACCTGCCACTGGTGTTTGAATGTTCATGCTTCTAAAGGAAAACTACGTATGACTATATCAGGGTTAATGATAAATTATACGACAATATTTATATTATATAGTGTCAGTTAATTTGGGTTCCGTAGTTTTTTTTTCTCATTTCTGCTATTAAACTACAAAAAAAATAATAAATCTTTATGTTCAATTTGATAATACACTTACCTTATATTGTATACAAAATGAAGTTTGTGGAGCAGTCAGCGTAATGTTGTACTCCTTTGCATGAGCTCTTCTTACTGCTGAGAGGCTCGGAGCAAATAAATATCCTATATCCTTGAAATATTATAACCATTTTAAGTAATATAATAAAATGTTCAAAAAATTTATATAAAATTCAACAGACTATACGCTTAGCTTAGGCTTTAAAGTCATTTTATATTTCTTAGTTAATCTTATTTAATATTCTTAAAGTAATAAGGAAAAGTTTTATTTAGCCTTTTATAACCTACTTCTGCTGCTGAAATGTTTGTACAGTAGAACTACGATGGCTATCCGAGTACAGAATCAGAGTACGAAACTTATCCAACTGCAGAGAGGTGTAAGACATGGTGACGTTATATCCCCGAAACTCTTCGCCGCTGCATTGGAAGACGTTTTCAAGCTACTGGACTGGAAAGGATACGGTATTAACATCAAAGGCGAGTACATCACTCACCTTCGATTTGAAGACGACATAGTCATTATGGCAGAATCGCTGGAGGACCTAAGCACTATGTTCAGTGACCTCAATCGTAACTCCCAACGGATAGGTCTTAATATGAACATGGACAAAACAAAAATCATGTTTAACGTCCATGTCACACTTATGCCGGTAGTTGTTGGGAGTACTAAGCTCGAAGTTGTTGACAAGTATGTTTACCGGGGACAAATAGTCCGACTAGGTAAGTCCAACTTCGACCGAGAGGTCAATCGACGGATTCGACTCGGTTGGCAGCGTTCGGGAAATTAGCGTCAGGTATACCTCAAAACTTGAAAACAAGACTGTACAACCAGTGCGTGTTGCCAGTGATGACCTATGGTACTGAGACGTGGTCCTTCACTACTGGCCGGATGAGGAAGCTCAAAAGCGCTCAGCGAGCTATGGAGAGGGCTATGCTCGGAGTTTCTCTGCGTGATAAACTTAGAAATGAGAATATCCGCAGTCAAACCAGAGTGACCAACATAGCCCAACGGATTAGTAAGCTGAAGTGGCAATGGGCCGGCTATATAGCTCGAAGAACCGACAACCGTTGGGGAAGAAAGGTTCTGGAGTGGCGACCCCCCACTAGGTGGAGTGACGACCTGGTAAGATATGCAGGAAATCTATGGATGCAGGTGGCTCAGGACCGTGCTTTGTGGCATTCCTTGGGGGAGGCCTATGTTCAGCAGTGGACTTGTGAAGGGCTGTAATGTTGATGATGATGATTTGGTTATTGGTCGATATCAAATCAGCAAAAGAGAATATTCTTAAGCAGCTTTGTCTTTGTGCCTTAAACCTGAATTTTCATATTTTGATTTGTTATGATATATATACATATAAAAAGTTTTTTGACATTTCATGTGCGGTAAAAGATTAAGTAAAATGCAACAACTTTCGAAATTTTAGATTACTAATCCATGTAACAATAAAATGCCTTATGTTATATTTAACGGTGCACCTTGATATGTTAGCAATAAATTGAGGGTAGGACACGTTAAACTATAGCTTGAAATGATACTAAATGTATTTTCTCGATACCTTGAAGACTTAAAAGATAAGCATTTGTTAGATAAGGTTTCTTATTAGATCAAACAGTTATCGATTATTCACATAGTGAATGGGTTATGAGCCGCTCGCGTCCGTAGGTTTCGACCACCTAACCCTAGGCCCGTCCTACACGTGACCACCGGGTGACAGACAGAATAGACTCGGCTTCTCGTCGTATGGTAGCGGCGTAAAATCTACCAGCCCCTAGTTTTTCACCATGACGCATACAATAAAAGAAATGGCCCCAAGTTCCCAGCGCCCCTTTAATGGCGCAGGGGTGCGAAGAATCTTCAGGAGTAAAACCAGCGGTTTGCCGACCGTCACGTTTCCCAAAAAGTGGTTTGTGCTGGGGGCGTACGCCCCAGACATGTCTAAGCCCACTTATACGAGAGCAGTTTTGGGACATGGTAAGAATGGGTGTTAATGAAATATAAGGGAAATGAAAATATTATTATGTTAGGAGATTATGGATGGGTTGGGGTGAAGAGGTTTGGTTATGAAAGAATATTGGGAACGTTTCGTGATGAAAATAAAAATGCGAATGGTAAAAGATTTCTCACCGTATGTGTGGAAAATATTTTTTTTGTGACGAACACTTTTTTCGTCATAAGAAGATTGAAGAAAAGCGTCACTGCAGGACCGTAAAAACTACCGTGGTTTCAGCCTGCTTAGCATTGTGGGTAAACTGTATGTTAAGGTGTTAATTGAAAGAGTTATGAAAGAAACTGATAGAAAATTTTGGGATAGGTTGGTTGTTTATGGCAGTACCGCCCAATATGAGCGCCAATGTTGCCATCAACGCCAACCAAGCGATTTGACGTTTACCACTCAACAACCAAAACAACAGCAGAGGCGAAATAATATGCAGCTGTATATCGATGGCGATGTACCACGAATGAGGTATACACTAAAAAATGATAAAATAGTTATTGAGTTTTTTCTCTAAGCCCGGCGTTTGGCGGTGTTTCACCACGTGCCTCGGAAAGCACGTAAAGCCGTTAGTCTTGCGTCTGATCTCTCTTCGGTCGAGTTGGTATTACCGTCCCTTCAGATTTTGAGACTGAGGGAATAGATAGTACACTTGTGCATGCGCATACACTCGGGCACTATAATCCTGTCCTGCGCAGATATCTAGTCTCCATTGAGACTGGCCACCATGACTGACCGATTTGGTCTAGAGGACGTTATAAAAAAAACAGAGGCGAAAAATAGACTGCCGACAGAAGTGAAATAGAATAGAACAGAATAATTTGTTTTCAATATAGATTACTACATAATACTTATTGAAAGTCATTTTTTTAATTAACCACGGGTTCGGAAAACACCTCTGTCCTGAGAAGAACCAGCAAGAATCCCAGTGCTACTTTTTTTAAACATATTTTACTTTACAGTAATTTTATTTCTACAAATTTTCAATGAATTTTAATGGAACCAGCATGGTGGCGATCACCTCATTCCCAGGGGTCCTTTTTCATTTATGTATTTTTTGCTATTATAATAACCCTTTTTGTACAATTTTTTTTTTATAAAACATTTAAACATGTTAATTGACGAATTTTGTAGATTTTCCGGGATTTTGTTGTAAAAGCGTATACATTGCCCTATAAATGAATTACTAATTCTGTGAAATCCAGTACCTGGTATTACAAGCTTATATTTGTTTCTACTATTTAAAGCATGAACATTTTTATTCTTATCAAAGCTATTTATATTTTATGTACATACTTTACATTTTCATAAATATATTGCCATGCCAAAGTTAATATGTTTATTTCTTTAAATTTTTCTCTAAGGGACTTATTATAACTTAAGTTATAAGTTGCCCGTACGGCTTTTTTGCAAAACAAATATGGCTTCTATGTCAGTCGTATTACCCCGTAGCAAAATTCCAGCAAAGATATCACGCTATGAAAGTAACTAAAATAAACTAATCTAGCTGTCTCAACCAAAGACGTCTAATCTTTCTTATTCAAAAGCTTTTAATAATAATAATTATCACCTTATCTGTCGAAACAAAATGACGGCAACAAATCAAATTTCGTTAATTTTCGACTTGGTTTTCAGTTACTGTAAACCATTAAGAAATGTAACAATAAATTCTGAAAATTTACGTCACAGCATCCATTTAACAGCACTGCAGTAAGTTTTAACAACTTTCGAAAGCGTGTTTAAGATGAAAGCAAATAAAAAGTAGCGAACGAATGCAAAGAAGAGGTTTGATAAAAAAAAAATGAAAAATTACCGAAGTTGTAACATAAATCAAAAGTGTAAAAAGAGATACGCGTGAGGGTTTCTGAATAGCTGTATTTACACATAAGTGTGGATAAATATATTTTATATTTTTTGCGCTATTTGTTGTCAGAATTGCTCCTTTTTATTTGTTGTTGAATTAGAAATACAAAGAAGAAAGTAGCATTTAAAACATTATATATCATACATAAATATGGTAGAGCCATGTTGCAGCTAAATCAATTGTACAGTTGTTGTACGAATGGGTCGGCTCCACCGGGGAAGGGCCACGCTCTCACAGAATACCAAGATAAAATAGCAGCTTAATGCTGCTGTGTTTCGTACAGTGATTGTAGAGAACCAGAGAGAGACCCTTTTAACTAGAAAAGAGGCATCTGCATTTTGATTCAATAACGAGAATAGATGTAAATGTATATGGGCCACAGCAACCACTTACCATCAGGTGGACTGTGTGCACGCTTGTGACCCTTATGCTATAAAAATAAATCATTATTATTTCAGATACGAAATTAAATAAATTTAAACATGACTTTACTTCGACACATGCAAATTTGTTGCACAAATCAGTCACAATTAACTACACAAATGATCAGTTTACTTTTTCAGAGTCTAAAAATTTGACTATTTGCATTCACAATATAGTGGAATATTTTTCCTTTTTTATAGAAGAGGGCAAACGAGCATGCGGCTCACCTGATGGTAAATGTCGACCACCGCCCATGAATAACTGCAACACCAGAGAAATTGCTAGTATGTATATTAACGTGGTAGAGCCATGCTGCAGCTATATTAGTAATATAGTTGTAGCACGAATGGGTCGGCTCGACCGGGGAAGGACCACGCTCTCACAGAATACCAGCGTAAAATAGCAGCTTAACGCTGCTGTATTTCGTATGGTGAGTGTAGAGAACCGGAGATCCTTTTTACTGGACAAGAGGCATTCCATCTTAGTCCTCACGGGTGACAACGTATCTGCATTTTGATTCTTTATTGAGGATAGATGTAGATGTCTATGGGTCACAGTAACCACTAACCATCAGGTGGAATGTGTGCTCGTTTGTCACCCGATTCCATAAAGAATGTTGACGGGATTTTAAAAAGTAACAAGCTCTTTTCTTAAAGGTCTATTAGTTGTATCGGTCCGGAATAATCGCCGGTGGTAGACGACTCCATGAAGAACTCGTGCGGGGAATTAAACTCGTAGTAAATCGAATTATGTGTGAACATTATCGTGTAATTATTGTCATTGAGTAATAATTCTTCCACAAGATGAAGTTATCTGAACTTCTTTAAGAGGCAAGGCTTGAATAGTTAAAAGTGAAGTAAGTTCTCTCATTTAAAATAGTATTATATTCTCATTTAAAATACTATACTCCTTTAAAATAGTATTATATAATATACCTAGTCAGGTCATAAGTATTGTCACACAGTAAAACCTTTTCTTTTAGATTGCTGGCCACAAAAAGTTTATTGAATTCGAATTTCGAATTGATCATGAAAATAAAACTGTATACTTTTTAGAATTTTACTCATTTTTAAATATGGAGTGGACGCTTAAAGAAGACCGTGTTGCAGTTATTGCTTGCATCGTTGCGGTTACGCGCCAATTCAAATTATTGACATACTGAAAAATTTGTATATAACCAAAAGATTCGTTTATCGTACCATAAAACGATACAATGAAGACTCTAGTGTAGATGACAGGTCAAGAAGTGATCGCCCTCGGTCTGTTAGGACTCCAGCAGTGATAAAAGCTGTGAAAGCGCGAGTTCAAAGAAATCCCAAACGTAAGCAGGAACTGTTAACCCTTCAGATGGGGTTAAGCAGAACCACGGTGAAAAGGGTGTTAAATGAAGACTTAGGGCTTCGGGCATATCAAATAAAAACAGGACATCGTTTGAATGCTCGTCTAATGGACCTGAGACTGAAGAGATGCCGCGCTTTGTTAAAGCGGTACGCGGGAAAAAATATCGGGAAATTCTTTTTTCGGATAAAAAAATTTTTACCGTAGAAGAGAGCTACAACAAACAAAATGATAAGGTGTACGCACACAGTAGTGAAGAAGCGCGCAACCGTATTCCGCGTGTCCAACGAGGTCATTTTCCATCCTCGCTCATGGTATGGTTGGGAGTTTCTTATTGGGGCTTAACAGAGGTACATTTTTGTGAGAAAGGTGTAAAAACGAATGCAGTTGTGTATCAAAATACCTTGTGGAACCTGTTTCTCATAGCATGTTCAATAACAGGCACTGGGTATTCCAACAAGATTCGGCGCCAGCTCATAGAGCGTAGAGCACACAAGACTGGCTGGCGGCGCGTGAAATCGACTTAATCCGGCACGAAGACTGGCCCTCCTCCAGTCCAGATTTGAATCCATAGTGTAGTCCTTTCGTCCGTAGCAATCCCTTTCCTCCAAGTGTTGCCATATCTTGTAATCTAACATTACAAGATATGGCAACACTTGGAGGAAAAGGCGTGCTCAAAGCCTCATCCCAATTTGGAGTCACTCAAGACATCCTTGATTAAGTCAGCCGCCGATATTGACATGGACCTCGGTCGTGCTGCGATAGACGACTGGCCGCGCAGATTGAAGGCCTGTATTCAAAATCACAGAGGTCATTTTGAATAAACTTTAGTGCCATAAGAATCTATGTTTTGTTAAGTTCATTTTGGTATATAAATGGTTACATAATGAATAAACTTATTTCAATTATTTTATATTAAACATGTGACAGAATTTATGACCCAACTAGGTAATGGTTGCTTAAAAAGTTAATTGATTCGATCTCACCGGCAGGTTCAATTCCAGACGCCACCAATGAAATTGCTATTGTAGGAGCAGCGCTGCGGAATAGTTGCTCCTACTTTAACTTTATAAATAAATACTTATGTATATTTAGTCTATCTGTCGACAGCTGCAAATGTAACTGTGTTATGGAAGCTTAGACAAATTATTTGCAGTAATAATTTCCGCTGCAGAATTGGATCGCGTTTTGCAAAAATGTTTCAAACCACAAAAAATATAGTTATTCAGATTTGAAAGATAAAATGTATTTTTAATATGGCAGAAGCCTTAGTATATAATGTTATGTATATCGTTTTAATGAAAATTTAATGAATAATTTAGGGTTACTTGTTCTTTTTCAAAATTCTTTCTTACTTGGAAATAAACTGAAAAACGCCTCTGGAGTTTGACTACTTTTTAGGTATTTTGTGGAGGCGTTTTACAATATAAATTGCATAATATAGAAGAACACCTAACATTTAAAGCACACACATCTAAAACTTAACACTTAAAAGAAAAATAAAGTTCAGTTTTATAAAAATTTATTGGGCACCGCAGACCTTTGTTCATTGGGAATTCTTTAATAATACAATTCTGTATTCATAAGCCACATTTTGTTGTTTCTTTTGTCTAAATCTATTTATATAAATATGCTTAAAAATAACGGATCTAATAAATAAATTATTGATTAACGATCTTATTCAAAAATATGATAGGTTAAAAATATTAAAATTATACAGTAATAAAATTATTCAATGTTATAAACAGTTAAATAATTTTAACACTCATGAATAAAATTGATGCTGCGATAGAATGTGGAAGAATTGGTTACTTAATTTATGATTGCTATTAGATGAAATACGTTTTTATAACTTTAATGAATAAGACCGTATTTTCTGTATTGTTTGAATGACATTTTTTGTTATGTATTTCACACACTTCACATTATTGTTTAAATCATTCGTTTAACATTATTAGTGAAACTACATGTTTAAATAAATAAGTCGACTAGACGAGGCAATCGATGTATTAAGTATTGAAATAAATTTTAAAGACTAGTCGACAATTCAGTGTTTCTTAAATCAGGCGCGTTGAGTGTGAAATGCCTGTTACACGTGCAATTGTTTTGGCCCCCGAGTTGATCTCTTGCAATACATACGTTAGGGGATCGAAATTTTTCATCATTGTCATCCTTTTTCTTAAATCTAGGTATAGTATGGATTGTATATATTGGTCCTATTTCTTTAGTTTTATCACTATCTAACCCATTCACATCTTTGGTTAGAAATTGTGGTGATCTTTGGTACAAATTGGGGGTCAGCCAATCCTCCTCGTACGGTTTCCCTTTGCTAGACTTTAAGTTTAAGTAATTCTTAGATTCGGAGTTAGCTTCATTTTCTTCGCTAAGTTCATGGGAATATCTTTGAGACATCCATAAATATCGAGCCATTGGTTCCTCTGGTCCCCAGAGACGTGAAGGCTGGAATGCCGAAGCTATTTTCTAAAACAAGTGGTAAAATTAAAAATTTTGTACAACCGACTTCAATATTATATAAAATGAGAACACCATCAGTGTAGTCAAAGTCAATTTAATACACATTTTTAAGGACTACTCAAAAACTACTGATCATATCTTGTCTAATACATATGTCTAATCAAATTTATATGGGACCACATGAGAAGTACAAGCTTTCAAATGAAAAATCGGTTCACCTAGAAAAAAGTTATGAGGTAACACATAAAAAATACAGTCGAAATGAGAACCTCTTCCTTTTTTGAAGTAGGTTGGTTATAATTATTAAAAGTTTTTGAAATTAAATAATTATTTGGTAAGAATTTGACAGAAATACTGTAATTTTTTTTTAATTTTATGATTTTTTTGTTTCCAGCCAGTGCTTGATCACAATCCCACCTGCTAGTAAATGTTTTTTTTTAGAGGCAAACGATTATACAGCTCACCTGATGGTAATGGTTACCGTTACCCATTAACATCTGCAACACCAGAGGAATTGCAGGGCCCTAAGTCGTATCGGTCCGAAAAACCACTGACGATAGTGTGGTACATTCCACAGTGTGGTCGTGCGAGGCAGAAAGTACCGCGTAAATCGCCTAGTAGTGGCCCGCCAGCCATTGAGACGATGAGCATAGCATTTCAAGTGCTTTCGCAATGTACGATGGTGGAATTCAGCAGCTGGAATTAATCCGATTAATTCCTCTGAGCGCTCCCCGTGATATATGCGGTAGAAGATGAATAGAGATGCAACGTCTCTTCGCAAACCCAGTGGATCAAGCCGATCCAAAAAAACTTGATAGTCGATGATTCCGTTCAATACGGTCAAGTGGAAGGAGCTGATACAGATGTGCCCCGGGCCAGAGATGAGAACAGTATTCCATATATGGCCAAATCTGCGCACTACGACTCTCTTCCATGACGTCTAAAGAGTAAAAGAACCGGAAAAGACGCGTTAAAACCGGTACCAACTCTGGAGCACACGTCTTCAGCACAATTGAGGGGATTCCATCAGGTGTCTATCAGACAGGATACACCACACGACTTGTTGACGTCCAGGGACAGGAGTGCTTTGCGGTCCGAGCGCTGTGTAAACCGGATGCCCGTCATGGAGCACTCACACCGCGGGATGATCGGCGGTGTACCCCCGTCGAAGAGAGTCGAGTTGGACGCAAAAAGAGAACTTAAAAGATCGGCTTTCTCTTTTGCGGCGTGGGCCAGCAAGTATAATACTCCCTACGCAAAGATGGTGATGATGGCTTACAGAAATTCCTTTGGGTAGCCTTGACGAGGGTCCAGAATACACAAGTTCCCGAAGGAAAGTGAACTAGTTTATCGCCAACTCTCCCAATGTGCTAGGATTTTGCATTAGCGATAACTCTTTTGAAGGACCTGTAGGTAGAGTTCTACTTTTTTTGAGTGCGCTAGTGTTTCTATTTTAGGACGCTAATGCGTCAGCCCAGACCTTGTAACACTTTTGCTTTTGCTGCGACTTAATTTTGCAGGAGCGTCCAAACCAACGCTGGGATCTGCTACTGGCTTGCCGGCGTTGACGGGAAAAAAGTTGCATCCCATGAAGCATTGTATCGGCGGCAGACTCAGCAACGATTTTGGGATCATCCAGCGAGAAGCAAATCCGCCCCCATAGGTGGGATGCAAATAAAACCAGCACCCCATCCCAATTAGCTGACTTCTAGTGCCACACACGGCAGCCACAAACACATTGCGCCTGCAATGAGCATGTTATTGGCACCATACTCTGGATAAGGCAGTGATCTGAAGAGCCAAGAGGAACATCGACGGAAACCTGGCAGCCGTCCGTATTAGAGGTCAGTAGAAGGTCAAACAGGGAAGGTGTATGATCTTCTACATTTGGAATCCGCGTAGGCAAAGTGACCAGCTATGTCAGACCATATACCAAGGCAAATGAAATGAAAATTATCTTTATTTCTATACTAACAAAACTTAACAAAAATATGATATATTGTATTGTAATATTTTTACGGTGGACTGGAGCCTGAACTAGGATATCTCTGTATTTCAGGACTTCAGGTCGCTCGCTCGGTCCTGTATGAAATAAATGCCAGAAAAATATTTTAAGATTCGACAGATGACGATATAATCATTAACACCCGACATAAAATATGTCAAAGTTAGAAGACTTGTAAGGCAAGTCCTACTAGGAGCCCACGGGAGAGAACTACATGGTCTGGATATCCAGCAGAGCACTTTTGCGAGCTGATGGTGATTAAGAAAAAGATACAAGGTTTGATCTACTAGTAATATTTGTATAATATAACTAGTAGATCTAACTATTATTTATGAACAAAAAATACAATATTATTTAAATTGTGACAGAAGCCGTAAGGGGATTGTGGGACTGTTAATAATTTTTTTGTTTATTTTTTTCTACCTCTGTCTTTACAGGCGTACCTAATACGACATTGAATACGACACCTTATTATTAAGATAAAAGAAAATCAATGAATAAGTCACCGTAATAACGTACACTCGTAAAATGAAATTATAATAATCGAATGGGAGTACTCGATGGCATTAATCGGTTAGAATATGCCTAATATTAATAATTTGCAGATAGTCATATATGTATAGGTAAATAATACGATAAGAAAATCAGAACCCATAAACAGAAGATAACATGTATTAAGTATTTTCACTAAGTAAGTTCTAAGTAAATAGGGTCATTAAAACTTCTCAGCAGACCGCACTGTCAACAAGTGGATTTAAGACAGATTTATTTTTATATATGAAGTAGTCTTTTGTCACATTCTTCTTTCTTACAGAGCAAAATATAAAACTTTGATATCAATATACTCTTATATCGAAATAATGGTAGTATTATTACATTTTTTTCTTAATTTGCGGATGATCTAATTAAAAAATTGTCAAAATACTTTAAAAATATATCAAAAAAAAATTATCACAGACTACTTACAGATAAAAGGTTATACTGTTCCTCTTTTGCAACAGCTATGGCAGCAAATATAACCATTATGATGAATATTACAATAAATACTCCCACCAACGGCCAAAGAGTTAGTGCTTGTCCCCACGTTGCACGAAGTAAGGCTCGTAACCACCAACCCGTAACACCCAAAAGCACAAATGGTGTCAACCACCAGGTGATTATCCAAAAACTTGGTAGTCTAGCACCAGTGACGAATTGTACATCAACAGTGAGGTAGAACCAACCTGAGAAATAACAAATTCGGTAGAATTTACAAAGTAGTAAAGTTGATTTTCTGTTCAATACAACATAGCAAGAGTGCATCCATTGCTATGTTCCGATTTAAAAGGTGCCAACATAATTATAAACTGTGAGGTCTTATATTTTGATCGTCCAGAGTGACACCACATCATAATCTTAGGTTTTTATTTTTTTCAGCAGTTAGTGGTCTATAGAAACCACTTACCATAAGTTGGACTGATACATCCTTTATCATTCATTTTATATAAAAAAGGTGGTAATGAAATGTCTATGACTGCATACATTCATGACGATATACGTCACGTGGTCAATTTTTTGTGTTAAACTACTGATTGTAGGCCATGTGACAGCCCATTATGGCTGCAGCGCTAGTGGGTGGGCCACGCGCGCACAGAATTAAGAATTAAGTAGCATTAATAGCGTAAAAAACTTTTGCGTTTCTCATTGCTGCTGCGTATCTGATTAATGACGAAAACTGGAGACCCTTTTACTGATTAACAATAATGGTATTGAGTTCTTATCAATCCACCTAATTCTTTATAGGCAAATAAAGAGACTTGAACGGGCGCCAAGTTCCATAGCGGTTCCGAGAGCGTTGCAAGAGGCAAGCCTATGGATCCTAAGATTTCAGCAACTGCTGTGGAGCTTGATATCCGTTCAGATCTCAACTGCCTTATCCCCGAAGTCGACAACCCCGAAATCGTTTGGGTCCTTTTGCATTTATGTTTATGATAGGATGGATTTCTTTTATACTGTTGAGACGTTTCATTTTGTAATAAGAGGTCATAAAAATACGTAGCGGCCTGCAGTTTCGTACATGCAAATTAATGCATATGATAAAACAATAATTTCATTATCGTCAACATTACACTGAACATTCCCTCAGCATTCCCCAAGAAGTAGACATGAACACGGTCTTGAGTCACCTGCATTCATCGAAGCTTAAACGAATTATAGCCCCCCCCCCCACTCCACTTGAAAGATGACCTGACAATAGATGCAGGAAACAAAAATTTCCTGGTAAGTAAAAATTATTGCAGACCCACCGATTTGTCAATACAGACATGATTTTAATTGATTCACTTATACTCGAAATTGCCTCTAATGATCCAGAGATAGTTTTGATAATAGAATAATTACACACAGAGAACATCATAATAAAGAAATAGCGTATCTATTAATCATTAAATAAGATAACTACCACATGTCGTCCTATGGGTGTCGTTAGAGGAGACTGGGAAATACCTGAAAGATGTCATGGCTTCCGATAGTTGGCAATACAACCATCTTGTTTATGACAGATGTAAAATACAAAAAGGCGCTGCGGTAAGCAGCATCATTAGTGTAATACATCTGATACAGTAATTACCAATCCGTTTGCCATACGTGACAAATAAAACGAATCCTCCTTACAATCGAAAGGACCCATGTTCGGCAATGAACTTAAGCGTTCTGGTGTGAGAAAGTAAGCTACTATTTATTGCTATTTAGATCTGTCAACAGCTCAAGCATTTAGTGTTAAATCGAGTGTAACAAAATGAAAAAGGTATTTAGGTACCGTAAATAAAAACGAAACCAACAACTTCCACTGCTGCCGTAAATACAGCAAGTACTGGTACTACCAGTTCGTCCACCAATGACACGATGTTTAGACCACCGACTAGAAAGGCCACCGTCAGCACTGTTCCAATAGCAGACAACGCTGATGCATACAGTCTCCACTGATCGCCCGTTAGACGATGGAGCTTATCGTATACAGGGAACAACAATGTTAGCTGGAAACAGATAATATAATGCATAGGATATGATATTATTCTTAATTGAACTTATTCATATGTTATATTTGTAGATATTGTATGCAGTATATCTTTATACGTAGGCATTTCTGGTCTATCGATTTTGGTTTTAAATAAGTAGATTTGTATACGTAACATTCAGGCAGTGATAATGAGGAATATCAGAGATCCTGGGATATTAATATAAATATTTCATCAGAAATGGTTGATTTTATCAGAATGCCGGAGATCCGGGGTTTGAATTCTTGGAAATATTCAAATTATTGCATATCCAGTATTTTTACTTGTATTGCATGCATGAAGTAATATAAGAAGTATACTAATATCCTTAGACCTAAATCAGACAATTAATTATTAATTATTAATCTTTTATTTTCCTTAACTAATAATTGTATTAATATTTGCGTTTTGATAGGCCACACACACACACCCACACATGTAGTGATAGTATACCTAGATAAAAATAATGCATTAAGAAAAAATATAGTATAAGTAACGTGTATATATATTTATAAAATATGAGATCTGACACGAGTAACCCATAAGAAGAGGATACTTGATATGTATTTAGGCTCCTATCTGTTGTTATCCATATTGGCCGTTGGTATGTAGAACAAGACACTGAAAGATGATCTCTTTTAAACTTATTATAAGCCAGTCTTGACCACAATCGCACTTAATGTAAACATGGTATATATACCTATTGGTGATAGATATAATGTAGCGAATAATCAATATATATTGGAAAGTTTAATCATTAAAGACCTCAGTAGTATTATTTTATTCCTTAACTCGTCCGCTCATCGCATGACACTCTACCAGTGCGTTTGCGTCGGGTATCGTAGCACCATATTTGTTATCCACGTGTCGCATTTAAAAGTAGATCATTTCATTCATCATGGAAGATCAGTAAGCTTTTTTTATTTGAACTATACGGGACAAGAATTACGAAATAATAACCTTACTTTACATTTCAACGTAATCAAACAAAATAAAGAAATTTTCGTCCTGAAACTTAGTTGCTTTTACAAAATATACAAATAGCAGAATACAAGTGAAGACAAGTAGTAAAATCATATATTGAAGGCCGCATTGGGAATTACCTATGTCCTACCAGATGTAAATCATGTGACCTTGCTTTTATCACTAAAAGTTTGGATAAAGACACTCAAAATTCTAGAAGAAGATAAGCAGTCAAAGGAGGAAGCAATCATCACAGAGTGGATAAAATAACATCGACCACATGGAATTGATTGAAAAATCCTCTCGTCTGGACTCGTCGCTTTGGTAATCACAAACACACACATAATATATCTATTGTCGATCGATTACTAACGATAGGATATGAAATGGCATTTTGTCTCAATATTCGAAAATTAATTAATAAGATGATGATGAAAAAACTAATAAGAATAACTAAAATTTCAAACATTATAAAATGTGCTTAAGAACTTCAATTACGTCATCAAAAAAATCTATAATGCTACGGTCGGATGCGTAACCAACCGAATTGTTTTTACTCAATGCTCTCAAATTTAAATTGAGCAACTTCGGTTAAACATAATAATTTTGTAATAAGTAAATATAAAACTTCAAATAGAGATTGTTTTGTCATTGCACTTTGGTAATACGATGATGTGAATCTGGTCGAATATGAGTACAGCAATGATTTTGAAATGATGAAAATTGAAAGCTATCAACCGCGTCAGAGATATACTCGTGATCTAATAGTGGAGTGCCACGGGAGGGTACCTTGACAAACAGGTACTTGTTCTTACATAAACTTGCTCGATGCAACGCTACAACAAGTGGATTTTGTAAATGATGTTAATGATAAAAATGACACAAGTAATAGCTCCAGCTGGGAATTCAAAATCCACAATTTATTGACAGCTGACGAGGAAATCATCAGAGAGTAAGAATTTAACTTAAAAATGGTGACGGATATGAAACATAAAAGAAATCTGTGCCAAATTGCTATAGTATTGTTGGAAGAAAAAGAAGAAGAAATAATTACAAAAATATTTTCTTTGGTATAGGCTGAATTAATTTTCTTGACATGCGAAAAATGAGCAAAAGTCAAATTGCAATTATACGTGTTCGTTTAACACATTCTAGATGATGAGTAAAAATATGGTGAGGAAGCCAGCATTACCTAAGAGAAAATATATTTCGATGACATGTAAAGTCTCTTTTCTGTCATAAAAACTTTATCCGAAATGTATTCTACAGCGTGATGTAGGCAATTGATTCAAATATATCTATATCATAGTATATTAAATATGAACGTCGAAGCAAGATCGACAATACATTAAATAAATTGAACTCACCACACTAATTACGCCAGACAGCAGAACTAAAGCAAATGCCAGTAACGGCCATTCTTTCGCTCGCTTCTCCGATACCGACGACTCATAAATTAGAACTAGTATTGTTACAAAACCTGTGTCTTTTTTGTTATTTCCACTGATCAACTCCCAAAAGAATACCCAAAACCATCCTGATAATATGTTTGTGATCATAACAAACGTCGACACCCTGCAATAAAATGAAATGCTTTGAAGAGAAACTATTTTTATCTCAGGTTTGTTTATTTAAAAAATATCTTTCTTTTTTAGCCAAATTCGAAAATGGAAGAGGTTTACAATTCGACTACGTGTTTGCTTTGTTTGTATGTAATGCAATATCTTGGTCAACTGTGAACCTGATTTGATGACTAAGTATTTTTTGAATACTTCAGGGAAATAATGATTATTTTTGCGAACACTACATATTTAATATTTACAAAACTACTTTTGCGGATTTCACCGTGTTTAATTTTAATTATTTTTAATCCCGGTGTTTTAAAGCACTTATGGCCCGAAATGTCGGGAATTGAAAAAAAAAAGATAATTTAAACGCGATAAAATCCATGAAATAATTTTATTCAACAAAAATTAACTTTTGAAGTATTTCAATTTACGAACTAAAAATGAATGAAATAATTTCGGAAATTGAATTCAGTGTTTGTTCAACAAATCACGTTTTAGCCTTGACTTTAAAAAGTGAAATTATTATTAATAACTTTTTAGATTTTTGACAATAATAATATAACCACAATAATTCTTTGGGGTGGGATTTTATTTTAATTAAATGCAATTTTTTTTACAATTTTGTTAATTTTGTCACATCTGTTGGGGCTAAATAAAATTTAATTAATATTAATAAAAAAAAATCTCCGTGTAATAGATGCTGCAATAAACAGCGTCCTACGTGACAAAACCACCTATTAATATATATATTTTTTAAGTTCTTTCTAATTATTCAAATTCTTCGCATTCAATTCACAATGTTTAAATATTAAAATATTTAAATGAATGACATTATTTAAATATGTAATATCAAATTTTACGTGGTAGAGCCATGCTGCAGCTATATTAATAGTATAGTTATAGCACGAATGGGTCGGCTCAACTGGGGAAGGACCACGCTCTGACAGAATACCAACATAGCGACTCGATGCTGCTGTGTTTCGTATGTTGAGTGTAGAGAACCGGAGACCTATTTTACTGGAAAAGAGGCATTCTATCTTGGTCCTCACGGCTGACAGCGCATCTGCATTTTAATTCGCAAACGAAGATAGATGTAAATTTCTATGGGTCACAGCAACCACTTACCATCAGGTGGACTGTGTGCTCGTTTGTCACACTTATTCTATAAAAAAATAAGTGAGTTCTAAAACATACCATCGCACATCCGAAAACGAATAAACCGTTCCACCTGCACTTATTAAATACCCGCTAGCAATTTGCGTTGATAGCAATGCTTGAACCAACGCACTGTGCCAAATGTAAGGCTCAGACAGAGGTATCCAATTCTCGTAGTATTCCAGTATCGAATAAATAATCGTATTATCCGACAGAAATGTAACAAGTATCGCAGCAATAATCACAACTAAAGGGCAAAATGTAAGCAATGATATCGTTAGTGATTTTCTTTGTCTGTATAACCTGTAAAGGAAAGCATTTTCTTTAAAAATATCCCATAAATATTTCTGAAAGATATACTAGATGATAATCTTTATACTATCCATTTTTTTTTACTTTAAAGTGTCTATTTATAATAGTTCTAGTTTTAAGGTTATATAAGGTTTCTTTTCGATGGATACAGGTGGCTCAGGACCGTGCTTTGTTGCATTCCTTAGGGGAGGCCTATGTTTAGTTGTTTCAGAGTTGTGAAGGGTTGTAATAATGATTATGATGATGATGATGAAGGTTTCTATTTATTATCGTCATATTTATTTACATTGTAACAAAGTATTGGTCTTAATAGTTTCTAAGGTTATATACAATTTTCTATCATCACTGTTAGAGTTATAGAGGAGAATGTGAGTTCACAACGCTTCGTCAATACGAATAACATGGAAATAAGTTTAAAGTTATTACAACTATAGGAATCACTCTCGAACTTTGAATGGGTTTTACAGGCATACTTTCACATGAACACCTATAAGCTGAGCAAATAATTATAGGCCACACTTTACCCACGCGGAAAATATACCGAGCGCTGCAGCCAGTACTTAACCACTTCGTAACAAAGTCGTAAAAATTTAAATTATAGAGACATACAAATTTCATTAACATGTTTATCCTCAAACTTTTATCTCTTTGCCGCATAGTATTCAAGAAAATTGGAATTCTTGAATACGCTCTTTAATGTAGTAGTTATTTTCAAGACCATTACAACTCGTGTACACCGCTTACTTCCCTTCTCAATAACTTTTATCACATCATACTTTATTGAGAAACTTAGTAAAATAATTATGGTAATAAAACGAAAAGTTAATTAACACTGTTAATTTCATTGTGACAAAGTACAGACCAATTAATACTTACATAATGGGCACAAAGAACCATAAAACGAATATTAAAATCGCCATTACGCCGAGATACTGTGGATGTTCCGTAAATGGCGCCAAAAATGTTGAACTGAAATTGTTAAAACAATTTGAAATAGAATTATTTCCTTAAATAAGTTATTATAAGCCGACATAATAGTGGTAAATCACTTTAACTTTATGAAAATTTACATAGTCGATTAAGTTTCTCGATTGTTACATAGTTTTCATAAATGGAATGAATAGATACACTGTGAACCGTAAACAAAACCTTGCAGTTACAGTACTAGTCACTTATTAAAATACTTTAGATTTTCACTTTGAATTAAGAGTTTTATAAGAACAATAGAATTTCTTAACATGATATATATTATATGTTATAAGTTATAACATATAATTCATTTGAGAGTTTTTTATCTAGTTCATTTAGTAAATAAATTTGTAATGTAATACTTACCTAAAGCATTGCGACGCGTTCATTTTATTTTCATAGCCAAACTGAAAAATAAATAATAGCAATCAATAGCTGAACTCCTCTTCATGATAGCACAAAGGATAAAAAATAATTTTTGTTATATAATAAGGGTGACAAACGAACACACAATCCACCTGATACTAAGTCGATACTGTGGCCCGTAGACAACTACATTTATCCTGAATTATGAATCAAAATGCCACCCCTAGAACTGAGATTGAATGCCTCGTTTCCAATAAAAAGGTTTTCTGGTTCTCTACGCTCACTAAAAAAAAAACACAGCATCATTAAGCTTCTATTTTACCCTGGTATTCTGTGAGAGCGTAGTCATTCCATGGTCGATCAATTTTAGATTAGGAATCAAAATACAAATGCCTTGTCAGCTTGAGGACTTAGATGCCTCATTTCCAGTAAAAAAGTCTCATGTTCCCTACACTTATACGAAACACTATATTACGTTGGTATTCTGTGAAATCGTGGTCTTTTCCCGATCGGGCCGTCACGTCCGTGCTACAACCATAATATAGCTGCAGCGTGATTCTACCACTTATCTTCACACACAATAATATATAGTTATTTACCACGTATAAATATATAGTTTATTGATCTGTAACGGAAAGTAAAATTTGAAATTTACAGAAAGCAAAAATTTTGGAGTAAAATATGATCGTATTAAAAGCAATTCATTAAGAAGCAATTAATATATAAGTTTTATTTTAGTAATATATTTCATTATATAATGAAGTAATCCTGGTGCATTTTGATTTTAATCAGCTGTGGTCGTGTAACGTCATTTTGTAAATAACCAATATATTCAGCACCCGTAAGTTGCATTATATTTTTTACTAAATTGCGATTAACGACAATAGACCGAAATTCGATGTCAAAAAGTGATATAGTATTTGAAAATTATGTATATATTTTCTAAAAAAGGCAAATAAATAGCTTCTAGCGTTTTTGGGTGTACTAGACTTAGCACTTGTATTTAAAATATTACCGAAAAATTTAATCAACTAAGCGACTAAAGTCTAAAACATATAGTAGTAGTAATACCCGATTGAAATTTAAAGACTTTTTCTAATTGTAATAATTTTATGGACAAATTAACTTGAGTGAAACAAACAATTTTCAATGTATTGCGTCTTTCACCGAACCATAGAATACTATAATACATACACACCACCGAACCTGTAATTGCTTTATTTCATCGTATATTTTTTATCTTATTATAAGCTAGTTTACACTACTTTTTTTGTATTAAATAAAACGTTACACTAGGATTTTCTTCTGTATTGAAGAGGCAGTTAACAAACACAGATTTAACAAGGACAAACACCCATACCCGGATCAATTATTTGTAAGCCATTCAAAAACTTGTTCCGTGCGGGATACGAACCCGTGTCGCTCAGCGTTGGAGCTTATTTCTAAGTCACTGCGCCATGTATCCGTCAATATTATTAAGCCTGTTAAGCTCATCAACAATGTACATTATGTTCATTGAATGTGAACAGTTGATGCTAAAATTTCAATAGAGGGCTGTATTCGTTAACATATTGTAAATTTTCGTGTTAAAATTTTTTAATTCCTTCATGATCCTTAATATGCAAAACTTCTTAGCTTATAATCCTTCAGATACTAAGTACAATTATATTATAGAAAATATTTTAGTAGTCTTTTATTATTGCATTTTTCTTAGGCGGATAGATCAATCATTTAATAATTCAGCAATCATACATCATTATTTTTAAACTAAAATAAAAAATAACAAATAGAATATGTCAGGGCCATTTTAATTATAAATTTTAAACTTATGAAATATGTATATCTGGCAGGTTTATTAAAACTAATACTGCGATTGCTAAACCAACTGTTATTTAAAATATTTTAGCTACTAGAAGCATGCCCTGGTAGCTCAGATGGTTAGCGCTTACTGTAAATTACGACAACCCTGGTGGTAACGCCAGTTAACAATCTAATTTATAAATCTAATAGAATACTTGGTACATAACTTTAACCCCTCCCTTCTCTTCTCCTTTCGATACGCACGCACAGCCGTTGGAGGCGACACAATCGCCACGCGGCAGCAGTTTCAGTTGCAATCGAACATTGTGAGTGCATTCCACTCTCATCCAATTTCTTTGCTCCGTTTGTTTTATGTACCAAATACAGTCCACAAAGCTTTATCGAAGAACTCTAGTTACTGGCGCGTCCACCTGGTACGATCTCCGCCGGCACCAATAAAATTGTTAATTCCAATTTTAAATGCTGATTTAACACGTGCTCGTCGGTGAGGGAAACATCGTGAGGAAACCTGAATGTTTGAGAAATAAGAAAAAAAAAAGAAAAAAATAATGCGAAGATTTTTTTTATAGAAGAGGGGGCAAACGAGCATGCGGCTCACCTGATGGTAAGTGACTACCGCCACCCATGAACAACCGCAACACCAGGGGAATTGCAGATGCGTTGCCGGCCTTTTAGAAAGGTGTAAGCCCTTTTCTTGAAGGTTCCTAAAGATATGTGAAGTATGCCAACACGCATTGGGGAAGCGCGGCGGACACTTCCTTGCCCTAAAACCCTCTCAAATCTCTAAAATAAATGAAATGAGACCTGTGCCCAGCAGTGGGACATATAAACTGTAAATTTTTAGAAGCATAAAACTTTGAATTACTAGATTTTCGCTGGAATTTGTCTAGATCTTTATGTGTAATGGTTGTTAATGGACGCTGGCATCAGACGGAGTCAAACAAGTTTATTTTTTACTTCACAAGCGTGTAAAGGAATATTTTAACAGGCTACGTAGATTAGGACACATATTATGTGTAATTATAAAGTATATTTTAATGCTGATACATTTTTTTTTATAGGATAACATTGGTAATCTACACGCTCATAATTGACAGTAGTTTAATAATTCAGCATTTCTTTCCTATCTGAAATGGAAAAGTAATTAAATAGCTAGAAATCGTAGCTAAAATCTAAAACACGGTGATTTTGACCAAAAATTAAATTTTAGGAGGTCACAGACAGGTACGCTGCACACATTCTAGTAGGATGTAGGACTCGACATAAAACAAGTACAAAAGCAGATAATATTCTAAGGAACTATTCACATTTATACGATAGTGATTATTGTTGGCTTCGAAAATTTTTATTTGTGTCGAGGTAGACCGAGACTAATTTTCGAAGACCATGTCAGCAAATTGCTCGAAGAGGGGAGGGTCAAGAGTACTCGGATACCTAGACGTGCATGTATGAAGAAGATAATGAATCTGAAAGAAGCGAAAGAGGTATGTAAGGATCGTGACACTTGGCGATCTGTTCTCTCTGGCTACCCCGTCAGGGATTGTGCGTGAAGATAAGTAAGTAAGTAAAATTTTTATTTGATGGTTTGCTAGCGCCTATCTCACTCACATGCGTATGTGATTGTTTGCCATCTCACGTTTATAATTATAACTTTAGAAAACTACTTCATTCTGTGTTTAAGGACCGAAGCAATGCCTAAAAAATCTTCCTTCTGAATTCATCTTATACTATGAGAGACAATGATAAATATTTTTCCTCAGCAATTTCAAGGATTTGCCTTAATCATATATGTCCAATCGCTTGGCAGACTGACGATGGCAGTACCATATCTTTCGTACCTATGAAATTGTTCCCTGACTTCTGTCATTATCAGTTGCGTAGAAGACGTATCTTATACCTCCCACAAAATGAAAACGAGTCATCGTTTCTCTTAGGCCGCCAACGTTATTTTCTAATCAGATGCAACGAAAGTTTTATTTTATCGGCCTTTTGGAAAGGACGGTAGTGTTTCTAGCTTTAATCGGATCCGAAATCCGGATAGTCTGAAAAGAAACTTTTGTAATCTGATAACGGTATGGGATTCGACATCCTAAAATTTGGAAGGGACCTATACGTGATAAATCGGATACAAGACTTATTTACAGAGTTGAATATACGAGTATGTTATTGACCACAATTTGGTCAACACAACCGGATTAAGACGACGCTGTACCAGAACACAAACGTAAAATAAGAGTTTAATGCTGTTGCGTTTCGTATGGTGAGTGTTGAGAACTGGAAACCTTTTTACTGGTAAAGAGGCGTTCGCTTAGTCCTCATGGGGTATTTAGATTCTTAATCTAGGATAAATTTAGATATCTGTGAGCCACAGTATCAGGTCACCATTAGGTGGACTGTGAGCTAGATTGTCATCCTCATCAATTTAAAAAAAAAACTTTTGTTTGAGATTATAGAAACGGATTTTAGGAGTTTCGTGCTTACCGGAGTAATTTGAAGTTTAACACAATCTCTTAACGGGAATGTTCCCTTTCCAATCCATATTAAATATGCTAAAGCAAGTGCGGTGTAGATCATTCCGTAGCCGCAGCATAAGTATGATGTCAGTAATTTAAGGTGGCCGACGCCTGAAAACATAAATAAAATTAAAATTCGCAAAATAATCTCTTTAAAAATAATTAATAATTATAAATAAAAAAACTTTCAGAAGTTGAAATAATGTTAATAGCTTCAGACCTAATATCGGTCACGGCGACCAGACTTAACATAAACAAGCCATCTGTATCATCACTTGTATTGTCTGACAGACTGGATGCGCGTAAACACAGGTACACTATCTATTACCTCATTTTCATAGTCCGATGGAACGGAAATCCAACATGACCAGAAACATTAGGTGTATGACCAACAACTTTTCGTGTTTTCAAACACCGTCAACTTCCTGACTTCGTGCTACTAGAATTTCTTAAGGGAAAAATGCAATAACTAATTTTTAATCCCGACCCAGGATTCGAATATGAGACCTCATGATCATCAGTCGCGCTTACGACTACTAGAGTAAACAGGTAGTCAAAACGACTAAATTGTAAAGACTTGTTAATGAAACCGTTCTTAGGATAGCCCGTTACAGTACTTATCAATACAATGCAACCTCGATATAACGAAACTGAAATGAATTAGAAAATATTCCTTATCCCAAGTAATTCGTTATAATGAGTTGTGTAATATAGAGGTTAAATGGGACTACGATTCGTTTTAACAAGGTAAAAAACTTGTTTATTAACATTACGTAAATATGCTAACGTATCTGAATTTGTCAAGACATTATTTACTGTGGAATTAAGTGGGAATAATTAAT
This sequence comes from Parnassius mnemosyne, assembly GCA_963668995.1. Lineage (NCBI taxonomy): Eukaryota > Metazoa > Arthropoda > Insecta > Lepidoptera > Papilionidae > Parnassius > Parnassius mnemosyne. Next base: position 10,134,723 of record CAVLGL010000126.1, on the reverse strand, counting down.
AGGATACGTTATGACAAGGTTCTAAGTTGAAAATATTCGTTAAATAGATGTAAATAATACCATTTATCTATATTATGCAATTATAGTATATTTGTTATAAAGAGGTTTTTGATAAATGTATTCGTAATGTAGAGGTATACGGTGCATTAGATCTTACGAGTAGTTCTAGGGGATTTCGAAAAATTTGTTAAATCGAGGAATTCGTTATATTGAGGCTTATTATATCAAGGTTACACGTTATAAGACAAGATTAGCAAATAATACAATTTTAAAATTAATGTATAGATTACAGACATTCCATAAAGGAAACGTGTTTTTTATAGAATAGGGTCGACCACAGACCACGAACAACTACTACATCAGGGAAATAGCAGGAGCGTTACCAACCTTTTAAAAGTAAAAAATATTAAATCATTAAACTACTGTCAATTATGTGCGTGTAGGCTAACGATGTAGCAGCATTAAAATAGACTTTATAATTACACATAATAAGAGTCTTTAATCTACGTAGCCTGTTAAAATATTCCTTTACACGCTTGTGAAGCAAAAATTAAACTTGTATTGTCTGACAGACTGTCTGGTGCCTACTTCATTAATATTTAAAGAAACATTAAACAAAATAATCCAGACCACCATATTTTTATAAATCGTTAGTTTGGCAATCGCAGTATTAGTTATAATAAACCTGCCAGAGATAGATATCTCTTAAGATGAAAATTTACCATAAAATGGCCTCTACATATTTTATTCGTTATTTTTTTATTTTAGTTTAAAAATAAAGATGAATGGTTGCTGAATTAATGAATGATTGTTTTATCCGCTGAAGAAAAATACAGTAATAAAACCCTATTAAAATATTTTCTTTAGTATAATTGTACCCAGTATTTGAAGAATTATAGGCTAAGAGGTTTTGCTTTTTATTGATCGTGAAGCAATTAAAATATTTCAATACGAAAAGTAAAAATATCTTAACGAATATAGTCCACTATTGAAATTTAAGAATAAAATGTCCATCGTAACATTCTTTAAGATTGGATGAACGTTGGTTTTTCGTAAACTTTCCCCGCTTTAATACTAATTCCCTCGGCAACCACGAGAAGAGACGTAACGTCTCCTAGCTACGCATTGTACTACAAGAGGAGAAGGTCTTAAGAAAAAGAAACAATGACATTTTTTGCTATTCTTTTCCCGCACATCTTCACCAAGATTGATTCAAAACCTTGATCGATCAAACAATTATAGGAACGAAGTTCCTTATCGGACGATACGGGTTTGGTGGAAGGGAGCTCGGCGACAAAAAGTGTAAGATTTTTTCGTCACTACCCCTTGTGTCATAGTGTATTTTATTTTAAATGACGCTTCATTATAATGGACTTATTATATATATATAATATTATAGATTTATTTATAATCGAGTGTTCCACGACAGTCATGCATGTTTTTTATTTAATGTTAGATCGACGTTCGACCGAATCAATGCCTGATCGTTTGTCGATTAATGACAATTTATTAGTTTATAGAGTGGATTCTCATCAATTACATGTTCTTAAAATTTGTTTCAAAATATAAAGACCACAGGTTTATTACACTAATTACACTCAAATTTAAAATAGCTTGTTATTTTATAACAAAAATATAGCGTGGTAATTAATTCATTATGAAATCTCTGCTTCTGAATAATATTATATACAATATTTTTATTCGGATTTAGACGGATTTCAAATATGATATTCAATTATTTTGTACTTATAAAAGTTAAGGCAATTTACATACAATTGATATTACAAAAAATTATTAATAACTAAATTAGGCGTTCTTGACGTTGATGATATTTCTTTTATAGAATAAGAGTGACAAACAAGCACACAGTCCACCTTATGGTAAGTAGATGCTGTTGCCCATATATATCTACATTTATCATCAATAAGGGTTCAAAATACAGATGCGTTGTCACGCCTGAATTCTAAGGTGAAATTCCTTACTTCCATATCCGGTTCTCTACACTCACCGTACGAAACACATCAGCATTAAGCTGCCATTTTACGCTGGTATTCTGTGAAAGTGTGGTGCTATCCCGGTCGAGCCTAATCATTTCTTATTAAGCTATGGAAAGGTCTTTCCAAGAGGTTTCTCTGCGCGATAGAATCCATAACGAATATATCCGCAGTAGAATCAGAGTAACCGACATAGCTCAACGAATCATTAAGCTAAAACGAAATATGTAGGACGTCGATGGATGCAGTACATAGTTTTGTGGCATTTGGGGGAGGCCTATGTACCGCAGTGAACTTGTAACGATAATTGATAATGAATGATAAGACGGCTTAGGGAAAGCTCCGAAAATTCTTAGAGCCATGCTGCAGCTATATAACGGTTGTAGCACGACTGGGCCGGCTTGACCGGGGAAAGACCACGCTCTCACAGAATAGCAGCGTAATATAGTGTTTCGTATGTGAAGTGTAGATAGGGTAAAAGTTTTTTACTGGATATGAGGCATTCCATTTAAGCCCTCAAGCTGGCAACGCATCTGCATTTTGATTCCTTATCTAGAATAGATGAAGATGCCTATGGACAAAATCATCATCTGAAATGTGTGCTTCTTTGTCTCCTTTGTTCTATAAAAAATAAAAAAGTTTAAAATACAAACCTCTTAGGAAGGGTACCGCTCTCCAAATACCAACAGGGTCTTGTTGACTAAGTTGACCCATCGTTAGTTGTAATAGGGTAATTGGTAAACACAGCACCAAGAGCCAGAACGAATATACCACGAGATACTGGAGGTGTCCATATTTGTAAGCTTCCCGCGGGAGTCGAACCAAGTTGAACAGCGTAAACGATATCGCAATTGTACATACTTGCGTCTTAATAACATCGTACGTCCTTCTCACTGTCTGAAAAAGAAAAGTTTCTCATTGATGTAATTAATCATAATAAATAATAGTAAAAATGTCCTCCAGATCGAACTTCGGTCAAGGTGGCCAGTCTCAACGGAGACCATTTATACGTGGTAGAGCCATGCTGCAGCTATATTAATAGTATAGTTGTAGCACGAATGGGTCGGCTCGACCGGGGAAGGACCACGCTCTCACAGAAAACCAGCTTAAAATAGCAGCTTAACGCTGCTGTGTTTCGTATGGTGAGTGTAGAGAACCGGAAACCCTTTTTACTGGAAAAGAGGCATTCCATCTTAGTCCTCACGGCTGACAACGCATCTGCATTTTAATTCGCTAACGAAAACTGATGTAGATGTCTAAAGGAACCGCAGGAACCACTTACCATCAGGTAGACTGTGTGCTCGTTTGACACGCTCATTCTATAAAAAGAAAGACTAGCCGTCTGCGCAGGACAGAATTACAGTGCCCATGTGTATATGCAAGCACAGGTGCACTCTTTATTTCCTCAATCTCATAGTCCGATGGTACGGTAATTCTCATAGTCCGATGGTACGCGATTTCCGAAGCACGCAGGTTAAACACCGCCAATTTCCTAACTCCGGGCTGCTTACTTAAAACTTTTGAATTTCTGGACAGAAAAACCCAATAATTGATTTGAACTCGGGACCTTATGATCAGCATTCTCGTTTAGGACCACTAGACCAACGAGGCAGTCATTAATCATACAAAGGGTTGAAAGGGGGATTATGCTAACTTTTTCTTCAATGTCAACATCCTAAATGATAGACGAGGTTTGCGTGGCTGATTAATGGTGGGAAATTCATCAAGTAAACTTTAAATCTAAAGTTTACAGATTGCTGATCTTGAAAAGTATAACCAGTCGGCAGTGTAATCTTTGAATAACATTTGTCCAGCAGATAACTTTACAAGCAGTAAAATTAAAATTTTTGTACAACCCACTACATTATAAATTATTAAGGATAACTCAAAAACTACAGGTAACAGGACCAGATGAGAAGCACCAGCTTTCGAATAAAAAAATAATTATTAAAATTGGTTCACCTAGAAAAAGTTATAAGGATATCGAATTGAATGATTCCTTTTTTGAAGTCGGTTAAAAAAGCCTATAGATGTAATGCGTACTAAATATGTAGTTACAGCTTAAAATCGTTCCACTACAGACCTAAGCATAAGTCTTTTTATTTTTTCAAGTTGTTAATGGAGCAAAGTAGGGTTTGTCGTGCAACCAAAACGTATTTTTCGACGGTAAACTCAAGGTAAATCAGAACTATAAAACAAAAAGTTTTACTGATATGTAAGAATGTTTCAGACATTAAGTCCGCCTGTGCCTAATTTTATAAGTATAAAGTTAAATAATATAATAAATAACTGCTTATATAAAAAATAACAGTTGGATTGGTATCTAAAAATCTTAACATACTCATATAATATGAAGTACGAAGTGAGAACTCGCAAATAAAATATTATTACAAAGTAAGGTTTAGGTTAATCCTAAAATTCGAATATAATATTATATAAGTTTTATTTCCAATATTATATACAATACAATAGTCCTACTTCTCGTGGTATCGTGTCAAGAACGCTGGCTGCGTTCTTCGCTAAATGGCTATACCCAGTCTTTGAGCGAGAAAACAACCAGCCCACTAACGACCAGTCGCGGATGAAGTTCTTTTAGCGACTTCACCGCGCATGGACCCCACGGACCGATAGTCTCTACAGCATATACCACAAATATGTAGGCATCTCTCAGAGACACATATTTACAGTTCAGCTACCTCTGATGCCGCGCCGGCTCTAAACGACCCCTGAGACGAGAGCCCGTAAAGTGTCTATACAAGTAGCATCCCGCACTAACTTACTCGCTACTACTTACGCACTACTTTACCTCTTTCTTAAGGGACCAATTTCATACCGTCGGGTCTATTGCCATCGACTCTAAATACACCACAAGGCTCTACAACCGAGGGAACATTTATAGAAACAACAGCCTTTCGGATTACATCGTTCTAAGAACCGTGCCGTGAAAACCTACCAGCATTTTTCTTACATGAAAGTTATATTCGAACTAAATCATTTATCCATAATAATGTCAATCAAGCGGAACCAACAAGCAAGAGTTTAAACCCAACAAAGGATAGCTCCTTTAACAAATGCAGTTACAGGACCGGGAACTTTCTCGGAAGAATCCAAAATTCACATGTGTACACCACTGGGTACTCAAAACTCGGTCTTTCGTGCTGAATGTTGTGCTGAATCAGAATACCGACCATGGCTCTTAGTTGCAATGTGATCAACTTGGGGCTAATATATGAATGCCATCAACGAGTAAATAAGATATACTCGTAAATGCAACAATATCGCTGTACAATGGATTAGGGGACACAGTGGATCCAGGGAAAACCATGCAGCAGAGTAACTGGCCGGGGAAGATCGGCTCTAGTCGCCATATGGCCAGAACTGATCATACCAATTCCCTTTAGAAACTAGTACGTAAGCCCTGTACTATTCAAAACGCTTAGTTTTGAAAAAATCTAGAAGACTGTATGGAAGCTAGGTAGGCCCTGCCAGCAATAAATAGTCATTTAACCAAGGATAAGACCAAAGGATTACTGAACTTCTTCGGGATTTCATGACTCAAATAAACATTATTACAGTTGCGGAAAACAGCACTTGTAAATTAAACTAAACTAATCTATGAATCATTTTCTCACAGCATTTAATTTTATTCATGATTTTCGAACACAAAATAATAATTTTGTTTTTTTTTTCCAATGTGTTAATTCTAAGTAGGTACATAAATTTATTCTCACGAATTTCAAAAAGACAAAAGCAATTTTTAACAAACAAATAACAAATGCCAATATTAACGTTTCTTTGTAGTGGATGAGAACAATGAACGAGTCTGTCAGAGACTGATGCTATCATTATACACAAAAAAGAGGTAAACCAATTTCAATGAATTAGTTTTGTATTCATGATATTCGTGATGAGTATTTCCACGTACATTAATTATGTAACAACACTTAATAATCGATGGGTAAGAAAGGTTCTCGTGTGGAAGTCTCGTACTGGAAAACGCAGTTTTGGGCACTAATCTACTTAAAGAGTGAAGACCTGATGAAACAGGTAAGTTGATACAGGTGCCTTCGGACCATAGTTTGTGACAATCTATGGAGGCCTATGTTTAGCATTCGAATTTTGAAATGGATAAATTGATAAACTCTCACACCTGGTTACACAGAAGGTTAGGCAGAGACAATGGACTTCCATTTGGCAAGATCCTGACACAACTGTTTTGCTTCTCTCATATCCTTATACCTTCACATACATGCTCATCAGTTAAGGACACTCTTAATTTGGTCTATATTTAATATACCTACAAACTGGTATATAAACTTCCTTCTAGGGGCTCCCTTGCCAACTCTGCCAAGCTTTAATTTCTGCAGAATAAATCTACTTTTTTATTCATTATTTCTAACACACTGAAGCATTTCTTTCTCAATACTTGTCACAACATCTTGTAAAGAACACTTTTTCTTAACACATAATTTCTCATCCTATCATTCCAAATATCAGCAGTATACCAATACTTATGACTTTTATAGATTGTAATGGATAGATGGATGGACTGAACATAGGCCTCCTGATGTGTTGTAAATACAAAATAAATATTCTCCTTGCTTTCTTTCATAAAAAGTTCCCATATTATGGGATTGTACAAATTCCAATATGATGGGTAATCAAGCATAATTTGTATGAAACTAGTGTACAAATACTTAGAGGCAATACCTGTTTTGTAAACTTACATGTTATTGAATGGTTCTGTTTAGTCATTGAGTGATGAGACAATTGAAGGAGTCTATGCAAAGCATTTATATTGTATAGGTATAGGATAGGGTGTTCCTCTATTTTCTGTTTCGTTACTTCGATTTATTTTTGTGATGTTTCAAGATTTATTTAAGGTTGCATTTCATGGTCTATCGTTGAGATCGTATCTTGATTTACTATTTAATAAAGTTTATTAAACCGTCTTAAGATTCGAAAGATCAGTCTTGCAATAAATGGCAGTAACTGAGACTATTTAAAATTTAGGTCCATATAAAATCACAGCGTTAAAGAAGTAAAATATTCCGCTCCTGTGGTTGCCAATTCACCTACTGAGCTTGCGATCACGGCATTTCTCTCTCTATCTCTATTTTTATTGTAAGAGAGGCACTTGTCCACAAATGCACTGGATACAAGGTGATGGTTAAAAATGTGGACTTACTAAATAGATGTTAACTGCCGGTTAAATATTTGTGCAAAAAGATAAGAATACCAGCACTGGGCTAGAGCGCTACGGATCGCGGACTCAAATTCGGGAGAAGTTCGAACGGAACAAGAAAAAGTTAAACCTATAAATAACTGTTCCGAGTGTTGGTCTTTGTTCATGTTCAATGTATGTATGTGAAACCCCTTAACGATAAAAGAGAAATTGTTCGTTTGCAAGAAGCTATTGTATTTTATTTAGGTAGTTTTAGTAACTGGCAGGAGATATTGTATGAGGCCAATCTATATGGGAGGCAGTACCTGTCTTTTTAGCTGTGGAATTTAATAGGTCGTAACAATGATGATGTTGATGCTGATAATTTCAATTTTATAATACTTTATAAGCATCTGGTTCGACTCTGCAGGTGAGTATTTTTTTCTTAGGATAGGGTAACAAAGGAGTACACAGTCCACCTGATGGTAAGTGGTTGCTGTGACCACAAGACATTTACATTTATCCCCAATAAAGAATCAAAATGCGTCATCACCCGTGAGGACTAAGGTGGAATGCCTCTTTTCCTGTAAAATGGGTCTCCGGTTCTCTACACTAACCATACGAAACACAGCAGTGTCAAGCTGCTATTTTACGCTGGGATTCTGTGAGAGCGTGGTCCTTCCCCGGTCGAGCCGACCCATTCGTGCTACAACTATACTACTAATATAGCTGCAGCATGACCCTACCACGTATGTACTATATAAATACTTTGTTCCTTGCGGGATTTAAGATATTCTCCCAAATCTTGGTAATTATAACTCCCCCACGATACAAGAAAATTTTCTATTCTAAGGTTTATGGCTTGGTTTAAAACGACATTATTTTTAATGTAGTCGTTGTTACCCAATTTTTATATTTTCTCTCTAATAAGACCTGAGACTAAAGAGCAATGGCAGACTTTCATACATAAAATTAGTTGAGAAGAAATGGTAGACGCTACCATTTCTTCTCAACTAATTTTATAATTTGGTAATAAATATATATACCAAAAATATCTTAAAATGTTAAGCACCAGTCCCTTAATAACTCTGTCAAAGAATTTTGTACTGAGAAGGCGTCAAAAAAAAAGATATTTATATTTGAACCTTTTTAGGTTATGTCCTATGTCACTTGGAAAAAGTCATGCTTCCTGTGGTTGTTTGATGTTAGCTTAATATATAATACATAATTGAGAGTTTTTAGATTTTTGTATCTCTATTATATATTTGCATACTATAAATGTATATTTCTGGCATGGCTCCAGGGCTCTTGTACCATAGTGACATTCTCAGAAGGGCTAGAACCCAGAGCCGTAAAGCCAGTAAAAAAAAACAGTGACATTTTATTTTAGCTAGTGTTTGCATAACATTAAATGGAATTGTTACCTAGTACTATGATTGAGATAATGTATTATTGTAGGAAATTCTTTGTAAGAGACTTATTCTCAGCCATATCACTTTTATTTTTGTTATTACTGATAGTACAGTTATTACTAATAATAACTTTATATAAAAATATTTTGTGTGTTGTGTTGGTAGTGTTACAAAGTGTATACGAAAATAGTATGAATATACTAGATGGCAACATTTGAATAGAGTAAAATGATATAAGTCATTTGATATTCCCAAAAATGTTTGTTTTTTTCTATGGCTTTAATTGAAATACATTTTTATTTGAAAAATCATAGAAAAATAATAAAACTTATTTTATATATAACTTATTTCTAGACGCTATAATTTTTGTCAACTATTTTTCTGCCATTGCTCTTTAGAAACAATTAGACCAGCGTACAGCGAGGTGAAGTATTCGGTAAGTCATACTATGCTAATATTAAAATAATGTGAATAAAACTACTTAAGCACTGTATTAGGCTGTTTAGGAACTCGGATATATTTTTTGAAATTAATATTATTAAAACCTCAATATTCATTTACATTACATACATACAAATACTACAATTTTATTTATATCGAACTAAAAAATGTTTTATCTAGGATAAGGGTGAAAAGCGAGCACACAGTCCACCTGATGGTAAGTGGTTGCTGTGGACTATAGACATCTACATCTCTCCTCGTTTGCGAATCAAAATGCAGATGCGTTGTCAGCCGTCAGGACTAAGATGCAATGCCTCTTTTCCAATAACAGGGGTCTCCGGTTCTCTACACTCACCACACGAAACACTGGTATTCTGTGAGAGCGTGGTCCTTCCCCGATCGAGCCGACCCATGCGTGCTACAACTATACAATTAGTATAGCTGCAGCATGGCTCTACCACGTATAATAAAGTTACACACAATATTTAAAAAAAAACTATAATAAAGAAAAACTAAAATTAAAAACATAAATTTTCATACAGTCCTACTCTTCATGGTACTTGCCGAGAACGCTGTCTGCGTTTCTTTACTGAATGGCTATATTTAGCATTTGAGCGAGAAAAGAACCAGCCCTCTTATCACCAGCAGCGACGACCAGCCACTGATGGAGTTCCTTTAGGAACTTCACCGCGCGTGGAACCCACGGACCGATAGTCTCTACAGCAAATGGCACAAATATGTACTCATTTCTCAAAGATTCATATTTGCGCAACATACTTAAGTCAGCTGCCTCTGATGCCGCTCCGGCTCGAAATGAGATACCCTTGAGATGAGAGGCCGCCAATGTGTCTACGCAAGTAACATTCTACCGTTGGGTCTCTTGCCATCGTCTCTAAATATCCCGCAAGGCTCTAAAACCAAGACAACATTTAAAGAGACAAGAGAGGGATTCATTCAAAGGACCGTGACGGGAATACCTACCTACATTTTCCTTACATGAAAGTCCGTGGAGCCAAACTCGTTGACGCTGCTACCACAGGGGTACTGGTGAGTTTTGAACCTTAATTATTAACCAAAAGTTTCAAGGTCGGCAAGACCAAAGTACAAGATGCCTCGCTCCGTACCGTTCGATAGCGTAACCATCGGTCAGGGGATTATTTCTATGAAAGTGATAGTCATATATACCGCTATCTCACAGTTTATTTCTATATAGAATAGAACGATGGTTGGCAAACGAGCACACAGTCCATAATATCTATCAGTAGTTAAGAATATTAATGTAGAGCCATTATCACCAATGAGGTCTAAGTTGAAATGCCTCGTAACCAGTAAAAACATTCTCTGGATCTCTACACACCCCATAAAACACTATTAAGGAGTTAATTCATGATGGTGACTGTAAAAGCCTGGTCCTTCCCCGATCGAGCCGATCCATTCTTGATACATACATAACATAACTGCAGCATGGCCCTAGCACGTAAAGTATGCTACACGAGATTCAGAGCTTTTCCTAATCCATCTTTTACGACTCCCACATCATGAGGTGGTTTTATTGTGCTCCCACATAAATATCTATAGATATAGTTAATTATAATGCAAGGCTAAAAATAATGATGTAAAAAATCACTTTAAAACTATTGCGTGTAACATTTACAAAAAAAATAAAGCAACCGGCTTAGTGAAAATACACTGAAAGGCATGTGCATCGTATTTGTGACCAATAATTGCGTGGCAACTAATAATAAAGCAAATAGTTGCCACGCTTTTAAGGCGTGTAGGAAACCTCAGTTTTTAGGGTTCCTTGCCCAAAAGGTAACTAACTAAGCCTCCGCTGTCCGTCCGTCCGTTTGTCTGTCAGTAGGCTATATCTCATGATCCGTAATTGGTAGAGAGTTGAAATTTTCACAGAATTTGTATTTCTGTTGCCGCTATGATAACAAATATATAACATAACAAAAATAAAAATAAATTAAAATTTAAAGGGGCCTCCCCTAATAGAAACGTGTTTTACGATGGTACGGAACTCTTCATGCGCGAGTTCCACTCGCACTTGCTCGGTTTTATTAAATTATTATTGTTGAATTGTGATGAAAAGATGATTCTGCCCATCTCCCCCTTCTTTTTGTCTCTGTCGCCTCTTTCGACATCCACGTGATGATCGTTATTCAATTCCATGAGACATTCTCTACCAGTCAATCAACCCATGGTGTGGTAAGAATTTCACGTAGGTGTAGTAGTATAGAAAATAATAAAGTTAAACAAAAATTATTTTTGAAAACAATTAGGTACACAATATTATGTTGAATTATAATAATTAAAAAATATTTGGAAAACCCAAATGTGCACTCCTCATGAGTGTTTCATTTAATTTTGATGAAAGAATTAAAATAATGACGATAATTTTTACAACAAAAAAAAAAAAACAGAGCATCTGATCGACTTTCATTAAAACTTTTAAAAGGTGATGAGTTCAGTAACAAAAATCAGTAGGGATTCTCCTTAGAATATATGGAATCTTATTTAATACCTCAATATCTCAATCTATTGCTTACATTTCTATAAATAGAGAAGACTCACCGACGCACAGACCAACGGACGGTAGTCCATAAATTTTTTCAATTACATTTTTGTTATTTAATCTAAAGTGAATCACTTAGATAATAATTAGTTGATAATAAGTAGTTATTGTAACGTTAACAATAATATGGATTTGATGTCTAGCTAAAACTATAAGAACGATTTTATGTAGCGAAATTGAAGTATGCCCACATATCGAGACTAGAGCACTCCCTCACGTTATGAGGCGTGCAGTAAGTATTCGACATTATTTCTGATCTGAAATACCCAAAATATAGTCAAGGAGCGGTGTAAAAGCTGTAAAAGTTCTGATATTACAATTCCCTATCCGCTTATCAACTCTGGAAAAAATTGTCCACGCATGAACTGTTAATGGTGTGGTAAATATGAATGCTTCTAAAAATCTGTAAAGTGATATTCAATAATAAAACATAAATTGAAATAAGGTATATGTATATATAATTTATTTGCTCAGTTTTGATAATATATCGTTACAGCCAGCGATCACTAATAAAAAACTACATACACAACCCCATGCAAAAGTTCTCTAAAAGCTCTCGTGAATTGTTTTGACGTAATTCTAGTTGAAATAAATATATATTAATTTAAATTCAACCTTAAATGCATTACGTAAAGTTGTATTCACAAAGCTACGTACAAATTAAAAGCGCACCTAAATGATAGAGTTGGTGCTCATTCGGCAAGGACATTTTTTGTCACTGATTGTGTATCTAGTTTTTTATTAGTGATCAATGGTTACAGCCTATTAAAGTCCACCGCTGAACATGGGCCTACCCCATAGATTTGCCATAGTTGCACCGCTTGGAAACCGCAGTTTTTATTTTTAATATTTTTATTTTTAGTAATTTAGCGCCCAAAATATTTTATCACACTAATTTTAAACATTTTCGGATACTACATCATATTACTTTAATAAAATTATAGTCATAACTTGGCATTTGTGTAATGAATTTGCCACGAGCAAACCGTTTATTCGTCCTTTATTACGACTCTGTACTCACAAATAACATCTTAACACGCATTAATTACGTATAATTGGCATTAAATGACATACATACAGAAAGATCATGACCCCAATGAATCTCCACCGATATACGCATGAAACTGCCTACACGCGTATAAAAAAGAAACAAAAAAATATTTGTTTTATGACTACGCCGCCGCTTCTCGACTTTGTGACAAGCTGAGAAATAGACAAATATCCTAAAACACTCGTAATATATTTTATTCTTCGACTATATAGATAGTAATGTGTATTAATATTTTACTCGGGTTGATTACGATTTCTGCGACAATTAGCGAATATTTTGGAAGCGACCTATTTCGCATGGCATATATTAATGCCTCAAGTGTAAAAGCGGAGGAGCTAATGATGGAGAAGATGATGATATGGAAGAGATGCATGTGGGGAAAATGGCTTTTCAGGAGCTGATTGAAGGGAGGATGAGGATGCTTCCGGATTTGCACAGCTCGCAGCCATGCACATCTCGCAGCTTTGTAAAGTTAAATCCAAAAGGTGTTGCTGGGAATTAAAATTTGAGAATTATATAAAGTGTAATAAGGCTAAAAATACTGAAGCATTAATTTTAAAGAAGAAAGTAAGGTGGATATTACTTTTTTTTTTTGCTTGAATTATTTCCCTCAGAATAGGTCATTTGCATCCTAAAAACTTAAAGGCACTTAATTGATCCAAGTGAGATAAGAATCTCAATACAGTACATTGTGTGACTCAGAAGTCAGCGTTGATGATGTTGATATTAGTAATTATTAGTATTAGCAACTATCACTTTTATTAAGTAATCACTATCACTCACTTTTATTAAGATAGTTGCTGTACATATTATAACAGTTCGTGCACTATTGTGTTCAGATCTGAATGGTATCTCTGTATTTACAATAGTCCTAAAAGAATATTTGGAAATAATTTTAAAAAATCTGTCAAGTCTCTTTACGCATTTAAAATCTTCTTTAATATATAAAAATAAATTTTTGTTTGTTCGTATTTTATGCGCTGCAATACCGTTCATAAGAGTGCGCTAAAACTTTGTCAACATATTGCTTGCACTTGTGAGAATTGTATTATATACATAGTACAATTAAATTACAATAGGTAGTGCGCGTGTCGTATCAACAAATTTATTTGAAAGCTATACATCACTCAACTTCAATGAATGTATTATCATTCATAATTAAAATAACTCTTCCAAATTTAAAACGATATTTCCACAATTATTTTTTCTGTGGCAGCAACGCGCCAGGTACCACCTAGTTATTATATAAAATACATTACATAATTTACCTGTGGTTATGTTTATTTGTAGAGTTATACAAACAAAATTAATGAGACAAAGTAAAGTCAGGAAAGTCATTATGAAACTTTAGGTTGGTTGTCGTTTAAAAAAAATCTACGATATTATATAACCGTTAATTTCACATTTGCCTAATGTTATTTTTATCGTACATGGATCATCAGTCGAACGTCGAAGTCGGTAACGATTCACATCGCGTGCAGCTGTCATTTCACTCTTAATCAATCCACAACTTACTTTTCATTTCTGTTCCGGCGTTGAGCGAACGAGTTTCACGGTTTTGCTTTACTTATAAATTAGTTAGGATTAAGTTGATTACGGCAATTTGTTGTTTTTAACTCACTATTTTCTTTCATTCGTTTGTTCATAGTTGCTCATCAAAAGTCGATAACTGAAAATAAGTCTCTTCAATATATTACCTCATAGGATATAGACACACTTGCCTGGCTTAGAAGACAGGTCTGGTAACCGCAGTTTTTTTTGAGATATTATTATTATTAAGAAGATGCTGGTTTTTCCTCTCCTGCACTAGGATTTTGCCTGTATTGTGGAGGCAGATTACAAACATAAATTGTACGAAGACAAACATCCAGATCCGGAAGAGTTATTTGTAGGCCATTAAAATACTTGTGCCGTATGGTATTTGAACCCTCGAGCCTTAGAGTCGCAACTCAATGCTAAGCTACAGCGCTATGCTGCCCATCTACTGCTTCAATTTCTTTCTGACGACACGCCAACGGATGATATGGGCTGGTGGGTACAGTTACGCTGCCACTTTTTATATAGGATCGGGTGACAAAAGAGCACACAGTCCACCTAATGGTAAGTGTGACCCATAGATATCTACATCTATCCTCAATAAAGACTCAAGATGCAGATGCGTTGTCACCCGTGAGGACTAAGATGGAATGCCTCTTTGCCAGTAAAAAGGGTCTCCGGTTCTCTACACTCACCATACGAAACACAGCAGCGTTAAGCTGCTATTTTACGCTAGTTTTCTGTGAGAGCGTGGTCCTTCCCCGGTCGAGCCGACCCATTCGTGCTAAAACCATAATATAGCTGCAGCATGGCTCTACCACGTAGAATACTTCAAACATCTAGCTCACTTGTACTAAAAATATTTAACATTTTTCACATTTTGATAGTAACGCTTCCGTTAAGTATTTGGCTGCGATGATGCGGGTCACGAATACTAACGCGGAACAAATATTTATTTGCATTATCTAAAAAATAATTGTTCCGTGTATGAGTGTGTGATTTGTGTATGTGAAACGCTTTTACGACACCGAAGAAATTTTTATAGTGGATAACGTTATTTAAAAAAAAAAACACATCACCGAAATGACAATGATAGTGCTGGTATTGGAGAATCGATCATGTTTTCCTATAGCTATCTAACAAATTAATCGTGTAGAGGTGCTATAATAATATACGCTACCCCATATCGTACCGTGTTTGTCTACATAATATTGAAATAAAATTATATTACAGTATACTCGTTAAATTATATTTACATTGCATTGAAAAGTCAAGAGTACTAATAAATATTTACTTTCGCCTGGAGCGGCTACGGGTGAGCAAACCTCATGCAGTTTTTGTTTATTTGATAGCGGCGATGCATCGCTAGCTTTCCCCTACACTGCCTAAGAGGTGACAGAGGTAAACTGAAACAGGAATTGGGCAGCAGCACCACCCTGGTTGAGCCGAACCATTCGTGCTACTGAAGCACAGTTGAGCTGAAGCGTGGCTTTACCACATATTGCATAGTTTTTAAGTAGTAGAGCCATGTTGCAGCTATATTAGTAGTATTGTAGTACGAATAGGTCGGCTCGACCGGAGATGGACCACGCTCTCACAGAATACCAGCGTAAAATAGCAGCTAATACTGCTGTATTTAGTATGGTGAATGTAGAGAACCGGAGACCCTTTTTACTGGAAAAGAGGCATTCGATCTTAGTCCTCACGGGTGACAACGCATCTGCAGGTTGATTCTTTATTGAGGATAGACGTAGATGTCTATGGGTCACAGCAACCACTTACCATCAGGTGGGCTGTGTGCTCGTTTGTCACCCTATCCTATAAAAAATATATCAACGCATCTTCCCAATAACAACTCAAATTATAAAAAACTGCAGGGATACGACAAGCGCTAACTTTTATTTTTTATTATATTTCAAGTTATAAAGACTGCCTGAGCTAACACGGCTTAGAAAAGTAATAGAAAATATAAAATATTTATTTAACGCAAAGAAGAAATTATGTATATTATAACTGTTACGAGTTTAAATTTCTAAAACATTCCACAGTCTTCACTTAATGACGTAGTTTGGTTAATAATAGGCTGCTCATCGCATATAAGAAACATTAAACATTTTGGACGAATGTTAATTTTATTTGTAAAATAATAACTCCGCAAAAAGGTGTACCTATATCAAAGTGAATAATTATGAAATATTTCATCCATGACTTTAAAATGTTATATACAAAATGTTAACAAAAACAAAATATTTATTTCCCGCATTTAGGTGTGCGAAAAGTTTTTAATTTTTGTTTTAACACGACTTATCTTAATTTTATTAAAGTTAAATCTGGGAAGTATCTTAGGCACGATTGAACAACTCCTCTTTTATTTTTATATACCTACTAGCAATCCGGCTTCACGCGGGTGATTTCTGGATCTTGACAACAACGCCACCTACCGGGTCCAATTCTGAATCTAATCCATCCAAGGATTGCCTTGTAATTGATTACAATGGATTAGATTAAATTGATCAAATACACACAATTTTTTTATTATAATCGGTCTAGCCGTTTTTAAACGAGACTTACGGACAGCAATTTATTTTTACACAAGAAAAAGATGTTACGTTGTCAGTGATAATGGTTATTTTTCAGACGAGAAAGATTTGGTTTGTTTCAATTTTTTAAATAGTAAAAGTTGTAGTTTACATACGGCGGGTGACACGACATGTGTGCCCATTCTTGTCTCATTTTTGGGACGGTTTTAGTGAAAGAAGGGTTCTTTTAGTCGGTTCTCAGAATATCAGGCTTGAATGCAAAGTTTTTCTTTACTGTAAGTAATGTGTTAATCATGTGTTAAGTCAGCACTTAAAAGTATGATTTGGGGAGTACCGCTGGGTTGCACTCGAGATTGCTCGCGTATAATAAAATTCATGGCATTTACCCATCAGTTACCGCAGTTCTTACTACTAATCGGAACAAAGAATCTCGATTTAAGTGTACCGTGAAAGTGTGAAAGCCATGTTGTGGCGACCTAAGAGATTCTTTCACCCAATTCCGTCCCAGAAAAAACTACAGAGATCGTCAGAAGGAGCTTAGAGCTTCTGATATAAGACAGTTTAACCATGTCGTTAATGTCAAAAGTAAAAATATTACGACCAGCGTCAGGGTCCACAGTAAAAGTTGCACACGTCTATAACTGCGACCGCCTACTATGCGTAAAAATTAAAATCCTTCCTACAAAAGAAAAGGTCCATTTCTAGTAGCCATACGTAGTGTTATACGTGTTAATAAAGAAAAAGAAATTTCAGAACGAAATTTTATGTGGTACAATTACGCTGCAGCTATATGATGACTGCAGCACGAGAGGCTCGGTTCAACCGTGGAGAAACCACTCTCTTAACAAATACCAGCGTGAGATAACTGCATGTTTCTTGTGGTGAATATACGGAGAACATACACCTGATGCTGTGACCTATGTGAGCTCTTGGTTATTCTACTCTTACAAAAGTATTGATAAATTATCCGATCGTGCTGATACCGTTCAGCCTGCAAAATTACGATGTAATCAGCAATGAAGGAAAATTACGTCAGTTTCCCTAGAAGCGTTACGGACTCCCATAATCCATTTGAATTAAAAAAATAATGGATAAAAAGAAAAGTATTATTCATTTATAAGCGATTCATAGCATAAGCGAAGTTAGTTTTTTACTTTCTAAAATGATATTTTATGGAGCAGAGGGGAACTCGCCACATGTTACTTTAATGTAAGACTCTACATGTTCTCGATGTATATTCATATAACGTGTAAAATCTTTTTTGTAGAATTATGGTGACAAACGAGCACACAGTTCACCCGATAGTAAGTGGATGCTGACAGCATCCACGTAGATGTCTGATAAGACATCTACGTGGATACGTCTGATAAGACATCTACGTCTATCTTCGATTACTGAATATGCAGGTGCGCTGTCACACCTAAAGACTAAGACGAAATTGTCTTCAGGGATGACCTCGTTTCCACAGAGCGTGGTCCTTCCCCGGTCGAGCCGACCCATTCGTGCTACAATCATTATATAGCTGCAGTATGGTTCCACCTTGTATGGGCACTACCACGTATATTTATAATATTCTGCTATGATTTCCATCAGTGATGTTATTCTTTTGTAATTATAAAGGAAGTTAAAGTAAACAACATTTATTACACGCCCCACTGCTGGGCATAGGCCTCGCCTGTTTCTGAGAGCTTTATCAGTGACGGAGTTACTATGACATACATATATTATTATTTTATATACACATTTTTTATTTCTCAGGCAAGATAGCTTTATGATATTTTTGTTTTCTTCAACGCCGAGCTTGTGGTAAATACGCACTTTGAATTGCAATTAACAATTTCATTGAACTCTTGCTCATGTACTGTGAAATTTAAGGCAAGCGATTACCCACTGGTATACCACAACTCTTATTAGATTTATGTGAGAAATATTTACAGGTAGTATCATTGCTTTGTATTTTTTGCTAAGAATAACGCGATGTCATAAAGAGGATGCAGAATATAATCTATATCTATGGGAAGGAAGTCTGAACACGAATAAAAAAAAAATAAAAGGACGAAAAATGTTGACATGTGTGCCATCTACTAACTAACCACTTTTTAAAATCACGTAACACGCTGAGGTGTTAACAATTACAGAAAGATAATAGAAATAAAACATTACAATTTAGAATAAAACTAATATAGCGGATTTTATCTGGTTAAATTTCCACTAACTTGAATTCCAGTTTGGGGCGCTTTACCGTAACCATGGTGTCGATCTCCCCGTGATGGATGCTGTAAAGAGCCCAGACTTCGAATTCTTTTTTAAATTAATGTGATAAAATTCGTCTATAGAAGTTTTATCCAGTGTGTAATATTCGCGTTAATTAAAATCATTATTTGCATCGTAGACCAGCATTTGTTTGCAAAATACCTATTGCACGAAGCATTGGTCAATGTGCAAGGCGTTTGGTACTGCGGCTGCAAATGCACTTGCCGATTGTAAAGATTCCGGCAAATTTACAAAACTCTTGTTATATAATATTAGAATAGAGGTTTCATCTGACAATGTGTTGTGATCAGTTTAATAGTTTTTAGTGAAAATCAAAAATTTATTTAATGTGATTAGAAAACTTGGTTTGTTGATGGTTTAAGGTTTAAACAATCAGTGATCTTTTTATAAATTTATGTAAATCGTAGCTTGAGCCCGAAACTTTCAAACCATATTGTGTAAAAAGACCGCTTATGTAATTGCTTCGGAATGTTCTTTGTACATTCATAACTTTTACTTATGATCAAGTTAATACTGACATATAATACGTAATTTAGGCAAAATTAATAATAATTAAATTAATGCATATGTACAAAGTATTTTTATACATGTATTACATAAGAATTTCCGGTATTTTCTTTTTATTTATTTTTTATAATTAGTTAGCTAGAAAGGTTTATTTAACTAAACATTTGTTTTTAACCGACTTCAAAAAGGAGGAGGTATTCCATTCGAATGTATGTTTTTTATGTGTATTACCTCGTAACATTTTCCTACGTGACTCGATTTTGATAATTACTTTTTTATTTGAAAGCTGGTGCTTCTCATGTAGTCTCATATTAATTTGGTTTAGGTCAGACTAGTTGTTTTTGAGTTATTGTTAATAATTTATATTAAAGTCGGTTTTACAAAACTTTTAATTTTACCACTTTTTTACACGTTTTCATCTGCATCGTATAGGTGCTTTACTTGTGTTGATTGCACATGGATAAACATCCAGACCATCCAGACCATGAGCATTACTTGTAGGACATACAAATATTAATTGTTCCGTGCGTCATTTGAACCCGCGATTGACTGCAGTGCCGCGGCCAATCGCTTAGTTACTGCGGCTATAAAAGCCGCCAAAAAGTAAATAATAATAAATAAGGATGCCAAAATTAATTATATGTAGATATTCATAACTTAATATTTATTTATTGAAAATTATATCCAGTTTTAATTTTTTTATTATTACAATATATTTAAAAAAATGGCTCAGAATTTATGAGAGCAAATATTCTTAAACTGAGAATTATAATTTTTTAACTTCCCGCTTTGAAAATTAATAATTTTCAGAGCTAGTTATAGATTTCGGTCAGATTTTGAGAATGCGAGTTTTCATCAGATATCCACGTTTTGAGGTCCTAGGAAGCCGTTCCGACTATTCCCGGCTGGACGTTCGGCCGTGTGTGTGTGTATTTATATATGTAAATAAAATTTTGTAGTACGATATCTTTAGAATAAACTAACCGATCGAGATGGGCGACCCTGCGTTCAAAAGTGAGACTTAATTGAGACTTCGAGCTGATTAGATTTTCAAGTCAATCTGTCGAGCTGTTTCAAAGATTTTCAAAAAATAAAAACCAAAAAAATAAGCAGGTAGTTCCAGGGATGGCCTGCAGGTTCAACCGTTTTTCAGATTTTTTATTTAAAAGTTTTTAGAATCAAAATCTAATTTCACTTGCATTGTTTAAAATTTTTAAATGTAAAATTTTTTATTGTAGGCTAATTAGAAGTTTGATAAAACTAATTTCTTTAATTCTTACAATTTAATAAATTAGTTTAATTATATAAAATAATTAAAACCAATTTATTTTATTAATTTATAGAATTTCACTTGTTAACATTCACTTATTTTTAATTTCTAACGTTTCTTCTACTTTACCTGACATATCACGCCCCCGTGAACATAAGTTTTAGTTAATGTGTAGTTCAGAAGTTTTTATATTATTTCAATACGTACATCATATCTAATAGTATACGCAATTTAAAAAAAAAACATGTCTGCAATTCACACGCCGTAAAAGTGAAACCTTAAGGAAAATAAACATCGAGAGAATGAGACGAATGCAGGGTGTCAGTAGTAGGATAATTGTTGAGTTTATTTATTATAATATTGATACCAAGTTGAATAATTATTTTACATTAGTTAATACATATTATATTACATAATAAATAGAATTCAAGTTTTTATTTCATCATCCTAAGTACTTTTAGTCCATATATTTTTTATTTAGTCCATAATCCCTGTTCATAAATCACATGCATAATCTCCATACATAATAGGAAACACTTTAAGTATAAAGTGTATATACAGTAGTATTCCATCTCAAATCTCGCGAAAAATAAATACTATAGATGTATATGCTTCTCAGTTTTTAATGTCGCTTTTTCGTTTCACCGACTTTGAAATCACAACGATACCAAATAAATTTTGCTTCAAAAATCGAAAATATTTACTAATATGCACTAATAAAATAAACATCTAACTCTACGTGAAAGGATAAAATTCGTAGAGTCATTTTAGTATATATTTTTTTTATTTCATACATGTGTAAGTAACAATTATTTAAATTGAGATTAATTAGTAGGTCGAGCTGTATTTATGGTTTTGTTACATTAATTAAAAACGCTGCGTGTAAAAGCACAATTAACAGACTACTTTAAAATACTTTCCAAAACAATTATACTGCTTAACCTTGAATTTATTCTACTTATTCAAAGTCTAAGTACTGAAACGAGTTAATAAAGATAAACCATAACGCATTAAAGATGGCTCAGTACTGAGTGTCTACGATGTAATAGTTTACAACAAGGTCAATGCAAAATACAATTCACGCCGTGAACTACAAACAGAATTACCCAGCCATTTCGGAGAGACCTTGCTGGACCACTGTCTTCTCTCATAAACGGGCTAACACCACGCCGTCGTGTCACCACTGCCATATAAATTCAATTTTCGAATTATCGCGAATCCGTGGAAAAACTAGAGGCGGTCGCGCGCATGCGCTCTTCACGTTGTACTGAACGACACGGAAGGTGCTCAGTATAGTGATAGGCAAACAATTGTTTTGTCGATATGTTTAATTAAATATTACGTGTTTTGCTTACAGTTAGCTTAGTCACATAGTATTTAATAACTGGGTTTATTGATAGTTTCCTTAGTGTTAATAAAATGTAAAACGATAGTGGTAATGATATGTTTTTTTTTGCTTATGTGTGCAACGTTAAGAGCTCGGTAGCGTAGTGAACTAAGCATTTAGAAGTGGCGTTATAAGGGCTGCGGGTTCCAATCCTGAAGTGAACAAGTAATTGCATGGCCTACAAATAACCGATTCGTTAGTTAGATCTAGATCCACGTGCAACTCATGTTCTGTCTTTCATATTTTTGACAAAACTTAACCAATCAGCTGCATCTAGTTGTAACCGGCTATACCTAGGAGTATACGCACTTATATATATATATATACTAATATACACCATCTCCAAGTTACAGGGGGCAATCCTAGTTTTAATACGTTTATTTAAAAGAAAAGTATTTTTCTTTTTAAAATAAAATTATTTCGAAAAGAAATACATTTAATATACATTTTAGGAATAAATAGTGAAGCCATTTTTAAATGAACTAACATATTATAAGTTACGTAAAGTCTTATTCGTCTAATGGCTGGGTTCTTCCCGGCTCATTTCTAAGAAGATCAATGATTTAAAAATAAAAAAAAACATCGATATGATACATCAGATACTTTAAAGAATAATTTAAAATTGAAGCAATAAAACAATATATAATTTATAATTTATCGACAAAGTACATCTCTATAAACATCGGCACAAGCTACGCTACGCCGCGTACGACACTGCTTGACTATGGAAATGACCGTCGGTGAAGTAAACATAAAAACAGGGGATAATTATCATCGCCGTGCTCACTGACCGTCACCGTGCATCGCTAAGTTATGTTATTAAGAAAATAAGGGATTTAAGATCCGTTGTTAACATTATTTACCAATTTTATTTTATTTATATTGTGTACAACCTTTACGTAAGAACCGTGTGGTGGTAGGGTAAGAGAATTTATTACCATTTTGTTCCGTGGGTGCCGTGTCGAAAAATCAGGCATTCATACTGCTCCCAATATTTTTTTTATAGGATAAGCGTGATAAGCGAGCATACAGTCCACCTTATGGTAAGTGGTTGCTGTGGCACATAGACATCTACATTTATCCTCGTTTGCGTATCTAAATGCAGATGCGTTGCCAGTCGTGAGGGCTAATATGGAATGCCTCTTTTGCAGTAAAAAGGATCTCCGGTTCTCTACACTCACCATACAAAACCCAGCAATATTAAGCTGCTATATTACGCTGATATTCTTTGAGAGCGTGGTCCTTCCCCGGTCGAGCCGACCTGATCGAGCTACAACTATACAATTAATATAGCTGCAGCATGACTCTACCACGTTTAAAATGGTTATATAACCGTTTTCGTTTCTTTACAACTGGGGTAATACACCCAGATCATCGGCTGGGAGCGACGTCAAAGATGAGAGTTGCGAGACGTTTGGTACTGCAATAGTTAATCCGCCTCCTAAGTGTGATGATTAAATCAAACCCTCCAAATAAAATGGTGATTTAGAAGAAAAGCCGTGGTAGCTCAGGGGTTAAGCGCTAGCTGTAAATTTCACAGTAACCAACCTGGGTTCGATCCCCGCCAACACCAATGATATTGTTAATTGAAATTTTAAAGTAAAGTAAAGGAAAGCATCGTGAGGAAACCTGCATCTCTGAGAAATAAGAAAAAAATATTTCGAAGACATGTGAAGTCCACCAACACGCATTAGGGCAGTGGGGCGATATTTCCTTGCCCTAAAACTCTCTCAGAAATGAGAGGAGGCTTTTAACCAGCAGTGGAACGCAACTTTAAGAAGAAGACGGAGAACCAACAAATAAGTACTTAACTATGGTAAAAGTAAATGTTGCCCATTTCCAAAAAACAAAATTAACGTCAATGTAGAATCATAAATATAAGTGTGCTGTAACTACTACGGAGCTTCATTGCCAGTTACTAGATCTTCTCTACGCATCACTGAGAACAACAAGAAATATTACATGCCTATAATATTACGTTAGATTCTGCAAGGATACATCATTGCTCAATAGAGGCAATTACACCAGTTGCATACTTCTAAAATATTTTATAATATAAATGTAACCGAGCCTACATTTTACATTAGTATATAGTAAGAGACTTTATGGGCCATGGAATAAACAACCTAGACAATCCAATCAACGAATGCTGTATTAATATTTCAGAAAACCTGAGAATTTGTATGAAATGGGACAATAATTGAATTATAACCTTTTTTTATTATTTTACCACTTCTAACAAACATAGTACAGTAGCATATTGATTCATAGAGATAGAAATAAATAAGGGTGTTACTACATACATTGATTTGATTGATTTGTGGTAACTCAGGGGAAAAGAAGTGCCAGGCTTCGATCCCCGCCAGCACATATGAAATTGTTAATTGCAATTTTAAGTGCTGATTTAACAAGTTCTTGATTATGAAGGAAACATCATGTGGAAATCTGCATGTATGAATGGCGAGAGAAATTATGTACACTGTTAAACGTCATTGTCACTTTCATTGGAATAAGAATGAATTAATTATATTCGTGATAACATTTAGTATTCTAGAACTCTATAAACGTCTCCCGTAATTGCTAACGACTATGTTGTATTTATTACAAGAGAGGTTAAACCACAACTCAGGGTGGAACGCAGTTACTAAGATATGGTTGTTCAAATCTTGAACACAACATAATATAGAGACTATAACTTCTCAGCTGTCAACCGGCCTCTATAAGGTTGGAGTAAAATAACGCGCGTATATCAAGCGCCTTCTGGAGGTCGATCGGCTCCTACGTATTTCAATGTACTAAATTGCCTCTTAAAACCATTATACTTAAGAAATAAAAGAAACTATACATTAGTGATAGCTGGCGTAACCGTGTAGTGACTGTGTAAGAACATCTTCTTATGGGTATGAGTATCGTAAGATGGGCAGAGAAAAAGTTAAATAGGAGATGGACACTAGCATTTCTTTAAAACAACTGAAAATGATAAAAAACTACGGTTGCTACCCCGTCTTCCAAGCGTAAATACTTTGGCAAAATCCTCCCTTTGAGGCAATCTTTGGAAGGCCTTTTAGCAATTTCTACGTAAGCATTCTAGTAACATTTTAAACCTTATTTTTAATTCTTATATGATTTAAGACTTTAAGGACGAATGCACCTTATTCCAAAGTGCGAACTTCATTTACATATGGTGCACGCTGCTTATATAGATCCTTTCGCTAATAATTCTAGCGGTAAAAATTCCATTCGGATATGAAAAACCCAATTTCAATAGCAATACCAATCAAATTTTGAGCAACATCACCAACAAAAGGATTCGAAACTGCGCTGATCAACATGCCAGCGCTGCTTTGTAAGTTTAAATCAGTTATACGAGTACTACGAGTAAAGTAGCCCTGACTACTCAGTGGATTTAAATCTGATAACATTTATTTCCCTGTAGTGGTTGCGTATGAGAACCATCTCATATCATTCCGTGGGTGTCGGCGTAAGAATATGACTGCCTCGTTGGTTAGGCTTCGAATCCCGGGTCGTGCCAAAATCAGTTATTGTTTTTTTTTGTTCAAGAAATTCTCAGTAGCAATGCAAAATAAGTAAATTCCTTAATTTGGCGATGTTTTACTCCCGTGCCTCAGAAAGCAAGTGAAGCCGCTAGTCCTGCGCCTAATGTCTCCCCGATCCTGTTTAATAGCTATCACATCGGACAATGAGCGTAAGGGCATAATTCCAATAACCCTTAATAATGCAAAATAATCAAAAAAAATCAGCGATTGCCAACCAGTCTGCCAAGCGTGACAACTTTGGCAAATTTTCCCATATAAACAGTAAAATATACTTGAGTAAAATAAAATTATTTGTGCGTATTTCAATACCGTGAATAAATTTTGCATGTTAATTGGAATTAAAGACTAGAAATGAGTTGAGGTGACTGAACTTTAGGCCTAGTCAGTTTTAACAGCTTATCATGTAGAGGATGACATGTAGGTCATGGTTGAATAAGGGCAAAACGTTCTCATTACACTCCTAGGGGGTCAAAATGACCAAAAACCAAAAAAAAATAAAAAAATCTTATTTCGGCTATAACTCCGCCTCCTTCGGAGGTTCTTACACAGTCTTTACTTGCCGCATCCCACTTATCAATAAATATAAACAGTAACATAATAAATACGCAATTAATGCAATACGTAAACAAATTCCTTCCACTTACACTATGGATGTTTGTAGTTAAATATTTTAACGCTGCCTCACATCCTCAACATAATGTCATGACGATGAAGTGATTTCATTTTTCACTCACGCATGAGATAACGTGTAGGTGTTATTATTGTTCGTTATTATCATAACACGTTTGATATTTTCAGCAATTTTCCGAATGAGTCTGTACTAATTATTGGTTGCAGTGAAAGCTGATGCATTAAATATTAAAATATACTAGTAATCGTCCAGTGGTGGCGATTCGAGCTTAGTTCATATTTTTTTTATATTTGTTTATTAAGCAAGTTGTGTTACACTTCCAAGTCTTAGTAATATGTATATGTATTATATATGCTTTTAACTCCACATTAATTTGTAAAACACGAATACATATTATCTCTATATATAAAAATCTATTGCGGTCCGTTAGTCTCGCAAAACTCTAAAAATGGCTTGACCGATTTTGATGATTTTTTTGTGTGTATTTGAGTTGGCCCCTGGATGGCTTAAGAACTCAATTAGACCCGGTAGGTGGCGCTGTCGAGATCCAGAAATCACCCGTGTAAAGTCGGGACGGATCGCAGTCTAATATAAATATACAAAATATTAAATAAACGCCTTTTGCCTTGACATACACTACACAGACAATTGAAAAAGGAAAATTAAAAATCATACAACAGTTCATTTTAAAGACTACATAATCATTACGGTTCTGTATATTTAGTCAATCCGTCAGTAACTATTATTTTCGCAACATTTTAAAATACTTTAACGTAAAACGTATTGATTTTATATTTTTGGCGACGATTGGTGACAATCAAATGAATCAATTATGTTTAACACATTGACAGTGGCAGTATGAACGCAAAAATTAATGTTATTAAAAAAATTATAGGCGCTAAAATTCACAGAGAAGGTTCAG
Organism: Parnassius mnemosyne; assembly: GCA_963668995.1. Lineage (NCBI taxonomy): Eukaryota > Metazoa > Arthropoda > Insecta > Lepidoptera > Papilionidae > Parnassius > Parnassius mnemosyne. The sequence continues at coordinate 10,107,459 of CAVLGL010000126.1, read as the reverse complement.
AATAAGTAATATAGGCGAATTGTGAAGAAAAAAAAAATCTAAAACATTCAGTCCTTTTCATCTTTTAAATTCAAAATGCGTGTGGTACTTAACTGATTGTCAATAATAAATGTCTAATGCCTTCTATTTTACTACGCAGGCACACATTCGTAAGGGTCGCTTAGGCAAAAATGTTTGAATTGAATTGCACACAGAGGAGCGCGCGTGCGCGTAGTTGTTGCCCATAAATCACATTAAATTTGAGATTATTTCAAATAAAAGTGGAAGCCTTATTTAGTTGTATTTTTATAAAAACTGCAATAACGGTATATCGTTATTTCTTTATTTGAACTTAAATATAAAATTTGGATATATTAGAAAATAACTCTGTATAACATACACTTTTTTCCTTACTGCACTCCTTTTCCACATAAAATTTTTAACTTTTTTTTTATAGGATAGGGTGACAAACGAGCACACAGATGGAAAGGGGTTTCTGTGACCCATAGATATCTACATCTATCCTCAATAAAGAATCAAAATGCAGATGCGTTGTCACTCGTGAGGACTAAGATGGAATGCCTTTTTTCCAGTAAAAATGGTCTCCGGTTCACTACACTCACCATATGAAACTCAGCAGTATTGAGCTGCTATTTTACGCTGATATATTGTAAGAGCGTGGTCCTTTCCCGGTCGAGCCGACCCATTTGTGCTACAACTATGCTACTAATATAGCTGCAGCATGGCTTTACCACGTAAAACACTATGCCAAATCTCAAACTCCCCTGGGCGCGCAGTATGCTTTAAAAGAGGTACTATTTTTTCTCTTCACGTATTAGTATATAGATATCTTATTTTTCCTTTTTTAACAGCTCTCTCCCTATTCATCAAGCAAATGATAAATATAAAAAAATATATTATGTATATTCTCTGTTAAATAGACTGAGAATTTCGTAAGGCACGCAGGCGACTAACTGTTCATCGTAGGCTTCATCATAATACAATTGGTAATAGAAAAAAGTGAGCCTGAATAAAGGAACCAGCATTTGAACAATTCTCTGAACTCGTCGTTTTACTCAGTCTTATATATAAATATTCAAACTTGTTCTTAAACTATAAAGATGAGCATACGTAAAATTTCTTTGATATTTTAAAGAATAATGGTAATAACGAACGCACTGTCTACCTGATAGTAAATGGATGCCGTTGCCTTTATATATAAATTTATCTATTTATCCGTTATCAAATAATACATAAAATGCAGATGTGATAACGAGTAATTTCATTGATAACGAGTTGTCAACGTATAAGCTTAGTCTTTTAGTTTGACGGCTCGTTATCAATAAAATGGATCTACGAATCTCTACATTCACCAAACAAAACACAGAATACCAGTGTAAAATAGCAGTTTAATGCTGACGTGTTTCGTATAGTGACTGACGAAATATAGTGAGTGAATCGGAGACCTTTTAACTGAAAACGAGGCGTTCCATCTCAGTCCTCAGTGGTGACAGCGCATCTGCATTTTGATTCTTAATTAAAGATAGATGTAGATGTTTATGGGCCACAGCATCCACTTACCATCAGGTTGTGTGCTCGATTGTCACTCTTAGTCTTTATAAAAAAAAGGTAGACATAGCAGATATATTATGGTCGCGGCACGAAATGGTCGGTTCGAACGAGGAAGGCCCATTTTATCACAGAATGTCGGCGTAAAACAGCAGCTAATACTGCTGTGCTGCTTTTATATGGTGAGCGTAGAGAACCAAAGAATCTCTATAAAAACTTAATAATAAAAGAAAATGATTTGTTATATTCAATGTACACAATAAAAAAATAAAAACATCATTTTAAAATTAAAACCGAAAACACCGATCAGTGACGACATTGTGCTCTAATCATCTGTGTCAATATATGGAGTCAGTTTTTATGGAACGTCAACAACGTTAAAAATATTGCGGTCTTAAACTTGACAATGAATTAAGATACTATATAATATTTATTAAGACGACGAAAAGATTTAGACTAGATAAAAATAGGTCAGAATAAAATACCTGGACTCTCAGTTAATACAGGAAATCTCACTCGGAAATAAATTTTGAGCAAAATAAGTAATAATTTGTGTCTGTAGTTCGGTATAATCGACGTCCAAGATTGTCGGCTTCACCGATAAAATAGTTCACGTCTTAATGGGTGCTGAACTTCATAGCAGTTCCAAGAACGTCATAGATTCCTATAGGATCTTATTATTTAAGCAAGTTCTCACACAACAATCTAAAGATCAATCTCTCACTCGCTCAGATCTCAAAATTTTTTATCCGATAATAAACCGACAACCCTGAACGTCGTTCGTATCGAACTTTGCCTTTTTTATATTTGTGTTTTCAATCGGATCTAGTTTATTTGTGTTGTCTTAATAAATTGATTTAAACTATCAGCTATTGGCAACATATGAATATTATATGATGAGAGCACATAAAATTAGCTTGTTTCGCGATAAGCTTTAATGGAATTTTTTCATATTTTTGTGGTAAGTGATCTCGCTACTCAAGGAATAATATTTTTAAAACAGTTTAAATTGGTTTTATTGTAAATATAGAAAAGCAATTGAAATCTTGGTTAATGGGATTTATTTTCCCAATTTTACGTAGTAGCACATTTATTATGTTACGTTATATAAATTGTCTTTATAAAATACTTGCGATCCACCCCGCTTCGCATGGCTGATTTTTGGATCTTGACAACAGCGCCACCAATTGTGAATCTAAACAAACCAGAAACCCACTCAAATACATGCACAAAAATTATTAAAATCGTTCGAACCGTTTTTGAAGTTTTTTTTATAGGATAAGGGTGACAAACGAGCACACAGTCCACCTGATGGTAAGTGGTTGCTGTGGCCCATAGACATCTACATTTATCCTCGATTACGAATCAAAATGCAGATGCGTCGTCACCCGTGGGGTCTAAGATGGAATGCCTCGTTTCCAGTAAAAAGGGTCTCCGGTTCTCTACACTCACCATATGCTATTTTACGCTAGTATTCTGTAAGAGCGTGGTCCTTCCCCGGTCGAGCCGACCCATCCGTGTTACAACTATACTAGAACTATAGCTGCAGCATGGCTCTACCACGTATTTTAGCGAAACTGCTACTAACAAATTATTTATATATATATATATATATATATATATATATATATATAAATAATTTGTTAGTAGTAGTTAGTAGTATAGTATATATATATATAGATAAATAAGCTACCTCACATTATTTAAAACACTGTGTTCATTTAATGACGTGATGTTCATCTTCGTTTAGTTTTCATAAAGCTCAGTTCAATTTACGACATAATATTCAGCGTCGAATAAAACAAAAGCTACTGTTGAACATCAAGCAGTCATGTTTTCACTTTCCTATTAGAACCATTGGAAATTTCAGTTTCAACTAGACCATATTCGCACGTAAAGCTACGTAAAAGATTAATATTAACGTCGTTGATCTCTCTCTTAATTAGTAGACTATTATAACTGAAATTAATTATTCATCAGTTATTTACCAGCCCGTAATATTTCACTGCTAAACAGGAATGTATTCTATAAGGCTTTTCATTTTTTTTGTTACTGTATTGAAGCTATGGAAGAAATCAATCACCTCATTTCGCTCCCTGGGGGTAGAAAGTGGTGATCCTTAAAAAACTTTTGACTTGGTTTACAATATGATGTAATTAATTTAATAAAAAATATATTTATCCGTAGTAGTTCATAGGACAAGCGCTCGCTGTAAGTTGAGTACAACGCTACCACACGACACACTTAGACGTTCATATACGTCTAAGTGGTAGCGTAGCGTGATATTTAATAAAAATATTAAATAAATTTGGTCACGTTTCGAAATATTTTTAGAAGAAGAAGCTAAGAAACTTCATATGGCCACTATTACAAAAAACTACTCGAAAATTTTTTTATTTAATTTTTTTACTACAATCTACGATTCCACATCCTTTTTGTTATAGTTTTATTGTTAATTAAAATGTCTTCTTGTTATTTGTGTCCTTTTTCTCTGGAACGGGAAAAGATATGAAATTGAAATTAATATCAAATACTAGGGTCTGTGGTTTCTCAGAGGTGTAAGAAATTTAAACCGCGCCTTTTGAAGAACAAAAACGTAATTAGTGTTTATGGAGCACAACCGTAACTTCGCTACCTTCCTATCCTACCGCAAGGTGCCCAGATAAGAAGCTACCATGACCTAAACGCGCACACGTGTATCGGCTCTTATTGAAGGTGGCCCCATGCGCCCACTTACGTAATAATTTTCGTCGAAGGTAACTTTTACTTTGGTTTTTATGCATTATTATGATATTTAATTATATGAATATTAACCCATTCATTGTCCCGTGTACTACATATGGTTCATTGTTATTGTCTTGCTATTGTGTCTAAAAATAGGACAGGGAAAGTGAAGTCATTTACTAATATTGTATTTACTAATTCTATTACTAATATTTTTAGAAATTACTATAGCAATTTCCAAATTGCTATAATAATTTCTAATGGTCATACATAGTGCGAAAACCGAAAAGACTAACAACCTTATAAGATGTTTGTTTTTGAAGACAAATTATCAGAAACGGTGTGTTCATCTACGTGATGTTCCTACTTCAACAATTTATTGACTCCGTGAGGCACATGACGAGCAGAAAACGGTGTAGCTCAACTACACCGTTTCCCGCTCGTCATTACCATAGAGTTTCTATCCTTGTTCTTGTTAGTGTTATTTTAAAGTTTTCTGCTAAGCATGAAGGCTGTTCAACATGTCCTAAAAAACGCAATAAAAAATTGCTGCCTAATGTAAAACTTGTCACGATTTTGCTTTAGCACTGCAACCCCTTTTGCAATTAATTATTAAAAAGAGATCAGACGAAAGATGTATTATGCATTTAATTTTAATGCATAAAACATGATTCGCCTAATCTCTCTAAATAATTTTGTTCCAAATCGTTATTCTTAAAGAGCAATGGCAGAAAAATAGTTGACAAAAATTATAGCGTCTAGAAATAAGTTATATATAAAATGAGTTTTATTATTTTTCTATGATTTTTCAAATAAAAATGTATTTTAATTAAAGCCAGAGAAAAATACAAACATTTTTGGGAATGTTAAATGACTGAAATCATTTTACTCTATTCAAATGTTGTCATTTAGTATATTCCTAATATTTTCGTACTCACTTTGTAACACTACCATCACAACACACAAAATATTTTTATATTAAGTTATTATTAGTAATAACTGTACTATCAGTAATAACAAAAATAAAAGTAATATGGCTGAGAATAAGTCTCTTACAAAGAATTTCCTACAATAATACATTATCTCAATCATAGTACTATGTAACAATTCCATTTAATGTTATGCCAACCCTAGCTAATATAAAATGTCACTGTTTTTCTTACTGGCTTTACGGCTCTGGGTTCTAGCCCTTCTGAGAATGTCACTATGGTACAAAAGCCCTGGAGTCATGCCAGAAATATACATTTAGAGTATGCAAATATATAATAGAGATACAATAATCTAAAAACTCTCAATTATGTATTATGTATTAAGCTAACATCAAACAACCACAGGAAGTATGACTTTTTCCAAGTGACACAGGACATAACCTAAAAAGGTTCAAATGTAAATATCTTTTTTTACGCCTTCTCAGTACAAAATTCTTTGACAGAGTTATTAAGGGACTGACGCTTAACATTTTAAGATATTTTTGGTATATAGACGCTACCATTTCTTCTCAACTAATTTTATGTATGAAAGTCTGCCATTGCTCTTTGTTACTTTTTTATAGATTATAGAATATAAGAAGGAAAGTTTTTGTTGTACGTTATGAAAGCATTTTTATATTTTTAATAATACATATACTTTTATTTTAATTTTTAATATCAACCTGTTTATTGAGTTGTTTTTGGGGTAATCCCCCCATGCAACTATTTGAGTGATTTTGACCTAACTATCCCAGAAATAGGGTAATGTTTGTCGAGTGTATTATTGTATGTATGTGTGTCTGTTTCGTTGGCATGCTCTGTAGTCTAAATAGCTTGATGGATTTTAATACATAGGCTGTTTTTAGAATCGTTTTAGTTGTAGAAGTGACATAGGATATAAGAATTTTCTCTTTCCTGTAACACTGTCCTCCAGACTGAATTGCGGTCACGATGACCGGTCTCAACTGAGACTAGCTATCTGCGCAGGACAGGATTATAGTGTTCGAGTGTAAGCGCAACCACAAGTTCACTTTATATTCCCTCACTCTCATAGTCCGATGGGACGGTGATCCGACACGACCGGAGAGAGATCAGGTGCAGAACCTATGACTTTATATGCTTTCCGAGGCACGTGAAACGTCGCCAACTTCCTAACTCTGGGCTACTACTGTGAAGTTATTAACAGAAGAACCCAATAAGTGATTTTGGTTAGATCCGGGATTCGAACACGAGATCTCATGATCAGCAACTGTGCTTACGACCATTAGACCAACGAATCAGTCAAAAGTATTTTTAGTAAACTATTTTAGGCAGTCGAGTTTATTTAAATAATTTTTTAACCTTTGGACTTGTTAATGCTCCTTTTTAAGGTTTAAGCTAATACAGACACCATTTATTTCACATATTTTAATATTCGCAAACCATCTTATCTAAATTGTTCCCGTTGACCTGAATTGAAATTTTGCAAAAAGCAAAATATCAATATTTGATAGAAAATGTTTAAATATTAGTTAATTTGCAGTTATTTCACATGACACGAAGATTTACATATGATTATTAACATACATTTATAGTTTGCTTTCCAAAGAAAAGTTAAGTTTGTGCTTCAATCTGCTTACGTGTTGATTAGAACAATGTACGGTGATTACCTTTAATACTTTTGGGATGCATAAACTATCTATACACATAATTAAATTAATAAGCAACCCTCAGGGCGCAAGTCCATCTTGCACTTGTCCGGTTTTTTATCCATCATATATGTGCTCTATATATGCGGTGAAGAGTTAAAAAGAGGTGGAGGTTTAGGCTGTTTGAAGCTTAAAACATTTTTGGAGTGTTTACTTTATAAATTTATATATACGCTTTGGCCAGGTAATGAAACAGTAATTTACTTTATTGAAACAATTTACTCGAACATATAATTCATATTAACTTTGAAATTTAATGTTGCAATTCATACGCCGATTGCACCTGTAATTACGTACACAACCGCGTTAAATCAAAACACGTCAAATATACTTTTTAAATCGATCGGGGGAGCGTTGTCCAAAGAGAAAGTAAAGTAGCGGTGCCACCTGAATACAAATTTTATAACATTGATTCACGACAACCGCCACCGGGCTCCCAATCCAATCGAAAACTTTCTTGCGGGGCCAACCCCCGGATTTAATCCATTGGTAATACGAAAATTGATGTAAAAAGCCGCTCCGAACCGTGCCCGCTTCGTATACACGCTGTCCGTGGCCCATACAAAGTGCACAACCTCAGTGAGATTTCAGATTTTTCACCAGAATCACGGCGGCTACGCTCTACGTTCGAAAATATAACGTGTATTCAACAAAGAAAGGTATAAATTGAATTGGTTCACGTTATTCTCGGTAACAATCCTGAAGAGAAAGAACTATGAGACGTGTTCTGTATACGAAATTAATGATGCGCGTGTGAGGATAAAATGGTAGCAGTATTTGACGACCGTCGTTCTACCTTTTTATAATATTTAAAATAATTTTTAGCTTATATTAAAATCCATCTATTCATTCGTTACAGTCTATCAAAAATCCACTGCTGAACGTAGACGTAACGATATGTTTCGAAGGTTTTTCATTTTTGTTTTGATCTCTATGCATTGTATTATGATGTTTATTTTATTAATTTACTAATATAGTATTGCTATAATAATTTCTAATGATCATATATAGGTGGCAACCGAACATCACTCACCCTCGATTTGCCGACGATATAGTCCATATGGCAGAATCACTGGAGGACCTAACCAATATGCTCAATGACCTCAATAGTGACTCCCAACGGAAAGGTCTTAAGATGACTTCGACCGAGAGTTCAATCGACGGATTCAACTCGGCTGGGCAGTGTTGGGGAAAATACGACAATCTTCTCGTCAGTTATACCTCAAAACTTGAAAGCGAGATTGTACAAACAGTGCGTGTTGCCAGTGATGACTTATGGAACTGAGACGTGGCCCTTCACTGGTGGCCATATGAGGAAGCTCAAGGCTGCTCAGCAAGCTATGGAGAGGGCTATTCTCGGTGTTTCTCTGCTTCATAAACTTATAAACGAAGACATCCGCAGTAGAACCGGAGTGACCATCATAGCCCAATAGATTAGTAAGCTGACGTGGCAAAGGGCCGGCCATATAGTTGGAAGAACCGAAAACCGATAGGGAAAAAAGGTTCTCGAGTGGCAGCCATGTACAGGTAGGCGAAGTGTAGGGCGACCCCAACTAGATGGAGTGACGAACTTGTAAGACATGCATGAAAACGACAAGATTAACACTCATATAAGGTGTTTGTTTGTTTTCCTGGTAGTAGTCCTCCCCCATAAATTGGCTTCTTTTTTGATTGGGTGACATTTGCGATAGCTGCTACTCTTGGCAGACGGGTTGGAAATCGCAGTTGTTTTATTATTTTGATTTGTTATCAGGAACATGCTGCTCTCCATGTCCTGTTTCAGTTGCCATCTACCGCGTCTTACGTCAACCGCGGTATGGTAATATGGGGTAATGACGGCAAATAAAAATGCGAAAACTAATTAAATATGATCCGTGAGAAAAAATTTGGTGTAGATCGAAGTAACGCCTTTTTCTATTAATTATATTTACCCGTTCGTTAAATGATATGCATTAGCAGGGCAACAATTTCACAATACCTACAGCTGATTTAACGTTAATATATTATGGTTTTATTAAATTCAATTCATTTCCTTCATCATCAGCCTTTTTTTTATAGGATAAGGGTGACAAACGAGCACACAGTCCACCTGATGGTAAGTGGTTGCTGTGGCCCATAGACATCTTCGTCTATCTTCGATTAAGAATCAAAATGCAGATGCATTGTCACCCGTGAGGACTAAGATGGAATGCCTCGTTTCCAGTAAAAAGTGTATCCGGTTCTCTACACTCATCATACGAAACACAGCAGTGTTATGCTGCTATTTTACGCTGGTATTCTGTGAGAACGTGGTCCTTCCCCGGTCGAGCCGACCCATTCGTGCTACAACTATATTATTAATATAGCTGCAGCATGGCTCTACCACGCCTGTTAACGTTCACTGCTGGACTTCGACTTTACCCGTTTTTTGAGGAGGATTTTATTCTAATTATTAATATTTTTTATTGCAGTGTTCATAGTTTAGAATCGTAAACGCATATAAATAAGTAAGAAAATAAAATATTTTAAAGAGTCTGACACATTTTATGTGACTTCGTACACTTAGGCCCCGGGCTCTCAGACGGCACGGCATGGTACGGCGTGTTAAATAATTTTTCTTATGGACCTCATGTTTATTAAAAAAAAAATTATCGACCTTATTTTTATTAAATTAGCACTGACATTCGTTCACATCAACAAAAATTGACCGAAACGTCTCACACGACACCGTGGCATGCTGCTGCAGTTCACGTCATTCAGCGGAATGCTGCGTCACGTCACGGCATTTCACGTGATGTTGCGACACGCCGCTGTATCACGTGAAGCGCATAAGTTACTTCATGTTGTTAAAGGTATGTGACTACTAAGTAGTTGAAACAAGGGTGAATCTAGTCCGTTGCGGCGGCAATCTCAGCGCGAGCTCTCGGTACACGAGCGCGTCTTGACTTGTTTGGCATGCCGCGGGATGTCACAGGATCTTTCGACATAACGCGATCGTTCAGCATACCCAAATGTGCCTTTGCCATGCCGTGCCGTTTGTAAGCGCAGGCCCTTACTCGATCTGGATTAGTACCAGTCAAAGTCATCCATATTGAATTACGTCTTGGTTGGGGATCTCCGCTAGAAACAAAATTCGTAAAGGATCTCAAAACTTTACGAACAACATCTCAAAAGGCTTACAAGATGCACTATCACCTTTGGGAACTAAGATGGAATGTACGTCTCTCGCTCTTTAACTCTGCAAATCGGGTACATCGGTGGGTTCACCAGGGTTTCCACTTCTACTTTTGTTTGACTGTAGTAATAGGTAAGTAGGTGATACTTACGTAAACAGGTCCCGAGTCACAATATAAGCCTAGAGAGTAAAGACAGTCTACATAGTATTGTTAGGAATGAGGGTAAAATAATAAAATAAAATAAGAAATATTGAAGGTAGAACCATAATCTCCTACTTGTTTTAGCAGTATAAAGTATCACGCAGTCGACTAAGAGGGATCAGTCAGTCTGTAATTCTACGAGTCTCAAATCATTATTATGCCCGCTGGGCTAAAACATTACTTCTACACTGAGATTCTGCCCAAATAAGACAAGTGATGTGGTTCTATAATTTTGAGAATAATTTCTAACATCGGAAGTGGAATAGTTTCTATAAGTATATATACCGCTGAGGCTCAGGGTTTCGTTCTCCCGTTTTCTCCAAAAGAAATTCAAATACAGGGCATGGGCCTAATAATTAAAACGAATTAATAAAACAAAATATCAGAAATTTCGGAATCTTAAATCATGAATCAATTGCCACTATATTTCACTTTACAAAATCAAGTCCACAGACTAAATGTGGTGATTATTGAATAATGATCCAGTGAGTATAAACACGCGATACATTGTATCGATTTGTGTTTAAAAGGTATCGTATGGCGCGATAGCATCACACGTTTGAGACGTATTGTCTATAATCCCATTGTGAGGCAACTTCGAAATTGTTCTAAGGAGAATTAATAGAAGTTCCGTACAACGCTTGCGCCCGGGAGCCCTATTGTGGTCTGATTTATCGGTTAAGAACAATGATAAATCAAATCGAAATTGCCTCGGTGTGCGTTCTTCAAGCGTTACCCGCGTGAAGTTGAGATTAGTTCGCATAGTACGGGCGATTTAGGTTTTCGGTTATCTGCAATTAGGTCGTTACTTAGACTTGGGTTAGAGATTAGGCTTTCAATAGTGTATATTAAGGACACATTTGCGTATTGAAGTAAAATATAATATTAAGGATAGGACTACTTATTGACAATGAAATTTTCTAACGTAAAACTTTTTCTAGTAATAATTGACAGGTACATGAGATGATTTTGTTTCAAAAATCAAATTATTAATTTATAATTAAAAATTTTAAATTTTGTAAAACCGACTTCAATATAAATTGTTAAGAATAACACAAAAACTACTGGTCAGACTGAACAAATTTATATGGGATCATATGAGAAGCACCAGCTTTCAAATAATAAAATAATCATCGAAATTGGTTCACCCAGAACAAAGTTATGAGGTAACACACATAAAAAAATACAGTCGAGTTGAGTACCTCCTTTTTTTGAAGTCGGTAGAAAAGCTAGCTAATTTCATTGAAAACTGAAAGTTTCAAAGGAACATTCAATACAATTTTTACTAATTATATATATTTTTTTAATATAAAATAAATTGTTGGCAGACAAGTTTCAGGATAATGGGTTACACTTCCATATATTCCATACAATTTATTTTATATATAAATACACATATATATATATATAAATATATATATATACATATATATATGTGTATATATATATATATATATATATATATTTTTAATTAAAACTAATTTTACGGATTTCATCGCGTATATTAACTTATTTTTATATTCCCGACGTGCTGGAAAGCACCCGAAACGTCGGGAATATAAAAATAAGTTAATATACGCGATAAAATCCGTAAAATTAGTTTTAATTAAAAATGTGTAGTGTTCGCGTAAATATAAGAAATCATTATATATATATACATAACAATATATGGAAGTGTAACCTATTATCCTGAAACTTGTCTGTTTATTTTATATTAAAAAATATATATAATTAGTAAAAAATGTATTGAATGTTTAAATGGCCGCTTAATTATATTACTCTCAACTCGACGGAAGTTTAATATTATACCAACAACACGAAAGAATTTTGAGGACTTGTAACAATGTTTATAAGGGCTGAAATTTTCCAGATCATAAATTTACAATTACTCCCCTAGGTCGCATGTTCGTACTTCGATAACTACGGATGGGGGATACGCTTATGACTATCGATTTAATGAAAGCAATTGCTTTGAAAATACAGGACTTATTTTATGTCTACAACATATGTGTTTTTTATAGAATGGGGTGACAAACGATTACACAGTTCACCTTATGGTAAGTGGATGCTGTGGCCTTAGACATCTACATTTATCTTTAATTAACCCCACTTTCACCCCGAGGACTACGAGTACGATGGAATGTCTCGTTCTCTACATTCACTATACGAAACACAGCACCATTAAGCTGCTATTTTGCGCTGATATACTGTGAGAGCGTGGACTCATTCGTGCTGCAACTACGATAAAGCTGTAGCATGGCTGTAATACGTCTAAGTTTTTACAGGGTTTCATTGTGGCATTCTCCAAGGTACACGTTTAAATAGCAGTTTAGTCATATAAATATGACACTAAACTGCTATGATAGTTTTTTCGAGCCAATTACTATGCCTCATGTTACTTTCTTTGTACAGCCCTTGTCCTTAATAATCAAGTATAATACAATCAAATAGAATTTCAGGTCATGGCCCGTGTTGTTGCAAAGTAAAAATACCCACCCTATCTACCATGTCTACCATATATCATTTCGTTAGAGTCATTATGTCGTTAGAGGTAACAGAGCGAAACTGACCGAGAGAAGCTTGACAGCAACGTTTTCATCATAACAGCTTAATAAAAACAAGGAATAACTGTGGTTGCCAAACTACATGCCAAGCATGGCCACTATGTTATACATATATCCTCTCTATGAACGGTACTAATAAATAACAAATGGGCCCCAGTCCATTGCGGTCCTGCTATTCACGACATTGGTGGCAGTCATGTAAATGGTAGAACAGAGGGTGCGAAGGAGGTTCGGAGGACGTTTGGTTTCCACTGACGACGACTGAACTTGGTATAGTATAACGCGTGCACTTTTAGGTCAGACAAAAAGATTCAAGAGCTGGAGGAAGATTTATTCGACTTACACTAGGATCACACATGTCACTCACACATATACAGGTTACGCACTAACCTTGGCACACCCCGATGTGGAGGTGGAAGCAGCTTATGTAGCTTACTCTAGAATAGCTCTACATCTCATAACTGAGTATTGATGGAATATTTTAACACAAAACCAGGCACAAGGAAAAACGATGAGTTCATGTTTTATAGAATCAGTCTTTAATAAAAACGATTAGTCCTAAACAATAGATTTTGTTTCATTCTTTATATTTCTAACCTTGTGCAACATTTTAAAAACATGTATGTGATTTTTGATCGAAATTTTATACGGAATGAAACTTGCTCTTTTGGTTGGTATTCGTCGAGTATAGTAAGCAGACAATACTACTTTTGAAAAATTTTACATATATTAGACGTCAAACTAAATAGTCGATAATTCATTACTTCTTCTTTGTCTCAATTTTGATGTAACAATATTTTTTTCGATTTTGTTCAGGCAGTATTTTGATCTACATAATTTCAGTAAATATTTCTGTTAACAAGGAACTATTGCTGGTGTAATAATTATATTTTAGAAGTTAATTTGTTACTTGATCATATCCAGGCAATATGAACATCTTTTGTCTATTAAGTGCTCTTATCGGTTCTTCATTGCGTTCCTGTGCAACTTTAGGATCCTTATGTTGGTACATACTGTGTAGTAAAAGCTTGAAATACTCAAACCAGCTATATACTATAGCTTATTTATTAAAAAAGTTTTTAAAAAAAGTTTAGTGAAAACTCTACGTTATTGCTGGTACTAAAATATGCTACAAAACCTTCTGTTTCTTCTTTTAGGCATGCAAGTAATGTCGGGAACCATTTTATGACTCTTTGGTAATTAAATTACAAATAATTGTCTTTGAAGATCATCTGTCGAGCGGTCGTGTAAGTTGACCGCGCCTCCGCTCTCCTGCTCATGCCGTGCAGAGCTGTCGCCGTCGGTGATTGTTGTTTGCCTTTTCCTACCATTCTTGCCCCCTGCCTCTTGACGGGGAGGTTTGACTGCTTATTGTTTTTGTTTTTGTTAATTATTTTCTTCTTTTGTTATTTGTTATATTGTTGCATTTGTGTTACTGTTTCGTGGAACGTCCCTTGTTCTTCTCAGAACAAGCTACTGTTTTTTGAACGACGACTCTTGTTCTTTTCAGAACAAGCCCCTGTTCTTTGGAGAACTGGGATCCCCTCCCCATACTGTCTAGTTAAGAACGTCGTTCTCCCTCCAACATGTCCACACTGGACCTATTTAGGACCTTCGTCGCCGCCCTAAACCAATCTCTTGTGGTCTGGGGCCTCAATCTGGACGAGACGGCTCTCGCCGCTATTCTCGCCTCCCTTGCCCTTCAGGAATGTCCTTCCCCGGCCCCCGTCGCGTCCTGCTCGGTAGCCCCTACGGCTGCTCCTAAGTCCGATTCGACCGCGTCCCCCGACACCAATTCTATGGAGTGCTCGGACTCCGCGTCCGTAACCTCGTCCTCCCGGAAGTAGATCGCCCCCCATACAGACACATTCATCCAGTAGCTGCTCCGCGGATTCAGACGGAACAGTGACGGAAGACACCTCCTTCACGAAAGTGAAGTCAAGACGCGGCTGTAATCGCGTTCCGAAAATCGCATCACCTCGTCCCGGTAGCCCCTGCCGCCGCCACCCTCACCTCTGCAGGCCCCGCCGGTGCCTCAACCCCAGCAGCCCCCCCGCTGCCACGGTCCCCCTAATGTCGTTAGACATCATCCCACTTTTAAAGCCAGCACCCACTGCGCCCCACCCTTGCTAAAAAACAGGTCCCGCCCCCTGTCTTTCTCATAGACAAGGCGCACTCCACCCGCCTATCTAAAACCTGCTACGACTCAGATATCAAATATGATCAGGCCACCAACCTCTGTGAAGCCATTAAAATAATCCCACAGTCGATCGATGACTTTCGCCACCTTACCAGGCTTTTCACAGCGTAGCGTATGTCGTATCACACGTACGCTCTTCCGGAAGAGCGTAAGGCTAGGTCCGTTATCCGCGGAGTTCCTTTTAAACTCTAAAATGACGACATCCTTGAGGACCTTAAGTCCCAGGGATTCCCAGTCGAGTCAGTGCACAAGATGCACAGCAACAAGAGCAAGAGGTTCCCGCTTGCTTTTGTCATCGTTACAAACGTGCCGGAGGCCAAAGCCATCTTCTGGCAGGTACGTATCGTGTGCGGCCTGTCGAGAGTGAAGATCGAGCCCCCACCCGGCGCAGTGCCACCGCTGCTATGGACATGCGGCGGCCAACTGCTCTGCCCACCCCCTCCCAGGTGCTTTAAGTGCCTACTGTACCCCCATAGCTCGAAATAGAGTCCTTGGCCTCAAAACGCCGAATCCACACCCGCGTGCGTCCTGTTTCAGCAGTCCGGCCACCCGGTTAACTACAGAGGCTGCCCTCGCGCTCCTCGCCCTCGTCCCAACAAACTAACTCCACCGCCGGTCAATGAAAGATCATTGCTGGCTCTCCCATCAAGAATGCCCCGTCAGGGCCTTTCCTAGCCAGCCTCGTAAACCTCCGCAAGGCCATATACAAACTCTTCGAAGGAGTCATCCTCACTCGAATGAGGCTCCATCTGTTTCCCACAGACAGCCGAGTTGTGGACAAGAATGCTTCCGAGCGAAACATTCTTGTCCCCAACATGTTCCATAATACTTACGTACGTACGTATTGTGGAATATATCCTCAGTGGTTTTTATCCTCGTCGTCATAAGACCATCGTGGTCTTTTTCGACACAGCAAAAGCGTTTGATAGAGTCTGGCACGAAGGCCTTATCTACAAACTCAACAAAATAGGCCTACCTTGTCGTCTTGTCAGTCTCGTGGCCTCCTACCTGAAGGATCGTACCTTTTGTTTTAGAGACGAAGGCACGCTCTCCTCAGTGTACTATCAAAGCCGGTGTCCCTCAGGGCTCAGTGCCCCTCTCCTATATATCTTGTTGACCAACGACATTCCCATCCCGGCGAAAGGTGTTCAGCTCTCCCTCTTTGCAGACGATACTGCCCTCTATTGTAAAGGTATCTCACTACCTTTCATATGGAACAAGATCCAAAACTCAGTTAATGACTTAGGAGGTTGGTTGCAAAAATGGCGTATCGATGTGAACCTGGAGAAGAGCTCCGCCGTTCACTTCGATGATTAACGATGCCGCCTCAGTACCATTTCGCCGATGCGTATGCTAGGGTCCCCTGTCCCCAGGCATACGACAGCCAAATATTTAATTGTAACCCTTGACACGAGGCTCACCTTCGGGCCTCATGTCAAGAGAGTAACTCGCAACACACGCTTCTATTTGAGTAGGCTCAACAGTATGCTGGGTCGACACAGTAAAATGTAACAAGCGAACCCTTTAAAAGGTCTGTATACGACCAGTTATAACTTACGCGGGCCCCATATTTGCTTACGCTAACCCCAAAATCCTTAACGAAGTTTAAATACTTCAAAACAATTTTTATCGTCGGGCTTCGAACACACCTGGTACGTCCGTAAGGCTGACCTCCATCGAGACTTAGAGCTCCCCACAGTTCAGCAATTTCAGCTTCCTATGTAGACCCACTCCCCTCTCGCTATCGAGTCCACAGGCCGAGAAACTCTCTCTTGGAGCCTCCAGACAAGCTTTCGGCCGATCTGAACTGCCTCCTGGTGGCTCAGGCCGACTCTTCTCACCGTTCATAACTTGCCTTAGTTAGGCTCACCTCTCAGCGGCTTCTCACCGCCTGCGCCGCCTTTTCCCTAAAGGGGGTCGCTTCCGATTCGGCAGAAAGGACACACTAGCCAATGCCAGTGTTTCTGGGCGCATAAAAAAACTTTGAAGATCTTAATCCATATGAAAAGGAATAATATAGATTGTTTATTCAACATAACTCACTTATTTAACCTTTTTAAAAACAAGTTTAAACAACTACTGCACTGTTTCATAATGCATAGAACAACACGGCCCATAAGTGGACCGGAGGGGAGTAGCCATAGCGTTTTTCCCGATGCAGAACTGTCTGTCAATTTTTGCAGGGGGAATCTGCACACTCAAAAACAATCGACTGTCATTATGAAACTCAGACATAACAATTAAAACAATAAACTAACAATACACGCACACACACACACACACACACACACACACACACACACACACACACACACACACACACACACACACACACACACACACACACACACACACACACACACACACACACACACACACACACACACACACACACACGCACGCACGCGCGCGCGCGCTCAAACACAAACATACATTTTATACCAGTATCGCTTGGTGACAGCAACAACTCAGATACAGACTTGGATCAGTCGCTCGACCGATCTGCATATTGTATGAGGGCGAGCGGCATGTATTGGTAAACAAATCCAACTCTTCAAGTTCAAAGTTACTTCAAAGAAATAAAATTATTTCTACATAATAAGCTTCTAAAGTCGGGGCTATAATTTAATACGCAATTTATATACACCATTCTTAGCACCGACTTAAAAAGCTTTTCGTTTAAGTTCTTTGAAATTGGTTTTTACATTTTATTAACACTTTTATTTTGAGTTATGTTGTAAGAGTATTTTTAATCTTAAGAGTTCGAAGTTAGACTTCAAAATATAATAACTTTAATGATATAAACCTATCAGATTTTTATCTAGACAAATAAATAAAATTGAAGTGTCTACTTATAATAGTCTGCTGACCATCTCCTGTTCCGGTTTCCCGCTGTCGCCTTATAGAATACCCACGGGATGTTAAAATGAGGAATTACGAAAACGTAAAGACACCCGAAAACACTCTGCTTTATATCACTTTACATGCGTACATCAAAAGGAAGTAATTTATAGGTCCAACTACGACGCGATTGCCGAGTCCGAATTGCAGTTTTAGCCGGAGCCGGAGTGCCGGAGGAAAGTTTGTACCATAGTTTTTCTCCGATCGTATTGTATTGTATAGATCTTATCGCGTAAGTATTACATTGGACAAGAATATTTTTCGAGCGAGTAAGACCTTCCTACATTTATTTATAAAATATGGGTGCCAAACGTGCACAGAGTCCTGCTGATGCAGTAGTAGATGCTGTGGCCTACAGGCATCTTCTTCTATTCTTTATTAAATATCATAATGCAGATGCATTGTCACCCCTGAGGACTAAGATGGATTGCCTGTTTCGAGTGAAAAGGATCTTCGGTTCTTTACACTCACAACACAAAACAGCAGCATTAAGCTGATATTTTACGCTGGTAATCTATGAGATTGTGGTTCTTCCCTGGTTGAACCGACCCATTTGTTTTACAACCATAATATAACTGCAGTGTGGCTCTACCATTTTAAGTAAACGTCTTCTTCTTTTTCATCAGCCTATTAAAATCCAGTGCTGGACATGAGCCTCTACGTTAGTGAAGATTTAATAACCACCACGTGTCGCATCTTTGACGCTGTTCCCCGTCGCCGGCTTGGTTTTGTTACATGTGGTGTAAACGATATGGTTATACAGCTATCTACCGAAAGACATAAGATTTTAGTACAAAACTCACGAGACAATAATATTTTCAATTGCAACAAAACGTTCATTATTCAAAATTTTGCTTAATGAGCCTCGTTGTAATTCACTGCATAATAACACCATACATCAATTAATCACATAGACGTGGTCAAGTCTCAACGTAGATTGATGGATTGTAGCTTCCAATCTACTAAAAGCGGGTGAACCTGTATCAAATAGAGACAGCGAGCCGACCAGGATTCTTCCACACGCATTAACCCTACTAATGGGTTTGAACTTTGTTGGTATATTGATTGCTTCGTAAAGTATTGATACCAACATAGCATTAAATATCTCATCTAATTATTGAAGTAACATGAAAAATAATATTGGCTTCGACAGGCGAAGAAGTAATTCAAAGAAAATTGCTTAATCAAAGTAAGTGAAGGTTGAACCTATATGTCTCCGGTCCTGAACTTTGTTGAAATATTGATTTCTTCGTACAGTATTCATAGGAATATACAACTTAGTAGTATCTCTTGTAATTATTGAAATAACATTAAAAATAAATAGCCTTGTAGTAGCGATGTATGAAAATGTATTATCGAAAACTTTATAAAACACAGTTTGTATAAAAATGGTTATTATAATATTAAGGAATTTCCGGATGATAGTAACCCCTGGTAAGGAAGTCATCGCTACAAAGATTTCTAATTTGCTTTTTGCTGTTAATTGTGTAACATACGTGATTGTAAGCTGTTTTTTTTTCATAAAGGTCCGCTGGTTTTCTTGCTAGTTCTTCCGAGGAAGTTTGTTTCTTTCCAAACCAGTGGTAATGGAATAATACTAATTTTACGGATTTTATCGCGTTTAATTTTAACTTTTTTAATTTCTGACGTTTTGGGCACTTTCCAGGGCCCTTTTTTAGAAAAGTTTATGGAAGCCTCCAGTATGTCAACGTGTTCAGAATCGTCCCAACCATTATATCAGATTTGATAAATCACAAATCATCGCAAAAGAATAGCGATTCCTACCAAGAATGATTCGCGAGACTATTGAAATTAAAAAACATCCGTATTTCAGTAGAGAAGATGGCTGGGTGCTACCGTCTGCGCCAAGCATACTACTGTAAGACTTTAAGATATTGTACTCGTTTATACTCGTTCTGTGTAGATCGGACCAAAATTTATAATTAAAAGTTGAAGGTAGCCTTAGTTAACTATGACATCGGGACGTTAACGTCAGACCCCCCCCCCCGTCCCCCGTGACCATGGGCGCTGGAAAGTGCCATATACGTCGGGTCGGGGTCAATTAAGTCAAATTCGTAAAGCTAGTTTTATTCCATGTGTAGTATTCTCGTAAATATAAGAAATCATTATGTAAACCATTTGTAAATTAAACAAAAGAGTAACTTTCAATAAATAATAGTTATACGTGGTAGAGCCATGCTGCAGCTATATTAGTAGTATAGTTGTAGCACGAATGGGTCAGCTTGACCGGGGAAGGACCACGCTCTCACAGAATACCAGCGTAAAATAGCAGCTTAACGCTGCTGTGTTTCGTATGGTGAGTGTAGAGAACCGAAGACTCTTTTTACTGGAAATGAGGCATTCCATCTTAGTCCTCACGGGTGACAGCGCATCTGCATTTTGATTTGTAATAGAGGATAGATGTAGAAGTCTATGGGCCGCAGTAACCACTTACCATCAGGTGGACTGTGTGCTCGTTTGTCATGTTTGAATTTTAAAAAATGCGTGAGTGTCGTGAAACACTCTGTTGGAACGAAGTTCCTTGCATAGTATATTATTATTGGTGAACGTAGGTATTATATTATTGATTAACAAATGCAAATAAATGAATTACTAGCGTCTATTAAAATGAAGGGTCATTTGAAATAAAATAATATTTATTTCATGGCAAGATAAGAAAAAGTGCGAGGGAGATGGATATTATTCCATTTCACTTATTTATTTCGCCGTCAAGCCGTCTACACTATGGCACAAGGGGTAGTGACGAAAAAATCTTACACTTTTTGTCGCCTAGCTTCCATCCGCCAAACCCGTACCGTCCGATTAAGAACTTCGTTCCAAAACAGTTCTGTTACATCCCGTAAGTGCCGTAAGGGGCAGCAGAGGGTAATGAAACAGATGAACAGCATATTTATCATCCTCAACAGCATCTTCCTGAAAACAACTTATTAATTAAAAACTGTGTTTGCCACCCCGCCTGCAAGGCGTGGCAACTAAGAGGCAATAGTTGCCACGCCTGCGGCTATTTTCTGCAGCGGACTTTGATATACTGTAATGATACAATTATTGAAAAATATTGGCTTCGACAGGCGAAGAAGCTATATTAGAGAAGAGTCCGTCGCGCTACTCTTGCGTTCGTGTTGGTATAAACCATATTATGTACACATTGCATATTATACATATATATTTACATTTTTTGGAAATTTCCAAAAAAGTCAACGCTTTTCTTTTCTGCCGACTTCCAAAAAGACGGTACTCAATTCGACTATATTTTTTTTCTTTTTTTTTATGTGTGTTACCTCATAAGTTTTTACTGGGTGAACCGAATTCGATGATTTTTATTTGAAAGCTGATACTTCTCGTGTGGTCCCATATGAATTTGATCAAGGTCAGACCAATAGTTATTGAGTTATTCATAATAACTTATATTGAAGTCGGCTGTACAAAATTTTTAATTTTAAATTATTCTTACCATTCACCACTGTCACTAAATCAGCACTGCAATTAACAATTACGCTATCAACGGTTGAACATTTGTTTAAGTAAATCTGTAGTGACAAATTAACTTACAGTTCACCTGACGATAAATTACTACTGCTGGCCATGGACACCTACAACTATTTTCAAACAAAAAGCTAGAAAAGCGTTGTCATTTCTAAAGACCAAAATAGAATGCCTCCCAGCCTGACAAGAACACAGCCAGCATTAGCAAAAGCACTGCCACTGTGTGCTCGTTTGTCACCCTTATCCTAAAAAAAAAACATCATGAGGAAACCTGTATGCCTGAGAAATAAGAAAAAAATATTTCGAAAACATGTGAAGCTCGCCAACACAACATTTCCATCATTTCCTTGCCCTAAAACCCTCGCAGAAATAAGAGGAGGCCTGTGCCCAGCAAGGGGACTTATATAGGCTGTAATTTTATGTAACTTTTATTGAAGAAATTCTGATAAATAATGAAGAAATTTTGCTCAATTCTTTTTACATTATATAATTAAAATGCATACAGTATAGCTAAGAAATGTTAAACTAAGAGTGTAATTTCGATATACCATTTTTTTGTACCAGTGAACCGGTAATTACCGATATTGTGTAATGTTGTTGTCAGTTATTGTATTATAATATACAACACAGTTAATTAATTAACTAATACGAAATCTGTATTATGTGATTGAGGTGGAATAGCTGCATAGCTGTGGTCAGATTTAGATATAATTAGCCGGTTGTAGTGTACAGATTGTAATAAGGAGTCGAGTATTGGTAAGTTACATTATATTATAATATACAATTGATATTAAATGACTATCGTAAACAAAACAACACGCATGATGGGATACTATTAAATGAATATCGATTGCCAATATTAGATATTTGACGCGTGAAATTGAGGCGTCTGATTAACACTAATGCACTAACGGAAGCTCATCAACAGCATATGATTTTCGCTTTTGGTTTTGTACCATTTATTATATTAAAATACGTGATATCATTATAACCGAATTACATTTATGTCAATGTGAATAGAAATAGTATATAAATTAATTACAAAACCTATTAAACTATTACACGTTATTAAAAAAAAACGTTTGTTTTTATTTTTTATAGGATAAGTGTGACAAACGAGCACACAGTCCTCCTGATGGTAAGTGGTTGCTGTGGCCCATAGACTTCTACAGCCATCCTCGATTACGAATCAAAATGCAAATGCGTTGTCACCCGTGAGAATTAAGATGGAATAGCTCGGTTTCAGTAAAAAGGGTCTCCGGTTCTCTACACTATCTATACGAAACACAGCAGAATTAAGCTGCTATTTTACGCTGTTATTCTGTGAGAGCGTGGTCCTACCCCAGTCGAGCCGACCCATTCATGCTGCAACCATAATTTAGCTGCAGTGTGGCTCACTGCCTCTAAGCTTAAATAAATCCCACTGCTGGGCACAAACCTCATCTCGTTTCTGAGAGGATTTTAGATTAATAACTCCTCCGTGCTGCGTTTTAAACTTATATACTCGAAATATTTAATTCCTGAGGTATGCAGACTGCCTCCACAATATGTGTCTTCACCGCCGAGGAGGTGATAAGTACGTAAAATTGTAATTAACAATTTATTGATGCCTACGGTGATTGAACCCCGGCTCATATTTTTTTCTCGTGTGCTTACAGTGATGTTTATGGCAAGATCTTAGCCCTTAAAAAATAAAAAATTAGCCTTGTCTTAGGAGGTGGACTGCAAAACACAAAAATCGTTTGTCTAACTGTTATTAACCGTTCTTTTTTGTACGTTGGTATATACTCATACCTGTCAGTCGCGGGGGCGATAGTCAGGTTATACCGGACTCACCAGGTAAAACTCCACAGTGTTCGTTTCGTAGCTCTTTGTTAACGCTAAGGAAGCACTTTTACATACTACCGCAGCCCGATGTAAGCCTATTGAGGTTTAATCCTCTTGAGGGAGTGGAGATGGAGTTCTCCTAGTTCACTATCTCGGAGACTTGCGTATAGGGTGACGGACATTTCCCATGTCCGCCGCCTAGACCTTAATTATGGTGGTAAAACAGGACTTGATAAGCTCTCTTCTGACGACTGGCTTACATCCAATCATAAGCATATCTTCTTACATCCAATCATAGCCTTAATCAGGGATGGGACCGAGAGGTCATTTCACTACTACCGTGCACGACATTTCCCTCCTTAATATCCTGTCTTCTCGTCCGGGACAAGATATGCGAAGACCAGTTATGAACCCTTCCTATCCCAAAATTTTAAGCTTAGTTGGAGCGATGAATAACTGTATATGAATATAGTTTTATGTTTATTGCTACTACGTTCTTGAAAAGGTATATACCTAGGTGTAAATCATAGAAAATCATAGTTATTATTTTTTGTAGTATTTTCTCATATAAAAATAGAGCTGTAACTCCAAAGAACATCAGAAGCTAAAAAAGAACTTTTTTTATAGGATAGGGTGACAAACGAGCACACAGCCTACCTGATGTTAAGTGGTTGCTGTGATCCATAGACATCTACATCTTTTCTCAATAAAGAATCAAGCTGCAGATGCGTTGTCACCCGTGAGGACTAAGATGGAATGCCTCTTTTCCAGTAAAACGGGTTTCCGGTTCTCTACACTCACCATTCGAAACAGCAGTGTTATACTGTTATTTTACGCTGGTATTCTGTGAGAGCGTGGTTCTTCCCCGGCCGAGCCGATCCATTCGTTCTACAACTTTACTTCTAATATAGCTGCAGCATGGTTCTACCACACATAAAAAAAACTTGGAAATTTTTTATCTTTTTTAAAAATCTTATAAATTATATATTATGAATTTTTATTTCTCACTACAATGGGAGAAGCCTAAGTTTGCAGTTAATGCCATTTATTCATTTTTCGGTGAGCTAGAAGTTTTGATACAGATGGTTTGATTAGAACAAGCATATGGTACAAAGTGTTATCATTTCTTTGTATATCAGTGGATCCCTAAAACTATTTTAAAAGATTTGTTATAAATAGTATATACATTTAGTGACGTATTTGGTCTGAAGAATTAGTGGAACACATGTA
Organism: Parnassius mnemosyne; assembly: GCA_963668995.1. Taxonomy (NCBI): domain Eukaryota; kingdom Metazoa; phylum Arthropoda; class Insecta; order Lepidoptera; family Papilionidae; genus Parnassius; species Parnassius mnemosyne. The sequence goes on along the minus strand of CAVLGL010000126.1, from coordinate 10,082,949 downwards.
TGAGTTTCATGCTCTTATTAACATGATGTGCTTCGTAAAACATGGCGTGAATATATCATTAAAATTTTGTTATATCTAGTTATTTTCTCAAATTTAATTAAGAATTTGAAATAAACGCGTAGGTCCCGTTATCAGAACTCACCAAATTGCCGCACTAAGTTAAGACTTAATTCAGTCCCTAGTCTGTTAAGCCGTACACATAAGCTGACAATTTAATGCAAAGGTCTCACGTTAAGATGCGCGCGTTATGTGACAAAAAGCAGTCGTATGAGAAGGGGCTTATCTCGCGAGAACATTCGCCCTTTACCGCTGAATTATTATTTGGTACAGACGGTTTGAAACTTCATATATTTTTCTGGTCCAGACTTCGGTCAATGGTTTATGTGATAGAATATGGATTGTACAACACGGTGTATTTTTTATAAATTTAAATGGAAAGTTTTGTTAATAGTGTTCGTGCCAAAATTAACAAAAAGGAACTGAACCTGATTTTAAAGAGAGTTTTACGTCGATCTTGGAAATAATGAAAAGTTAATAAATACACAACTGAGGTCCCATATGCAAATTTTAACTTTTCGGCCTTTGCAGAATAAAACAGGACGGTATGTATCGGATATCCAACCATCGCATCGTCATTAGTATAAATTAAAACCCGGGAATACTATAACTGTTTCAAAAGAAAAATATCTATCATTCGTTTTATAGAGAAACAGTTTTATATGTAACAGTGGTAAAGCCACGCGGCAACCTTTGCATGCATGGGCCGGCCCGAAACGGGGTGGTACCACAACCTCACAGAAGACCAGCTTGAAGCTCTGCTTCTGCATTTCGTCTGGTGAGTGCCGGAGGTCCAATTCCCCCTATCCCGCCCAAACATATTAGCGGAGTTAAATGGGGGGAATTCCACTCGAGACTAAACCTGCTCGAGGCAAACGGAGCAATAAGCCAAAGGCACCCCCTGTCACGCTATCCGTGAATTTCTGCAACATCAAGGGACTTCATTCAAACCTTAACGTCCACTACCATCTGGAAACGGCGAAGCCGGCCTTGCTCTTTCTAACCGAGACACAGGTATCCAGCTGATACTTCGTATCTCTTCTACCCGGGGTACAGATTAAGACACTCATTTGTGCCCCGGGCTGGTGTTTGCGTGTACGTCAGAGAGGACATCTGTCCATCTTATGGCTGCGCGGAGACAGTGACGAACATCCCCGCGTCTACGGGTGCCTCTGATTTTAAAGCCCACCACGCTGAACGGCTTGGTTCTCGTTTAACCGATCATGCGGGTAGATCTGTTTATGACTTTGCTTTGGCGTATGGTCTAATACAACTGGTTACCTCGCCCATGCAGATCCCAGATGGGGGGGATCATGTACCTTCCCTGTTGGAGCTTCTGCTGACGTCTCATTCGGACGGATATCAGGTCTCCATCGATGCCCTTCTTGGCTCATCGGACGAGAGTCTGATCCGGAATATGGTGCCACACACGATCTCATCGCAGTTGCGTTCTGCAAGCTACCGCCGTGTTTGACATTATAGGTCAGCCAATTGGGACGGGATGCAAACTTTTTTTGCATCCTACTTGGTTTGCTTCCCGCCGGGTGATCCCAGCGTTGTTACTGATTCTGTCGCTGATGTGCACCACAGGGATGGACCTATGTATTTCATCATCTGTGGTACCTATCGGAGGCAGAATCCAGCCATGTTTTGGTCGCTCCTGAAAAATTGTATTACGCCATAAACAAGATTGCTAACAGGCCTGGGCTCACGCATCGACTTCTCGGGATGCAAACACCAGCGCTCTTAAAAAGAATTATAATTCCGCCTTTAGGTCCTTCAATTATCAAAGCAAAGTCAGAGCTCATCGGCAGAATTGGCGAGAAACTAGTTCGTCTTCGTTTGGGAACAGCCATCTCTTCCATCTCTGCACAGGAAGGACGACTCACTGGCCCATGCCGCAAAGGACAAAGCCGATCTGTTGGGCTTTCTCTTTGCATCCAATTCGACTCTCGAACCAGATGACGGGGGGAACACACCGCCGACCATCCCGCGGTGTGAGTGCTCCATACAGGAAGTGCTGTTTACACAGCGCACGGTGCGCGCCCGTTTTCTCTCCCTGGACGTCAACAAGTCGAATGGGTCTGATGACGTCCCTCCTATTGTACTGAATACGTGTGTTTCAGAGTTGGCACCGGTTATAATGCGTCTTTTCCGGTACTCATACTCCCTAGGCGTAATCACAAAATCATGGAGGGCAGCTTTCGTGCACCCGATCCCTAAAAAAGGTAACCGCTCTGATCCATCCAACTATAGGCCTATCGCCATCACCTCCTTGTTCTTTAAAATAATGGAGTCCAATCCACTAGCCATTTTCTTAACTTAATTTTATAATATTTTAATGGAAGTTCCCGTAGACTCTTAGGTAGTTTATTAAAAACTGATATGCACATATGATATACATTACGTTTATTTAAAGCTGTTCTACAAAATGGAATCATTATTTTAGTTGGATTTCTTGGTCTGTATTTACTAAAATGATCCCCCTTGAATTTAAAAAAAAATCTTTATACTTCCTTACAAAGACTGATACCTCAAGAACATACATGCAGGTTAATGTCAGTAAATTAAGTTTTTTAAATAAAGGTTTACAGGAGTCAAGTGGATATTGACATGTTGTAAACCGGTAACATTAATTGCTATGCAGATGACAGCACTGGTGATGCTTTATACACCGGCCATGCCATATTTCTCGGGAAAACTTCACCGAGTACCGGGACAAACTTGTGTCTGAAGTCGAGACTTTGTTAAACAAAGTGTCGTTACCGCTGAAAAGAAAGACTTCATCGTATCTCCTCAGTTTTAAGGCACTCCCTTTGTTATCCTAGCCAGAATCGGAATCCTCGGCGTCGACATATCGAGTGAAAGTAATTGGCTTCTAAAAAGCTTGACGTGCTCAGCAGAGTGGAACAGTATTTCATGTCGGCACACCGCGTGTGACTTTACAAGGCGCAGGCTCAGCCGCACATGGAATACTGTTCCCATCTCTGGGCTGGGACTCCCCAGTGCCAACTCATTCCACTTGATGGCATCGAGCGCAGAGCTGTTCGAATCGTCGGCGACCGAACTTTTCCGATCGGCTTGACTCACTGGCACTGCGTAGAGATGTTGCATCTCTTTGCGTATTTTATCGCATTTATCACGGGGAGTACTTTGAGGAATTGTTCAGACTAATTCCAGCCGCACAATTTCACTATCGCACATCGCGACAAAACTCGCGATACCACCCATTCCATCTGGATTGCTGGTGGTCCACCACTGTGCGATTTAAAAGAAGTTTTGTTCCTCGCACAACTTCCTTATGCAATCGACTACCACACCAAAGATTTTTCCGGACCGATACGACTTAGGGACCTTCAAGAAACGAGCGTACTGCTTTTTAATATGCCGGCAACGCATCTGCAATTCCCCTGGTGTTGCAGAGTTGGTGTTCATAGGCGGCAGTAATCACTTACCATCAGGTGAGACGTACGCTCGTTTGCCCCCTCCCTGATAAATTTTTTTTTGCTTAAGTAAGAAAATAAAAAATTTTGTACAACAGACTTCAATTTACATTAATAAGGGTAACTCAAAAACTACATGTTAGAACTTGTTAAATTTATATGGGACCACATGAGAAACACTAGCTTTCAAATAAAAAAAGAATCACCGAAATCGCTTCAACTAGAAAAAAGTAATGAGGTAGCACACATAGAACAATACAGTTGAATTAATTACCACCTTCTTTTTCGAGTCGGTAGAAAAATGCATCTAAACTGCTGTCAATTGTATTCAAATAAATCGCTGCGAGGAGCCGAAAAAAAATCCTTATTATATATCAGCTTTAATATATTATAATAACAGTGGTAGAGCTAAGCGGTAGCTTTTGTACCACGACCTCACAGAATACCAGCGTGAAGTAGAGGTTTACCTCTGCGTTGCGCTTGGTGAGTGCAGGTGGCCGGAGGCCCAATTCCCCCCCCCCCCCCCCCATCAACATGGTAGTGGAATTAAATAAAAGACTACCCCAGGAGGGTACCAGCACCCCTGGAGAATCCCTCGCTGAGCATCAACGACCAAACTACTTCATTCCTGAGCGTGGGTGCTCAGGCTGCCCGAGTATTCGGGGGGGGGGGGGGGGGGGGAGGGGGCAAAATTCCGCTCGCGACTAATGCTGCTCGGGGCAAGCGGAGCAATACAACCAAGGCGACCCCTGTCACGCTATCCGTGAATTTTTGCAACATCAGGGGACTTCATTCCAACCTTAACGCTGTCCATTACCATCTAGAGACGGCGAAGCCGGCCTTGCTCTTTTTAACCGAAACTCAGGTGTTCTCTCCGGCTGATACTTCATATCTCTCCTACCCGGGGTACAAATTGGAACACTTCTTTGTGCCCCGGGCTGGAGTTTGCGTATACGTCAGAGAAGACATCTGTTTTCGACGCCTCGGCAGTCTTGAAGGTACGGACCTGTCCATCCTATGGCTGCGCGTAGACAGCGATGACCATCCCCGCGTCTACGGGTGTACGTCTCTATATGTCCCATAGCGGTAATGCCGACACAGACCAACTCATCGACCACGTCCAAATGGCTGCAGACTCCGTGCTACAATAGGTCCCATCCGCAGAGATCGTGATACTCGGTGATTTTAACGCCCACCACGCTGAATGGCTTGGTTCTCATTTAACCGATCATGCGGGTAGATCTGTCTATGACTTTGCTTTGGCATATGGTCTAACGCAACTGGTAACTTCGCCTACCCCATCGCCTATCCCAGATGTGGAACACCATGTACCTTCCCTGTTGGACCTTCTGCTGACCTCTCATCCGGACGGATATCAGGTCTCCATCGATGCCCCTCTGGGCTCTTCGGACCATTGTCTGATCCAGAGTACGGTGCCACTCACGCTCCAATCGCAGTTGCGATCTGCAGTTTGCTGCCGTGTTTGGCACTATAGGTCAGCTGATTGGGACGAGATGCGGTCTTTTTTTGCATCGTACCCTTGGGTATGCTTGGGTTCGCTTCTCGCCGGAAGATCCCAGCGTTGTTGCCGATTCTGTTGCTGATGTGGTACTTCAGGATATGGAACTTTTTATTCCATCCTCTGTGGTGCCCATCGGAGGCAGATCCCAGCCATGGTTTGGTCGCTCCTGTAAAATAGCATCACGCTATAAGCAGAAGTGCTACCGGGCCTGGGCTGACGCATCAACGTCTCGGGATGTAAACACCAGCGCACTTAAAAAGAAGTATAATTGCGGCTCCAGGTCCTTTAAACGCGTCATTGCCAAGGCAAGATCTGAGCACATTGGCAGAATTGGCGAGAAACTAGTTCGCCTTCCTTCGGGAGCCCGTGCATTCTGGTCTCTCGCCAAGTCTGTCCAAGGGAACTTCTGTCAGCCATCTCTTCCATCTCTGCACAGGGAGGACGACTCACTGGCCCATGCCGCAAAGGAGAACCCGCCAAAAGATGCCGATCTGTTGAGCTCTCTTTTTGCGTCCAACTTGACTCTAGATGACGGGGGAACACACCGCCGACCATCCCGCGATGTGAGTGCTCCATGCCGGATGTGCGGTTTACACAGCGTTCGGTTCGCAAAGCACTCTTCTCCCTGGACGTCATGAAGTCGAGTGGGCCCGATGGAGTCCCTGCCATTGTGCTGAAGACGTGTGCTCCGGATTTGGCACCGGTTTTAACGCATCTTTTCCGATACTCCTACTCCCAAGGCCTAGTCCCGAATTCATGGAAGACAGCTTTGGTCCACCCGATCCCAAAAAAAGGCGACCGCTCAGACCCGTCCAACTACAGGCCTATTGCCATCACCTCCTTGTTCTCCAAAATAATGGTATCCATTATAAACTGCCAGCTCATGAGGTACCTTGAGGATCACTAGCTGATTAGTGACCGCCAGTACGGTTTTCGTCGAGGTCGATCAGCTGGTGATCTTCTAGTCTATCTGACTCATAGATAGGCGGAGGCAGTAAAGTCCAAGGGGGAGGCATTGGCCGTCAGTTTGGACATAGCGAAGGCCTTCGATCGGGTCTGACACAAAGCGCTTCTTTCGAAGCTTCCTTCCTATGGGCTTCCCGAGAAATTGTACAAATGGATCACCAGTTTCCTTGTTGATCGGAGCATCAAGGTCGTAGTAGACAGTGCATGCTCTGATTTCAAGCCTTCAAAGTTCCACAAGGCTGCGTGCTATCACCAACGCTGTTTCTCCTGCATATCAATGATATGTTGCTAACTAGTAGCATTCATTGTTATGCAGACGGCAGCACTAGTGATGCCTTATATACCGGCAGTGCCAATATTTCTCGGGAAAACATCGCTGAGTACCGGGACAAACTTGTGTCTGAAGTCGAGTCTTTGCTTAACAAAGTCTCGGATTGGGGCCGACTAAATCTAGTCCAGTTCAATCCCCAGAAGACACAAGTTTGCGCGTTAACCGCTAAAAAGAACCCCTTTGTCGTATCTCCTCAGTTTCAAGGCACTCCCCTTGCTGCCTCAGCTAGTATCGGAATCCTTGGCGTCGACATATCGAATAGTATGCTGTTTCGTGGTCACTTGTAAGGGAAGGCCAAATTGGCCTCTAAAAAGCTTGGCGTGCTCAGCAGAGCGAGACAGTATTTCATGCCGGCACATCGCTTGCAACTTTACAAACCGCAAGTTCGGCCCCACATGGAATACTGTTCTCATCTCTGGGCCGGGGCACCCCAGTGCCAGCTCCTTTCACTTGACCGCATCCAGCGCAGAGCGGTTCGAATCGTCGACGACCGAGTTCTTTGTGATCGGCTCGATACACTGGCATTGCATCTCTTTGCGTATTTTATCGCATCAATCACGAGGAGTGCTCTGAGGAATTGTTCGGACTAATTCCAGCCGCTCAATTTCACCATCGCACATCGCGACAAAACTCGCGTTACCATCCATACCATCTGGATGATTGGCGTTCCACCACTGTGCGATTTAGAAGAAGTTTTCTCCCTCGCACAACTTCCTTGTGGAATTAATAGCATAGAACATTCATTTTGCATACGCAACGAGTACTTGCTCTATAACAAAATAATTTTGATTAAATAATTTAGCTTGACCCTTTTTACTGGAAACAAGACATTCCATTTAATTCCCCAGAGGTGACAACACATCTGCATTTTGGTTCTCCAATCATGATCGAAGATAAATGTAGATGTCTATGTGCAACAGCATCCACTTACCATCAGGTGGACTGTGTGTTCGATTCTCACCCTTATTTAAAAAAAGAAAGCTAATATATGGTCATCTTATAATCATTACACGTCATTTTACAATGAACTAGTTTTTTATGTGACATCTGATTACTCTAGCCTACAAACACCTGCGACCAATTTCTAACATAAAAGTCTTCAGAGGCGTTGACACCTTTAAGGACTGAAGATAAATTGATTACCATAGCGTATAACTAGTTAAATAACGTTCGCTATTACCTTTATCAGAATACAATTATTTATAAAGTATATATCCAAGCGTACATACCAGAGAGAAGAAGGACCTGACTAAATATGCTTAACGGTTGCTTGTATTAATATTTAAGAAGCAAATATTATAAAGAGATTTCTTACATTATTTAGTATCCTTGCACACATTATGTGCCTAAAAATAGTCTAAAGGAAAAACTATCAAAACGGACTACGAGATTACTAGAGATATATATTGGAGACTAGCGATTTGCCCCGGCTTTGCACGGTTGATTTCTGGATCTCGACAACTGTGCCACCTACCGGATCCAACTGAGTTTTTATACCATTCAAGGACCCACTCAAATACACACAAAAACATCGAAATCGGTCCAGATATTTTCGAGTTTTTGCGAGACTAACGCACATTTTTTACGTGGTAGAGCCATGCTGCAGCTATATTACTGGTATAGTTGTAGCACAAATGAGTCGGCTCTACCGGGGAAGGCCCAGGCTCTCTCAGAATACCAGCGTAAAATAGCAGCTAAATGCTGCTGTCTTTCGTATGGTGAGTGTAAAGAATCGGAGACCCTTTTTACTGGAAAAGAGGCATTCCATCTTAGTCCTCACGGATGACAACGCATCTGCATTTTGATTCGTAATCGAGAATACATGCAGATGTCTATGGGCCACAGCAACCACTTACCATCAGGTGGACTGTTAGCTTGTTTGACCCCTTATCTTATAAAAAAAATTGATTTTTATTTTAAATTACATACATTTCTCAGACAGAAAGATTCATTTATACTTAAAAATTATTTAAAAATATAACTTACATTATATACGATAAATAACCGTGTAGAGGAGGTGTAAAAGTATCCACTAAGTATCCCATATCGTGCCGTGTGTGTTGTAAGAGGCGATAGAGGGAAAATGAAACATGAGATCTCCAGCAGCGTCTTTCTGACAAACAAATTGTTAGTAGAATAGAATAGAATAATTTTTATTCAATATAGATCACATGTGTAATTCTTATTGAAAGTCATTTTTAACTTTACCACTGGTTTGAAAAAAAAAACTCTCTGTCCTGGGAAGAACTAGCAAGAAACCTAGTGGGATTTTTTTAAGTAAATTTTACATTAATGGTTGTACAAACTATTTACAAAATGTATTTTAGAAACTACATGGAAGCAACCACCTCATTCCCAGGGGTTATTATCAGCCATGTATTCATTTATATTATACAATACAATACAATACAATACAATACTCTTTATTGTACACCAAGAAAAGATAACAAAATCAAAAATAAAAAATAACAACTATTGAGGGAAATACAAAGGGCGGTCTTATTGCTACATAGCAATCTCTTCCAGACAACCCAGAAGAAGAAATAAATACAAAATAAGAAAAAGAACAATGGGTAGGGTGCACTAAAATAAAAAATAAATTAATTCCTTTTGTTTAAGAAATAACATCCTCAACCCTTTCCAATCTGGCTTTAGATCTGGTCATAGTACGACTACGGCGCTATTGAAAATCACGGACGACATTCGCCACGGTATGGAAAATCATCAAGTCACATTATTGGTGTTGTTGGATTTCAGCAATGCCTTTAATACTGTTGATCATGACATCCTGTTAGGGATTCTGCGTTCTCTTAACATATCTCCAACTGCAATTACCTGGTTTCATAGTTATTTGTATGGGCGCCGGCAACGTATTCGTGTCCACGATAGACTTTCTTCGTGGCTTATAAGAACCCTTTTTATACATTTTTCGCTTAACAAAACATTTAAACTTGGTCATAGAGAGAGCCTGTACACTTTCTGGGACCTTGTTGTAATAGCGTATACATTGCTCCATGAATGAATTACTGACTCTGTGGAGTCGAGAAACTGGTATCACTAGCTTGTGTTTGTTCCTCGTGTCTACAGAATGTATATCACTTTTTTTACTAAAACTACCTTTGTTTTTGAGAACATCCAGTAAATTTTCGTAAATATATTGAGAGGCCAAAGTTAATATATTTATTTCTTTAAATTTATCTCTAAGAAACTCTTTCGTTTTTAGGTTGTAAATATCTCTTCTGTAAAACAAAAATAGTTTCTGAATCAGCCGCATTTCCTCATAGCGAAATCCCATAAGACATTATGCTATGGAAATAAACTAATCTAGCTGTCTCGACACTAGTGAGATCTCTAACCTTTTTTACAGCATAGACTGCAGCACCTAGTCTGCTTGCTAGTTTGGATATATGGTGGCCCCACTGGAGCTTTGCGTCTAGCGTGATGCCAAGAAAACAGTGGATTCAGCAAGGGTCAGTTCTTCCCCATTTAAAAACACATTGGTATTCAGATTTTTAACATTCGATATTGTAAATTTAATACGTTTAGTTTTCTTTCCGCTTAAAGTGAGATTATTAACGTAAAACGAATGCATTCATTTTGATATAGCATTATTCACTTCGTCACATTGAAATGATTGACATTTAAGTAAAAATCAAAGAAGTATCATCAGCAAATAATAATCCCCTACAAGAGAAGGTAAGTCATTTATATACACTATAAATAGGAATGGGCCGAGGATCGAGCCCTGAGGGACACCCATTAGTACAGTTGACTCGGAATAACTTTTACCATTGATAATAACTTTTTGCATTATATTATTTGAATTTGAAATAATAAGTTTAAGCGCTGTGGTCTTGACATCATACTACTTACTGTAACTTCATGATTAATGTCTCATAGTGAACACAGTCGAAGTCCTTGAAAAGGTGATGATTGCCAATCGTGGCAACTAAGATAAAATACAACATGCATATAATAGTTAATATGGGTCAATATATGGGGAGGCTTTTTTTTATAGGATAAGGGTGACAAACGAGCACACAGTCCACCTGATGGTAAGTGGTTGCTGCGGCCCATAGACATCTACATCTATCCTCGTTTGCCAATCAAAATGCAGATGCGTTGTCACCCGTGAGGACTAAGATGGAATGCCTCATTTCCAGTAAAAAGGGCCTCCGGCCACCTGCACTTACCAAGCGAAACGCAGAGGTAAACCTCTACTTCACGCTGGTATTCTATGAGGTCGTGGTACCACCCCGGTTCGCCGGCCCATCCGTGCGACAGCAAAAGCTGCGACGTGGCTCTACCACTGTTAGCCTACCGGCTTTGAAGGCTGTGGATTTTACCGTTACCGTTACAGCCTAATAAAGTACACAGTCCACACAAACATAGGCCTCTCCCATAGATTAGCCTCATAGGGGGAATATTTGCCATAGTTGCCTCACCTGATAAGCAGGTTGGCAGCCACAGTTTATTATTTTTAGTCGTTATTAGGAAGACGCTGCTGCCGATCTCCAAATTTATATCCCTCTGTAACCTCTTACGTTACCCACGGGATGATATGGAGTAGTGGATATCCTTACACCGCCAAAATATGGTATGTCACAGTGTATTTTAATACGATGTAATGGATACATGATAAATACACTTAAGTACATCCCTGTAACGTAAACCATAGTAATATTACTAAGTGGTAAGATACCATTTCAGCCTAGGTGACTATCTGGGAAGGTACCATTCTATTACTCATTCCTGCCGTAAAAAGTGATGCTTGTGGTCTGAAGAATAAAGAGATCCGGTATAATTACAGGTTCTGAAGCATTCCATCTAATTACACAAAGGTGTAGCCTTCTTAGTTTGCAGTTGTCTGCAGGTGACCATGGAGTGCAGTTACAACTTCGTCACGTAGATTATAAGTTCCTTTGTTTATAGTATTATTTTTTGTATGTAGTTTTATATAAAAAACAGGGTTAACAAGCACAGTATTTTAAAAACACGAGTAAAAGAGCGAACACCTAAAAGTTATGGCTATTAGAGTAAGTTCTTTGTTGCCGAAACGAAGTTAACTCAAACGGAAATGATACAAGTTTTCCTAAAAGTTGGGCTTTTCAAAAGATTGATGTACGATTCGAAACACGTGCTGGTCCTTTGACATTTTCTATCTATAAACGCCCTTTGTTCTCGAATGAGATTTTTTGGACATAATGTAAAGAAAATGTTGTTCCCATTGTTGTTAAACATTGCTATAGACGTAGATGTGAGAGATAAGACACTTTTAAGAGTGCCACACATACACACAGGTGTTTAGAAATAACTGTTTATAATACATTATATAGCACCAACAAATAGATACTTTACTACTTTACATTTATATGACTTTGGCCACAACGTCACCGTGTAGTGGCGACGTAAAAGAATAAACTAAACCACATGATACAATAAGTGTCGATTTTTCTTGATAAAGGATAAGTGTGACAAGCGAGCACACAGTCCACCGTATGGTAAGTGGTTGCTGTGGTCCATCGATATCTACATCTATCCACATTTGCAAATCAAAATTCAGATGCGTTGTCAGCCGTGAAGACTAAAATCATCATTATTATCATGACAGCACTTCACAAGTCCACTGCTGAATATTAGTCTCCCCCAAGGAATGCCATAAAGCACGGTGCTGAGCCACCTGCATCCATCCAATTCCTGCATGTCTTACCAGATCGTCACTCCATCTAGTGGGGGATGCCCTAAACTTCGTTCACCGGTATTAGGCCGCCAATCCAGAACCATTGGGCTATGTCCGTCACTCTGATTCTACTGCGGATATCCTTATTTATTAGTTTATTACGCAGAGAAACCCTAAGCATAGTCCTCTCCATAGACCTCTCCGTAGCTCGTTAAGTGATCATGGGCTTCCTCATACGGCCAGCAGTCATTGACCATGTCTCAGTTCCATAGGTCACTGGCCACACGCACTGGTTTTACAGTCTCGTTTTCAAGTCTTGAGGTATACCTGACGAGAAAATGTACCGTAATTTCCTAAAAGCTGCCCAGCCGAGTTGAATCCGTCGATTGACCTCTTGTTCGAAGTCGGACTTACCTAGTCGGACTATTTGTCCCACGTAAAAATACTCGTCAACAACTTCGAGGTTAGTGCTCCCAACAACTACCGGCATAGGTGTGGCATGGACGTTATACATTATCATTGTTTTGTCCATGTTCATCTTAAGATCTATCCGTTGGGAGGCACTATTGAGGTCACTGAGGATAGTGCTAAGGTTATCCAGCGATTCTACCATTACGATTATATCGTCGTTAAATAAACGGTGAGTGATGTGCTCGCCGTTGATATTAATACTGTATCCTTTCCAGTCCAGTAGCTTGAAAACGTCTTCCAATGCAGCGGTGAAGAGGTTCGGGGATATGACGTCATTCTGTCTTACACCTCGCTGCAGTTGGATAGGTTTCGTACTCTGGTTCTGTACTCGGATAACCATCGTAGCCTCACTGTACAAACATTTCAGCACTTCGTTATACCGACAGTCAACTTGGCACCGGTGTAAGGAGTGCAGCACCGCCTAAATTTCGATGAAGTCAAAGGCTTTCTCATAGTCCACATACGCCAGAGATAGTAGCAAATTGTACACCTCGGACTTTTATACAATGTCTATGGTGCTTAAGCTTTTTTAGAAATTGGCTTGTTCGGGAGGCTGGAAGATGTTGAGTCTGCATGAGACTTTCAAACGTCTCTCCAAAACAGTACGTAGACTCGGCTCAGAAGGGAAGTCTGTAGTTCTTTAAGAAAGCGTTGTTGCCTTTCTTGAAGAACAAGACCACCGCACATCTGCTCCATGTATTAAAGATCTTCTGAAAGACCTCAAGTACCGGTTTTCCACCCGCTTTTAGAAGCTCCGCTGTAATTCTATTCTGGCCTGGCGCTTTGCCGTTTTTAAGGTGGTGGATAGCCATTCTAATCTCACTCAGATTGATGTCCGGAATATTATCGGAATAGTGTCAGATAATCCAAGAGCAAGTCCTCTTGGATCATTACTCACACTTGCGTGTGGCTCCAGCGATGATGTGTATAGCTGCCGATAGAACCTCTCAATCTTATTAAAAATCTCAGGTGTCCCGGAAACGACGCTGCCATATTCGGTCTGCAGCTTCGACAGTTGGCTCTTTCTGGCAGACAGATCTCTGGCAGAGCCTTTGGAGCCGTGGTTCCCTTCGATCGCTTCTTCAATACGAGCTGTATTGATGTTCCGTAAGTCCCGCCGCATGCATTTGGAGATCTGTCTGTTCAGTTGCCTGTATGTTGCCAAATCTACTTAAGACTGCAGCTTCATTTCGTGTTCGTTTTATGTTCGTTTTGTGTTCTTCTGCGGTGGGTCTTATAGAACTTAGATCCGACCACATGGAGAGTTTCCACTTTTATTACGTACTACTATTATTTTTTCTGTGCTTTTAAAATATTGTAATAAAAAAATCTCTTATTATTATTATAATCAAGTATTTAAGAAATTTGGTTATTCGAATACTGTGTATTTGTACAGCGATCTTTTCGAGCCGCTGCAAACAACCGAAACAATGTACACTCACGACGGCGATTGACGCCGAAGTATAGTATTACTGTACCCTATATAGTAAATTATCTATGCCGAACTGAGTGAGTGAGTAAATTACTCTGTGGCTGTAGCTGCCCATATACAGAAATAATTTACATACAAGGCTACCAAATCAACGAAAATTTCGCCATTTTGGAGCCGAAAAAAATTAATTATAGCTAAACAAAACAAAATTACAGTGTCATTTACATTCAGTGGCTTCCCATATTAGAGATTAAAAAATAAATTGAGTTAAACAATTGATATTTTCTAAAGTTGTAGTATTTACAAGCCTTGGGGACATAATAAATCCACACTATAAGCCACTAAAACCGCTTTTTTATTTAAAAATAGCACTTAATCGATTAAAAAATATATTAATAAGTTCAACAATCATTTATTTTCTAACAATGTGCTTTTTAAATCATTTATATGTATATGATTGCTAGATACGATTTTATTCGATAAATCGTTGAAATCTTAATTTTTAGGCGATAGTAGGACATACCTTGCGCTTTTGCTCAAGGCATGCCATAATAAAAATGGTGCATATGTAATGCATAAATAACTATATAATACATTCTTAGGTTTATGTTTTTTTTTATGTTAGACAAACTATCATCTAAAAAATGTAAAATTTTTAAATTGGAGACGGGTTTCCCTACGTAATAAAATTGGGAATGAAGATATTCGCAGTAGAACCAGAGTAACTAACACAGCCCAAAGGAATATTAAAGTGAAATGGCAATGGGCTAGCTATATAATTTGGAAAACCGATAAAAAAGGAAGAAAGGTTCTCGAGTGGCAACCTCGTACAAGTAAGTGAAGTAGTACTCAACCTCTATTCTTCTTCACGTATTCTCATACGCTTTTCTTCATATATACATACACACAAACACGCATACACACACACACACATACACACACACAAATAGGTCGCAAATAATACTTACCTAGTACTATTAGGCAAGAGTGAATAGGTTTTTGTTAAGTCAGTGCAATGCACCATCTTAGGCCACATAACCACTTACCGATGGGATTGTAGTTGCTTTACTACTTGCTGGGTAAAAATAGTAAAAAAAAGTTTAACATGTGAAAGTTTGCATTTGCGGCTCACCTGATAGTAAGTGACTACCGCCGCCCATGAACAACTACAACACCAGGGAGGGAATTGCAGATGCGTTGCCGGTCTTTTAAAAAGAAGTACGCTATTTTCTTGACGGTCCCTAAGTCGTATCGGTCCGGAAAAATCGCTGATGGTAATCGATTCCACATGGAAGTCATGCGAGGAAGAAAACATCTTCTAAATCGCACAGTGGTGGACCGCCAATCATCCAGATGGTGTGGATGGTATCGGGTTTTCTGCCGCGATGTGCGTTCGTGAAATTTATCGGCTGGGATTAATCCGAAAATTCCTCAGAGCACTCCCTATGGTAGATGCGAAAGAAAATGCAAAGGGATGCAACATCTCTTCGCAGTGCCGATGAATCGAGTCGATCGGAAAGGGCTCGGTTGTCAACGATTCGAGCTGCTCTGCGCTGGATGCGGTCAAGTGTAAGGAGCTGGCACTGGGGAGACCCTGCCCAGAGATGGGAACAGTATTCCATGTGAGGCCGAACCTGCGCCTTGTAAAGTTGCAGGCGGTGTGCCGGCATGAAATACTGTCCCGCTCTGCTGAGCACGCCAAGCTTTTTAGAGGCCAATTTGGCATTCTCTTTCAAGTGACCACGAAACTGCACGTCACTCGATATGTCGACTCCGAGGATACCGATACTGGCTGAGGCAAGAAGGGGATTGCCTTGAAACTGAGGAGATACGACAAAGGGGTGCTTTTTAGCGGTAAACGTGCAAACTTGTGTCTTCTGAGGATTAAACTGGACTAGATTTAGTCGCCCCCAATCCGAGACTTTGTTCAGCAAAGACTCGACTGCAGACACAAGTTTGTTTCGGTACTCGGCGAGGTTTTCCCGAGAAATATTGGCACGGCCGGTGTATAGAGCATCACCAGTGCTGTCATCCGCATAGCAATGAATGTTACCAGTTAGCAACATATCATTGATATGCAGAAGAAACAGCCTTGGTGATAGCACACAGCCTTGTGGAACACCAGCGTTAATAGGCTTGTAGTCAGAACATGCACCGTCTACAACGACCTTGATGCTCCGATCTGCAAGGAAGCTGGTGATCCAATTGCACAATTTCTCGGGAAGCCCATAGGAAGGGAGTTTCGAAAGAAGCGCTTTGTGCCAAACCCGATCGAAGGCTTTCGCAATGTCCAGACTAACGGCCAACGCCTCCCCCTTGGACTCTACTACCTCCGCCCATCTATGGGTCAGGCAGACCAGAAGATCACCAGCTTATCGACCCCGACGAAAACCGTATTGGCGGTCATTAATCAGCTGGTGATCCTCAAGGTACCGGAGGAGCTGGCAGTAAATAATGGATTCCATTATTTTGGAGAACAAGGAGGTGATTGCGATAGGCCTGTAGTTGGACGGGTCTGAGCGGTCGCCTTTTTTAGGGATCGGGTGGACAAAAGCTGTCTTCCATGAATTCGGGACTACGCCTTGAGATTAGGTGTACCGGAAAAGACGCGTTAGGACCGGTGCCAACTCAGGAGCACACGTCCTCAGCACAATTGGGGGGATTCCGTCAGGCCCACTCGACTTCTGGATGTCCAGGGAGAGAAGTGCTTTGCGAACCGAGCGCTGTGAGAACAGCACATCCGGCATGGAGCACTCACACCGCGGGATGGTCGGCGGTGTTTTCCCCCCGTCATCAAGAGTCGAGTTGGACGCAAAAAGGGAGCCTAAAAGGTCAGCTTTGTCTTTTGCGTCTTGGGCCAGTGAGTCGTCCTCCCTGTGCAGAGATGGTAGTGATGGCTTACAGAAATTCCCTTGGACAGCCTTGGCGAGAGACCAGAATACACGGGTTCCCGAAGGAAGGCGAACTAGTTTCTCGCCAATTCTGCCTATGTGCTCTGACTTTGCCTTGGCAATGACCTGGAGAGACCTGGAGGCGAAGTTATACTTCTTTTTAAGTGTGCTTGTGTTTACATCCCGAGTGGCCGAAGCCGCAGCCCAGGCTTGATAACACACCTGGTTACTGCGTAATGCAGTCTTAAAGGAGCGACCAAACTAAGGCTGAGATCTGCCTCCGGCGGGTACCACAGATGATGGAATAAATAGTTCCATTCCCTATAGCACCACATCAGTAACAGAGTCAGCAACAGCGCTGGGATCATCCGGCGAGATGCAAACCCGCCCCCAGGGGTAGGATGCAAAGATAGACCGCATTCCGTCGCAATCCGCCGACCTGTAATGTCAAACACGGCGGCAACCTGCAGAACGCAACCGCGAGGGAGCGTGAGTAGCACCACATTTCGGATCAGATAATGGTCCGAAGAGCCGAGAGGGGCATTGACGGAAACCTGATATCCTGTGGTGGATTGAAAAGTACTCGGCCTAACCAAGAAAATAAACAAATACTAAATCAGTTATATTTTTATTTTTCTACATAATCACCATCAAGTTCAATACACTTTTGCCACCTCCCCTTCCAAGCATTTAGACCGTTGAAAAAAAATGATTCTTCCTTAGAGTCAAAATATGCGTCTACAGCTGCTTTGACCTCGTTGTTTGTCGAAAATCTTTGACCTCCCAAGTGCTTTTTTAGGTTAGGGAACAGAAAGAAGTCTGATGGTGCCAGATCAGGTGAATACGGCGGATGCGGTAACAGTTCAAAGCCACTGTTGTGAATTTCAGCCATTGACTGTACTGACGTGTGAACACGGGCGTTATCTTGATTAAACAGGACTTTTCTTCTGAGCATTCCTCGACGTTTTTCTTTTATTTCCTCTCGTAAACGACGTAGTAAGGTGCAGTAGTAATCAGAGTTTATATTCTGATCCCTTTCAAGATAATCAATCATAATCACACCTTTCGAGTCCCAGAATACTGAAGCCATCACCTTATTTGCCGACAAAATCGACTTAGCCTTTTTAGGGGGTGGTGAACCAGGTCTTCTCCACTGTTTTGATTGTTGTTTTGTTTCCGGTGTACAGTAATGAACCCATGTTTCGTCCATAGTAACAAAACGATTCAAAAAATCATCTGAATCGGCTTCAAATAACTCCAAACAGTCGCGTGAAATAGTCAATCGCGTCCTTTTTTGTTCAACTGAAAGCAGTCGCGGAACCCACCTCGCAGACACCTTGTGGAAACCCAACTCGACAATGATGTTTTGAGTTCGTTCATAAGAGATGCCTATAATCTCGGCTATCTCTCTAATTTTTAATCTGCGGTCTCCCATTATTAAATCAAGTACTTTTTTAATATTTTCGTCAGTAGTTGACGTCGAAGGCCTTCCAGAACGGGGTTCATCTTTCACACTCTCTCTACCACGCTTAAATTCTGCTATCCATTTTTTGACGGATGAATATGACAGAGCACAATCGCCTAATGTACTGACCATGTCATCATGGATGGCTTTTGATGATAGCCCCTTCTTATGGAGGTACTTAATGACGGCACGCTGCTCGATTTGCTCCATTCGCGGAAATTATGTCCGATTACTTTGTTAATAAATTTATAAAATCACAACTAATTATCGCACACGTTTCGAACTTCACACAATGAACTAGTCTGAACTGAACTAAATAATGTGGGTAGATTTGATTTTTAGAATTGAATGGATCTGTGTTAGGCCGAGTACTTTTCAATCCACCCTCGTAGCAGTTTAACCCTGCTGTGTTTCGTATGGTGAGTGTAGAGAACCGGAGAACCTTTTTACTGGAAACGAGGCATTATATGTTAGTCCTCACGGGTGACAACGCATCTACATTTTGATTCGTTATCGAGAATAGATGTAGATGTCTATGAGCCGTAGCAACTACTTACTATCAAGTAGACGTGTGCTCGTTGTCACCGTTATTCTATTAAAAAAACTTTCTGAGATTTCAGTAAAATAATGTTAAGTATTGTAAGCACTCGTACAATTATGTGTCTCATGTTAATAAAGCTATTGGGCTATTTTGATTTTTAATAAAATGATTTTTCTTTTTAGGTTAAATAATTTATTTACCCTTCTATTTGATATAGACAGTTTTTTTTGTCACTCCTATTGAATTTGACAGTGCTTGCTGAAATTTAGCATCTTTAGATGGATCAGAATCGCGCGCTGATCCGGCTGTTAGATATTGCAAAAATAATCGAAAATATTTATTTTTACTTTCATGCTGAACACTACCTTGTTTTATTTTATTACTGTCAATTAATATTTATTAGGTTATAAAGCAAGTATTTACAAATGTTTTCATTATTTTGTTATTCTATTGTTTACAGTTATTATCACGTCTTTGCTTTACACAAAGAATAACATTAGAAATTCTTGGTGGGATGCGATGTAACGCGCATACTTTATTTTCATCAAGAACTGTAATATATATATATTTGTTTTTTTTTACAAGTAGAGTTTCAACACTATCTTAAAAATATTTAATGAATTAGAAAATGCCGATAATTATATAATATCAAGTCAGTATTTTACATTTAAAGATCAGTTATAAAGAGCCAAAATTCTTATTTTCGTTTTGATTAATTTAATTCGAGACTAAAATAAATGTGAAAGGGCTTTTATCTGCAATAATAATTTTCAAGAAAAATAACATAGACTTAAGTCATATACACGGTCAGTCATACTGAAGATATCTACTCGAATATCATCATTAATGTTTGACTGACACACTTAAAAGTTTTATCACATGGCTAAATGATTGACTATTATATTATGATAAGGTCATGCTTTTCTATAAAAAGTTGCAAGAAATTTTAAATCACGGACTTATTGGTTTGTTTTACTTTTAACTTAATTAGTGAAAAACAAACTGGACTGATCTAAAAGTTTACTTTCTTGTGCAAAAAGTGCTATTTAGAATTTTATGCAAATGATAATTAAGGTTTCTATGTAAATAAGTGTAACATAGCGGGTATTATATTCAATGGTAGCGGCCATATCCATATTTGCAAAGCCAGCATCATTTTCTGTACAGAAACCGGCAGAGTGTTGCTCCAAAGCAGCTGATATAAATGTCACACTCATAACTGTTAACAAAAACTGTTTCTGCAAATAGTCTTATAGATAATAATAACTATACCGCCGTGTTAGGTGCAGGAGCTATTATTAGAAGGAGAAGAGGTAAAATTTTGTTTTAGAAATGCGCTATCAATATTGTTTTGTCTGCAAATGAGCATAAAATAAAAAAATTACTTCAGCCAAAGAGCATAACTGGCACTATACTCAGGTCCATCAATTGGTATGGAAAAAAATAATTTTACCAGGTTTCAAAAAATCAATCAAAATTCAAAAAAACATAAATATTAAAATCAAAAATGTATACACGTATGTCTATACATACATTTAATGATTCATGGCCACTTAGTAACTGACGGTGACTCAGTATAACATCCTACAGTCACGCCGAAACTAAGAGGAGAGAATCACTGTCGAAAAGGTAATAATTAATGGCGGAAATTTTGTGATAAAATTAAAAAATTACAAACTTATCCAAGTTAATCCAACTTAGTCTAACTTATTCTTATGCGTTACAAAAAAAAAAAAAAATAATAAAATAGTGAGATGGCGTCAGTTTTTAAGAAGATATAACAAAAATAAACAAAAAAAATAAATTTCAAAGAAGTTCAGTATTTAATTGATTATTTACCGCTGACGCTTAATCACGCTTTCCGAAACCACGCCAGTTGTAAACAATACTTGTGTGAAAAGACAAAATCTTCTTTTCAAATTTCCGCCGAGTTGTAAGGTCTTCTACCAAATAGGTCATGTGTCAATTTTAATTCAATATATTTTATATGAACTGATCTTGATTACGTTTCATCAATTAACCATTGGTAAAAATTAAAACAGGAATTTTACAGTTGTGTTTACAAGAAACATTATTAGTTGAACCTTGCAGCTTGTTCATTATTTTTATTATACGAGTAAATACCTATATAAATGTATATATTATTAATAAATAGTTCCCATGATATTTTATATTATTTTTTATTTTGCTGTATCTGCAACGTTCTACGCTCTATAGAAAATGTGGCGTATGACATGACTGACAATCTCTCGAACGTTTTATCTAGATACAAATATGTTTTACGTTTTCGTCGCCTCCACGTGATATTTTTGTCAGCATAAGGTACCCTTCTGTATCTGAAACGAATATGAATATTGCTACAAAGTAAAGTAATAGGCTATACAAGTCCCTCTACTGGGCACAGGACTCTTTTTTATTTCTGAGAGGGTTTTAGGGCAAGGAAATGCCCGCCGCGCTGCCCCAATTGACGAACATTGCAATTACAAATTTCATTCGTGCTGTTGGGGATCAAATCCGGGAAAAATTTACAGCGAACGCTTTGACCCAGGTCTACTAATACGACACAAATAAATACTATTTAACATATAAAATAAAAAACTCTTACGTACTTGAAACTTGAACACTTGATAGCTCGTGACGCCTACCGGACAAAACTACAGCACAATGTAATTGAAGATGCGTAACCGCGACATAATTCTCAGTGATGCGCAAGCATAACAGGCACTATGTCACTTATATAATTGTCATCTCTGCAGTCTATTAATCTTTGCACTTTTATAAGTAATACAGAACGTAGTTGTTAGACGGTGTTGACGTCGGCTAAAATCTTTGCGATCGCCGTTACGTCAAGGTCATTCAGGCTAGTTAAAGCCTTAAGTTCCTCTTTAACTGAAGTATAACATCTTACTTTTTGCCCATGTAATAGACGGGCGCTATTTAAAAAATACAACTTAAATGTTTGAATCACAATGTCTTGATCGTTGATATAACATATACATTTCGGAACTACATAATATAGTTTACATGAATAGATGAGACATCCCGACTATGAGTAATATAATTAAATAAAAATTAACAATCAATATACTAAAATTTTTGAAAAAATAATTTTGGATCAATTGTTTTTTTTTCTTAATATAAATAAATTACTTCATAAAAATCAATTTCGTTTTACAAGGGGTCGCTCGACGTCTGACGCCGGTGTTGAGCTTATGAAATATATTTTTAATGCCTGGGAGAATTCACAAGATGCCTTAGGTATTTTCTGTGACCTTTCCAAGGCTTTAGATTGTGTTCATCATGATACATTAATCAGGAAACTACAACATTACGGTGTAAAAAATTTGGCGCTTAGACTTATTACTTCATATTTAAGTAACAGAACTCAAAAAGTCGTCATCAATGGTAAATGTTCCTCCGGATCGGTAGTATCAATGGGCGTTCCTCAGGACTCGATTCTTGGCCCATTCCTGTTCTTAATCTATATTAATGACTTACCTTATCTTGTAGGGGACAATCACGATATAGTATTATTTGCTGACGATACCTCTTTAATTTTCAAACTAAAACGACACTCAATTAAATATGACGATATAAATAATTCTCTATCGAAACTAGTACATTGGTTTAACGCCAACAATTTTCTCTTAAACGGCAATAAGACAAAATGTATTAAATTTACTATACCTAATGTAAAACATTCGAAAACCAATGTGCTCTTAAATGGGGAGGAGTTGAGTCTTGTGGATACCACTGCTTTTCTCGGTATTACTATTGACGCGAAACTTCAATGGGGCCCCCATATATCTAAATTAGCAAGCAGACTTAGTTCTTGCAGCATATGCTGTAAGAAAGATTAGAAGTCTCACAGATGTTGAGACAGCTAGGTTAGTGTATTTTAGTTACTTTCATAGCGTAATGTCTTATGGAATTTTGCTATGGGGTAATGCGACTGATATTGAAGCTATATTTGTTTTGCAAAAGAGAGCCGTACGGGCGATTTATAATCTAAATTGTAAAGAGTCCCTCAGAGAAAAATTTAAAGAAATAAACATATTAACTTTGGCATCGCAATATATTTATAAAAATGTAATGTATGCACATTAAAACATAAATAGCTTTAATAAGAATAAGGATGTTCATACCTTAAACACTAGGAACAAACATAAGCTTGTAATGCCACTTACTAGACTCCACAGAATTAGTAATTAATTTATGGGGCAATGTATACGCTTTTACAAGAAAATCCCAGAATATGTTCAAAGTTTGTCAATAAACAAGTTTAAATTTTTATTAAAGAAAAACTGTACAAAAAGGGTTATTATAATATCAAGGAACACATGAATGAAAATAACCCCTGGGAATAAGGTGATCGCCACCATGCTGGTTCTATGAAAATTCATTGAAAATTGTATAAACAAAATTATTATTAAGTGAAATTATGTTTAAAAAAAAGTCCCGCTGGGTTTCTTGCTGGTTCTTCCCAGGACAGAGGTATTTTCCGAACCAGTGGTAAATAAAATTATGACTTTCAATAAGTATTATGTAATAATCCATATTGAATAAAAATAATTCTATTCTATTCTATAATTAAAGATCAGCAACTATTATGAAAGCACATCTAAGAAAAAGAAAAACACCCCTATTTGCATGACCATTGACGGTGACACAACACCCTCTATTGATGACACTGCCTCACTATTGTACTTTTTTCTAACTAAGACGATATGGATGGATTAAGACTGTAGTTCTTGAGGGTGGGAACTGCTAATAGAACACCTCCATTGATATTTTATAATCACACAGACGCATCATTGGTGATGCTTTATACACCGGCTGTGCCAATATTTCTCGGGAAAATGTCGCCGAGTACCGGAATAAACTTGTGTCTGAACTCGAGAATTTGTTGAATAAAGTCTCGACTTCACAACTTTGGGGGCGACTTAATCTAGTCCGCGATTATCGCTGAAAAGAACCCCTTTGTCATATCTCCTCAATTTAAAGGCAATCCCCTTGTTGCGTCAGCCAGTACCGGAATCCTCGGTGTCAACATATCGAGTGATGTGTAGTTTCGTGGTCACTTGGAAGAGAAGGCCAAATTGACCTCTCAAAACCTTAGCGTGGTCAGCAGAGCATGACAGTATTTCATGCCGACACAACGCTTGCAACTTTATAAGGCGCAGGTTCAACCCCACATAGAATACTTTTCCCACCTCTGTGCAGAGGCTCCCCACTGCCAGCTCCTTTCACTTGACCGCATCCAGCGCAGAATGGTTCGAATTGTCGACGACAAAGTTCTTTCCGATCGAATTGACTCACTACCACTGCGTAGAGATGTTGCATCTCTTTGCGTATTTTATTGCATCTACCACGGGGAGTGTAATTTCAGTGTAATTTCAACATCGCACATCGCGACAAATCCAGCACAACTTAATTGTGGAATCGATTACCACCAGCAATTTTTCCGAACCAATACGACTTAGAGACCTTCATGAAAATAGCCTACTCCATTTTAAAAGGCCGGCAACGCAACTGCCAATCCCCTGGTTACAGTTGTGTATGGGCGGCGGTAGTCACTTACCATCAGGTGAGCCGCATGCTTGTTACCACCCTTTGCTATACAAAAAATTCTTATATGTTGCAACCATTGCGGCTATATTTTACTGCCAAGGAGAAATAATCTACTTAATTAGTGTTTTCTTTGAATATATAGGTATAATGACGTTTATACAATAAAGTAGATATAATAAAATGTTTACCGTCTAAATTTATATATTATTATAATATTAGTACTAAAAGCAAATTATAATAGATATTTACAATATTTTTTCCAGATACAGTTATTCCCAGTAACTTTAAATTTAAAAATAGTGGCAAAATTCAAATTCCCTTCTTGAGTACCTATTAGTATTTAATATGTTCATATTTATTTGATATTATAAATTATCTTACAAAAATCATTTTATGAAGTCACCTAACGAGAAAAATTCTTAGATCCGCTACGAAGATGACGATGTTTTGACGAGTTCTAGTAGTTTCTAAATTATGTTGAGATCAAATTTACATTGTTCATTCATTCATTACGATCTATCAAAGTAAACTACTGAACATAAGCCTATCCAACGGATAACCTCATAAGGGGGTATATTTCATAGTTTCCACTTTTGCCAAGAGGGTTGGCAACGCAGTTTTTATGTAATTGTTGTTAGGAAGATGCCGTTACCCATATCCTCGTTTCCATCTGCAGCCTTTTACTAAACCCACTTCCACCACACAAACTAGCAACTATTTGTAGGAGAAATGTATTATGCATTTTTCATCTAAAATTTTATTAAATAAAGAATATGTAACGAAAATTATTAGATCTATATTAAAATAATATAATAAACAAAATAAAATTTATATAAAATAAGCGGTGTTTCGCGCGTTCCTCAAACTCAAACTCGTTACCCGCTCTTCATCGTAGGACTTTAGTATAGGAAATTCCCCAATATTTACACGCACTTCGAGTGATCGCAAAAATATCGTCCAGTATATGCCAGCTGACTTATTTACGTTTTCCCATATTATCTACCTGAAATGGATATTAAAATAAATTACCATTTTATTAAGTACATTAATGTATGATAATTACAAAAAACAATACAAAATAAAACTCACATACCTAGTTATACCTACGCTTACTCTACTTACTCCAAGAATACAAATAATTTTAGCAGTCTACTCTTATGCCATGTCAAACAATAGATGTATAGACTCGAATCGTCAAATCGGGCTACGAACGGACGTGCAAACACCTCGAAAATTGAGACGGCACTGAATTTTTTTTACAGAAAACGGGGAAAGATTTCTGCTAAACATTGATGATATTTTGGCTTAGATTATTGCTTTTTTATTTGAATTAGTAAAAATATGAATGATGAATGTATTATTTATACTTTTATCTCACGTTTTATTCTAAAATAATAACTAAATAGCCTAAAGATTTAAAATAGAAAATACCGTTTTAATTGTTTTTACCATTGTCGACGATTTTTTTTCTCGAAAACAAGATTATTTTTATAAATATCACGCGGTAAAAGTGAAGACTCATAACTAATTGAGATTTTTTATGGTCTCTTTCAATAAAGTCAGTTCTTTAATATTTTAAAATCGTAAGGGCCTATTTGCGCGTTTTATAATAGATAAATATTTTTCTTGTTTACTGTGTTGTAGGTTTAAGTTTTCCAATATAAAACACTATTTTACTTCATTTATTTCAGATTAAAATGCACTTGAAGACTCAACGCCAACATTAAACAAATTCGTATCCATGTTTCGTACTAAGAGTACGAAGTAGCAGCATAAATTTTGATAGATTGTAACTCAAAGATACCGCTTTATGGTTTTCTTAACGATGCTTTTAAAAATATTAGTACTTTAAACGTGATGCGTTCATAAACAAATAGACGTACAGACAAACAGCTTTAAAAATGATAGAAATGTATTTATTTGCTTACTTGCAGTCCCCCTCAATAAATTTTCTCACAAAAATATACAATGTACAGACACATGTAATTTACATTTTTATTATATTATTACTTTATGTTTTATTTTTACAGCTCAATTTCTACCACCCAATATGTTAATGAACATTTATTTTGTATTTTCTCACTGACCGAAAGTATAATGTACAACTGCCGCTTTAAATGTATTGGCTTTAAATAATACGTAATAGGGCCACACTGCAGCAATATTATGGCTGTGGCACAAATAGGTCGGCTCGACCGTGGTAGGGTCACGCTCTCGCAGAATATCAACGTAAAATGGCAGCAATGCTGCTGTGTTTTGTATGCTGAGTGAAACGAACCGGAGACCCTTTTTACTTGTAACGAGGCATTCCATCTTACTCCTTAGTGGTAACACCGCATCTGCATTTTGATTATTAATCGAGGATAAATGTACTAGATGTCTATGGGCCACCGCATCCATTTACCTTGAGGTAGACTATGTGCTAGTAGTTACCCTTATTCTATGAAAAATACATAAATACACTATATTTTTTTAAAGCCTGAAAGTTGTACCTTTGCTCATTAAGCTGGCATTGTTAACATGACATAAGAAATAAAAAACATTGTCATTTGATATAAATAAATGTTCCACGATTTCTGAAAGTATAGGTTAAAAACCAATTGGCGTCATCTTTTTGATAATCTGCACAGCTGTTAATCATAAATCTGTTTTATGATTAACAGTTGTGCAGTAGTTTTAAAGTGGTTCAAAAAGTTAAAAGGAAACAATAACACAAGCAAGCAGGCAATCAATCAAATTTGAATTTGATGTTTTTCGTTGTATCTATGTTATGGGACATTCGTTTATTCCAAAAGTGCACAAATTCCACCTAAGGGTGGAAACCTATGGAAGGAAGTTTTTAATATAACCATTACGATGACATTTTCCTTTTTACAGTGAGCTTATAATATTCCTTAGTCCACTCAAAAGGTCAAAACGGTCTGCGCTACGACACAGTGTAAAGAAGAATGAAAACCTTGACTTCAGAAGATATTATGTAAAAATTATTATTTTTAAGATTTTTTTTATTCGACTTTAATTTTTTGTTAAAATTTCATGGTTTTATGTTGTCGATGTCTTCAATTATTTTCATTCGTACACAACAATTACATGAATGGTCCGTTACTATAACCGAGATTTAGATGAAATCCGCATATTAGTATTTCTGTATACATTTAATCTTAATATACAACATATATATTTCTCTCTAAATTTACTCATGAATATCTAACTTAGTATGCAAGTACTTCGGCTAGTTGGAAGCCTATCAATTTCTATCATCAATAGCTACATCGACATTGTGAATTATTGTAACTGTGACGGCATTTCAGATTCAATACAGATTAATTGAGGCTGGAATTAGATGGACAATCTTGGGAAATTAACGATATTGTCTCTCCCATATGATAAATTTTACTATAGCTTAATTTTAAAATTTCTAATGAGTTAAATATTCACCATTGCACTGTTAAGAAATACCGATTTTCCAATATTTAAAAATTGTATTGTAATATATTTTGATTTACTCCAAAATTTGACTTACCAAGACCCCTCAGAACTAAGATGGATTGCCTCGTTGTCAATATAAAAGGTCATAGTGGTATTTGTGTGCAAGTAAAATATAAAAAAAAAAACAAAGAATAAAAATCATGCTTTTTACAGAGTTAACATGTCATTTTTGACCTTTTTTCAGTGCGTTAAAGGAATTATTTTAGTCAGTGTTTTCGATTGTTAATATCCAATTTCTACGTTATGGAATTTGGAGGCCAGAAACCATTATTATATAAAATAGTTGTTCTGTGCAGGATTGGACCCTGGCTAGCCAAGCGTTTAACAAATTTGCTACAAAGCACAGCTAATATTTCAAAGTTCAAGTAACCTAAATATAAATAGGTATAAATTTTCATGGTAAATAACAATGTGTAATATTATTAAAATATGTGGCACAAAATATATACAGGTAAAGCCTGTTCAAAGCAGTAAGATTATTTTGCCTAATTAATCTCGGCTTTGTAAAGGCTTCTTTTATATGTAGCAGTTACCACCAGGTACTACCATAATTGCCCTTTTCATAAACAGTTTCGTGGAAGCTCTTTTGTGTTATTGATTTTGGAACTCGCATTAAAGGGGAATTATTCCTGGGAGACCTCCTAATTGGAAAACGGAAAGGGGAGTTAATCGTTCCCGTAATGATGAAGGATTTATACCGAATAGTTTTCTCAAAGATATTTATGTTGTTATTGCTTTAAAATAAAATCCAACAAAGATTAAAAATATAATATTTATTACCAGCGCGAAAACTGGTCACATTTTATTGATTCGAATATTTCACCTCGAAGGTTTGTTGTCAGGATTTTTTCATAAAACCGAAACAACAATTCAATTTACAGTGACTTGGAAAATTTGAACACTGAAAATTAAAAAAAAATGTATGCGTCTAAGATCACACTGCTACTAAAAAACTATTACCACAACTGGAATCGGTCATCACAGAATACCAGCGTCAAATCTCAATATATGTAGTATTGCAATTGTGTTTCTAAAAACCTGAGCCCTTTTTACTAATAGATAATGAAGCATTGTGTCTTAGTCCCCGAGGGTAAATGTATCTATATTTTGATTCTTAATCGAGGACCAATGTACGACGGATTTTTTCTATGGTTTTCATAATAGAATGATAATCTACTTGAAACGGCCTGCGGTATTCCTATCCTTTGTTGATGATTAGGGCAATCATCGTGAGGTTTAAGTCGGTATGAGTGAGAGAAAAATATACTCACCAGCATGCTCTGGGCTGGCTAAGCGTTTATAACGATTTTCCCATATATATTTGTTGTAGTGCAGTGAGCCGAAGATCTGGTACGTTGCGGTTCCTAAGAATACCAGTGTTTGATTACAGTTTGCAGTTTTCAAACTCTTTGTTGATGCCTTTTTGTGAATATATCATAAAATATGCTTCAGTAACTTCTCTTTTCTTATTTCCTTTTCTGTATATATTATGGTATTGTAATATCAACCTCACGAAGATGAGTAAAAGCGACCTTAAGTTGACCCCCTGGAAACTTTTATACTAATTTCAATACGACCATCGTCGTTTATTTTAAGAAACCTTGAAATAATGATTTAAATAATTTTTATTAAATGATGAATGATTCTGTCTCTTTGTTAATAAAGAGTTTTATTAATAAAGAGTTAGTGACAGAAAAAAAATTTGTCTTGCTCATCCATGATGTATACAAACGAATTTTTGTAAAGAAAGTCAAAAAAATCTCAAAAACTTAATAAAATAAGGAACTTTGTTAACAGGGCTTAGACGTTTAATAACTAGGGTCCACGATATCCTATAATTTCTCCTTAGTGTTTGTTAGAAAGCTTGTTAAGAGAGAAAGGGACCGACTGGCGGTGTAAATTTCACCAAGTGCCTCCCGAATGTGGGGCCATAAAAACTTGAAATTCATTAAATCTATAATATGTAGAGTATTTAGAGAACCTTATAGAGAATATTTATCGTCATACAAAAAGTAAAGTAAATATAGCATTCGGTCTTCAGCTTTGACAGTTGGATCTTGCCAGATATCTGTCTGCCAGGAAGAGCCAACTGTCAAAGCTGAAGACCGAATGTGGCAGCATCGTTTCCGGGGCATCTGAGATTTTGAGTGAGATTGAGAGGCTCTATGGGCAGCTGTACGTCATCGTTGGAGCCGCACGCAAGTGTAAGTAACGATCCAAGAGCGAGTCTTATCCGACATTATTCCGATGATATCCCGGTCGTCAGTCTGAGCGAGATTAGAATGGCTCTCCAGCACTTTAAAAACGGCAAGGCCCCAGGCGAGGATGGAATTACAGCGGAGCTTCTGAAAGCGGGTGGAAAACCGGTACTTGAAGTCCTTCAGAAGCTCTTTAGTTCCGTCCTCCATGGTGACATTACATCGGAGGCGTGGAGCAGAAGTGCGGTGGTCTTGCTCTTCAAGAAAGGCGACAACGCTCTCTTGAAGAACTACCGACCGATTTCCCTTCTGAGCCGCGTCTACGTGCTGTTTTCGAGAGTCATTACGAATCGTCTCGCGCGCAGACTTGACGACTTCCAGCCTCCCGAACAAGCCGGTTTCCGAAAAGGCTTTAGCACCATAGACCACATACATACCCTTCGGCAAATTGTACAGAAGTCCGAGGAGTACAATTTGCCACTATGTCTGGCGTATGTGGACTATGAGAAAGCCTATGATTCCGTCGAAATTTGGGCGGTGCTGCAGTCCCTTCAGCGATGCCAAGTTGACTGTCGGTATATCGAAGTGTTGAAGTGCTTGTACAGTAGGGCTACGATGGCTATCCGAGTACAGAACCAGAGTACGAAACCTATCCAATTGCAGAGAGGTGTAAGACAGGGTGACGTCATATCCCCGAAACTCTTTACCGCTGCATTGGAAGATGTTTTCAAGCTTCTGGACTGGAAAGGATACGGTATCAACATCAATGGCGAGTACATCACTCACCTTCGATTTGCCGACGATATAGTCCTTATGGCAGAATCGCTGGAGGACCTAAGCACTATGCTTAATGACCTCAATAGACAAAATAAAGATCATGTTTAATGTCCATGTCACACCTATGCCGGTAGTTGTTGGGAACACTAAGCTCGAAGTTGTTGAGGAGTATGTTTACCTGGGACAAATAGTCCGACTAGGTAAATCCAACTTCGACCGAGAGGTCAATCGACGGATTCAACTCGGTTGGGCAGCGTTCGAGAAATTACGGCACATCTTCTCGTCAGGTATACCTCAAAACTTGAAAACGAGACTGTACACCCAGTGCGTGTTGCCAGTGATGACATACGGAACTGAGACGTGGTCCTTCACTGCTGGCCGGATGAGGAAGCTCAAGGTCGCTCAGCGAGCTATGGAGAGGGCTATGCTCGGAGTTTCTCTGCGTGATAAACTCAGAAATGAGGATATCCGCAGTAGAACCAGAGTGACCGACACAGCCCAACGGATTAGTAAGCTGAAGTGGCAATGGGCCGGCCATATAGCTCGAAGAACCGACAACCGATGGGGAAGAAAGGTTCTCGAGTGGCAGCCTCGTACCGGCAGGCGAAGTGTAGGGCGTCCCCCCACTAGATGGAGTGACGACCTGGTAAGATATGCAGGAAGTCGATGGATGCAGGTGGCTCAGGACCGTGGTTTGTGGCATTCTTTGGGGGAGGCCTATGTTCAGCAGTGGACTTGTGAAGGGCTGTAATGATGATGATGATGATGAAATCTAGCAGCCTATAAACGTCCTAATACTTCAAACAGTGGTAGAGCCACGCGGCAGCTTTTGCTGTCGCACGGATGGGCCGGCTCGAACCGGGGTAGTACCACGACCTCACAGAAAACCAGCGTGAAGTAGAGGTTTACCTCTGCGTTTCGCTTGGTTAGTGCAGGTGGCCGGAGGGTCTTTTTACTGGAAATGAGGCATTCCATCTTAGTCCTCACGGGTGACAACGCATCTACATTTTGATTTGTAACAGAGGATAGATATAGATGTCTATGGGCCGCAGCAACCACTTACCATCAGGTGGACTGTGTGCTCGTTTGTCACCCTTATCCTATAAAAAAAACAGGCCTCCTCTTTTTAAATTGGTAAAGCCTCCTCGAACATTAATTTCAATATGTCTTATACATGTACTAATATATATTTATACTAGCTGGCCAGGCAAACGTTGTTCAGCCCTCTCCGACGACCCCTGTGTCTTATAAAAATTCTTAATAAAAATATTGAATGTCACTTATAGGGATAAAAACTATCCTATCTCTCAAGTTGGACCAAACTGCACACAGTGTGTAAAATTTCATTGCAATCAGTTTAGTAGTTTTGGAGTTAATCGCGGACTAACAATGTGACACGTAATTTTTATACATAAAGATATATTTTCAAATTTGAGATTGTATTTTAAACCGCAAAACTGAACTTGTTAAAAAGTATGACTGAATTATAACCGATTTTTCTGATTAAAATATAACTCTTTGGCAGTGGATATTCTTACACCGCCACTTCACGATAAACTCGTGTCTTACGGTCTTATTTACTAGTATTGATATTTTCAAAACATTCACTTTGCACACATCATAGTTTACGCTTTTACCTTCGTCTAAATAACTTATGAAAACAGCTCTGGCTCCTCCTACATTTTTATGCACCTAATAAATTTTGAAATTATAGGCAGCCAGTGCGTTTTCTTAGCTTTCAAATGTCTTTTTAATTAGCCGGTTCTTCGGTTTCGTATTCATGTAAAAAAATATAATCTACTCACTATATTATTGTTACTTTTTTTGCACTACCCATACGGTTTCAAAGATTTTTTTTATCTTGTGTTCAATAACAAAACAAAAATGATAAATGTTGGAAGGATAACTACTCCCTATTCGATAATGATTTAATATTTAAGGATTCCATAATTTAATGGCTAAAGGTTGGGAATCCGCATCGAGCAATGTTTGTATAGCCTCCATATAATTGTTCCGGGTTTGGATTTGTACTCCTGTGAAATGAGTTTGTTAACCATCTCGACGTTACAGGAGGAAATCCTATTGTGAGAGTAACGTTTTTTTTTTAAATAAACTTATACTCGTATAATGGGAAAAATGGGCCAAATATGCCGTCCTACCAACGATAACTGACTCGTTTCTAAAGTCAGGTAAAATAAAATTAAAAAATATATAAAATTTGCGGAACTTAAATAATTTATTTTATAATTTTATCTAAGTAGGTGTACCCGAATAAGATCGCTTATTCTATGACCACACCATCTTTAAGCGCTGTCTAATAAATTAGCCGGGTGCTATTGTGTGGGTTCACTTAGTGGCAGACTTATTTACCTGAGTATAGTGCCATACGATGCTACTGGGTCGGAATATAAGCCTCTTGTTTTTTATTTTAGTTTTTATGAAGAAACATATATCGACACCTTCGAAACCGTTCCCTAAATGAGATTAAGTTATGCAGATCTATTTTGCATAGTAAAAAAAAATTAGTGGCGATATAATAGAAACTATCATCCCCATTCGTCTAACGGGTGTTGAAAGACGACTAAGGAAAAAGGTCAGAAAGAACTCTTGGCTTCCGATATATGAAGGTATTTCTAGACCAATACGAACTACCTTCCGAATTAACTGCGTATCAAATATTTGGGCCCTTAAATAAAAGAACTTTCTCCTTGTAGTGACATAAATATACGTTCATTTACTCGTAATAATATATAAATAATTCCGAAGCTACTCAGTGGTAGAGCCAGGCGGCAGATTTTGCTGTCGCATGAATGGGCTGGCTCGAACCGGGGTGGTACCACGACCTCACACAATACCAGCGTGAAGTAGAGGTGTAACTCTGCGTTTCGCTTGGTGAGTGTAGGTAGCCGGAGGCCCTTTTTAAATGGAAATGAGGCATTCAGTCCTAGTCCTCACGGGTGAAAACGCATCTGCATTTTTATCTGTAACAGTGGATAGATGTAGATGTTTATAGGCCGCAGCAACCACTTACCATCAGGTGGACTGTGTGCTCGTTTTTCACCCTTATCCTATAAAAAAAAAGCTAATAATAATAACCCGGTCTCGATACGTCAATTTTGTCACATAACACACACAAAAACAATTTTAAACCGTTTTTTATCAAAGTAGCAATATAAAATGATTTCTTAGAAAATATAAGATGGATTAATTATTACTTTCTTGATATACGGCTTTTCATATTATCGTATGCAATATGGTTATGATAGAGGCATTATAAGACCACAAAGTTGCTCGACCTTGATGTATCGAGAGTTGTCGCGTTATGAGGCGTGCAATGCACAAAAACATATTATGTTTAAATACAAAGATTATATATATATATATATAAAAAAAAGTAAATTTAATAAGCACCCGTTTTATATGTACATTATATTAGAAGATTTTGAATCACTTCTAAGAAATGTCATGGCGATTATGGAAAATAGTATCCATTATATGAAAATAGGATAATATTTCGTCGTCAGATATGACGGCCCCATACCCACTATAAAATCGCATCTAATAATGACTAACAATAACTATTATAAGTTGGCAATAATAACTAATAATAGGTACTTCAATCTTGCATAAAGTTGTTGTTTTCCTAGCTGAAAATATTAAGAAAATAAGTACAAAATACATTTCCTTGTATAAGCTTCGCCGTTTCCAATTTAGAGCTTATACAACAATATTGAGTTGACGATCGCAACGGACAAGGTAGATTAGTCAAATTTCGAACAAAAGGTCAATCGACTAATCCTACCCGGCTAGGTAGATTTCGACACGACACTATAGTTACGTATACCTCAGTACTTGAAAACAAGAGTGAACAACTAGTGCATTTTGCCAGTGTATGGAATGTAAGTATGGAACTGAGACGTGGTTATTCACTACTGGCAGTATTAGGAACCTCAAGAACATTCAGCAAATTATGGAGAGATATAATTATATTTTTTCCGTGATAGACTTCGTAATAAGGATAACAACGGTAGAAAGGGAGTAACCGACATAGCCCAACGGATGAGAAAGCAGAAGTGAAACTGAATGACCCGGCCGTCTAGCTGGTAGAAGGGTGAAGGTTTCTGTTCTGTACTTATCTACCTGATACTTGTCCAAGCAACTGTAGGTCAAGAATTACCTCTTATTCATTATCCCGTAAAGTCTACATCTGGACATCAGCTTCTCCCGATGTAGGGAGGATTATCTTTAAAGTATCAGTACATCTTGAACTTCTAATGCTACTTCCCGTCGCTAGCCTAAGTATTCGAATGTTAAGAACAGAATAGTAATTTAAATATAAAAAATCTAAAACAGAGGTTTATGTTACTCTACTACCCTTCGTTGAACAAAGCAAGTGTACCCTATTATACAGAGACAATTAAGATAAGGTAGCAGGGTCAGGTTTATTATTTAGGATTGTATCATCTTTATCACTTTAGATTTTCCCTGTTTTGTATATATTACAATGGAGAAAATATTGCATTGTTAAATTAGAAAATCAACAGATAAATATGAGAGTATTTTATTCAAATAAAAAAATACAACTTAAGGTCACTTAAGAGCATAGTCAGATGGCGACATCCATCTAAGATTAAGAATTAACATGCAGATTCGTTTTCACCTCTTAGGACTGAGATGGAATGCCTCATTACCTGCATATATTTTTCTATTTTCAAAATACAGATGTAGCTTGGCGCTTTAAGAAAAAAAAATTATATGTTAGTTGTGCAGTCGACAACATGGTTTATCGGTTAGAGTATCTGGCTTTCTTGGTGGTACTACACACTTTGAACAGCAACATAATGAACTTATTCACGAATACTTTCAGAATTCAATTTCAACAATGTGACTCTATAATGGATCAAATGTCACAGTGGATCTAAAGGTTACGAAACGGTAGACGCAGTAGCAGTAGGAGGAGAGTGGGATAATGCCAGAACTTATTATACCGATTTCCCTCCGACATGTTCGTTTAATGGTACGTAAATACTTAATTTATCAAGACTTTCACTATGGGGCAAACCATGAAGATTGCACACAGGCTAGACAACCCTTTCCATATATAAATGGTCGCAATCTCAAGGCGATAATACGACTGGAGAAACCTCAGATCAAAATAATAATAAGTACATAAAGGTAGACATTTTTTTTCCCAAAGGTGCTACTTCTGCACCGAGCTTGCATGAGAAAGGAAGAAACAGTGAATTATGTGCTGTTGGTAAGTATACGAAGCTAAAAATTTCGGTGCGCCCAGTTCGCTTCCCGAGGTCGTTAGTAACAATGAGAGCTTACTGAACTTCTTCAAGGCTTAATTAATTTCAACGATATAATGCTACTTAATGCTGCTGTGTTTCGTATGGTTAGTGTTGAAAACCGGAGATCCTTTTTACTGGAAAAGATACGTTGTATCTTAGCCCTCACAACGCATCTGCATTTTGATTTGGAAACGAGGATAGATGAAGATGTCTATGAGCCACAGCAACCACATACCATCCAGTGGACTGTGTGCTCGCTTGTCAACTTTATCCTATAAAAAATATATTAGGTGACAAACTAGAACTCAGTCCACTTGATGGTAAGTGGATGTTATGGTATAAAAACACTTACATTTATTCCCGATTAAAAATGAAAAAGTAGATGCGTTATCACGCCTGAGGGTTAAGATAAAATACCACGTTACCGCTTTAAAAAAGAGTCCTCAGTTCGACACACACAATACGAAACACTCACAGCTGCATTCATTACTATAAATTTTACGACGGTGTTATCGAGCTAACATATTCGTGCTGCAGTCATTATTATCTGCAGCGTGCCTCTAACACATTAAAACTATAAAATTCCTGCTCACACGCAAAATACTCGTCTTAGGCATGAAGTTGCGGAAAACGGGTTGCTTGTCAAGTCGTAAACTAAACCGATACTACCTTCTTTTGTGCAGTGCCTGAGGAAATCAAGTCGCAGCTGAAACCCAGTATTCTGTGAATACAACCCCAATTAAAAAACCTTAACAATGCGTTGTTATCCCCGAGGACTTGCAGATAAAATGTTATTGTACTGATTCTCTTACCCCTAAGCTAAAGTAGGACAGTAGGCTTACAGCTGGTAAGAGAATGCCATTTACAGAGACGTACTCGGCCAAAAAAATGCTTATTATTAATAATAAAAAATATGTGAAAAATTATTTTTAATTTTTAGTTATTTAATATAATATTATACACTTTTATCAAAATGTCACTTAGAACGGAAAACAATTATAGTTCTAGTCTTTATTTCTGAAAAAGCTTTCTGAAACATTAGTTATTTAACTAAATGTAGCCTTCGCTTACTGCATTTGTTTCAATGGAATTCATTCAGATGTCACAGACAGTCCCAACTAAATTTAATTAGACAGAGTCTTGTTTCACGGTTATTTTCAGCTATACAGGGTTATAACCTGGTATATTATTGCATTCTGCAACAAATAATGAATTTATGTGTTTGAATTATATCGAGTTGTGATTTTTAAAGGAATCGTTATTATGTCCGGTGTCACATGTAAGTCGAATTGTGAATTAAATTTTTATTATTCAAAATAACATATAAATTTTTATTGTTAAATTTTGTTTTACATTTCGTTTATTTAAAATTATATACATGGTAGAGCCATGCTGCAGCTATATTAGTAGTATGGTTGTAGCATTAATGGGCCAGTTCGACTGGGGAAGGACCACGCTCTCACAGAATACCAGCGTAAAATAGCAGCTTAACACTACTGGGTTTCGTATGGTGAGTGTAGAGAACCGGAGAACATTTTTACTGGAAAAGAGGCATACTATCTTAGATGTAGATGTCTGTGGGTCACAGCAACCACTTACCATCAGGTGTACTGTGTGGTCGTTTGTCACCCAATCCTATAAGAAACTGTCATATATATATATATATATATATATATATATATATATATATATATATATATATGTATATATATGTTTATAATAATAAAACACTTAATTATTAAATCATTGTCATTGAAACGACAAATAAAACTATGTTTGTTGTTTTCTTTAATGACTGTTAAAATGAAGTTTCAATGTATATTTTTAATGTACCTCGTAAGATAGACATAGACATTTCACGTATTACTTTGATAGATATAGAAACGTTTATATCTGGCGAAGTAATACGTGTAAGATTAACCTATACTTAACATAGTAGGATTAATTCTTGAATCTATAGTTCACCAACAATTGTCTGCCTTTATTTGTACAAATAACTTGGTATCTCACTTTCAATCTGGCTTTCAACCTGGACACAGCACAACCACTGCACTTCTTAAAGTCACAGAGGAAATACGGAAGGGCATGAACAATAGAAAGATCACAGTACTTGTATTGATTGATTATACAAATGCGTTCAACATGGTTGACCATGATATCCTCCTTGCCATGCTACAAAATTTCAAATTTTCCTCTACTGCTGTAATTCGTTTCATTAATTTCCGCATATGTGACTGGTGTCATCTCTCCACAAAATGCAAAAAGGTGGAATATTATCTCCAATTCTGTTCTCCATTTTTATTAACTTTCTCTCTCCTCAACTTAGCTGCTCTTACCATCTTTACGCCGATGACCTGCAATTATATATTCAAGCTGACATTAACTCTTTATGTGACGCTATTGCCAGACGGTATATGGATTTAACGAATTTCCACAATTGATCTCGTAAATTCGATAGTAGTCTGAACCCCAATAAATGCCGAGCCATAATAATTGGTATTGCTCAAATATTGTGCAAGCTTGACGTCCGTTGTGTTCCACCTGTCACGTTTGATAATTCTTTCATACCGTATTCTAACAGCGTTAAAATCTGGATGTATGCTTTGACACAACCTTATGTTGGTCCACTCAAATTCATAATATCAGTGGTTCTGTTTTTGCTAAGCTCAGTGCTTTGACCCGTCTCAGGACCATTTTTCCGGTCAAGGTAAAGATAACTCTAGTGCAATCTCTTATTTTGCCTATTATTGACTATGCTAATGTATGTTTTCCTGATCTAAATGAGGTTTTCCTTGATAAGCTGGATCTTCTCGTCAATAACTGTATCCGTTTTATTTTTCGTCTTCGTAAGTTTGATTATGTACCTTTGTTGCGTACTCAGCTTAAATGGTTACTTATTGCATGAGCGAGGACATATTAGGGTACTTTACACAGTTTTTTCTATTGTATTCGATAGCCATTATCCAAATTATCTGAAATATAAGTTTCAGTTAATGCGCGATACTCATGACAGACAGCTTCATTCATCGGAGACTCCCACCTCTATTTACCCCTTCACCATTCGATTTTTATATTTTCATCGTTTGCTGCCTGCATGCATGACCTGCCTGAAAAATCAAGACAACCTACCTGCAAACAAACATTTAGAAGAATTTTCGAGATAATTTTCTGAATTGCTTTA
The DNA here is from genome assembly GCA_963668995.1 of Parnassius mnemosyne. Taxonomy (NCBI): domain Eukaryota; kingdom Metazoa; phylum Arthropoda; class Insecta; order Lepidoptera; family Papilionidae; genus Parnassius; species Parnassius mnemosyne. The sequence continues at coordinate 10,043,640 of CAVLGL010000126.1, read as the reverse complement.
CAACTGCTAAGCTCCATCATTATAGTTGTAAATGTATCTCTGTATATTAGTTTAATCGGTATATTACGTATCTTTATGCATATACTTTCTTATAATATAAAAAATTATATATTTGTGTACATGTGTATATTATATTATTTGTATGTATGTTTGCGTATATATATGTGTAAGCATATGTATGTGTGTATGTATATCTTTGTAACCGCCTTCGTTGTTCTAACACTGCCATAATGTTGACTGGCAGAGAATGCTTTTAGCATTAAGTCCGCCTTTTGATCCTGTACTTAAAATTTAAGGTTCAATAAAGTTTAAATAAATAAAAAAATAACCCATACTTAACATAGTAGGATTAATAAGCGAAGGTCCAATAAAAATATACGTGTTATGCAGCTTATCATCACCGTATGTGGAGATGGCGTTAGCAATTTTCAAAACTATACTGCCCGTATTTGATCACTAATACTATGTCTGAACGTTTGTTAATGAGTATCTCTAATCATTGCGTCAGCTAATATTGTAAATATTTATTTCAAAAAGTTGTTTCACTCAACTTACACTCATTAGTATGAAAATGTAATATTAATGGTGTATTTTGGTGCGCTTCATATTATCATGCCTTCTTCTGTGGCTCACCGCTAAGTGCTAAGTGAGCGGTGAGCCACCGTAGAGTCTATATCACCTGAGGATGCCTCGTGTAGAGGCGAAACACGTGTCGTATTATCGTCAGTGGTGTGTCTTGCCTAGTGTAGTGGTGTTGGAAGTAGCGGTGCTGGGATTAGTGGTGACGGGGATAGTGCACGCAATTGAGGGAGGGCGGGAGGTGCTCTTCATAGTAGGTAAGACACATCATTTTATTTTATAATGCGGATATTTGCAAAGTAAATTTTTCTAAAAGCTTTTATATAATGGATTTCCGCAAAGTAACGCCTGATACTATTAATTAAATTAATTTTAATCTTTAGACACTGGTTTCCTAACGCTGTTTTCCTTCACCGCCGAGAACATAGAAAAATGCAATTAAACATTTAATTGGTACCGATGTGTAACTAATCCAAGTTACTCGCGTACCTACTTTGAAATCGACTGCTAGTGCATAGCACATGAACTACCACGGCTTTTACGAAAATATTATACAAACATACATCACGCCATTTCACCTCGTGGGTATCGTAAGTGGCGAATTTGGGAAAAGTAGAAAGATTTCATGGCTTAAAATAGATGGCGGACTAAACATCTCTCTATAAAACACTTAGATCAATGATGGAGAGCAGCATCAGAATTACGAGACGTCTGGTCCTGCGATGTCTTATACGTCTGCAAACCACTATAAGGCAATATAACTACAATGTTCCATGTACAGCCGTGGACTTTATGGTTTGTTCCGGGAAAAAAAGTAAGAAGATTTAAAATACGAATACTTTTAAATGATAGAGAGATATAATCACCAGCAGTCATTTTGAACAAAACCACCCTATACAGATTAAACGGGAGAGTTCGGGGTTTATAATTTGATGTGTATGTTTGGAGAATTGCTGGTACGAAGCAATTTTACCCTTCGAGATTATAATCGACGCAACTCAAAGGCTGCTTGAAGTTTTTGAACGCAACGTGAGTAATTAAAAGTTGTATCTTTGCGATGTAAATGTTTCACAGAACAGCGGTTACTAAGCGTATTAAATATTTCGTTTTAACGTTTAAACAAATTGCGCCTTTGAAATTTTCTGATCAACTTTATTTTATAACTAATTAAATATTAAAATGAGATATGTTAATAAAATATGTATAAATGAAAATACATAAAAACTTTACTGGGTGTTAAGACTTCTTTACTGTCTAGGATTCCGTTTGATTAGGTACAATCCTCGTACCTATTTTTTCCGCCAAATAGCAGTGCCTGCACTACTGTGTTCAGGTCTGAAGAGTATAGCGAGCCAGTATAATTACAGAGTGTGAGGCATTCTATCTTAGTCCTCAGAGGTAACAACAACGTGATTGCGAGTCACTTTATACAAATGCCAGTTGTCATCACACCTGTCATTCTTGAATTTTCTAAAAGCCGTATCACGTCGAGTCATTGCCATGCAAACTCCCCTCGTTATCCACGGAGCTGGAGGTTGCTTAACTCTAATAGCTCGCACCGATGCATGGACGTCATACAGTTTGAGAGTTAAATCAGTAAAAGTTGAAGCTTTATCGTCCACTGAAGACGCACCATACACCGGAGAAAAATCTATAGTCGATGTATCATTTTCTAAATTAACAGGGTCCATTCTTTCAGTTCATATGAAAGGTAAAGTAAATTATGGTGCGAATATCCGGAAACAGACAACTGACCATAGTTAACTACGAGTTGGGGAGAGGAGGTTATGATTAAATCAAGCCACATGCCCGGAGAATCAGGATTGTGGTGAGTAAGGAGAGCAGGTAAGAATGGAGAGGTTAACTGAGGACAGGATATTAAGGAGCTTAGCCCGTTGAGTAAAGTTTTGAGAAGCTCAGTATTAAAATCGTCCACGATAATGTGATGTAGGTAGTCCGCACTGAGAGATTCCAAGACGGTTTCTAAGCTAAAAAAATATTCTACAGAAGAGGGACAGTAAAAGGCATCCAGAACGAGCCTGGAACATCCCACCTGAATTTCCAGGAATAAATATTCAGCAGAAGCAGAATATTGTGAAGGTGACGAATCAATGACCGAAAAGAAAGTTTAGAACGAGGGTATATAGTGACACCACCTCAAACTTTGCCAATTCTGTCATTCTTGATTTAAACAAACCCGGGTAAGCTATAGGAGAAAGTTGAAAGTGAAGGCTTAAGCCAGCTTTCCGAAATAAGAATGGCCTGCTCAGTAGAAAAAGAAGTGGAGAAAGTCACTAAAAGATCACAATAATGTGAGGAAATACTCTGTGCATTAATACGACAGACGTTGAACGAAGAGTAAAAGTTTACAAAAGAGTTATCTTGCAAATTACGCAGATATACAAGTTCATCAAAATAGTCTAAGTTTACAGAAGAGTCGCAAGCGGATTAGAATGGATCATCTTCAGTTAATATAATTACCAATGAATACAGTTGCCACTTACTATCAAGGAGACTGTAAATTCGTTTGTCATTTCAGTTTTATTATAAAATATCAAGTATATTAAAAAATAATATCAAAAACGCGTTAAGTAATCAAAAATGTGGAATCAGAAATATTATACTTTCATATAGAAATGTAAAATTGTCTAAAAAAGTGCGAACAAGTTCTTCCTACAGTCCACCTGATTGTAAGTGGCTTTTGCAGCTCATGGACACTTGCAACCAAATTCAAACAAAAAACAACGCCACAGACTCATGCGTTGTCATCTCTCTGTGACTGAGGACTGTTATTCTTTTATTTACCTTATACTAAAAATGTTTTTAGTATTTCATTCTTAGTATATATTTTTAAATGATACCACTTAATTTAGATATCAAAATCAGATTATAATTTAATGATACGTAACGTATGTAAATTGGTTGCAGAAGCATGACTTATATTCTTTCTACTGATTTCAACTCCTGAATGCGGTGTTCCGAGGGTTCGTTTTTCGAGATCGAGGCCTAGTCGATCTACTAATGACGTCGAAAATACCCAAAAAATCACAAGTACAAATCGCATGGACTGGCGATGAAACAGTCACAATGTCCAAGAGGACATAATTACTGTCATAGCGGCCAGAGCAAACTGAAGACTAGCCATTTGCGTAGGAGAGTAGAATAATAAGGGGCGCGGAACTTCATAGCAAAAAGAAAGAGAAAGTCCTATGCTCAACGGTGGACCTTAAAATGTTAAAGAAGAAGAATAAGTCTAATAATTAGTGCATTATTACAAAAGATAAAGGTTAACATTTGTAAAAAAAAATATTGTATTTTTTACGACAATAGACACAAGATTGCCAATTGGAAAATATTATCACTTAAATCTTGTTAATTGTGAAATGAAGTATATTTTACACGCATAATTAAGATGGAGCCTGCTCACCAAACAATAACAGCTTTCGTTCATAAAGACTGGATTTTACTGTCTGTTTTTCATTAAATTTTACAAAATACTTTGATTTGGATTATGAAGCCGTCTTAAATTATGATTTTAGCTTAAATCAAACATTAGTTGTCAGGCATTGATTTTATTTCAGAATAGATATATAATCAGAATGCAGTGATGTATGCAGTTTGATAGTTAATTAATTTTTTTCAGATATTATGCAATTAATTTTTATATTCGATATTATTATTTACAATGTACGAATATTTTTCATCACAGCATAAATACGTCCCACCGCTAGGCACAGGCCTCCTATTTTTTTAGAGAGGGTTACAGAGTAGTCAGTCTGTCACGCTGTTCCAATGCGTATTAGAGCACTTTACATATTGTCCTCGAAATATTTTATTTCTTATATATAACCTGCATATCCTTGCGATATTTTCTTTCATCGACAAGCATGTGGTATATCAGCACTTAAAACTTTTATTAGCAATTCCTTTGGTCCCGGTAGAGATCGAACCTGAGTTGCTCGAGTACCACGGTACTATATCTTAAGTACTCATTTAAAATTTATACATATTGTAATCATATAAAAATATTTATAAATTTGAACTATTCACGATTCAAAGTATACTGTTAGAGATATTGAACTTCTCCTCGGGATAATGATTTCTTATATTTACGCGAACACTACACATTGAATAAAACTACTTTTCCGGATTCTAACGCGTTTAATTAACTTATTTTTATTAATTCCTGACGTTTCGGGTGCTCTACAGCACCCATGGTCAACGGGGACTGAGGTGATTGACGTTCCCATGTCAGAGTTAACCCCGAGTACCTTCAGCTTTTTTAATTATTAATTTTGGTCGGATCTACGCAGAATGAACTTACTGTGTCTTGAAGTCTTGCAGTGGTATGCTTGGGCTTAGTTTTAATTTTATTAATTACAGGATCCCAAGCAGGTGGTAGTACCCAACCTCCCTCTCTATTGAAATTAGGATGTTTTTTAATTTCTTTCTTTTTTTCAATTTATAGTTTACCTGATAACGTTTGTTCATGCCGAATGCGTGAGATGTGAAAACTGTTATCTCTGCGGTGTCTGTCACGTTACGTGTTAGTCACGCTACGTGCTGGTAGATCTAAACGAAGCTTAAAAGTGAAGTTATAGTTTTTATACGTCTCATTGCCGGGCCAATGTCTCATCTCATTTCAGAGAGGTTTATGCATAATGGAGCAAAAATCTGCCGTACTTCATATGACCTTGCAATATTTTAATTTCTTAGTCATGCAGGTTTCCTTACTATGTTTATTTTTAACGGCAAGCATGTAGCCAAATCAATTCCTAAACTTAGAAAATAACAACTTCAACGGCGCTGGCGGCGGCTGGCGCTCTCGTACTATAAAATTTACATTGAGCACTTAGCAACCGTGCTGTCACGACTGTCGGCATATTTGTTTTTGTAAGAATTTTCAAAATTTATTGGTCCTATACTTTTAAAAGTACATTTTAGATGCATTAAGTTTTACACGTAGAAGAAAATATGAAAATTTTAACCCTTGCATCAGTAAATTTTCATAGAAAGAGTGGACCTTACATTTATTACGACGATAAATTCAAGGAACATTATTTACGCAAAGCTCGGTCGACGTTAAATACCATTTTCGAAAGACGGTGGGAGGGTGCACGATCTGCGTTACAATGAATTTATGTTTTAGATGGACTATAAAGATGGAGCCTGCAAGCCAGCAAACAACTGTTTCAGTTCACTTTGCCTTAAAATTAATAACGGACACTCAATATTTCATACTTGTATTCGCAATATGGAGTGAGGTGTCTACATATTGTTTAATATTTTTTATTTATTATTATATATATATTATTTATTATTTATTATCATCATCACAATCTAGGAACATTTAACTTATGCACGTCATCATCACATCATCATCAGCATCATAATAGCCCTGCAAACGTCCACTTCTAAATAAGCAAGAAGCACCCCAAAACACAGCCCTGACCACATGCATCTATCGCCTTCTTGTGTGACTTCTTAGGTTATCACTCCATCTAGGAGAATAAGGTATTCATACATTTTTAATCCCTTCCTTCTCAAACCCTACCTCAAATATTTTCTTAAACCCTTTTTTAAATATACATAGTTTTTAATATTGCTTCTTAAATAAGACATTTATGTGATCATAATCATCATCATTACGGCCCACTGCTGAACATAGGCTTCTCCAAAGAAATGCCGCAAAGCACGGTCCTAAGCCACCTGCATCCATCGACTTCATGCGTGTCTTACCAGGTCGTCACTCCATCCTGTGGGGGGGCACCATACACTTCGCCTACCGGTACTAGGCTGTCCCTCGAGAACCTTTCTTTCTCATCAGTTGTCGGTTCTTTTGTACAATTTGTACAGATTGCACAACCAGTACGTGCTGCCAGTGTTGACTTATGGATCTGAGACCAGGGCCCCTAGACAAAGTCATATTTTCATCAACGATACCGAAATTAGGTAATTCCGAAATGTATGGAACTGACATAAGCTTCGTGATCGAACGTTTTCGATCCCTAATTGCTAGACAATATCAAACCGAGTAAAGAAACGATAAAGGAAACTAATAACACGAACGATATTATCTTAGCAATGCATAGACAAGTGGAAATTTTGACATTCGAAATCGCTGAGATATCAAACCCTTTATTCGACAACTTTGCGAACACTTGAACCCTTTATAAAAGCAAAACAACATGGCTGATTGTTAGTCAGCTGTTGGTGTTCATTGCATAAATTTATAGCGTGTGTAATTGTTCAACTCTGCCAATATTTTTACCCAGTTTTTAAATATTAAGTATTGGTAGTTGTATAGACAAATACTAATGTATAAAAGTTTACTAAATGTTTCATTTGTTGCTTGGTTGGATGAGGAAATATACCAAACAAAAAATAAAGTAACGTAATGTGACCATTCCTTTTACAGGGTTTTCAGCATTGCAATGTTTGTATGTTAGATCTCACAACATTTTGCGGTAGTATTCCATTGTGAGACTTGCATTTTGGGTTATTATGTTTTTGGCGGAATTGATTTATCAATTAATGAATCAGTTTCTTTACAATTATTGAGACTACATTTTAAATATTTTTTGGGGTCAGCGGCGCATGTGGTACTTTCCTTTCATACTCTTTCACTCATCATCTTAGTATCTACACTCTCCCACCATATCCATGCTAGATGTGTTATTAAAATAAAAAATAGTCTAACAAAATATTATAATTATATAATTTAAGTCTTTTATTTTATTTGATTAACTTGAATAATAACTATCTAGGTACATACAATAACTTATCTACTCATTAAGTAACAATATTAAACTATAAATAAACTATTAGTACTAAAAATAAATCTAATTAGTACTAAATTTAAAAATATTTAAAGCTGTTGAAAATAAAGTATTTCTAATATTATCTTTTTTTTTACGAACCAATTTTAATAGTAGCCGATATCTAAGCGTTAGATCTCGGGTTTGATCCCCGGGTCGGGCAGTGTTATTCGGTTTTTCCATTAGAAATTTCTCAGTAGCAGCTTGGAGTCTGAATTTGTGTACGGTTTATGGCAATAGGCTCGCCCCAGGCGTTATGGGACTCGTAACATAATTGGCGAAATGTGGGTGTACAATACACCTCTGCCTAACCCTTCGTGGAATAGAGGCCTGATTAAATGTATGTAGTACTTATGGAGTATGGTCTAATTACTCCGTATTGTCCTGACTCCGATAGTGGTCAAACCATTCTTGCAAAATGTCTGCAAGCATGCGCAATACTTGATTACGCTCGTGGTCAACCTCTATCCTTCGAGTCTCCAGATCATATAGATGCCTGTCTCGTTTCTCCTCTTGCCGAAAAGGTAGATGTTCGATGGCAACGAACTCGCTCGTCGCTCTATCAGATGGCGCGAGTGTACGCCTCCGGCGCGCTCTTAGTGTCGTTCGTGCAGGGGATTCCGTTACCCCAGACCTCAGGGTTGATGGTAACCGTCGACTGCTAGTCGTCGGTGGAGCAGAAGGTGCAGGTTGCACCCTTAAACTCCTCGCGGATCGACTGCGTGCGTGTTTGTGTGCGGTGGCTGCCAGCTAGTCGATGGTGTAGGAGTAGCAGGCGCGGGTGGTGATATTGCCACAGATTCTCTAAACAAAATGAACTTGAATTCAAATAATTACTTAATAACGTATTTATAAAATATTTAGACGTTGGTAGCTAGGCGTACGATCGTCTGTTGCGATTTCAAAATCACTTGCATCTTGTTGGTGCGTGGCTGGTGGTGGAGTCAAGGTCTGTGTTGGCGATGACATGAACTGTGATAGTCTCTGCAAAAAAAAATGACTTGAAATATTCATTTAAGTAATACCTGGCAGTAATACCTTAATAATGGCCTCGTTGGTTCAGTTGTCCTAAGCGCGGATGCTGATCACGTTGTCCCGGGTTCGAATACCAGGTCGGGGCAAAATCAGTTATTAGGTTTTTCATATAATAACTTCTGGTGATATTACTCATGTCAATAAACTAGGTATGCATTATATTTATATTCCATTTGATTGTTTTAATTAATTGTATAAGTAGGTACATGTTTTTAAATATTCAAGTGATAAGTTAACTCTGAATTTTAAATGAAGAAGTGCAATGGTTACGAAGCTTTGTTCCGGAATGCTTAGCTGACCCTCCACAGTCAAATTTCCCATAATAGCAAACACCTTCTCCTCAAAAGTCGTAAGGGTTTGGCGACTACTCGGCCCACCACCCGTCCAGCAGTACCACTTGCATGACGTCTTATTAGGACGCTTTTGTTGTTCTCGTCTTCCAGTCTGCCTAAACCTTCGAAATTAATCAAGCAATTTGTAGGAAAGTTAGGTAATAAGTAAAAGTGTATTATAAATGTTAATAATATAGATACAGTAAAGCATAAAGTGATTATTACTATATATAGCTGTTGTATACCTTTGCCACCTTTTTCCACTTTGTCTGCCGTCTTATTGAGTTTAATATTATCACCAACTCGCACCACAGCTGCTCGGATTTCAAGCGCCCTTAGATAGATCGCCGTGACTGCAATTAAACAAAGAATAAGGCAATAAGCAACGGATTGTTAGGTTCACGTCATTGTTTACATTGAGCATTCTCAAATGATTTGAATTTAATCAAGTTTTTAGTTTAGGTGAATACTTTCTTACCTTTCTATGAACATCAAAAGTGTCGAAAATTGTTCACCACCGGCTCGCATTCGTGGTTCCATTGTAATTATCCATAAAAAAGACCTGTCAGTTCCCGTTTGCTAATCGTTAAAAATATGTAATATTATACAATCATGGATATCCAGCAAAATTGTGTAATTTTGGCACTCACAATTATTTTACGAAGTTAAGGAACTTACCTTTGAATTCTTTACTTAACTAGTTAATTTTAACACCGATAATTGCACTTTCACCACGCAAACTTAGCTTTAAGAAGTTATCAAGAATAGTTTGTTTATATTTACAGCGCCTTGAATATGACGTTTCATTTCTAGGCCATAGTCAAGGAGTTGTTTTTTTTTTATCGAAAGAATGCTTCGACTTAGCGTTAGGTTTGCCGATGTCACTTTGTCTACCACTTTACGTTCTATGTAGCTAAGAGGAAATCGATTTTCGAAATGGATTAGACACGGAGCGACACAGGTCCTTCACTGCTATCAGTATGACGAAACTAAAGGTCGCTCAGCGAGCTATGGAAAGGGCTATGCTTGAGGTTGCCCTGCGTGATAAACTTAGAAATGACGATATCCGCAGTAGAACCAGAGTAACCGAGATAGCTCAACGGATTAGTAAGCTGAGGTGGCAATGGGCCGGCCATATAGCTCTAAAAACCGACACCGATGACTTTTATATTAAAAACAAAATAAAATGATATTGTACTAAAGTAATATTTTTTGTTTTTGGGTAATAAAAAAAACTTTAAATGAAACATTTAATAGCATAATAAAGTCAGAGCACATATTGATGACGGGGGGAACACACCGCCGACCATCCCGCTGTGTGAGTGTTCCATGCCGTATGTGCAGTTCTCACTGCATTCGGTCTGCAAAGCACTCCTCTCCCTGGACATCCAAAAGTCGAGTGGGCCTGGCGGAATCCCCCCAATTGTGCTGAGGACGTGTGCTCCGGAGTTGGCACCGGTTCTAACGCGTCTTTTCCGGTACTACTACTCCCTAGGCGTAGTCCCTAAATCATGGAAGACAGCTTTTGTCCACCTGATCCCTAAAAAAGGCGACCGCTCAGACCCATCCAACTACAGGCCCATTGCCATCACCTCCTTGTTCTCCAAAATAATGGAATGCATTATAAACTGCCAGCTCATAAGGTACCTTGAGGATCACCAGCTGATTAGTGATCGCCAATACGGTTTTCGTCGGGGTCGATCAGCTGGTGATCTTCTAGTCTACTTGACTCATAGATGGGCGGAGGCAGTAGAGTCCAAGGGGGAGGCATTGGCCGTTAGTTTGGACATTGCGAAAGCCTGCGATCGGGTTTGGCACAAAGCGCTTCTTTCGAAGCTCCTTTCCTATAGGCTTCCCGAGAAATTGTGCAATTGGGTCACCAGCTTTCTTGCAGAAAGGAGCATCAAGATCGTTGTAGACAGTGCATGCTCCGACTACAACCCTATTAACGCTGATGTTCCACAAGTATGCGTGCCATCACCAACGCTGTTTCTTCTGCATATCAATGGTATGTTGCAAACCGGTAGCATTCATTGCTATGCGGATAACAGCACTGGTGATGCTCTATACACCGGCCGTGCCAATATTTCTCGGGGAAACGTCGCCGAGTACCGGAACAAACTTGTGTCTGAAGTCGAGTGTTTGCTGAACAAAGTCCCAGATTGGGGGTGACTAAATCTAGTCCAGTTTAATCCTCAGAAGACACAAGTTTGCGCGTTTACCACTAAAAAGTACCCCTTTGTCGTATCTCCTCAGTTTCAAGGCACTCCCCTTGTTGCCTCAGCTAGTATCGGAATCCTCGGCGTTGATATATCGAGTGACGTGCAGTTTCGTAGTCACTTGGAAGAGATGGCCAAATTGGCCTCTAAAAAGCTTAGCGTGCTCAGCAGAGCGGGACAGTTTTTCATGCCGGCACAACACCTGCAACTTTACAAGGCGCAGGTTCGGCGTCACATGGAATACTGTTCCCATCTCTGGGCTGTAGCTCCCCAGTGCCAGCTCCTTCCACTTGACCGCATCCAGCGCAGAGCGGCTCGATTCATTGGCACTGCGAAGAGATGTTGCATCCCTTAGCATTTTCTTTCGCATTTACCACGGGGAGTGCTCTAAGGAATTGTTCGGATTAATCCCAGCCGCCGAATTTCATGAACGCACATCGCGGCAGAACTCCCGATACCATCCACACCATCTGGATGATTGGCGGTCCACCACTGTGCGGTTTAGAAGATGTTTTCTTCCTCGCACAAATTCTTTGTTGAATAGTTTACCACCAGTGATTTTTCCGGACCGATACGACTTAGGGACCTTCAAGAAAAGAGCCTACTTCTTTTTAAAAGGCCGGCAACGTATTTGCAATTTCCCTGGTGTTGTAGTTGTTCATGGACGACGGTAGTCATTTACCATCAGATAAGCCGCAAGCTCATTTGCCCTCTCTCCTATAAAAAAAATATATTTATTATCAATAAAAGCACTTTAAATGTTAATAAGGTATCTCCAACAATAATTCATACAAATCATTATAAAATGGTAATCAATATCTTCTTATGGGATAAGATCCCAGTTCCGATAAATGTAAACGCAAATTTCACATTCTATGACCAAATTATCGAAACTAAGAAAACGTAAAGCTTTTCGTTGAATCATATAGCACACGCGCTCAATCTGATTTTCGTTCGTGGAGTTGGAGTTTAAATTATAGTGCCGCAGCGACCAAGTTGTTACAATCCGAACCGTATGTAGGCGCAAATAATCATCCATAAGCATAGATTCTTCACCCATTTGCAGTTAGTGTGATCGGGCTATAGGTTCTTGCTACATCCTCGTCACTGTATTTGGAGCAGTTAAATTGCGGTGCACCTGAACATGGTTAGTTCTTGCACCAATTCGTATTTCAGCCCATATCATGATCGTTGAACCTTGATATGGTGTGCCTTCCTATGGATTTTGCTGTTGGCTCTCACGTTCAGGTGTTCGCTAAACGCGTATTCATAAATCTGTGTGAAAGTAGAGCCATGATTTATCTGAGTTCCAAACCAAATGTCTGTTTGCCCATTGACATCTTTATCCGCAACTGTCTCGTCGTAGTGCTGGAATCTGAAGCAGTCTACGATCATGACGATTGACTTCGTGCACACACACCTCACAGTTTGGTAGCTCACCAGAATCTAGTGTCCCAACTGCAACTACCAAAACCAATTGACTAGCCAAAACGTTAGGTTGTCTTTTCGCCTTTTTATAATTTTAACCAACAATTCCCATTGTGCCGCTCCTTCACCTCACCGGTGCCCTGATATCGAGAACACAATCTTGATATGATGCTTTGACTCATGTCAATAGCGTTAGCAACATTGCTCTCAAAATCTTATCACTGGTTAAATGATGGCGTTCCACGATATAAAAAAACACAGGTATTGAATCAGTTAAATAACTTGTGAAAATATTTTCAAATTTCTTTAAAAAACAATTTAGTCTTTAAGACTAAAGAAAGGAAAAAAATAATTGTAATAAATGTAATTCAATTTTTTCGCCGCACTCCGTCTCTTTTTTTAATTTAATTTTGAATAAAGAAAACAAATGCGCTAGGACCAAACTGACATTTATTATTCACTTTTATATTGCCAGTATTTTATTGCTAAGTTAATAAACGTAAAGTATGCCTAGAGAATTTTGAGCATTTATAATGTTTGCAGACGTTTTCAATATTTTGAATACCTTTTAACTGGCATGAATCTTTGTTAACTTATTCAGGTTTAGTTACAAATTAACTAATAATAAATTTAACGAAATTTCAATATTTTTTTCAAATAAAGTTGTGTTTATTCTTTGTTCAGAGCTGTGCTTTTTATATAGAGCTGTTTTTAACTCAGTGCTAAGCAATCAAAATAACTTTCATAGTACCTAAGCAAGCAACCCGAGTCCGAAGCCCACCGGTTCCACTTAAATTGTCAAATGTTGATTTACCACGTGTTCGTGAAAAAAAAAACATCGAGAGAAAACATACAGGTTTTAAAAGTGAAATATTTTCGGTCATTGGAGGAACGTTGCAAACGAAAGATTCCAAACAATTTTTGAAATGAGAACAGGCCTGTGATCAGCAGCGGGATGTTTTTAATAATCGTAAAGTCTGGTCCCCTTTATGATTATCAAAAACAATAATGACATACACGGATTCTTTAAAGAGCAAGTTTGATAAACGAGTCCACCTAAGAGGTAAGAGAAAACTATGGCCCATAGACATCTGTGGGCCATCCTCAGTTAAGAATCAAAATGCAGATGCTTTGTCACCCCTGTGGACTAATACGAAATATCTCGTTTTCAGTAAAAAAGGTCTTCGGTTTTCTACACTACACCACACAAAACACAGCAGCATATAGCTACTATTTTACGCTGGTATTCTGTGGTTTTTCTCCCGTCAAGCCGATCTATTCCTGCTACAAAAAGCTGCAGCATGGTTCTACCACGTATGAATGGATAACATTAAAAAAATCGTCTTGTCCCATTTTAGGTGTAAAAACTAAATATTGCTTGGCTTATCGCCAACAGGATGTCAGTTGTTTACTACTTCGTCCCATATCATATTAGATAGAGCGCCAAAATATTTCAAGGGAGTTTTTTCGAAATGTTAAGTAACATTAAATGGTTATACATTTTCCTCCTATTTCAAATATAACATTTTCGTACGTTCAACGGATAATTTAAATCGAACTTATCGGAGACCTTACATTTATTTCGATGGTAAATTAGAGTGCTATTATTCAAGTAAATTTCAGTCGACGTTAAAGTTATTTTGGGAGGTCGAGGTGAATTCATGATTCCGGTTGCAATGAATTTAAATCTCACACAGATTTATTCAAAGTTAAATTATGTTCACAGGGATATTTACTGTCTTTTTTCAGTTAATGGTATTCTCTTTGCCATTTCTGCAGAAGTACGGGTAAAGATCGAGCCCACAGCAAACCAAAAATGTTAATAGTAAGTAGATGCTGTGTTCCATATAGGTCTACATCTACCCTCGATTAAGATTCAAAAGACGTGTTGTCCTGAGGACTAAGATGGAATGCCTCGTTACCAGTAAAAAGTGTTTCCGGTTCTCCACACTCACGGAACGCAAAATAATTGTTCACGTTGGATTTCATGCTGGTAATCTATGATAGCAAAGTCTTATCCCGATTGAGCTACCACGTAAAAGTTAGCAGCCTTTCTCTACCAGGTATAAGTTGATTGAGGATTAAAAAAATTCTTGGTTAAGAATCAAAATAAAGTTGCGTTTTCACTCTTACGACTAAAAACCCTCATATCTTATTAATTTATTAATTCTAGACCGCCTATCAAAGCTTACTGCCAAATATAGGCCTCCCCAATCATTTTCCTCATAGGGAGATATTTGTTATTGCCACGCTTGTAGGCGGGTTGGCAATCGCAGTTTTTTATAATTTTGAGTTGTTGTCAGGAAAATGCTCTCCATCTGCTCTTTCATTTCTTTTTTCTTTTTCATTTCTCTTACCAATGGAATAAACTTTACCAGTTAAAGGGTAAAAGGTGTCTACTTCTTTTCACTCACCATAGGTAACAGCAGCATTATTTTACTATTTTACGCTGGTTTTATAACTGAGCATGGTCTATTGCTGGTCGAGTCTAACCATTCGTGCTGCATCCATGAGCTGTAGCACGAATCGGTCAGCTACAGCATACTTACCATCAAGTGGACTGTAAGCTCGTTTGTCAGGCCTTCTATAAAAAAACACTAGCCTCAAGAGTCAAGCGAGCAAGCGCTTTCTGCTGCGACCTCCGCCTCTCGCCTCGACTACTAATTAAATTCAATGAAATAAGAACTATTTTTTTCGATGTGATAAATGAAATGCCGATTGTTAAACATCAACATGTTTTTAATCTATTAAAAATTAGGGTCTACTTTCTTGAAAAGAAACGGCGAAGGAACGCCGAAGGTATCGTTTAAATAACGCACTCACCATCAGCTGAGCCGCATGCTCGTTTGCTTCCTCTTCTATAAAAAAAAGACAAACGCTTAGCCATTGCCCTATCAAGCCGTATTAATTCAAATGGATACTTGTGATAAAAGTGGTATAATTAGAAATTCTGCACAACGTGTTGATAAGAACATCATCAATGTAGTCGAACTCAATTATATTGTATATTGGTAGTGTAGTTGGCATCAACTATGCACGAATGGGTCGGCTCGACCGGGGAAGGACACGATCCCACAGAGTACGAGCGTAAAATAGCAGCTTAATGCTGCTGTGTTTCGTATGGTGAGTGTAGAGAACCGGAAACCCTTTTTTCTGGAATCGAGGCATTCCATCTTAGTCCTCACGAGTGACAATGCATCTGCATTTAGAGTCGTAGTCGAGGATAGCTGTTTATGTCTATGGACCACAGCAACCACTTACCATCAGGTGGACTGTGTGCTCGTTTGTCACCCTTATCTATAAAAAAAAACTTGTGAAATCTTGATCAAATCTAAATGCGACCAAATGAAAAGCACTAGCTTTCAAATAAAAAAGAATCATCAAAATCGGTTCACCTTGAAATAAGGTTCTCAGGTAACTAACTCATAAAAAATACAGTCGAATAGCGATCCCCCTCCTTTTTTTTTTGAAATCGGATGAAAAAGGTTTTCATTAAAAATATTACTTTAATGAACCTACTTTTTACGAAATTAAAATGAATCAGCCTATGATTATCATATCGCTTAAAACCCCAAGCGCAATTTTTAAGGGTGCTCAGTAAAAACAATTATACCCTTGAAGAGTACAAAAATAAAACAGCTTGGGTACTACAGCCTACTTTATTCGCCACCGAGTTGGTATTTAAAGTAATTTGAAATGTTTCAGACGATGTAAAAATTAGAGACGAGGGTGGCGGTTGAGTTACAGTAATTTCTTATATACTATAATTGCAGCATTTCATCTCAAACAGCTGTTGTGAATTTTTTTACCTGATTCCAATTAAATTGCCATAATGTATAATATTTGTTAAATTCCAAATGCTGTGTCATCATTTGAGTACTTTACAAGTCTACAGCGCTGATCATATGCCTCCGATAAAAAATACCACGAAGCACGGTCTTCTAGCACTTTCATCTATCGACTTCTTGCATCTCTTACGAGGCTTTAACCCAATTTAGTGTGGAGCTGCCCCACACTTACTTAAGAATCTGCCTTCATCATCGGTTGTCTGTTCTTTGAGCTATATATATAAATGGTCGGCTCACTGCCACTTTAGATTATTGATCCCTGGGGCTATTTCAGTTACTCTGCTTCTTTTACGAATACTTTAAAAGATGTAAATAAATATAAATAAATGTAAATTATTACATGCTGTTTCATC
The DNA here is from genome assembly GCA_963668995.1 of Parnassius mnemosyne. Lineage (NCBI taxonomy): Eukaryota > Metazoa > Arthropoda > Insecta > Lepidoptera > Papilionidae > Parnassius > Parnassius mnemosyne. The sequence continues at coordinate 10,027,028 of CAVLGL010000126.1, read as the reverse complement.
GCGTGCTCCAATATGAAGAAAACACCGTAAGGAGACCTCCGACCGCCATAATTTTGCTATACAATACAATTACAGCAATAACAAAATAATTAAAGCTATCTAACCACTAGGTCTCTGGTTTGCTTAGTATTAAATCAAATGAAATACATACTCGTATATCAATACTTTTAAAAGTAAAATTCATTCTCTAATACTATATATTGCATTAATATTTTCATAGTTCGACGGCTCGGTAGCGCAGTAGCTGAATATTTGATTTCTAATCCCGCACGGAGTAAGTATTTGTTTTGCTTTTTAGGTTTAATTTAAGCACTATGCCAATTTAAATAACAGTTATTACGATAGTACGTCTATAATTTGTAAAAGATTTTATAAAAATGTCGTTATTTTCTTAAGCACCAAGTTTCCCCACGACGTTTCTTTCTATTGCCGCCATAAATCAGCACTTAAAATTACAATTAACAATTTTAGTTGTGCCGGCAAAGAACGAAATCAGTTTCCTCGCGTAATACATAATTGTTACGCAATAATCCCTGAGTTTTCAGCTCTTTACTATCATAAACATCAAATGAAAAAATAAAAGAAAATATTTTAAGAAATGACCGGACAGTGATTTCTATCGCATCCTAATTCTTCATGATCGTTATATGCGGGAACGTCATCTGTTCGCAACAAAGTGACGCAAGCTTTTGGCTCATTGCCAAATTGCATCATGATACTATCGCACACAATTTCATGATTATTATAATAGGTCAATGTTTGAAAATAAAACTGTGTTGGATTGTAAATAAGAACATAATTTTCTTAGAAAAATTTATCGATTACTTTTAACATTTATCCCGGCGCGATGCTGCCGCAGAAGAAATAATTACGGAAATATCATTTTAATATTGTTTAAGTGGGAATGATAATACATTACAAGGGAGGCAGGTAGGAGATAGGCAGCAGCATCTTCCTGATAACAAAAAGCTTACAATAAAAAAACTGCGGTTGCCAACCCGCTCGCCAAGCGTGGCAACTATGGTAAATACCCCCCTATGAAATGACAGTAACAAAGAAACGGCCCCCAGTCCCCGGCGTACCCGCTATTCCTGGCTACGGTGGCGACCATGGTAACGGCGGGGCAGGGGGTGCTAAGAATCTCCGGTGAAGGTTCGGTTGCCACCTAAGATGACTCGACCTGGTAACATACAACGCTCGCACCCTGAGGACTGACGAGAAGATCGTGGAGCTGGAAGAAGAGATAGACAAGTTACGCTGGCATATTATAGGATTATCCGAAGTCCGACGAGAGGGGGAGGACACGGTAATCCTCGAATCCGGCAACTTGCTCTATCACCGGAAGGGCGACCATCTGTCCCAAGGAGGTGTCGGATTTATCATCCACAAGTCTCTCGTTAACAACGTTGTAAAGATTGAGAGTGTATCGACGAGGGTTGCGTACCTTATACTCAGAATTACCAAACGGTATTCGCTGAAGGTTATACAGGTTTACGCACCAACCTCGGCACACCTCGATGAGGAGGTGGAGGAAATGTATGAGGATATCTCTAGAGCCATGCATTCCTCCAAAACCCAATATATGGTGTTAATGGGAGACTTCAATGCAAAACTAAGCATAAAAGAGAACGGTAAGCTGAAAGTAGGGAAATTTGGAATAGAGCAACGGAACCCAAGGGGCCAGCAGCTGGCCGACTAAATGGAGAAAGAGGGACTCTTTATGATGAACTCTTTCTTCCAGAAGCGGTCCCACAGGAAGTGGACCTGGTCGAGCCCCGACGGTTCCACAAAAAATGTGATTGACTTCATTATGACGACCAGACGACAACTGTTCAGTGATGTCTCCGTGATCGCGAGGGTGAAAACTGGTAGCGATCAACGAATGGTTAGGGGCACACTGAACCTAAACGTTAAGTTGGAGAGGTCTCGTCTAATGAAGTCAACGCTTCGTCCCCCTCGTGCTCGGTTCCAAAGTCCCGAAACCTTTTAGCTCGAGCTACAAAACCGTTTTCAGTGCCTAGAAGACTGCAATGAAGTGGAGGATATGAATGAGAAGCTCGTGGAAACTGTCCATGCGGACGGAGCTAAATTCTGCAAGACCCGCTGCAGAAGAACACAAAACTCTCCGATCACACTCTTAATCTCATGGCTGTTAGGCGGGAGATGAAGCTACATTCTTCAACAGATTTGACAGCATACAGGCAACTGAACAGACAGATCTCCAAATGCATGCGGCGGAACTTACGCAACTTCAATACAGCTTGTATTGAAGAAGCGATCGAGCGGAACCAAGGCTCCACAGTCTTTGCCAGATATCTGTCTGCCAGAAAGAGCCAACTTTCGAAGCTGAAGACCGACTGTGGCAGCATCGTTTCCGGGGCACCTGAGATTTTGAGTGAGATTGAGAGGTTCTATGGGCAGCTGTACACGTCATCGTTGGAGCCACACGCAAGTGTGAGTAACGATCCAAGAGCGAGTCTTATCCGACACTATTCCGAAGATATCCCGGACGTCAGTCTGAGCGAGATTAGAATGGCTCTCCAGCATCTTAAAAACTTCTTAAAAAGGCGAGGATGGAATTACAGCGAAGCTTCTGAAAGCGGGTGGAAAACCGGTACTGTGGCATTACACCGGAGGCGTGGAGCAGAAGTGCGGTGGCCTTGTTCTTCAAGAAAGGTGACAATGCTCTCTTGAAGAACTACAGACCGATTTCCCTTCTGAGCAGCGTCTACGTGCTCTTTTCGAGAGTCATTACGAATCGTCTCACGCGCAAACTTGACGACTTACAGACTCCCGAACAAGCCGGTTTCCGAAAAGGCTTTAGCACTATAGACCATATATACCCTTCGAAAAATTGTACAGAAGTCCAAAGAGTACAATTTGCCACTATGTCTGGCGAATGTGGACTATGAGAAAGCCTTTGATTCCGTCGAAATTCGGGTGGTGCTGCAGTCCCTTCAGCGGTGCCAAGTTGACTGTTGGTATATCGAAATGCTGAAGTATTTATACAGTAGAGCTACGATGGCTATTCGATTACAGAACCAGAGTACGAAACCTATCCAATTGCAGAGAGGTGTAAGACAGGGTGACGTTATATCCCCGAAACTCTTCACCGCTGCATCGGAAGAAATTTTCAAGCTTCTGGACTGGAAATGATACGGTAATAACATCAATGGCGAGTACGTCACTCACCTTCGATTTACCGACGATATAGTCCTTATGGCAGAATCGCTGGAGGACCTAAGCACCATGCTCAATGACCTCAATAGTGTCTCCCAACGAATAGGTCTTAGGATGAACATGGACAAAACAAAGATCATGTTTAATGTCCATGTCACACCCATGCCGGTAGTTGTAGGGAGCACTAAGCTCGAAGTTGTTGATGAGTATGTTTACCTGGGACAAATAGTCCGACTAGGTAAGTCCAACTTCGACCGAGAGGTCAATCGACGAATTCAACTCGGCTGGGCAGCGTTCGGGAAGCTACGACACATCTTCTCATCAGACATACCTCAAAACCTTAAAACGAAATTGTACAACCAGTGCGTGTTGCCAGTAATGACTTACGGATCTGAGACGTGGTCCTTCACTGTTGGCCGTATGAGGAAGCTCAAGGTCGCTCAGCGAGCTATGGAGAGGGCTATGCTCGGGGTTTCTCTGAGTGATAAACTTAGAAATGAGTATATCCGCAGTAAAACCAGAGTAACCGACATAGCCCAACGGATTAGTAAGCTGAAGTGGCAGTGGGCCGGCCATATAGCTCGAAGAACCGACAACCGATGGGGAAGAAAGGTTCTTGAGTGGCAGCCTCTTACCGGTAGGCGAAGTGTAGGGCGACCCCCCACGAGATGGAGTGACGACCTGGTAAGACATGCAGGAAGTCGATGGATGCAGGTGGCTCAGGACCGTGCTTTGTGGCATTCCTTAGGGGAGGCCTATGTTCAGCAGTGGACTTATGAAAGGCTGTAATGATAATGATGATGATGATGATAATACATTAATTAAAGTTTAATGATATATTATTACGTTCAAATTAATTTACAGTAGGACTCGCGCGCCACCTACTGTAATTTAATTGTACTTTAACCTTCGCGGAAGTGCAAGCAATAAGTTTATAAAGTTTTAGCGCAATCTAATGAACGGCATGGCAACTCATAAAATACGAATAAACAAAAATTGATTTTTATGTATTACAGAGATTACATGTGATTCTCATTAAAACTAATTTTTTACTTTATCGCTGGTTCGGAAAAAACCTCTGTCATGGGAAGTACCAGCAAGAAACCCAACGAGACTTAAAAATAAAATTAGTTAATATATTATTTTATACAATTAATATGAAAACATTTAGAAACAGCATGGTAGCGATCGCCTAATTCCCAGATGGAATAATTTCCATCTCTCTTGCACTTTTTCTTATCATGCCATGAAATAAATATTATTTTAAATGACGCTTCATTTTATAGACCCTAGTGATTTATTTATTTGTATTTTTTAATCAACAATATAATAAGTTTATCAACATAATACGAAAGGAACTTTGTTCCACGACACTCACGCATGGTTTTTTTATTATTTGTGTTGTTACTATGATGATGCTGCTACCTCCTGATTCATTTCCTTCCAACGCCTTTTGCGAGAACCACAGGGTATGGATATGATATAGTGGATTATCTTACGTCGCCACTACATGGCTCATTAATATAAAATAATCTAATAATCTCTCACGCCTGCCACCCAATGGGGTAAGTGGAGACTACGGGCTTCCATTTGGCACGATCCTCATACACCTCTTTCGCTTCCTTCACATCCATATATTTAGGTATACATGTTCGTTGATAAAAAGTGCTCTTAAATACGCATCCTTAATTTGTAACGAATAAATTTTCTCTTTGATTTTGTTAGAAGTGACAGTAGTCTAATGGAATGTTGCGGACTACAAACTCAGAAAGTCGGGAGTTTGAATCCACCAATCGACTACTGTGGTAAACACTTCATAAGCCCATAGGAAAGTAGTTTTGAAAGTAGCATTTGGTTCTATGCACAATCGAGGGACCCCGGCATGTCCAAACTAACCACCATGGCATCTTTCTTGGACTATACTGCCTCTACCAATCAATGAGTCATGAGTTAGGTAAGCTAGAAGATCACCGGCTGAGCGATCCTGATGGAGATGTTGACAATAAATGACAGATAACTTGCCGGGAAATATAGATGTTACAAGATTTTTATTGCATCTTAAGCCTTCATACATTGGCTTCGATTTCCAAAGGTGTTAACCGGATTTTCCTTTTATATCTAACTCGTATTCCATAACAGCACAATGATCGTTCCGACAGTCGACAAGAGATAGATGTTCGCAATAAAGCGACCGTGCAGAGACGTCGATCTGGCAACGAGCCAGAACAACCGTCGGGTAAATAGTTTGGTAGACATATTTAGTATTGCGGCTTCATGATAGAGAATTACTTGATTTACTAAATACAATTTACGTAGATACATTGTTAGTTCGACTCAACAGTCCGTGATAGTATCGAAGTCGTTTCCGAACTAAATTCCGTTTAGAATTGAAACGACTGCCATGCGGATATCTTCGCAATTGATATCTGCATTTTATTGCGCGGTTTATCAACTATATATAACAAATTGATCAAGTCCACCAACACGTATTTGTATTTCTTCACGTGTCTTATATTTTTAGTATTTTTTAGTTTTTAAAGATAGGTTGCTGGTTGTAAGCATCCCCTATAAATTTCCTTACTATGTCATAGTTGCCTCGTCGGCAAATGGGTCTTCATCTCTAGTAATTTATTATTTTCTAGTTGTTATCAGGAAGATGCTGTTGCTCACCTCCAGTTTCAGTTTCCATCAATTGCCTCTTACGGCACCTACAGGATTGTATAGGACAGTAGATATTCTTACACCACCACGACACAGTGTAATGACGGTAGAGATTTTGTATGTGGTAGAGCCAAACTGCAGCTATATTTATAATATAGTAGTAGCACGAATGGGTCGGCTCAACCGGGGAAGGACCTAAATCTCACAGAATACCAGCGTAAAATAGCAGCTTAATGCTGCTGTGTTTTGTATGGTGAGTGTGGAGAATCGGATACCCTTTTTACTGGAAAAGAGGCATTCCATCTTGGTCCTCAAGGCTGACAACGCATCTGCATTTTGATTCGCAAACGAGGATAGATGTAGATGTCTATGGGCCACAGCAACCACTTACCATCAGGTGGACTGTGTGCTCGTTGGTCACCCTATAATTATTTCTATAAAAAAAATAGAATCCAATACCCCTCTTTTAATTCGTTCCGTGGATGTTTTAAAAGTCGACTATAGTAAATGCCAGGAAGATCTTACGGCTTCCGCTAGATGGCGGTATTTACGCCAGATGCAAACTACTTCGATCGGTCACGGGTAGAAGCGTCAAAGGTTGCGAGATGTCTGGTACTATAATTCAAGTATGTATGTAATCAAATCCAAAATTATTTTTTTTATAATTTTCTTCAATTTGCAGTTATTTGCTAATGTGACGATTAAAGTCTATTCGACTGACAACCATCATACCTTCATGTTCGTCAACCTATGTTGAAATAATTCCTATAGGCACCATTTAATGAAATCAGAAAGCAATCCTACATTAATATTCGCGACAATATCTTAAATATATATTCTAAAATCGTAAAAGTCGAGGCAATTTTTTTTGAAATTCGTAGTTTTATATATCATCCGAGAAAAAATCTTAGAATGAGAATAATGAAGAGAAGAGAAACATTCTATAAAATAAGTTTTTTTCACCTTTATTAATCCAACAACACATATAAATAATATATTGTAGCGTATTTTTGATGGTATTTCCATTGTAATATTTGATTTTAAACACGAACCTTATATTAAAAAGTTACCTGTTTGTCCATACGACCGAAGTTAACAGATAACTATTGTACTATATCTATAGTGAATTCACGCAGACAAAATTACAAAACCAACTAGTTACAAATTTTACTAGCCTCGAGCACTGGCGCATATAGCCGGCATTTCGGTTTTTTACAGGATACATTTTTGAGAGAGTACACAGGAATTGCATGACTTAATTCCTCCCTCTTCATTCCAACATGGGACCACATGACGCTCGGTTGGTCTCCACCACATTGTTCTCGACATAGCACGCATCCCATCCAAATGGTTTGCTTGGTCATTCAATTTATATATAAAATAATGTGTACAGCAAAGAAGAGGAATAATTTGCAACCATATGTCTTTCCATCCGATCCTACGTAGTACCTTCAAGACAAGGGTGAATAGGCTTTTGTTAAACTAAGTCACTGCGCTTTATTATTTTTGGTGATAGTAGTCAAACATTGACTTATAATAGTAAAAAATGCTTCTTTATTTCGTATTTAACAGTGGTAGAGCCACGCGACAGCTTTTGCTGTCGCACGGATGGGCCGGCTCGAACCGGGGTAGTACCACGACCTCACAGAAAACCAGCGTGAAGTAGAGGTCTAAAAAGGCTGTTTCTTGTTGGTTCTTTCTAAGACAGAAGTGGATGAAAAATGAGAGGTCTGGTACAGCGAATTAGAGTTCAATACGATGTAAAATCACTTTATAATTATCAACATCATCATTTATCACAGCACATTTTAAAGACTATTCTCACTTATAAATTTTCAATATAAAAACGTATTTATGTTTTAAAACGCTTTTTAAAAAGTGTATTTTCTTTAGTCATATTCATGACGTTCTACAATAAAGCAGTATACTTGTAAGTAGCATGCATTGGTCTACTTTGTTGCTGTGACGTTGTTGCGAGAAACCTATAGAATGCAATCGCCGATATGAATAGCGTTATCGTACCTTTAAAAAGAAAAAGAGAACATATTTCATCCGTTACATATTGCACATTGGCACTGGATTTGTTAATACGGAATAAACAAAGAATTGATAATTTAAAATTAAAAATTTTGTACAGCCGACTTCAATACAAGTTATTAAGAATAACTCAAAAACTATTAGCCCACAGAATACCAGCGTGAAGTAGAGGTTTACCTCTGCGTTTCGCTTGGTGAGTGCAGGTGGCCGGAGGTCCTTTTTACTGGAAATGAGGCATTCCATCCTAGTCCTCACGGGTGACAACGCATCTATATTTTGATTCGTAAACGAGGATAAATGTAGATGTCTATGGGCCACAGCAAGCACTTACCATCAGGTGGACTGTGTGCTCGTTTGTCACCCTATCCTATAAAAAAAAAAATCCCAACCTTGATCACACGAGAAGTACCAGCTTTTAAATAAAAAAATAATCTTCGAATTCGGTTCACCCAGTAAAAAGTTATGAGGTAACACACATAAAAAAAACATACAGTAGTCGAATTGAGTACCGTCTCCTTTTTGGAAGTCGGCAAAAAAGACAAGAATTTTATTGTAACTTAAATTAATTAATTACTGTTTTTCAGTTTTCTCTCTTCTTCAACGTCATCCCGTAAAGCTTAACTGCTGGTCTGAAAGATATATACATAAGTCAACAGTCAGTATAATTACATGCTTTGGGGAATTCCAAAGTTGCAAGTTTCAATAGTTTGCAGTAGCAATTTACCATTCGGTGAGCTGTATGTTTTTTTTCACCTCAATTATAAGGAAAATATATACATACAAACATATAATCACGCCTCTTTCCCGTAGGGGTAGGCAGAGACCACTTCTTTCCACTTGCAACGATCCTTACATACTTGTTTCGCTTCGTCCACTTTCATTCTTCTCTTCATACATGCTCTACGGTTTAAGGTGCTCTTGACCTGGCCTTTTTTCAAAACGTCCCTGATTTGGTCTTCAAATGTCCGCCTAGGTTTACCCCTTCCATCACTTTCATTCACACTTAACTTATACACTTTTTTCGTCAATCGTTCTTCATTCATTCTCTCTATATGGATAATAATGATTGAAATAATGCTTGGCAGTATCTGCGAGTTGCACCTTTGACCATTCAACTACAAACGAATATGTTTGGACTATCATCTGCTGGAAGCCATAAAATCTTGCTGATATTTCTTATAGTGGCCTCTTATGACACCCATCGGAGGAAATGAGGTGGCAGATTCTCTAACGCCGCCAGCACACAGTACTGTTAATCAATTATTAGATTTTAAACTTGATGCTGTTATTAAATAACTAGGGTGATCCCATTACACTGTTATTAACATCAGATTTAACGGGAGTATTGATAATATAGACTATCGTGGATTCATACGTGAGAAAGAGAAGTAACTCCTACTATTATCTTGGTTTTTTTTAAGATTAATATTATATTATGTATCTATGAGCCTGCCTACGAGTATATTCTTATCATCAGCATCAAGTAGTGGTCAGTGTGTTTGTCAGTTACCTTTAATTAAATAAATGCTATAATTAATTAATGATTCGTAACACAGGCTTCTTGCCTAGTACAGCAGACACCAGACACTCAACCCATAGTCTACATTGTTTATACTTTACCTTGTTAACTCAAATTGTCAGAGTAAATAAAATATATAATTATTATTATATGTTTTATGATAGGGTCCTACGTTCTTCTTCTAACAACAAAATCTGTATTCCTGTTCACTTCACCGAGATCAATGGCAATTCCTTCACAGTTCAGGCTACACGCCTTTGGAATTCCTTGCCCGATGACATCAGAAAAACACCCAATAAGTATGTTTTTAAAAAATTGGTCCGTAATCATCTATTGAAGACAAAGCATTTTACTTGATTCATCCATTTGATATGTATTGCTAAACAGACGCATATATTCATAGGTATTTGTATGTACTAATTATATATTATGTATTTAAATATGTATATTTGCATGTATATTTGTATGTATATATTTGTATATATGTTTGTATACGTCATATATGTATAGTTTATTTATTAGTAAATTGTATGTATTATGTAGTTAATTATTATTTTGTGTACTGTTATTTTATTCTATATTGCCGCACCTACGTCAAATTCTCACCACTCCATGGGTTGACTGGTAGAGAATGCCTCAAGGCATTAAGTCCGCCCGTTGTATTCTTTTATTTTAAGGAATGCAATAAAGAATAAATAAATAAATAAATTATTGTTATAAGTCATTATAATAATTAAATACAGAGCCATGGTAGCTAAGCGGCTAAGTGCTCGGCGTAAATTTCACAGTACCTGAGAGACCCGGGTTCGATCCCCGCCGGCACCTATGTTAAATTGTTAATTTCAATTTTAATTGCTGATTAACCACACACTCGGCGGTGAATGACAACATCGTGACAAAACCTGCATGTATGAGAAGTAAGAAATAAAATATGTCGTAGACATGTGAAGCTCGCGAACTCGCATTGAGGCAGACAGAGGCAGAGATTTCCATGCCCTAACACACTCTCAGAAATGAAAGGAGGCCTGTGCCTAGCTGTGGGACGTATATAACCTGTGATTTTTTTAATTAACTATTTATATAAGTCACTTAATAATATATGGTGTAAAGAAATATACTGACTTCTCCAAATGCCACCTTCACTCTGCTTACATTTAATCTGGTTAATCAACGTGCTCTAGCAAAAGTCAAATGGAGGTGTATCAATGTGAAAATTTTGATCTTAAACCCACTAATCACTAGTGATAAGATTTTATTGTTTTTGAATTTTTAAAAATGTTATTTTTAAAACGCACTTAAATCAAATTTTCTATAGTCCACTGTTGACAATAAATAAAGATAATAAATTAATTCCTTCAAGAAATGATCTTAGTCCTTTTCAAATGGCCTGCATCGTACCTGCTATACCCCTGGTGTTGCAGTTGTTTAAGGGTGGCGGTTGACATTTACCATTAGGTGGCTGCACACTTATTTCCTTCTTCTATACAAAAATTCTTGTGCACGTGACACGAGTGACGATTGTCACTTGGATTACTGTAGCACAATAGTGTGTGCTTTTCAAACACGCCGAATAGCCATTCATTTCTTTTGGAGCGGATACTCTTTTGCAACACTTAGTTCGGTTAGGTTATGGACGGCAAATTTAAAACGAGGTGGATTTGAATTTTCAAATCAACTATTTTCTTCATTCATTCGTTATAGCTTACCAATATCCACTGCTGAACATAGGTCTCCCTATATATTACCCATATATAGGCTCGAAGTGAGATACTTGACATAATTTTGCAGCATCATTTTTACTTTTTATTTTCTAATTGTTATTAAAATACGCTGCTGCACAACTCCTGTAGTGAGTACCCAATTGATTAGGGTTAGTGGATATTCTTACTCCGTTACTACGCGGTCAACTATTTCTTAACAACAACAACTTTTGTAATTATACTTAACACAAGAACTGTAAGTTTTAGGATTACTGGAAATAATATTAAAGTAGGTTACTTATTTCAATGTTATGATGTAATCGCCACGCTTGGTAATTTGGTAATTTAAACTTGTAATTTGTTAAATTAATTTAATTTGTATTTCACATTTTTACAGGTTCTATTAAAAATATCTTAAAAGGATTGTAAACCTCCAAGATTTGTCTACAATATCTGAAAGATCTGTCAGCTAAATATTGTAATAAAATAAACATAGTTTATAAACACATACACATTTTAATTTTAATCTTTTTTATAGGATAGGGTGACAAACGAGCACACAGTCCACCTGATGGTAAGTGGTTACTGTGACCCATAGACATCTACATCTATCTTCAATAAAGAGTCAAGATGCAGATGCTTTGTCACCCGTGAGGACTAAGATGGAATGTCTCTTTGCCAGTAAAAGGGGTCTCCGGTTCTCTACACTCACCATACGAAACACAGCAGCGTTAAGTTGCTATTTTACGCAGGTTTTCTGTGAGAGCGTGTTACTTCTCCGGTCGAGCCGATGCATTCGTGCTACAACTATACAACTAATATTGCTGCAGCATGGCTCTACCACCCAAAGATTTTCTTTGTTTTGATTTTATCATCGTCATCATTATTTTCCATCACAACTTACTGATGCTGCTGACACTGGTTACCATAGACATCCCTTATAGAATGCCACAAAGCACATTCCTAAGTGATCTTCATCCAGAAACTTCTGCTGCTTGCATCTCTTATCAGTTCGTCACTCCTTATTGATTATTTATTTATAATAAATATTTATTTTAATTTTAATGGTTAAATGATAATACTTAATCATCAGAAGCTTTCAAAAGAGACCATCGAGTATTTAATTAAAAATTTTGATTTCGAAAAGCTATTTTCGTCACATAGTGGTATCGCGTGTGCCCAATAAAGCCAGGTTGCCGACTAAACCTAAAGTTGTCAACTAATACTGCTTCCTCAAGAAAACTAGGGTCATTATTTTATAGCCTTCTCAATATGACCGCTAATAGTGTTTTATGCATATAACAAGGCACCCACAGAATGCAAACAAAACGTCGTGATTTCAACCGGAAATTGTTTTATCGCAAATAAAGGGTTTTTCAACAAGAACTTTGTTTTTCAATTGGGGCAACACCAAAAACATGACAGTTTTGACATTTAGTTTTTTGACCTATTCGTAGTAGATGCTTTGGCAATTGCTACAATGAATTCAATTTCGCTCGAAAATTGCATTAAAATAATTAAAATCCACTAAGAAAATGATGGTTCTGTTAAAGTTACGTTTCGTAAAATTCGTGATATTTTCGGACAACATAAACGTCCTTCTGAGACCGCTATTAAGAATTTGGTCGCTAAATTTGAATCGACAGGCTCGGTACAAAATGCGCCAACACCAACGCGTGTTCGACCGGGTCGTTCAACCGAAAAAATCGCAGCCGTGAGCCACAGTGTTGAAGAAGTTCCAAATTTGTCAATTCCTCGACGTTCTCAACAACTGGGGTTATCCAAAACCACCACATGGCGAATTTTGCGTAAAGATTTGGCTTTGAAGCCTTACAAGGTTCAACTGGTGCAGGAATTAAAGCTGACCGACCATTCACATCGCCGTAGATTCGCTCAATTCATTCAGAAACAGCCCGCTGGTTTTTCTGAAAAAATCATTTTTTCAGACGAAGCCCATTTTCACTTGTCAGGGTACGTCAACAAGCAAAATTCCCGCATTTGGGCTTCTGAAAATCCTAAAGCGATTATTGAGAAGCCTTTGCATGCTCAACATGTAACTGTATGGTGCGCTATGTGATCTGGAGGCGTGATTGGGCCGTTTTTTTTCGAAGATGAGGCTGGAAATGCGGTAACGGTCAATGGATCACGCTATCGCGAGATGTTAACATCTCAATTTTGGCCTATTAATGATGACATCGATATCACAAACATGTGGTTTCAACAGGACGGTGCCACATGTCACACAGCCAACGAAACGATCAATTTATTGCAAACCAAATTTCCCGATCGCATAATTTCACGAAATTCAGCTGTTAAATGGCCAGCCAGATCGTGTGATTTAACACCACTGGATTATTTTTTGTGGGGCTATGTAAAGGACAGAGTCTATACGGAGCCAATCGAATCGATCGCGGCCTTAAAACTCAAAATCCGTGACGTGATTAACGAAATAGACCTGCCATTTTGCCAAAAAGTGATTAAAACTTTGATGAAAGAATCGACATCTGTCAGCGTGGTCGTGGTGGACATTTGCCAGATATCATTTTTCATTCATAATTGCCAAACTTTTCTCTTCGTAATACAATAAAAATTTGAATCATCTTCATCTAAACTCTTTGTTTTATTTTGTTTTAGAAAACAAAGTTCTTGTTGAAAAACCCATTATATAAGCGAATTTCTAAAATAACTATTTGCTATTATGGCTATTTTATGTTCGGCCATTCAAAGTTCGGCCTCACATGGAACACTATTCTCATCTCTGGGCCGGGGCACCCCAGTGCCAGCTCCTTCCACTTGACCGCAACCAGCGCAAAGCGACTCGAATCGTCGACGACCGAGTTCTTTCTCATCGGCTCGATTCATTGGCGCTGCGTAGGGATGTTGCATCCCTTTGCATTTTCTATCGCATCTAGCACGGAGAGTGCTCTGAGGAATTGTTTGAATTAATTCCAGCCGCCAAATTTCACGAACGCACATCGCGTAAAAATTCATGATACCATCCTCACCATCTGCATGCTTGGCGGTCCACCACTGTGCATTTTACAAGGAGTTTTCTTCTTCGAACAACTTCTCTATTGAATTGTTTACCACCGGAGATTTTTCCGGACCAATACGGCAACCCACCTGCAATTCCCCTGGTGTTGCGGTTGTTCATGGGTCGCGGTAGTCTTCTGTAAAGAGAAAACTTAAATTTTTTTGTATGTAGGTTCAAATCGGGTGAATAGATGTTCAATTTTGTTTACTTTTTCATTACTCATCATAAACTATTTATTGATGAATTTCGAACTCAAGTCAATAATTAGTAATTAGTAAATAATTGTTCCTTTCTATAAAAAAAATTAAATTCCTAATTAATTTTTTTTTTAAAATCGCAAGATGTCTTATGAAGTTCATTAACAGAACAATAAAAGCTCCTTTTTGTTAAAATTTTAATTATACCTTAATAGTTATATACACTTTTGAATGATCTAAAAAATATCATAAGTTCAAGATAACATACATGAAAATCTTAAATCACTATTTTAAACCTTTGGGATGGATGTTTTTCTTTAAATTTATATGAGACTGAAGCATATCAAATTAAATAAAAAAATCATTTGAATTTGTTGAGCCGTTTCCGAGAAATCGGTGAACATAAATAAAGAACATACGTGTCCGATTTTAGATCTCTCTATATTTGGAATATAGATACATTTTCAAATATAGAGCTTTCTCAGATATTTGAACTCTGTTAAAATTTGCAGTAGAGTATTTTTGATTCGATTTAGTGTATTCGTTACATAGCGTTGTTGTTGTTTTAGTATTAAAATAGCATTAGTAATTAATAAAATAATTTTACAGATTAAACACATCTGATTTTTCTATTACCAAATATCTCGAATGCTTTACAGCATCCAAGATGTGACTAATGTGTTTGAAGTTCTGATGTCTTACTTATACCCGGCTTTTACCTATTAACTTTTTGTCCATTCTTCGTTACTAGCTTTTACTGCTTTGAAGTTTGCAGTGCTTGGGTTTGTATTTAAACAAGAAAATTTTCGATTTGATACTGCGAAATTGATATATTTACAATATTGTCAACAATATAAGTATCAAGATCTATAAGTTTTATAACGCGAACAAGACAATCATTTGCTACGGATTCGAATCGACTTTGGCGCCGGTCATCGGCAGGTTGAATGAATTATTAAAACCCCTGTATCGATTTTGGTCACTTGCTTGCAACTGTCCCTTACTATTGGTTAAACTGAAGACATTGTTAGAGCCCCTTGCTATTGGGGAAATTTTATTTATTCCAAACCCTTTTTCCTTAATATTAAATAGAATGTTTTTTTTAATACACATAATATTACACTAAATTTAACAAAAACTGTATTTAAATGTAAGATAAACTACTCCTTTATTAACATAAGTTTTTGAAACAGTGTTTTTTTAAACGTTACCCCCAGACTAGGATTTTCTCCTGTGTCGTGGAGGCAGTTTACAAACATAAATTGCACAAGGACAAACATCCAGACCCGGAACAATTATTTGTACGCCATACAAATACTTGTTCCGTGCGGGATTCGAACCCGCGGCCCCCAGCGCAACAACTGATTGCTAAGCCACTGCGCCACGGAGCCATGAAACATGATACTTTTTATGTATTCTGCATCTTCTTTAGCCCGCTATAGACTGCTGCTGGATATAGGGCACTACGAGGATAGGGTAGTATTTGTCATAATCGCTATGCTCAGCAGTGGTGAGTATCAACGGAGACTTGCCATCTACGCAGGACAGGATTATATTGCACGAGTGTTTAGAGTTCGTGTGTGCACAAACACAGGTGCACTCTTTATTCCCTCAACTTCATAATCCGAAGGGATGACAATCTCAAACAACCGCAAAGAGATTATGAAACGAAAAGAACAAATACTTATAAAATTTCCTTTTTTGTGTATCGTAATTGTTGTATCAAAAATTAAAATAAGATTTAGAAATAATAATTAAGCTTCGCGTTTAACACGATAGAAACACGGTGAATAATATTTTAAAGTTACAGGTTGAGAAATAAAGTAGACCTGCTGGTTTGTGGCTATGAAGTCCACAGGTCTGTGCTACCAATTTCAAACAAAGGCCACATTGGACTATAAAATGAAGATTTTATAGTCCAGTGTGTCCCTTTGTCTGAAGTATTATAATTAAAAATTTAAAATTTTGTATGACCGACTTCACTATATTTCTTTTAAGAATCACTCAAAAATTATTAGTCAAACCTTGATCAAATTTATATAGTAACACATGAGAAGCACCAAAATTCAAATGAAAAAGAATCATTGAAATCGGTTCACTTAGAAAAAAAAATATGGGGTAACACACATAAAAATTAATAAAAAAAAAACATAAAGTAGACTAGAGTATCGTCTCATTTTTGAAGTCTGTAGAAAATTTGGAGTTCCGTTTTAGAGAAAGCGGTACAAAAACTGTTTTATAGAATGAGGCTGTCAACATCAGTCCACTTGATGGTAGGTGGATTTTCAGACGACATTGACATTTACATCTATCTTCGATGACAATCAAAATGCTGATGCGTTGTCACCACTGAGGACTTAGATGGAATGCCTCGTTTCCAGTAAAAAGGGTCTTCGGCTCTCGTTTACCATACGAAACACAGCATTAAGCGGCTATTTTTTGAGAGTATGATCATTCCCCGGTCGTACCTACATATTCGTGCTAATACCATAATATAGCGGTGTGGCTCTACCACGTACAAACTAAGTATTACTTCCAATTAGAATAGCTAAGTAAAGTATAAAGTAAAGTAATGTAAAACATTAAGTACGTATTAATCCGTTACATGAACGTAAGTTTTAGAACACGCGAAATTTATCTTTGTATTACTTATCGCAAAGAGCCAAAAACCAAATTTGTATTCTTAGTTGTTGGAATAAACAGTTACCTTTTCAGTTAGTTTACCTTTAAATCATTCGTTTAAAAATATGAAAATTTATATTTTTAAACTAATGATTTCTATATTTGACACGTTTGTTTTATCACTGGTAACTAGGAATCTGCCCAATTTTTATGATTCTCCTTCGTCTAAAAGGTTTCTTTTCTCCTTCATCAAAATTATTACTTCAGGGTCCAAAAATTCAGGGTCTAGGGTAAAAAAACTCCATCCCTAATGGTGGAAAACAAGGGATGAGGTTTTTAATATAGCTATAACTATTAAGATTTTTATGTGGTAGAGCTTCGCTGCAGCCATATCATGGTTGTAGCAGCAATAGACTGGATCGAACAAGACATTGCTCTTACAGAAAACCAGCATAAAATGGCAGCTTAATGCTGCTGTGTTTCGCATGGTGAGTGTAGAGAACCGTAGGCAGTTTTAACTAGAAACGAGGTTTTCCATCTCAGTTCTTAGGGGTAACAACGCATCTGCATTTTCATTCTTAAATGATGTTAAATGTAGATGTCTGTCTACGAGCCACTTAACATCACAAGGACTATGTACTCGTTGGTCATTCCTATTATATAAAAAATAAGACGATTTTTTTGTTACCTTGTGGTAGTCTACGGAAAAGAAAGAAAAATAAAGTGTTGATTAAAATTTAAAACCGACTTCTAGAACTGAAATTATTTCCACATAAATAACTTCCGAACTTGGGGTCTTACTTATTCAATACAAGCTATATTTAGGAAAATATAAGATAATAGTTTTTTTTAACTAGTTTAAGAATATAATCATGGCACGATACCACGGGGAGTAATACTGTATGACAATTTAAATTTTTAGTTTTAGTTTTTCTTTATTATAGCTTATTTAATATTGTGTGTATGTAACTAAATCTTTAATCTTATTTGTATTTTTCCATTAAGTCTAGCATATTTAATTTTCTGATGAAAAAAAGTTAGTAATCGGGAAACAATTAATGTTTTCTTGCTCTACTGTAATTTTTTTAAAAATTGAGGTTCGCTCCTTTGCGGCGTCTACGACTATTTGATTCGAAATGAAGTCTAGAAAAATATTTATTAACAAAATACGATTAAAAAAAAGATATTTAGTTTTTCTTTAATGACTCACAAACCATTAATATTTAAGAACTTAACTATTTAAGAATATTTTAAATTAAAAGATTGTTATATTTCTTTCAGTACAATGTTATATATTATGGCTGTTATTGTATTTTTTTTCTATCAGGAAAAAATAAACCGGGCGTTAAACATTGTTTGTAACAAATTGTTAACTTAATAAAGAATTAAATTATTTATGTTTTTTTTGTTAACCTATATATATGGTCAAAGTAATTTTTAATAAGTTTAATATTATAATGTATTTCCGCAAAGTAACGCCTGATTCTATTAATCTAGTTTCTGCCAAATAAAATAAGCCATATTGTAATTTTATAACTTTCATCACTCGCATAGCACAATAAAATATCCTTGGTTCCTAATTATTCAATAAGCTTATTGGATTTAGCTTCTTTGACCTATATTTACAGCAATGTTTCTTTAAAAAATTACATTACATATTTGAACGTCAACAGTAATCAATTTTAAAAACTTGCAACCGTCATCGAAAAATCAATCAATAAAACAAACTGCCTGTGATATATTATTGGCATAATATCAAAAATTTGAATCATCACCAGTATGGAAAGAAACATTAAGGACGTTTCTGTTTTTAATAGTTCACATTATATCGATCTGTGCGTTGCTTTGATGCGTCTACGGTATATGAAAATAAATTGTATACGTGCACAGCAATGTATATCTAACGAGCGGGCAGTTGTCAGTTACTTGTGGGAAAGAGTGGCGCGTGGCTCGCGTTCACTGGAGTTCATAAAATTATATTTTCTCATCCCAACGCTTTCGGTGTGCGGTTCGCGCAACACGTGGTTTCGCATCGAAAGTTTTGTAAACGTTTTCGGCGTTCCCGCGAAGTTTATCCGACGCTAATTAGTCGCGTTTTGGTTTATTTTTGTTTGTGTGCGTGATTAGTTTTGTGATTGAGTGCATTTATAGTTACGTGTTTTTTTTTTCTTTTTAAGTAGGTAAGAGTGTGACTTAACATGTGCATAATTTAATTAGTATGGCGCATTTTATACTTTGCAGTGCCACTAATTCTGTTTACTAGAGAAGTAAGTAAAATGATTTATGTCAATTGCTTAAGTAAATAACTATCTAAAATGTATTTTTTTCTACAGCTGCAGCTATATTATAGTTGTGGCACGAATGGGCTGACTCGACAGGGGAAAAACCACGATCTTACAGAATACCAGCGTAAAATAGAAGCTTAATGCTGCTGTGTATAGGATGGTGAGTGTAGAGAACCCGATACCCTTTTCACTAGAAATGCGGCATTTCATCTTACCCTTCTGGGGTGACAACGCATCTGCATTTTAATTCTTAACTGAGGATGCAGATGTAAATGTCTATGTGTCACAAAATCCACTTACATTTACCATCAGGTAGACTGTGTGCTCGTTTGTCACTCTTATTCTATAATAGTTTAAAAAAAACACTGAATTTGGAATGCTGGATAAATGACAAGATAACTTCAAAGCTTTCATAGTTAACATCCATACAACCAAGCTTATTTTATCATTTTTGATTAATCTTTGAAAATGAAACTACAGAATATAACTTCAATTGCAATTCTAAGAATGAAAGTTAGTGTCTCTAAGGATTTGTTAGCCTTTACTGCGTCTCTATGGACATTAAAGAACGAAGACATGCTTCCTCAAATTACAGTTTTTCTTTTTCTATTATACTGTCTGCTCTCAGGCGAATAAAAATAATAATAGTTATTTACGTCATTTGCCCTAGCTATTGTATCGTTTACTGACCGATTTCATTTTACCTATTTTACCTACATACGTCCCACTTCTGGGTAAAAGCCTTTTACCTAGTAGAGGGTTGTATTTATTTACGAGAGGGGTTTAGAGCCGAATAAGTACGCCGCACTACCCCAATGCGTTTTGGTGGACTTTACAAGTCCCTAAAATAAAGTTAATTACCAACGAATGCAAGTTTCTTTACGCTGTTTTCCTTCAAAGTCAAGCACTTTTTCAATTAACAGTGAAAAAACATGCGTGGGTGTCGTGGAACACTCGGTTGGAACGAAGTTCCTTTAGTAGTATAATATTAATATTGAAAAACGTATTATATTATTGATTAACAAATACAAATAAACGAATTACTAGCGTCTATTAAAATGAAGCGTCATTTAAAATAATATTTATTTCCAAGCAAGTTAAGAAAAAGTGGGAGGGAGATGGATATTATTCCATCTCGCTTGCACTGTAGAGTCTTGACGGAAAAATCTTACACTTTTTCTCGCCTAGCAACCCCAAAATTTCAATTTCATTAGATTGACTTCCGGTTGCTTGCGTACCATAAAATTTAAATAACCTGCAGCACAAAGCAAACTGAGATCGATCTAGTGAACCGTTTAAGCTACCTCGGCCACCATTAGGTTACCTTATTGAATGATTTTATACTTGAATCTTCCTCATTTTTATGCATAAGCTAGAAATTATATATGGACACTGAAGACTGATATATTTCACAGTATTATATGGTACTTTAGAAATAATTTTCGTATCTGCTTGGTAAAGGTGACGTCTAACAGGTGGAAAGTTACTAAAAATAAGCCCACATAATTATTTCTTCTCGAAACAGCGATCATATCTCGAAAACGGAACTGGCGTTGCTTTGAGAATTCCTAAAATACCACCCCGGGAAATGATGCAGATATTATAAATAAAAAATGTTGAAGTAAAATTTTCGTTTGCATTACTTATCTTTTACAATATGAATGCTTATAGTAATTATTAGCAACAATGGTTTGGTAATTAAAAACGAAGCAATAGCCTTTATTCTGTACATATAAATAAAATTAGTGTCTGTAATATCGAAATAACTGCCTTTTCTTAGCTGAGGGGGTAATTTGCATGCAATTAGGGAAAGCATAACCATTTAAAAAAAATTGTTTGTCTACCTGTGTGTTTGTCGGTCTGTCTGTGTGTATGTGCGGTCTAATATTCGGAATGGCTGAACCGATTATAATGACATTTCACGAACAGTTAGATAGCAATGTGAGGAGCGATATAGACTATTATTTTTTTGATAAAAATAAAACATTGATAATACAAATGGTACATTGAAACATTCTGCCCAAGCAAAACCACGGCGAATCGTTTTCAAGTCATAAATTTGATTTTAAGAAACATATTAATGGACGTTAAAGATAAATATGAATCATTAATTTGCAAGATAATCTATCCCATCTCATATTGTGTGTCAAAATGCCAGGAAAATCACATGTCCAATGATAGATAGAGGTAACCAGCACTTACAAGTTAAATGTAATAAAATACCGGCCTAAAAGGCGTCAAATACTTCACACGATATGGAACGCCCAAATCTGTAACGGGATTATGAAAAAGAAGAGTTATTGATTTGAGTTTTAATAGCTTATTTATGTAGTTAAGGTTAAGGTTTTCACGTAGTAGAACCATGTCGGAGCTATCTTATGGTTGTAGCATAAAAGGATCCCGTTTTCACAGAATACCAGCGTACAATAGCAGCTCAATACTGCTGTGTATGGTGAGTCAGAGAACCGGAAACCCTTTTTACTGGTTACGACGCATTCCATCTTAGTCCTTAGGGGTGAGAACGCATCTTCATTTAGATCTTTAATTGAGGATAGATATAGACGTCTATGGGTTACAGCATCCACTTACTAATAGGTGGACTGTGTGCTCACTTGTTACTCTAATTCTTTAAAAAAAAAGGGTTGGATTGCATGTAGCTTTAGTGCGAGCATGGTCTGGTCAAAATTGAAATATACCAGTAACTTTCGGAATTGAAATTTACAAATAAACACGGCAGCACTAATGGGGTCGAAGAAAATTTTCCAAATTTCAAACTTGTTTGCACGAAGTTTACATTACTGACAAACGTCCGAAGTTACGGCAACAAAAAACAACTTATATAATTAAAATAATTTTTACCGTATATCAAATACTAATAATTGGCTTGTCTGTGTGTGCCCCTGTAGTTCCATGTCTAGACGCTCATAGTAGACAATCCCACTATTCTACCGTGTGTAAAAGAGATATAGAATTATTTTTATTCAATATAAATTACAAGTAATACTTGTTAAAGTCATTTTTTTGCTTTTACCACGGGCTCGGAAAATACCTCAGTCTTGGGAATAACCAGCAAAATACTCGACGGGGTAAGTATTTGGTAGGAAATATCGATAGTTATTCTGGCATGTAAGACGATATTTATTATGTAAGATACACGTGGTAGAGCCACTACAGCTATGTTATAGTTGTAGCAGAATATGTCGGCTCGACAGGGAAAGGGCCACGCTCTCAAAGAATACCAGTGTAAAATAGCAGCATAATGCAGTAGTATTTCGTATGGTGAGAGAAAAGCAGACCATTTATACTGAAAACGAGGCATTCCGTCTTCGCCCTCAAGGGTGACCACGCATCAGTATTTTGATTCTTAATCCAGGATAGGGGTAGATGTCTATAGGCCACAGCAATCAATTACCATCAGGTGAACTTTGGGCTCGTTTGTCATAATTTTTCTTTAAATGGTAAGTGTAGAGAACCGGAGACCCTTTTTATTGGAAAAGAGGCATTCCATCTTAGTCCTCACGGGTGACAACGCATCTGCATTTCGATTCATTATTGAGGATAGATGTAGATGTCTATGGGTCACAGCAACCACTTACCATCAGGTGGACTGTGTGCTCGTGTGTCACCCTATCCTATAAAAAAAATAAAGATAGCATAAGTTTTTTTAGATAGTATACACCTTAGCCAAATTATCATATGTATTATAAAAATATGTTTAACGAACTAGATTATAGAAAATGCCAAATAATTTCGTAGCTATTGTTTAAAGTTGGTAGAACCATCTCATTTACGCCAAAGGCTTAATACTCAGACTGACGGCGGGAAGCAGCATTAAAGGTGAGAGACGTCTGGGTCAATTCGCGTGACGAGCGTGACAATTATGGCAAAGCCTTTTTACAAAGCCCTTATTCGAAAGTAACTTTGCTGGCTGACGGAAAACAATAAGCCATTTTGAGCAAAATATTAAACAAGCTATTAATAAACTATTATATAGGTAACCTGTGTCGCCATGCGTACATTCCTTTGTAGTTTATAACTAACTGACCCGTGGTTATCAACGCACTTACATACAGGTCAACGCATTTCTGAGCTATCTTTATCTCCTTTCCTTGATCGTGTAGCGTCCACGGCGTCGTGATATAATATTTTAATAACAAGCTCTAAAATATATTGCTTGCAACATTTTAATTATAATTATAATATTTTTAAATTTGCTCTATTTTTTTTTAATGACTTATGCGCTAACCCTTAGTAACAAAGTGAGACAATTGTTTATGATACAGTCAAAAATAATATTTTTGAAATAATCTACCTTGCCGTCCCATCTATAGACTTGGATATACGCATTCTCGTGCATTATAATCTTGTCGTGCGTGGATAGCTATTTTTCGTTGGTACTGGCCGTGTAGTGGCGTTGTAAGAATATCCACTATCCCATAACATTCCGTGGGTGCCATAAGAGGTCACAGAGGGAAAAGAATCAGGAGATGGGCAGAAGCGTTTCCCCAATAACTACTAATAATAAAAAATGCGGTTGCCAAGCCTCTTGCCAAGCGTGTCAACTACGGCTATCTATGGCGGGGACCGATGTTCAGCAGTGGACTTTCATAGGCTGTAACGGACTGGAGCAGATTGAAACTCAGTCTGGAGGAGTTGTATCAAGCTCAATGAACTTATCATCGCTAAAATAATATATCAAACTCTCGGGATATCATTTGTACCTTGTGAACACAGTTTCTTGTAGTAACATTACTGTATTTTTCATATTAAAAATAGACTGAATTTGATTTTATCACAGTTTTTGCAGTCATTTTATACAAACTATTTAAAAAAAAAGAGTTCTTCTAGTAGTAGTAGATAAATTATACTACTTTACAACACTTACATAAGTCACAATTCCGTCAATTTTTCAACGGACTTTCAATAAAGGAGAAGGAAGTTTGGAAGCTTTAGACAGTACTATTCTGCACGAGTGCGTGAGCAAGTACGGGTGTACTCTCTATTCCGCCAATCTCATAGCCAGATATGACAAAAAACCTATACAACCAGAGTCAGATCACGCGTAATACCAACGGCTTTACCTACTTATCAAGGCGTTAGGTTTAAAAATCGCTATCTTTCGGCAATCTGGGATGCTACAGATATTTTCTGAACAATAAACCTGACCAGGGATTCGAAACTGGGACCCCATGATCAGCAGTCGCGTTTACGACAACAAGATACGAGGTAGTCAGATTCAGTCTAGAAAAATGAGTAAGGAAAACGAGTAGAGTAACACCCTCTACCTGTTTCTGCCACCAAATAGCAGTGTCTGCACTGGCGTGTTCGATCTGAAGCAAAAAGAGAGCGAGTATAATTACGGGCCATGAGATATTCTTCCTAGTCCACAGAGGTGACAACGCATCTATAGTCCTTGTTTGTTTGTAGTTGGCTGAAAGTGTCCACAGACCACAGTAGCCACTTACCACCGCGTGTACTGTATGTTCCTTTAGCAGTTTAGTGTTACATTACTCTACTCTAGGAAGTGTTTCAATAATCCGTTAAGACCGTTAAGATGGCGGTCCTTAATTAAAAATAACCAAACCACTTTAATTTTGATTGGCATTGAAATTTTCTTAAGTTCATTGTTTTCCATCTCAATAGTCAAAACTGCTATGAACTTCCTCATTCGACAAGGAATTAAGGATCGGATAATATTTCTATAGGTAACTCATCACTCACCATATGTACAATTTTTCAATTAGGACAATTTTAATTAGTCTTTATTTCCTTCGCATGTCTATTGGCGACCCGCATGTGATGCAATGACTCAAACCGTTAAACTTGATGATGGTTAATCAAAATTTCTACTTTGGCCTTATTTGGCATTATATGATCACAAATAATACAGACTATGAATGGCTTGTACGTTTCACTGATTTAACAACTTTAGCTGGGATTTGAATTTAGAATCTGTGACTCAACTTTAAGTAATAAATATTTGGAGCTCTGTCCACAGAGCCCTGCAGTAGTATTAGCATGGTAAATACACATAAATCTTATTTTGTTTACATATCTTTCGCCAAACCTTAAAAGCACACTTAATATGATTTTTCTCTGTGTATCAATATTGAAATACGAGATTATTAAATATTTTACTCGAGATTTTTCAAGTAATAACATTTTGCATATTTATCCGCGCTGGTACAAAGAATAACTTGATATATCATTCTATTTTTTAGTTTAGTATTATTACTAACATAATGTAAATAACGATTGTTATTGTATATATTATATTATATAATATTTTTTTATATTATTATTTTTTTAATTATTTTTTTTTTCTTTTGAGACAATACACAAACTTAAAATCGAAATTAACAACGCATGTTTTGAATGTGAGAATTAAGTACTGCACGTAATCGAAGTAAACCCACCACACCGCTACTCCTAACACCACTACACTAGGTGCTGGGATTAGTGGTGACGGGGATAGTGCACGCAATTGAGGGAGGGCGGGAGGTGCTCTTCATACTAGGTAAGACACATCATTTTATTTTATAACGCGGATATTTGCGAAGTAAATTTTTCTAAAAGCTTTTATATAATGGATTTCCGCAAAGTAACGCCTGATTCTATTAATTATAATATCCACTACATTTTGTGGGTAGCAATATCTTTCTGATAACAGCTGAATAAAAATAAAAGCCGCTTGCCAAACGTGGCAACTGTGGCAGATATCCTCCCTGTAAGATAATCTATAGGGGTGGCCTAAGTTCAGCAGCGGACTTATGATGGGGGCCACATATGGGACCATTACAAGTAATGGTAATTGTATTTGTTAGATATTCTTTCATCACTAAATTTTAAGTAAGCTTGAAAACATCATAAGAAGGTAGGATTTGGTTATAAGTAATTTACAGGTTTCCTTGGGCTGCGTAAGTTGTTAATCAGGTGTAATGTTAGTTACTTTGTTACTTTAGTGAGACCAAGCCTGTGAATGACGTAAGATTTTATAAATTTAGATCAGTCATTATTAACAGTCTTGATAGTACTGTGCGCGGGCCAAGATGGGACCGGCCCATTTCAGGCTCTCCGAGAGCTACAGAATTTCTTTGATTGACAGAATTTGTAACGAGGTTATCTGCAATAAGATCAGCTTAAGGTATCTAAGTAAGTATATACATTTTGTATAATAGTGAAATAAATATACGAATATTATTAAGCTGACGTATGCAAGGGCTCAGGAACTTATTTTGTGGCATTCCTTGGGAAAGGCCTA
Source organism: Parnassius mnemosyne (assembly GCA_963668995.1). NCBI lineage: Eukaryota > Metazoa > Arthropoda > Insecta > Lepidoptera > Papilionidae > Parnassius > Parnassius mnemosyne. The sequence goes on along the minus strand of CAVLGL010000126.1, from coordinate 10,000,532 downwards.
TGTTCAGCGGTTGTCTTGTTAAGGACTGTAATGATGACGATAATGAAATAAATTATACACGTGGGGTCCTAGCGCTATAAGGCTTTTTAAGGAAATAGCAAAAAGGTTAGTCGACATCACAGGAGACCGATTCAAAGTGGGAAAGCTCCCAGCATCTTCGAACCTTGCCTAAAGGGACTCCTTTTTAACAATACATTTTAGTTATTATATTATATTTTTAAGGTTTTTAGTTTTAGGTTCACTGTTCTAGTATATATTTTATTTTATAAATTGTATAATTATTTATGGAAATATAATTATATACTGTTAATATTTTTCTCCTTAGCCAGTCCGTAACTGTCATAATACTTACCGGATTGATAATCACAATATTTAGCTCGTTTGACACTGCTCCCCATCGCTGTTCTGGATATTTCATACATTTAATATACTAGGTGGTAAAACAACATCTATAAAAGACCGCAAGGTCTGTCTAGCCTATTCCATAATCCCCTCTTACCTCACACATCGAATGAAATGTCGATATAAATACAGCAATAGCTAAAAGATTTGTAATTGACCTTCTTTTTAGTATTACTCTTCTCATCTTGCCGCAGCTCCAATTCGAATTGGACGACCTTTATATCCTTTGAATAAATTTGACAAACACGCTGCTTTTTCTTGTGGCGTCCTTTTACTATCGAAAAAAGTAAAACGACCGACACTTGTAATTGAATTCGGTTTCCACTATAAAATGCTCGAGTTGAAATCAATGTAATATGCACTATTAATTCCATATTTATGAAATAACTTTCAATTTTTTTCTCAATTCATAATTAAATAGCAAAAGTCAACCATAATGTAAAACGCTATCATTCTTACGAAAGCAATTCTCTCAAATAATACAGCATTAGATGCACTATTTGTAAGACAGTACATTCCACGCCAGTTCTTATGATTTTAGCAAGTGAAAAACAAAGTAATTCGATTAAAAAAAAGCTGCAGAAATAAACTCTGCTGTGATTGCACAGTGGAATATAAAATGCGAGCACGTGGGTGTGGCCCCGATATTATAATTATTTTGGTCTTGCAATGGGAAACGTCTCGCCCGGATCAGTGCAAGTTTTTGAACAATGATTATATTAGAGATGCGCTTTTATTTTGAAGTTCGATTTAAAAGTTTTTATTTTAAATTTCTTGTTTATTTTGGTTGTACTCCTATTACCGATATTACAGCTGACTGATCAGCTGTGTCCCCATAGGACGTTATTTATTATTATGATAGTCAGTTTTAATTACGATAGTTAGTAAGTCTATCATAATTTTGATTTACATATAATAAACAAAAGTTCATAAAGTTTCAGCCTTATGAAATTGTTTTTATTATGTCGGTGGTCACGACATGTTTGATTGTGCACCCGAGACACCTGATTCTAATACCCGCTTGACTGATCGTAGGATTTTATTGTAAATTATGTTTATAATAACCTAAGAAAAAACCGGGCTTAATATATTCAGAGACTTTTTTGGCTCTGCCTCTTGGACTATAATGTCGGTATTCAGAGACAATCTTGAGCTAAAACTCTAACTCCACAATGTAGACAAAAAGTCTAGACCATACTATGTTACTTGGTTCACTTTTCTGTTTAAGGGTCCGTTTGGGTAGGTACCACACTGTTACCTATTACTGCCACCAAATAGCAGTGCTTTCGTTTATTTCTGATCTGAACGATATAGCGAGCCAGTATAATAAGTTGTGAGGTATTCAATATTAGTCCTTAGAGGTGACAACGAACCTGTAGCCTTCTTTGTTTGACGTTTGCTGGTTAACTCAATTTAAAATAAAGTGATGAACATGGAGTACATCACCGAATTTCGGTCAATGTGGCCAGAATCACGACCTACCAGAACAGGATGAAAGCGTACGAGTCACTACAGCTCGAGACTGGTACACTATCTATTAACTTTTTCTCATCTCCATGGAACTACAATCCGACACGACCGGAGCAGGCTCAGGCGCGGGATCGATACTTTTAAGTACTTTTCGAGAAAATAATTTTCTATGCAGAAAATCTCATTAGCAGCCCGGATGCCTAGTAATTGATTTTGGCCCGACCCGTTATTTGAACCCGCGACCACATGACCAGTTGCGCTTATGACCACAAAACGGTATTTAAGAAAATATATAAATAATAATAATAAATCAATGTATCGAGTGACATATTTAATAAGTTATGCATCATTAAACACAAAAGCATTCTGTGTAAATTTATGCTCTGTTTCAATATTTAATTTTATCAAAAGTTAAAACCGGCACCAGTCAGTAATGCATCAAAGGACCCTTATTAAATAGCTGGGGTAGCATTGCTTAATGAACCTATACGATATCGTATGCAAAAGCATAAGCGAATATAACAAACGTTTTGTTTTGTTTATTTTCATCCTTTTAGGAATGACAATAAAATATTTGTTTTTATAAGTAACTATTATTTGGTGGGTCTAATTGCAACTTTTTCAGTTATTATTTCTTTAAAATATTGTATTGTGTATCTTTTGATTTCTTGTTTATATCATATTAGAAATTGAAGAGTATATTTCTGTTCGCGACGGCCTAACGACTTTAAGAAACAACGTGATGAAAGAATATTGTTTTGTATAAAAAGTGAAATTACCAACGAAATCGAGTATATAGTTTGTTAATATAGTTTTACAGTGTGTTTATAACTCTTAATATATTTGTATAGATTGTCGTTTTAATAATAGTTAATATAAACAACTTTAATCGTTTAAGAAAAAATCGACCAATCACACCGCGTCATATCGTAGAACTTTCTGGACATTTAATTAACTGCACAATAGTTTATACTAAAAATAATGACAATATTTTTGTGTTCTAAAAGAGTTGTAAATATAACATTTAGTTAGCATATGGTAGGTATACAGATTACGATAGTGAAGAAATAATTTGTATAATTAAACGCATTTGATAATTATAGAAAAATTAATGAATTAATGTACCCATTTATTATGAAAATTTGGAACATTTCGTTTAATAACTTTTTAAAATGTAAATATATTGAATAACTTTTATCATATACTGATAAAGGACCAAGATTCCGATTTAATTATGTTTAGCATATTAGTGTAAGATTTAACCTTATATAGAAAATATTGCAATTTGTGCTAATTACATAGTGAAAGTGTTTTAAAATAAAGAGGCAAAACGGAAAATGGCAAGCGGCTCACTATACAGTATAGCCGAAGTCTACCTTATGGGGGCGAAACCCAGTAACGTTGTAGTAGGAAGAACTACCAGTGACAAGCAGTAGTATCCGGTAGTAGCTGAAGTGACTAGTAGCAGAACATAGTGAACAGTAATAGTGAATTAGAAAAAGTGTTAGCTAGCCGAAAAAAGTGGCAACTGAAAATTCGCAGTTGCATATAGTGAAAAAGTGTTAGCTAGCCGAAAAAAGTGGTAACTGAAAATTCGCAGTTACATATAGTGAAAAATTGTTAGCTGGCCGAAAAAAGTGGTAACTGAAAATTCGCAGTTACATATAGTGAAAAGTGTTAGCTAGACGAAAAAAGTGGTAACTGATATTCACTGTTACACAAGTGATAAAATCAACTAGTTTTAGTTGATTAATAGCTGCTAGTCAGTAGTGTTAGAAAACCAGCTACTACCAAGGGATATTTTGATACTACCAATAGATATTTTGATACTACCAATAGATATTTTGATACTACCAATAGATATTTTAATACTACCGCACATTTTTTATTAAATCTTTTGAAATATATAGTGACCAACCAATAGTGAACAACCGTAGTTGAACAACCGTATTCAACAACCGTGGTCAATAAATAATAATTATAAAATATCGCGACTAATCAATCAGTCGAACCGTTGACCACTCCCTTGCTATTTGAATTTATAAATCGTGCATTTTAATTTTGAACCTCAGTCGACAGTTTTCCAGCAGTACACACAGAGACGGCAGTGAAAGTATCCTCCGGAACCTATTAGGAACGTAATGTAGGACGTGAGCGACTCGCGGAGTATCTTCGACAACATATACTCCGGAGAGTTACACCCGTCCGGCACAATTTCTTTGTTTTTTTTTTTGAAACCATATCAGCTTGCGTGTTCTTGCAGATATAAGATATAGTACGGAATACACTTCCAAGATAGTATTGTTAATCGATTTGAACAGCAATATATTTAACCAGCTGGTAAATACCCGGCGCGTTGCCGCCGTAGAAAAAATAATTGTGGAAGTATCGTTTTAAATTTAGACGTCCCAGTCTCGTCCGTCTTTAATTAGGATTCATAATACAATCATTGGAATTGAATGATCTATATCATTCAAATAAACTGTCGTTACGATACGCGCGCCACCTAGTGTTAGTTAATTGTACTATGCCTATAGCCTTTGCGCAAGTGGAAGTAATAAGTTGACAAAGTTTTAGCGCAATCTGATGAACGGCATAAAATATGAACAAACAGATATTAATTTTTATATATTAGATAAACGAGTTTTTGTAGTAGTAGACTTTCTTGCGATATTACAGTGAAGTTTTGGAATTAAGATAATTAATTGAATCAGGCGTTACTTTGCGGAAATCCATTATATTAAAGATCTTAAAAATTTATTTATTTATTCTTTTAATCTGTGAATAAATGTATTGTAATTTTGTGAATCAATTTTAATCCACTTCGAGACATCTAAGTAATCTAAAATGTTTAATATTTTATAACTATGCCCTAGTATTTTCATCATATTATTGCTTATAATTAAAGCGTGTTCTACATATAGGTTTTATTTAAGTCTAATATTAACCAACCAAACTTTATTCCCATAAAGTTTTAAAGTATTCTGAAGTTATTAGAACATAACTTAAAAACAAAATGGGTCAGCAGTAAATAAGAGTGTTTATGAGAATATTCCCACTAGTCCGAAAATACTGCAGCTGGGATAATTTGCCGGGATCGGGAAAGTGACTATCTAGCGTTGATCCAAAATATGTAAAGGAACTATTGGTTCATGATGGACTTAATTATTGGAATCTTTAACTTATTAATACCAGAGTGCAAACAGCAACGCAGGCTGTGTTTCGTGAGGTGAATGACGAGATTGGAAGACCCTTTTTAATGATAACGAAGCAGGGTGGCAATTAATCTGTATTTTGGTTCTAATCGAGTATAGATTTAGGCGGCGGACGTAATAGCCACTGCATAAAATGCAAGCTGCACTACCATCAGGGGGACTGCACTATTTTATTGTGAAAATAGTCTCTATTAAATTATTAAGAAAAGCCAACTTCTCCAAAATATTCTTTTTTATTTTTATTTTCTTCGTCACATATTCTTTTAAGCCTCTCATCTCAATATCAAACACGAATTCTGTCAACCACACTATATTCAGAGCAAACTGTAACACTCATTAACACAATAGAACACAAAAAGGCCACCCATTCCCTTTAATTCATAGCATGTCAAAGTAACTACATTATTTACCCGGTGTATATATGATGCAAGAGAAATCGGGAAGATTTCTATGGGAGGCACAATGCGGATTTAGACCTGGAAGAGGATGCACGGATCAAATATTTTCTCTCCGCATGATCACGGAAAAGCTTCTGGCTGCTAACCAGAAGATTTTCTGTGCTTTTGTGGATCTTGAGAAAGCATTTGATAAGGTTGTAAGGAAGAAAATGTGGGAACTGTTGCCGGGGTATGGTGTGGATGGTCGATTGCTAAGGGCTGTGCAGTCTCTTTACTGTGACTGTAAAGCCTGTGTGCGGGTAGGGCATGACCTGTCACTCATGTTTAGCGTCCAAACGGGCGTAAAACAGGGTTGTGTCATGTCTTCCTGGCTGTTCATACTGTATCTCGATAGCTGTTTACAGAAGGTGAAATATAGCTGTTTGGGTGTGAAATTGGGTGACATAAAAGTAAATTGTCTGCTGTATGCTGATGATGCAGTGCTTATTGCACCATCAGAGGCAGAACTGCGGGCATTAGTTACGTGTATGAAAGAGGAATGTGAAATTAAAGGTCTCCGTTTGAATGCTAATAAAACTAAGGTTCTGGTATTTGAAAGGGAAGAAGAGAGAACGAAGTGTAAAATATGGGTAAATCAGGAATGTCTAGAACAGGTAAATGAAATTGTATACTTGGGGAGTGCTTTTAGCCGGGATGGAAGATGTGATTTAGATGTGGACAGGCGTGTCGCTGCCGGGAACAAAGTCAATGGTGCCCTGACTGCGTTAGTCAAAAGGCAAGGCGTAGTGAAGTGTGCACGCTTTGCAATACATAACGCAGTGTTGGTACCAACTTTGTTATATGGCAGCGAAACCTGGGTATGCCAGAAGAAGCATAAAAGCAAGTTGAATGCATTGGAGATGCGATCTCTTCGTAAAATGTGCGGCGTTACCATGGCCGACCGAAAGCGAAACGAAGAGATTCGCAATATGGCAGTTTTGAAAGATGACCTTATCACAAAAATTGATAAGGGCGTGCTTCGATGGTTTGGGCACGTTGAGCGAATGAGTGAAGACCGAATGGTGAAGAAAATATATAGCGCGAAAGTTATTATTAAAAGGTGTCGAGGTAGACCGAGACTAACTTTCGAAGACCATGTGAGGAAATTGCTCGAAGAGGGTAGGGTCAAGAGTACTCGGATACCTAGACGTGCATGTATGAAGAAGATAATGAATCTGAAAGAAGCGAAAGAGGTATGTAAGGATCGTGACACTTGGCGATCTGTTCTCTCTGGCTACCCCGTCAGGGATTGTGCGTGAAGATAAGTATAAGTAAGTATAAGTATAAGTATATAGCTAAACATTTCGAACTTTAAAATGTGTCTCATATAAATCATATTTCGCATGAACTATCAAATTATAACATAACTCGAGCTGTGCAAAACTATAAAATACCTTCAACATTTCTTTCAACATTTAACATATTTGAGTACATTCAGAAATTATAAATTATATAATTTAAATAATTTATAATTTCACAATTTGGAAATTTCACTTACCGCCAAGTGTATCATAGTCTTTCACAAACGTATTAACCCTCGCATTATTCAAAAATTATATGTGCGTGATAACAGAGAATTTATTCCATTTCTTATGTCGGAACTTTATCAGAAGATCCCACTTCTGATGTTGGTAATATCTTAGAAAATCCCACTTCTGATAGAAAAAATAATTTTAAATTAAAAAAATTGTACAACCGACTTCTGTGGGCCACAGAATCCATTTACCATCGGGTTGACTGTTTGTTCGTTTGTCACTCTTATTCTATTTAAAAAATACAATTTGGCAGATGAAATATCTGTCATCCATTTGTCGTACATTATACTTCCTTAAAGCGCGAACTAATTTCACACGTACATAACAATTTTGCATGCCTCGCGTTACCCGTGAAATTCGGTTAAGTATGTATTTTGGATCGACTCCAAAACAATTAGTGCAGTCAGAGCGGTGTACCCAGGCTAGAGAATTGAGAGAAACATTCTAAATGCAATTAATTCCGTCTGGTTTAGTACAACAATTTGTTACTACATTAGAAGCGAACTATGCGAAAAACGGTTCAGACTGATCAATTTCTAAATGTTTCAGACCATCTCTACTTTCTCGCATAAGATTAATAGTTGGCTTTTAAGCTGGAAGAACGAAATATCCAACTGTATATTGTTAAAAACTCGACAAGTTTTGCATAACAAAGCTTTCTGTACATAGCTTTCTGAAAAAGTAGTATAATTAGTAAAAATGTGTGTTTAAATTTTAAGAGAATCTAAGAATGGAAACTAGGTTAACACTCCAAATTTTCGATTACAAAATTTCTTTTTTTTTTATTTAATTCAAATCTCAAATGAATATAAGTGGTCATATTTCTGTATTTGGTAACATTATTTATTTTAGCAACATCTGAGTGAAGCTTATAAAAAATATAAGCAAATTATAAACATTAAGAACTTGGTGAGAAAGCAGCGTAACAAATTTATACCATCAGTTTTCATATCACGTCGAGGCGTTACAAAGTAATATTAAGTATGACAAAGTTTTCACCTGACTGAAAAGTTTCAACGAAGCACTCAAGAAAAATAAAATTTCTTCCTCTCCTATATCATCCAATACTATCCTATATTGAACATTTAAGCAAGCTGTTAGTTTTCGGATATACTTCTCTAAGCTAAACATTCTTAAGCTAATGGTTTATATGGATTAAAATCTAAATTTGATCGAGGATATTTTAAATATTTCATATTCATTTTCTTAAATCACACAGGTTGACTGCTAGAAAATATCATGTGTTATTCATCTACCATAGAAGGTTATTAAGTCTACCTTTTTCACCCTAATATAAACTTTTTATAATAAGGATTCTATTGCGTAAAGAAATATCATAAAGAAAAACAATTGAACGGCGCAATATAGAGTGCAGTAGTAAGCATCAAAGCATCTACGTATAGAGCCTTTCTCAACACACCCATATGATCTTAAAACTGCTTGAGTAATAAATCTTGATATAGTCTTCGTTGGCCGCCGCCAGTAAAAGTGATGTAAATCAGCCAGCCAGCTACCCAGCCCCACCTTATTGCGACCCCTAATCCTGGGGCGTCGACACGTGTAAGGCTGTCAACACCTCGACGTGGTTACTCAACTGTAGCTATCCACTAAGCAACGATTGTCTTAAAATATATCTGAGGGGTACAAAGGTCCCGTATATCTGTTCAAAGCAGATTTACTCCGGCGACATGTAAATGACAGGGAGACTAAGAGGGTTTCATCAAAGTGGAGAAGAAGACCCTTTACCGTTTATTATGTGGTAGAGCCACACTGCAGCTGTATTATGGTTGTAGCACGAATAGGTGAATTCGACCGAAGCAGGATCACAACAGAACACCAGCGTCACATAGCAGTTTAATGTTGCTGTGTTTCGTATGGTGAGTGTAGAGAAACGGAGACCCTTTTTCAAGGCATTCCATCGTAATTTTCAGGTGGGAAAACGTATATTAGTAACGTATAAACGTACGTAGGATAAACGTACACTGACATGCAGCTGTATTTGTCCCGACTGCAATACGTGTAGTTGAAAAGAAGGTTGAGGAGATCGCGGAGTACATAAGAGTTAAGAAGCAATACCAAGAAATAGCGCCACATTGTTAAATTTAAACTATATTTTTGTGCACTTCCCAACACGCCAAATTGAGACCTCCATGAAGGAAGAGTTTTGGTCGAATTGAATCTTGTACCGACTTTTTGCGGAAGGTTACATTGCAACGCAGCGTACCACGACGCAGAAAATACGTAATATAATAAATTAATACTGAAATAAATTAAGTGAATATTTTAGATAACTTGTAAAATTTTTAAGCTGATTTTTAATGACTATTTTATTGCTTAATGCAATCAATATAGCTTATGATATTTGATTCAGATTTGAATGAAATTTTAACCCACCTACAGTTAAAAGTCGATGTTGAACAGAGTAATTATTTACTATTTCTCGACGCCATGAATTTTAAAGTTGGCAAGAAGGCACTAGAGAACTTGCTGCAATTATTACAACTGCTACCAGTCTTTTTGAATCACAACTTGCACATTAGTTACTTGAAAATGTATTTTTCACTCAATTCGATAAAGAAACCAACATGCATTACAAACATGCACATTGCATTTGAAATCAAAATTTGTCATAAAACTCTGTTCTATCGAAAGGTAAAATTAACATAATAAAGAAAGGTGAAACATAAAATTTAAATTAAAAATTAAGATTTAGATTCTTAACATTAAACTAAATGCCAAAGAATGTAGTAACTTTCTATAGGTAAAGTCATTTTATCAAACAAAAACTGATTGTCTCTCAATATACGGAGAATAGATAAAAATGAAATTATGGATTCTTATGAATGGATTGGGCAAACATGTTAATAAATGTTTGTGTTTAAGCCATTTAGCGCCTTTTTTACGTACCACTTAATTGCTCCTTAAATGCTCTGTTAGAGTCTGTAGTTGGTTCAAGTTTTTTACTATTAGTTAATTTATATTTATTTTTGTTTAAATAATTGCTCTCAATTCGCACTATCTAATACCTTTAAACGATCAATGATTGTATATATACATAGTTGGAATCTCGGAAACGGCGTCAACGATTTTCATAAAATTTAGTGTGCAGGAGATTTTGGGGTCGATAAATCGAACTGGCTAGGATAAATTTTTAGAAAATGTCGTTTTATCTGTGTTTTCAGACAATGAAAAACTGCTACAATATCATTAGAATACGAAGGTAAATTTCGCCACGACCTACAAGATTATAACTTTGTTAGTAGTAGTTAGGGTAGGAAATCGGGCGGTTCTCGAACCAGAAAGTCCCGGTTCGAGTCCAGATGTCTCCATTCCGATTATTTTTTTCCCTGTTTTTTCAAGTTCATTTTTTTCTGAGAAAAACTATTATTGGGAGCCCTTTATCAACGCATATAATTTGTGTCTAAGTATATTTAAAAAAAAAAGCACGAAAAAATGACCGAACTTTAAAAAAAGAATACAGTAGTAATTACATTAGTAAAGAAACCGACATTGTGCAAATATTTTTACCCTTTAGGCGATGTTTCGGTACAAAGATAAAAGTCAAATTCAACTTAAACATAAACTGAAAAATATGACTCTTTCTGAGATCTATTGGCGAATAATAATACTATTTTTTTTAATTGAAATATAATTTCCAAAAACACGATTACCAAAAAAACTACCGAGTAAAGCTCAGTAATCCAGGTACTTATTAAAAAAAAAAAACATTTTTACAACATTTATTATAATTAATATAAAAAATAGTGTGTGTCTTGAAGACACACGATTGAAGTGAAACTTTTGTTAATTAATAGAATCAGGCGTTACTTTGCGGAAATCCATTATAATGGGGTTGTTATAAACTAATTTGTTTAATTCCTCGTAACTATTCTTCTGTACTCTAACTGTTCCAGCATACACAGTCGTAGCCCTTTATTACAAGAGTATGTAAGACTTTAAAGGAGTGGTCATTGGCTAGGCTGTGTCCAGTGTCCAAGAGATGTTTAGCAAAATGTGATTTATCGGAATTACAATTCCTGTACGCGGCTAAATGCTCTTTATAACGTGTTTCGAAGTTGCGACCAGTCTGACCCACGTAAACGGCTTGGCATTCATCACAAACAAGTTTATAAACACCAGACTTTAGACGAATATCTAACTTATCTTTATTATTACAGATATTCCTAAGTGAATTGTTTGTTTTGAACACCACGTTAACGCCACTCTGTCGAAGAGTATTAGAATAAGACCACCATACTTCTGCTCCACGCCTCCGGAGTAGTCCTACCATGAAGGACGGAATTCAAGAGCTTCTGAGGGATTTCAAGAAACGGTTTTCTACCCGCTTTCAGAAACTCCGCTATAATTCCATCCTCGCCAGGGGCCTTGCCGTTTTTAAGGTGCTGGAGAGCAAGTCCAATAAACACTGTTATATAGCTTATTTGCATGGTCCCTTGGGAGAGAGGTAAAGCCCTAGTGTGGGATGCTACTTGCGTATACACTCTGGCGGCCTCTCATCTCAGGGGTACCTCGTTTAGAGCCGGGGCGGTATCAGAGGCAGCTGAACTGAGTAAGTGGCACAAATATGAGTCTCTGAGAGATGACTACATATTTGTGCCATTTGTTGTAGAGACTATCGGTCCGTGGGGTCCACGTGCGGTGAAGTTCCTAAAGGAACTCCATCCGCGGCTGCTCGTTGCTGCTAGTAATAAGAGGGCTGGTTCTTTTCTCGCTCAAAGGCTAAGTATAGCCCTTCAGCGGGGAAACGCAGCCAGCGTTCTTGGCACGATACTGCGGGGAGTAGGACTATATGCTAATTTAAGTTTCTAGTTTTAGTATATTTTTTTATTATTATAGTTTGTAATATTTTTATACCAAAAATAAAAATTAAATATATCTAGTTGTATTTTTGATTGTTTTCGAAATTAAATGTCAAAAATCAAGATTTTTTTTATAGGAGAGGGGGCAAACGATCATGCGGCTCACCTGATGGTAAGTGACTACCGCCGCCCATGAACAGCTGCAACACCAGGGAAGGAATCGCAGATGCGTTGCCGGCCTTTTAAAAAGAAGTACGCTCTTTTCTTGAAGGTTCCCAAGTCGTATCGGTCCGGAAAAATCGCTGATGGTAATCGATTCCACAAGGAAGTCGTGCGAGGAAGAAAACATCTTCCAAATCGCACAGTGGTGGACCGCCAATCATCCAGATAGTGTGGATAGTATCGGGAGTTCTGCCGCGATGTGCGTTCGTGAAATTTGGCGGCTGGGATTAATCCGAACAATTCCTCAGAGCACTCCCCGTGGTAGGTGCGAAAGAAAATGCTCTCTGAAAAAAAATCTCTTCGCAGTGCCAATGAATCGGAAAGGACTCGGTCGTCGACGATTCAAGCCGCTCTGCGCTTGATGCGTTTAAATGGAAGGAGCTGGCACTGGGGAGCCCCTGCCCAGAGATGGGAACAGTATTCCATGTGAGGCCGAACCTGCGCCTTATAAAGTTGCAGGCGGTGTGCCGGCATGAAATACTGTCCCGCTCTGCTGAGCTCGCCAAGCTTTTTAGAGGCCAATTTGGCCTTCTCTTCGAAGTGACCACGAAACTGCACGTCACTCGATCTCTATCGAAGATCTACTAATTGCCTCTACCTATATATAATTACATGCTGTGAGACAGTTTTAGTTCTTAGATGTCACAACGCCGTTGCGATTCTTCGTTTGATGTTTTTTATAAGTGTAAATTATTGAAAAACATGGAATATAAAAAGTAAAAAATCATTTATTTCTAAAATTAATTGCAGTTTGCAGACAAACATTGGAGAAAACGAATATGAACATTCGGTCTGACACTAGTGCTGTTATACAGTTGCTCATCATAAGCCTGAGTATTAGAGATGCTTTTGGGCTTCCTGCTGACACTACTGTTTGAAAACTAGCCTGTAAATTATTTTTAAATAGATGTTTTAGATTTATGAATAAAAGCCATCGGCATGAATGGGCCAGATTTATAACTTGGCAACGAACTGGTTTACAAATATTGCAAATATGTCTATGTAAAGGATGATTAAAATTAATAGTTCTAATTTCAAATATCAGTAATATTGTCGTTCGTAGATAATAAGCGATGAGTATACATTATTTTGAGGAGCGAAATATTATAGTGATCTGAAAAGGCCTTTCTTTATGTATATTATATATATATTTTATTATAAAGCTGGAGAATGCCTCCAACTCCCTTTGATATGGCAAGGAAGTCTAATAAGTTATATATGTCTAAATATGAAAAAATGAAAGAAGTTGGTAGAGGAAATTTTCAGTACATCCTGTTAAAACATTTAGTGGTGAAATTGTTATAATAATATGACATGTCGAGCAATGTCACATTGTAAATAGTTCTTGTAGGACACTGGTAGAAATTGTACTACATGCATAAAATATAAAGTCAAATCCACTCCCTTTCGAAGTTGGTTAAAAGAGTCATTCAAGTCAGAAAAGAGTCGTTCAATCAGTCTTTAATTAACTAAAAAGAAAACTTAATATAGAATATATTATTTTCCTCTTCATCAGCTGATAGCTATCTCCAGCTGGACATGAGTTTCTCTCACTATAGGGAGAATACGCAATAATGGCCATGGATGGAGGCACATTGTCAATCGAAGTACCAAAAAACGCACATTTTTTGACGCTGCTTCTCAATACTGGTTTGTAAAATTAATATCGTATCATATAGGAAATGGTATATTATACAAACAATTTTAGAAAGACGTAGTTTTCCTTGTCTTTCTCATACCCGACACCCATGGTAACAATTTGGAAGATAATTTCTCTTACGCCGGTATCACACGGCATATTTTTTATATCCACATTTCATTAAAATAGTATGTAATCAGTTAAAATTAATACAGTATGGAATTATTATATAAATATATTATAACTATTCACGCGATTCAGAACATACTGTAACAGATATTGAACCAGCAGTGTCCGGACGCAGATCTATTTGCAGTATCAATATTAATTAGTGCACTTAAATTATTGTGTTATGCGTGTCGACGAATATTCGTTTAAAATTAAGCCCTTACAGTTACTCATTGATAACGAAAAATCTTGCTTTTTGCTAGCTAATGAAACCGAAATATTTGTTTATGCATATTGTTATTGTGTAAAAAATCTAAAAAAAAAAACTATGTAAGATATAGGGATATACATACAAATCTTATGAGTACATAGGATTTGAAGAAAATAAGTGCATCGCAGTAATTGTATTATTTTTAGGCAAATGACCTTCACGAAATCTTCATTGATTATGTTGTAATAAAACTGCACTACCTACTACTTAAGAATTGCACACAGATATGGGTTCACAAAATAAAAATAAATAGCGTGGTAGCGTGTAGTGAGAACGTATTTAATAGGCAAGATGACGTTACAAAAATATCCAGTTATTTCGTACAAAATACTATGTAAATTTAAATTATCCATTTCCTTTTTGTGTACCTATTGGAAAAGTCTGGAGAGCCGGTATACTTGCTATAGACTGTGAGGCATTCTATTTTAGTACTTAGGGGGAGGGGGGATCTCAAAGCATTTTGTGTTTCTGCTTCTTGCAGACCTACTGCACGTCAATCCAGCCTGACTACGACCTTTTTTGGAACCCTACGAACTCGCCTTTATTTGTGATTCACATTATGTTATTTTTATAATTTCTTCTGAATGTGTTTTAATTCAAAAAATAGATTATTATTATTAAAGATAAAATAAAATAAAGATAAAATAGATTATTGCTATTTCATGGCATACATATACCATGCGAGACATTTATATATTTTAAACTAACAGCCAATAGAAGAATTCAGTTATATAGTAATAAAGAATAATTGCTGAGACCAAAAGCCAAGAGAAAACTTCATCATAATATCAATATAATCTTATAAATTTTAATGTCAATTTCAAGACGTGGTTCACTTTTATTATGTTTTCAGTGGGTCTTGAATAGTACTCGTAGCCTCAAACAAACAAGATTTGAGAAATACATAAAATGTATTTTAGGAACACAATATATCTGAAATTTTATATACAAATATATATCACAGACTTAAAATATACACATCAGTATATACATATTTAAAAATCTAACAGGCTACTATAAAATAACAGACTAATATAGAGTGTTGAACTGTTGTGGTGTTTAAGTATGAATTAAGAACTTCAAAGAGGAGTCAGTTTGAATTTAGTTTTAAGGAGGAGGTTTTCAACTGGACTGTATGTTTTTTATGTACCTATGTTACGCGATAACTACAGCGAATCCCCTGGTATTGCGCTTGTTTATGGCGGTAGTCATTTACCATCATGTGAGATGCTCGTTTGCCCAAAACCCCCCACCCCCTCCCCATCCTCTTATTATATAAACAAAACAATTTTGAATCGATATTAATTTTTTTTATTAACTGGTTTCATATTAAGCGTTAAGGGTGGATAAATTGGTGAAGGAAACTTTTATATAACTATTTAGGTTAAATTCTTTATTTGTTACCTTGGGTTGGAATATTGCTTAGACCACTCAAAAGAGTCAAATATTTAAACTTGAAAAAGTAGAAATGAGCTTCGAAAAAAATGGAAAGAAGAAAATCATTTTAACATAATTTGATAGCTTTTGAAGTTGGTGTCGTAATTATTTAATATATGCAATACAACATCTATTACTTTCCAACAAGGACTTTCTTTATAATCGTTTGTAATGGAAAATCAATCTTAACATATCCCATTGTCGTTGCAACATAACTACTAAAGTTTTTGACCTAATTTTATGAAAGTTATTGGTATATTATACTCTTTCATTGTTAAATATTAGACGTATTACGTCGTTTATACTTCCCCCTAAAATTTTAAGATTTTATCATACTCGCCATGCTACACTCTGTTCTCCATCGCTAGATTTTGTGTTCAACATTTTTGAATGGATGTGCTTTCCGTCCGTTTATAAAGCCATATAAGATGGCTAGTCTTTTGGTTAAACTCCGACATTCAATTGAATCAGTGTTACCTTTAATGGACAGTTTAATGGCTTTGCCAATATTTTATTAATGTCCAATTCCACTCCTTGCTTTGTCCGACGTTCAGCTTTAAACTAAGCTATTGATCGATATCGAACGGTCAATTGTTGATGAGGTCGCGAACAGTTACTTGGTTACGGCATAGATACAAAACGTGTATTGACCGTTTCTTAGGGTGATGTAGATTCCGTATACATATGATTAATATGTATACGGAATCTACACTTGACAACTTGACGTTTGGTCAAGGTTTCGGATTTGCGCTTATTTTTTGGATAATTTATGTAGTATTGACGTCTGTTCTAATTTAAATATTAAGAACTTATAATTTAATTAAATATTCTATATAAGATAATAAAAAGGTATAAGGGAACAAGCAAGCGTAGTTTAATTTTACTAAGTTGAAGTTGTTATCAATTTTTTAATTTATCTAATTGATTCTTTCTATAAAAAAGCTTCTAAACATCTGGCCGTATAAGGGAGCTCAAGGTCCCTCATCAAGCTATAGAGATGGCTGCGCTCAAAGTTTCGCAGCGTGATATACTTACTACTAGGATATCTGTAGTAGAATCGAAGAGTTATCGATATCGCCCAACGGATCTGTGCAAAAATGAAAATGGATCGGTGATATAGATAGAAGATCCAACAACCAATGAACCAACAAATGGATGAAAGGATGAAATTGTGATAAACTGTACTGATGTTGATGATAAGTCAAGTAAGCTTTACCATCTTCGGCTGCATTATCACTTATCATCAGGTAGGATACTGGTATTTACGTGGTAGGGCCATGCTGCAGCTATATTAATAGTATAGTTGTAGCACGAATGGGTTGGCTCGACCGGGGAAGGACGACGCTCTCACAGAATACCAGCGTAAAATAGAAGCTTAATGCTGCTGTGTTTCGTATGGTGAGTGTAGAGAACCGGAGACCCATTTTACTGGAAAAGAGGCATTCTATCTTAGCCCTCACGGCTGACAAAGCATCTGCATTTTAATTCGCAAACGAAGATAGATGTAGATGTCTATGGGCCACAATATCCACTTACCATCAGGTGGACTGTGTACTCGTTTGTAAAAAATATTTTCCAGCAATAAATTAGAATATTATTGCCAATAAGCAGATTGTATTTCTCTGTGGCCGGTATGTTTACGCCTGTTTGTTTTATAACTTTGAGATTATCCGTCCTGAGCCCTTATTAAAAAAATATTTTTGAGAACGATGTAACGAACGAACGAAATAAACAGCGATAAGAAACGAATTTCCTGATCGGAATGAATTCTTTATAAAAAAGTATATATAAAGAATATATAGTCCTGTAAACATTTTACAGTCAGTAATATAAGTAAAATGTGTTTGGTCCCTTACAATAATAGATATTAACGCACAAATACTTTTATTTTTTTTATAGGATAAGGGTGACAAACGAGCACACAGACCACCTGATGGCAAGTGGCTGCTGCGGCCCATAGACATCTACATCTATCCTCTATTACAGATCAAAATGTAGATGCGTTGTCACCCGTGAGGACTAAGATAGAATGCCTCATTTCCAGTAAAAAGGGCCTCCGGCCACCTGCACTCACCAAGCGAAACGCGGGGGTAAACCTCTACTTCACGCTGGTTCGAGCCGGCCCATCCGTGCGACAGCAAAAGTTGCCGCGTGACTCTACCACTGTTAAAAAACATATTTGATTTTATTATTTTATCATTACATTGCTTTGGACTTGGGTAGAATGTCACCTTATTTTTGTGGGTGTGTTTTCCGGATGACCTATGCGATAGCGTGCGTTGTTCAAAAATGAAATGGCAGCTATACGTGAATTAACTCGCTTATCTGTAGAATGTTATTGAGTTTTAATCACTGCCGGTTCCCGCATTATAGGGATTATTTTCCTTAATTTTTTATTTTTACATTACGCTTGTCAGGTGAATTGACAATGGCAGCTCCTAAAGTTTCACATTTTTGAATCTGATTCTCTTTGCCGATTTGGTCATCTTACGCCTGGATTAAACAAGATGGTTATACCTCCATTATATCAAAAGCCATAAGATCTTTTTTGGCATATCCCATAATCGTCTCTTACGATGCCTATAGAATGAAAGGGCATGATGGATTATCTAACTTCGCTATTACAAGGTACTTATAGAATATCAGTAATTTTGTTTTAAATGTAAGGTCCCTGGGGTGTCGTGTGACCTGACTGGATGGAAAATGTCAGAAAGATCCTGCGGCCTCTGACAGATGGTTGTATAATCGCCTCGTTAAATATTTCAGATTTAAAATAACCCGACTAATATGATACTATGGTCGCATATCTACGCTACCTATCGAGAGTGGCGATATCTTTATGCTACTCTACATAGTTCTATATCGAGTCTTTTGTTTCTATGTAACACTCATGCCAGCTTTGTTACGCTACATTCAAACATCCCTATCATATATTTGCAATCATAATACTAACAGAAACATGACTTATCAAAGAAAGTCTAACTACTACTGGTTTAGTTCACAAACTTAGCCATAAAATAAAAAAGAAACTTTCAATATCTACTGAATATGAAATGATATAATCATAGTATGCGTCTAATCTGAGCAGGTTTATTTGTTTTAAAATTTTCAAACGTTTCACTATAAAACTGAGATTGTTTTAGATTGATGGCATTACGGGATATTGTTTCGAATTTAAAACGTTGCTACGTGGCAACCGATTCTCGCCTTTGAAATGATGATTTAGTATTTCGCTCACGTCGCCCAAGCTCCCCGTCAGTACCTGAGCTAATATTTTTTTCCGTATCAATTTCTTACGAAAATGTATTAAAATCATGAAGTGACTTAAATGAGTTTCGAATTAAGGCCAAGTGGGTACTTTCAGGATTTATAATATAGCGATACGTCTTGATGTAAATAGTACGTCATTTTCAGGGTTCCGTACCCAAAGGGTAACCAATGGGACCCTATTACTAAGCCTCCGCTGTCCGTCCGTCCCTCCGTCCGCCCGTCTTTTTTTATACGATAAGGGTGACCAACGAGCACACAGTCAACCACTTACCATCAGCTGATGGTAAGTGGTTGCTGTGGCCCATAGACATCTACATCTATCTTCGATAGATGTAGATTTCTGCCTCTAAGCGGGCTGTATCTAATTATTCGTAATAGGTAGACAGTTGAAATTTTCACAGAATATGTATTTCTGTTTCCACTATAATAAAAAATAATAAAAATAAAATTAATTCAAAATTAAAGGGGGCTCCCTTACTAAAACTAAAAACGAGTTTTACGATGGTAAGGAACCCTTCACGCGGAAGTCCGACTCGCACTTAACCGGTTATATAACATAATATAAAATAATATTTATGTTAATATCATATGAATCTTCGACTCAAATACATAAAATTTTATGTACAATTCGAAATGCCAACCTCACTTACATATGCATGTTCTCCGCATGCATCCACCGCATATAGCATGCATGGAGAACAAATTCAGACTAATGGAAGTAAACAATTTTATTTTAGGTCGATGGACGCGCATATTAAGATTCCTAAGCTAAGTATATTGTATGACTCGGAAAAAAATAATTCTTAGTAATTCTTAATTTTTTGTGCGATACAAAATTTCAATTACAGCTTTTTTATAGAATAAGGGTCACAAACGAACCCACCTGAAGATAAGTGAATGTGGTCCGTAGATATCTAAGATTAAGAATCAAAATGCAGATACGTTGTCACTCCTGAGGACTAAGACGGAATGCCTCATTTCGAGTAAATAGGGTCTCTGGTTCTCTACACTTATCATACGAACACAGTGGCAATAAGCGGCTTTTTTACGCTGGTATAATGTGAGTGCTTGGTCCTACCCCGATCGAGCCGATCCATTCATGCTACAACCATAATACAGCTGCAGCGTGGCTCTACCACATAAGATAGAGTTGAACGATAAAATTCAATTTAACACAAATCACACAATACGTGTAAGGTATTGATATAGGATAAGCCCACAAAGGACCGCTCCATAGCAGTTGCTACAGTCTTGGTATCTATTGTTCTTAGAACTAGTATGAGAAAGGAGTATGGCACCCGTTCAGATGGTAAGTTTTTTATCTGCGAAGACCCAAAACCCTGTTGGTTTGTATCGAACTTGCTCCCCTTTTCATACATATTTTTGCAGAGAATAATTCCAACATCTCTGTGTCACATTTGGTATAAAATTTTCGCTCAAAGGTCTCTGATTACGGTGACGAAGTAGGACGCCCATTTTCCTTTTGGATGGTCAAGAAACTTGTTAGGTAATACTTGCTCCCAACACGCTTCAACTAAGTACTGGTATATTTCAAGACTTGTTAATTTTATCATTGCCAATTATTGAGCTATAACTGACGCCTTTTGCATCAGGATTAATAATAATATACTATCCTGTTCATAATATGTAGGATATTCTATTTTAAACTTCTAAAACCATATCATTTTACGTTCTTCTTACCTTTTAATTAATAACTGTTCTATATTATAACATAATACACGAGTTGAAATAATAATAATAACCATGTTCTCCAGACCGATTTCGATCACGGCAGCCAGTCTCAACGGAGACTAGCCATCTGCTTTGGCCAGGATTAAAGTGCCCCATGTATGCGCAAGAACAGGTGCACTCTCTTGGCAACTAGGGTAATTAATTTATTATTATTGTTATTATTTTTGCTATAATTTTATTACAGACTAGCTGTTCCCCGCGACTTCGCTCGCGTTACGATTGGATTCAATGGGTTTTAATTATTTTTGCGCGGAACCATAATTCTTTTACTAAAATAACATCAGCTATCTGCCAGTGAAAATCCCGTCAAAGTAGGTCCAGCCGTTTCGGAGATTAGCCGGAACAGACAGACAGACAGACAAAATTTTTAAAAATTATGTACTGTAAATAATTTTATATGCATTTAGTAAAAAGCTGTTATTTTGACATTACAAATAGACACTTCAATTTTATTTATTTGTGTAGATGTATAGATTGATAAATACCTTAAACAAAACCAACGTAGTAGCAGCGTAAAAAATCCGCTACCACAGAAATAGGCTTTGTTATGCTTGATCTTGTCTTATCATCTTTTTTTATCGTTTTTACATCTTTAATTTATCTTTCTGGATTTCCGCAATGTTACGCCTGTTTCTATAATAGATTAAAAACGCCTTATTTGGTAAATAACATTTTCTCCTTCCTAACTAATTTGTTAAACTTAAAATGCTTGTGTTAGTGATGGTTAATGATACAACTATAACATACAATTTGAAGTCTTGAATTTTAAGCTCGCGTTCCGGAACCCTTTAGGCCCAAAGTTAACGTCCGTATTGGATTCCTTGGCTTATTTGATAAGACTATTGAACTTGTCTTAATTATGATATTTTTGTATACGAGTAGTTAGCTTTTAATGTAACCTACAGTGACAAATTCTTCCCATTTGCAATGTCTCAGTAAAAAATCTCCGACTGTATTATTCATAAGTTGAATTTAATAATAAACGCATCAATTTATTATCCCGCGTGCTATCAATCTTACACAATAATCTTCCCCTTAAGTGCTCTCTCGCAATATTATTTATTCATGAACAATTTGCGATGCAATCAAATCAGATACATAGAGCTCTTACAACGTCAAATCGCGTTTGACTTTGATAAAATACTATTAATAACATCTTGCTTATCTTTGAATTTTTAAAGTCTTTTGAATGCCATAATGTTTCATGTCAATGTTGGAGGGCTTTTAACCAAATCATTTTTAGGAGTTTGTAATGTGTTTTAAAAAAGGCTTTTTTAAATCGGTATCCATTAAGAATCACTTTCTTTTTTAATTCTATCCGTCCGTTTGGCTGTTCACTGACAAAAGACTCCTTTTCTTCGGAATGGGTATATCTATCTCTTTGGAATTAATATTAAGTAATAAGTTCTAGTGTATCTTGGTGGTTTAATAATTCAACGCTATTAAAATATATGCTATTTAAGTCACGTATTATTTTGATACTTGCAAACTCATTCAACATAATATATATGGTACTACCCGTTGACCTATAGTCATAGCAAGTACTTCCAGCACAAGTAAGAGAAAAATTCAAAAATTGTAAATTTGAACTAATATTGTAAATATACATATATATTGGATAACCGCAAAGTACCTAATGAAAACTTATAGCGTGCTATTTATTATTATACATATTTAGTGCCGATGTAGCTTTGATGATAAAACTCACTGGCTTAGCTAAATAAAAACCTATTCACTCTTGTATGGTAGATGCCCAAGTTGTACGAATACAAAATAAGGTTTCTCCACTTACTAATAAGGCTAGTGCATAATGGATTGGGAAATGGATGGAATGGATGGGGCATACACTGAATGGTTGAATATCGAAAAAGGTGTTAGAGAGGGATGTATAGTGTCACCGTGGCTGTTTAATATGTTCATGGACAATTGCTTGACAGATTTAAAAGAGAATGAAAGTGGGTTGAGAATGAATGAGTTACTCGTCAAATATTTTGTTTATGCTGATGACCAAGTATTACTTGCGTCTTAGGCCGAGGAGTTGCAGGAGATGGTAACTGTTATGAGTGGAGCTTTTGTTAGAAAGAGAATGAAGATTAATGTAAGGAAGACGAAAATGATGGTTTTTGAAAGAGATGAGGCAGTGACAGACTGCTATATCGTGATTGGAGATGAATAAATTGAACAGGTGAAGGAGTTTGTGTATCTGGGTTCAAAGTTTACAAGAGATGGAAAGTGAGAGAGTGATATCGAAAGAAGAGTGAATGCAGGAAACATGGTGAATGGAGCTTTGCACACCTTTATGAGCAGTCGGAAGGTATCTAACAAGGCTCGTTTGGCTGTGCATGAGGGAGTGTTGGTTCCGACACTCATGTACGGAAGTGAAAGTTGGGTATGGCAGAAGAAACATGAAAGCAGAATAAATGCAGTTGAGATGAGAGCGTTACGAAGTATGATAGAAGTTAAACTGAGTGACAGGATAAGAAATAGTGAGATAAGGAAACTTTGTAGTCTGAAAGAAGATGTAGTGACAAAAATTGAGAAAGGTATGCTGAGATGGTTTGGCCATGTTGAGAGAATGAATGAAGAACGATTGACAAAAAAAGTATGTAAGGCGAGTGTGAATGAAAGTGTTGGAAGGGCGGACCTAGGCGGACGTATCAAGACCAAATCGCGGACGTCTGAAAAAAAGCCAGGTCAAGAGTACCCTTAACCGTAGAGCATGTATGAATTGAATAATGGAAGCGGGCAAAGCGAAACAAGCCCTGTTGAATCCATTAGCCCTGTTGAATCCACTGTTTTTCTTGGCATCACTCTCGATGCAAAGCTTCAGTGGGGCCCCCATATATCCAAACTTACAAGCAGACTAAGTTCTGCAGCCTATGCTGTAAAGAAGATTAGAGGACACACTAGTGTCCAGACAGCTATATTAGTTTATTTCAGTTATTTCCATAGCATAATGTCTTATGAGATTTTGGCTATGGGGAAATGCGGCTGATTCAGAAACTATTTTTGTTTTACAGAAGAGGGCCATTAGAGCTATTAACAATCTAAAACCGAGAGAGTCTCTTAGAGATAAATTAAATTAGAGATAAATTTAAAGAAATAAATATATTAAATTTGGCCTCTCAGTATATTTACGAAAATTTAATGTATGTTCACAAAAACAAAGGTAGTTTTAGTAAAAAAAGTGATATACATTCTGTAAACACTAGGAACAAACACAAGCTAGTGATACCAGTTTCTCGACTTCACAGAGTCAGTAATTCATTCTTGGAGCAATGTATACGCTATTACAACAAGGTCCCGGAAAGTGCACAGGCTCTCTCTATTAGCAAGTTTAAATGTTTTGTTAAGTTGAAACTGTATAAAAAGGGTTATTATAGTATGTTTCTAAAATAAATTTTGTATAATGATTATAAATTTTGTACTTATATAGTTTGTACACAACCATTATTTTAAAATTTGCTTTAAAAAAAGTCCCGCTGGGTTTCTTGCTGGTTCTTCCCAGGACAAAGGTTTTTTTTTCGAACCAGCGGTAGAGTAGGGAATGACTTTTAGTAAGAATTACACATGTGATCTATATTGAATAAAAAATTATTCTATTCTATTCTATTCAAGTATGTAACGATCGTAGCAAGTGGAAAGAAGTGGTCACTGCCTACCATTACGGGAAAGAGACGTGATTATATGTATGTATGTATGTATAATGGATTATACTTTAATACAATAAAAACTTTTTAGTATTTAACCATAAAGGCTTGAGACACGAGTTATATCCAAACAGCAGATGGATTAAAGCTGCAGCACGTACGTTAAACCTTTAGTAGGAATACATTCTTACAGAATACTAGTGTGATAGGAACATCATGCTGTTGTGAATTGTATGGTGAGTGTAGAGACCCGAATATTTTTGTACTGGTAATGGGAATTGCATCTCAATCCTTATAATGACAGATGTACATAGGTGTCTTTGAGCAAGCGCATCCACTTATATTTAAGATGGACTATGAGCTCGTTTATCATCCTACATCATTATCGCCATTACATCCTATCAAAATCCACTACTGAACATTGGCGTACCATATAAATTGTACCAATTTAGGCTGTATCATAGTGACGGATTTTGCCATAGTTATCACTCTTGGTAGGATTGGAAATATGCTGCTCATCTCTTTTTTCATATCCCTCTGTCGCCACGGTTTGTCACTGACTTGCATATAAATAAAGAATTGCACTTGCGATTGTGTATGTATTGTCAGTTGATAGAATGTTATTACTATATTTTTTTCAATTTACATACTTATGTCAAATTAAAAGTTTTATTTTCTCAACTTTTTTTTCAAAAAAACATACAATAACTTTTTAGTAATAACATTTTTTTTTCATGTAAAACAATGATTAAAAAGTAAATGTCAAGCCCTGACAATTTAGTTGTGAGAAAATTGCTCGAGACATGTGACTAAAATTTTAGTAGTTCTTTTTGTGTTGTGTGTTTTTATATTTTATGTAGTTTTTTTTTGAGTTCTTTATTTTGCCGAAATTTTTAGTGTCCGTAAAGTGCTTGTCCTTGAATTAGTTGCTGTGAACCGTGACTAAAGTGAATCAAATCAATTCCTGGTTTATGAACATTAGGTGTTGAGAGGTAATTTCGCCTAGTTATTAATATAATAGTCTATGTAATTAAACAAAAATAATAGTGTTTTTTTTATTCTTGTCACCATAGAATATTCGCTTTTGCTTTAGTATTGTTCATTGAAAAATAAATGGACATTTGTGTCACAAGTATTTTATTGATATTTTGAACTTTTCCGTATTAGTGCGAATGGGCCGGCCTGACCGGGGAAAGACCACGCTCTCACAGAATACCGTGAAAATAGCGTATGACGAGTGAGTTGAGAGAACTGCGTTCATTTACTGATAACAAGGCATTCCATCTCAGCCCTCAGGGGTGACAACGCATCTACATTTTGATTCTTAATTAAGGATAAATTAATTTATTACCATCAGATGGATTATTTGTACATTTTTCATTCTTATTCTGAAATAAAACTGAATCAATGCAATTTCATTACAGCCTCCAAAATCCACTGTCCATTCTTACGAAGATGATATGGGGTAGTGGATTTTCCGACAGTTTTATTCAATATTTGAAAAGAAATGAATACATAGAAAAAAATACATATATAATTATAGGCAAGTTACTTAAATTGTGGCCCAAAATTAGTATTTACAATCTTAGTGAGATGTTTATTACTCGGCACAGTTCCTACTAATGATAGGATTATGTACCGGTAAACACATAGGAGACTCCACCGCGTTGCTGCAGTTTGTTGTAGAGAAATTCACATATATCCTTATATTTTTTTTTCACATATATCCCGGATATACGGACTTTCTCATTATGTTTAAGTTCGCCGCCTTTTTTTATAAAATTGAAGTGCAAAACAAACTTACGTATGCTAAGATACTACTGCAGCCCATGGACACCCGCAAATAATTTCAAATAAAACTCTGGTTGTTCTGACCCAAATCAGTTATTCTGCTTAAACTGCGAAGAATAGAAATGGACGAATATTTCTGCGTATTCAATGTGGAGTAATAAGTATTTATATAGCATCCCTTTTAAATACGTTGAATGGAAATTTCCACATCAAATTTTGAAATTTTAATCCTCTTACTATAGAGAATGTTTCATTTAAGCTTCAACACACTAAATGTCTATTGCTATATTATTTCGTTCATATGTTCTTACATTTTGTAAGTTACTTTCGTTGGGGATTTTAATCCGCTCAGCGTACAGCGTAAGTATCTACTTCAAAGAGTTCTTACTTTAATATATCTATTAATTCCAATCCTATTGGAATGATTGTACAATTAATAAGTTCTGAAATAATATAGTAACGACGCAGTGTATTCCAAATGCCATATACATAGACATATGTTTTATTAGCATCAATACACACACAAAATATACATTTAGAAATAATAAGACATAAAAACATACAAGGTAGGTGAAAAACATAAATAAAAATAAAAGTAAATTTCAGCAAGAGTTAGTGATGTGATGCCAAAAAGGATTCCGTCTCAGCATATGCTACTACAGGTACTGCAGCAGCGCTGATTTTCAGCGGAACCCTGATAAATATTGATTCCGTATTGCGCCCGCGACGACATCAGTGCTAACATAAACGAAAAGTAATGAATCTACCATTCACTCAAAGTAAACATTTCCAAGTATATACATAAAGGATTGTATATTATAATAAAATTAAACACACACACACACACACATAATAATTTTTCATGCAAACTTATTTGTATTTGACTCATGCCAATGTCTAAAGTTGCCTGAATTTCGCGGTATGTCACATGTCGATCTTCCTCAATCAGCTTACGCACAGCATCAATGTTTTCTTGGGTGACTGCAGTTTTTGGACGACCTTGACGGGGATCATCACTGAGCTTGACACGTCCACAGAAATTATCATCCAGTCAACACACTGTTTTTGTGTTAAACCACTTCGAAACTTATGAGTTTTGATGATTTATTATGATAAATCATCGCCCTTGAATTTTCTCGAGTCAGTTCCATTTTCTCAACGACTAAACAAGTTTCATAAAACCTTGTGGAAAGACCGAGAATCTTTTTTAAAAAAAATTAATGGTATTCGATTTTTAAAACCAAGGAGTTTTAAATTAAAAAGGATTTTAATATGACAGGAACAGTGGAAATATTCTATTCCCGATACTTTTAGTGCAGCCCTCGTAATAGCAAAAAAAAGCATTTCAATAAATAATATTAAACCACATGTTAAAAAACCACGTGGAAGAGCCATACTGCAGCTATATTAGTAGTATATTTGCACGAATGGGTCGGCTCGACCGAGGTAGGGCCACGCTCTCACAGAATACCAACGTGAAATAGTAGCTTAACACTGCTGTGTTTCGTATGGCGAGTGTACAGAACCGAAGCCCTTTTTAATGGAAAAGAGCCATTCTATCTTAGACCTCATGGGTAAAAACGCATCTGCATTTTGATATATCTGCATAGGATAGATGTAGATGTCTATGGGCCACAGCAGCCACTTAATATCAGGTGGACTGTGTGCTCGGTTGTCACCCTATCCTATAAAAAAAACACTATTGTTAAAGATTTCCAGGTTTTCTTAAGATCTACGCGGATGAAATCCCAGGTAAAAAGGTTGTTTGAAATAAAGATTTCTAGTTGAAATGAAAAAAGAAACACTCATATAAGCAGACTTACAATGCTACAATTGACCACAGTCACTCGTCTATTACAAGCCACAGAACTTAGAATGAAAACGTTTTTAACGTCTGCTATTCAGCGCAGATGGTTATAACTACTCTGTATTCTCATCAAAGGGGCTAGTGCGTATTACTTTTCCCTATCCTCCTTAAATACTATAAGAGTTCTAGAATGTTACATACGAGAGAGTTTTTTTTTGGATTTTTATTACAAAATTCTAGGAGCCGTAGAACAATGACATTTCGTATACTTTTAGTAATTACTAACGATCTGCTCCAGCTTCGCTATTAGCGCGCTTATAAATTTTTTGTTTTATCAAAAAAAATCTAAGTTTTTCGATTAAAATGTAGCCTAAATCACACCTGGCATTGTTCTCTATCTGTTCATAAAGTATTATAACAATCGGTTGAGCCATTATGATCTTAGACGGACAGGCACAACAAAAATCTGTTTAAAAATAGTTATTCATGATTTAGTGGCTTGCACATTACCATCCCAGCTCAATATAAGGCAGTTATTTCGATGTTAAAGACATACACTTTAATATCATTTATATGTATAGATTCTTAGGCTTCCACCATTGATTGCCTCATATGCTATATATAGTTGCCACGCTGGGCTGGCGGGTCGCCAACCTCTATTTTTTATTATTTTCTCCCGTTTACAGAAATAAGTTGTCCTCTCTTGTTTCAGTTTCCCTATGTCGCCTCTTGTGACATCCATGTGGTAATGGATATCCTTACTCCGTCACTATACGAAGAATAGTGTTATCGTTGTGTTAGGGCCGATTTCACATTCCTCAGTTAAAATTTATTCATTGGATAAATGTAAAATGCAATATAAACGAATTAAAAATTACAGTTGTATGAATAAAACAATTTTTTTAACTTTTATTTTCAGTCAGGTTTTAATTTATTCGATGGGTAACTGTTATCTAACGATTGAAAAATCGGTCCTAAGCATAATACAACTTTGAATTTTAGTGTATGGTGGGGTTTAAGAAGAAATATCATCTCAATCGTCTTATAGTTTGCAGGTGTATCGTATAGGTTTGCTTTTTACGTGGTAAAGCCATGCTGCTGCTATATTACTGGTATAGTTGTAGCACGAATGGGTCGGTTCGACCGGGGAAGGAACACGCTCTCACTGAATACCAGCGTCAAATAGCAGCGTAATGCTGCTGTGTGTCGTATGGTGAGTGTAGAGAACCGGAGACCCTTTTTACTGGAAACGAGGCATTCCATCATAGTCCTCACGGGTGACGACGCATCTGCATTTTGATTCGTAATCGAGGATAGATGTAGATATCTATGGGCCACAGCAACCACTTACCATCAGGTGGACTGTGTGCTCGTTTGTCACCCTTATCCTATAAAAAAAAGGTATACGGTTTTGTAAATAGCTTAGAGGTTAGAAACATTAATCTGTCAAGCATAATGACTAAAGCAAATAATTTAATTAAGAGAAAGACCCCTGTTCAATAGTGAATGCTCTAGGTTAGCTATAAAATGAACTCTTTACTTATTAAGCTTTACTGTAGATACTCTACTGGATATACAAACACAGACTATTAGTTTACCTGATGTGAAGTGTCTACTGGAGCCAATGGACAACAACAAACTTTAAATAATTTAAAGTTAAAATTTTTGTACAACCGGCTTCAATATAAATTATTAAGAATAACTCAAAAACTATTGGTCAGACATTGATCAAATTTATATGGGACTACATGTGAAGCACCAGCTTTCAAATAAAAAAAATCGAAATCGGTTTTTACCCAGTAAAAAGTTATGAGGTAACACATAAAAAAAGAAACATACAATCGAATTGAGTACCGTCTCTTTTTTGAAGTTAGTAGACAAAGAAGGTTACAGATGTGTGTTCAGCACTGAAGACTATACGATGACTCTCTACACTCTTCATGGTTTAACACCGGAACACAGTAGTGAACGCACTATTGCTTGGAAGCAGAAATAAACAAATGGATGCCACGTAATTTTCTGCCGACTTCCAAAAAGGAGACGGTACTCAATTCGACTGTATGTTTCTTTTTTTTATGTGTGTTAAATCATAACTTTTTACTGGGTGAACCGATTTGGTTGATTCTTTTTTTATTTGAAAGCTGGTACTTTTCGTGTGGTTTGAATGTGATCAAGGTCAGATCAATAGTTTTTGAGTTATTCTTAATAACTCATATTGAAGTCGGCTGT
Organism: Parnassius mnemosyne; assembly: GCA_963668995.1. Classification (NCBI taxonomy): domain Eukaryota; kingdom Metazoa; phylum Arthropoda; class Insecta; order Lepidoptera; family Papilionidae; genus Parnassius; species Parnassius mnemosyne. Next base: position 9,970,417 of record CAVLGL010000126.1, on the reverse strand, counting down.
ACAAAATTTTTAACTTTAAATTATATTATCTATACCAATAGTGCCTCAATATTTCGTACAAGTCAGCCTTTGATGAGTTGAAAATGACGGAAGATGCTATACGTTAAACTATGTATTAAGATTCATTATTTTTATTGATTCAACATAAAGAATAAAATAAAATACGATTATAAAACTCAAGTCATGTTTATTTACAATTTATTACTTTTATTACAAAAAACGTTTTCGCTGAGTTAAAGTAAAAGTAAAGTTGCAGTTTATTTACGTCCCACTGCTGGGCACAGGCCTCCTCTCATTTCTGAGAGGGTTTTAGGGCAAGGAAATGTCCGCGCTGCCCCAATGCGTGTTGGCGAACTTCACATGTTTTCGAAATATATATTTTTTTTATTTCTCAGACATGCACGTTTCTTCACGATGTTTTCCCTCACCGCCGATCACGTGGTAAATCAGCAGTTAAAATTGCAATTAACAATTTCATTGTTGCCGGCGGGAATCGAACCCGGGTTGTTCGAGTACTGTGAAGCTTACTTACTTCGCTTAGTTACAAACTAAGAATTATAAATGACAGATTATAGATTTCAAACACTGTCGATTTATAGATAATGGATTAAAAAAAGAAAAACAGCTTGAAAATTACGCACAAACAATATATATAAAAATATTCACCGTGTGGTTTTATGTTGACGTGAATCTGTAAAAACCGTTTACATTTTTACGGGAGTGGAATCTCTCTTCTACGCTTTGACTTGATCTTCTGTCGGAATGAGAACAATTGTTGTAATTACGCGCTGAGAGTGGGCCTGTTTTGTTTATACGAGGCAACTATTACGTTTTTGTGGATTCCTTTAGTACAGCTGTAACAATTTTGTGACTTTTGTTATGAGCGTGCTCTTAGGCTGAGTAACGATAAAGGGATACAGCGACCCAATAAGTTTTTCTATGATTTATGTTGCCTTATTATATTGATTTCGTTAAAAAAGGTGATTAATAACTCAAGCCCGCCATGAAATTTCGTTTATTGTCAGTTACTGTTACAGCTTATCTAAAGTCCACTGAACATAGGCCTCCTCATAAATTGCTTCATAGGGGGGATATTTTTCATAGTAACCACGCTCAGCAGGTGTGCGGTTTTTATTATTTTGAAAGTTGTTATTAGGAAGGCACTGCTGCCCATTTCCTGGTTTGTTTCCCTCTGTGGCCTCTTACAACACCCACCACGAGATTAAATATATCCCAAAAATATCAAAAAAATCACGAGATTAAATATAGCCAATAGGCTAGTGGTTATTTTTACACCGTCACTAAGTCACTTATCAATAAGTCATCCCAAATCTGATTCTGGAATTAAAACAAATAATCAAGATAAGGTGGTAGAACTCTAAAATTCGTGTGACTTCAGTTTTATTACAAAATATCGCCACGCTCAACAGGCGGATAGTGCTTTATTAAACGTTCCGCATCTTGCAACGGTAATCCCGCCATCTATTATAAGAAGTCTTTCTGGCATCTACCAAACTCTCCTCTTAAGACATCCATGGGACGAAATGATGTCACAGGTTTGGTTAACGGTTAATTTTGAAAAAATTGTGGGTGGTTTATAAGACTAAATGACTTTTTATGATACACTCGATACGAGAAATAAAAAAATGCCTTTTTATGTTTTCCCCCATGTGCCAATTATAATTGGGATTCTGCGGTTCCTGCGTATATTATTACGTGTAGTATGTGTTAAAAGAAGTAATAAAAAGTTAAATATTTTGGATTTGGTTGGATTGTGAATGTGGTCGCTCTTACATAGGACAAACAAAAAGATATATAAAAACTAGCGTGAAAGAACATATAGCTGACTTGAAGCAGCGACGTTTCGGGAAGTCTGCAGTGTGTGAACATGTTCAAGATCGTCCCCACCATTTCATTAGATTTGATAGACCACAAATCCTCGCAAAAGAATACCGATTCCTACCAAGTGTGATTCACGAGGCTATTGAAATTAAAAAACATCCTAATTTCAATAGAGAAGATGTATGGGTGCTGCCATCGGCTTGGGATCCTATAATTAATAAAATCAAATCAAAACCCAAGCATACCACTGCAAGACTTCAATATACTGTAAGCTCATTCTGCGTAGATTGGACCAAAAATTAATATTCAAAAACTGAAGGTAGCTGGGCTAACTATGACATCGGGACGTCAAACACCTCAGTCCCCCCCGTGATCATGGGTGCTGTAAAGCACCCGAAACGTCGGGAATTACAAAGTTAAATTAAACGCGATAAAATCTGTAAAATCAGTTTCATTTAAGTTAAATATTTTTTTTTCTTTTCCTCTGAAATTGAAATCTTATTTTACGATTTACCACTTGCTTGGCGGTGAAGGTAAACATCGTGACGAAAGACACTTGTATAAAAAAATTAATGTTTCGAATACATGTTAAGAAGTCTCCTAACATGTACTAGAGCAGCCCCGGGTACTGATTACTACACAACTCTCTCGGAAATGAAAGTGGGCTATAACACTGTCAAAAACTTTAGAAGTTATGATACGGTGACGCTTGGACAATCGGACAGAATGACATTATAAGAGTTTTTTTAAGACAAGTAAGAGAGTAGCTTATGTTGTGGTTGTATTTATTTTTATATAATTTACTCTTAAATCTATTATACTTTTGAATCCAGGTTGTGAATTTCGCAAATGTTCGCCAAAACAATGTCATAATCATGTTTTGGATCAAAAAAAGAAATAAACAATATTTTCACACAATCCTTCGACGTATACAACAAATCAATATAAATATTTAAAAAATACGTTGTAGGTTGTAAGATTTCTTTAATATCCTCGTTCTGATTTTGTCAATCGGATTAACTTCCTAGTTATAATATCTCTTTTATAATATCTAATTAAGAAATGCTGTAAAAGAAATACCGGGCTGAATCACAAATCCGTAAATTTCACTACCCATTTTCCAATGGGCGTGTAATTTCGAAGCTCGATGCGTCAAATATTACAGTGACGCCAAAGCCACAGAATTCGCAGCACAAAATCATTTCCCATTTTAGATGGTTCGATAGGGATAAAGTGACGGTTTTAATTTCATGTCCGCAATTGTGTTCTAACGAGAGATGAACCAGAAATGCTGACAGTAGCGTACGGAAATCACTCCACGAGTACGTATTGTATAAAGTTCTGAGTGAAGAGCGCCGCGAATCATTTGTTACTTATTTTCTTTTAATTACAAATTTTATTTAACAGAGTTATTACTCACTTGCAATCGATGTAATTAAATATTTAATCTAATCTGCATGCAATAAAATTTATCTGTACGTACATAATATCATAATGATATAAAAGTGGTAAAAGGAGTTCAGAATTTTTTTAAGATAGTTTATGCCAAAATTTGGGATGAATATTGTTTTTTTTTTCATTAATTTTTTTTACTGTACCGCTTAAAGTGTTACCTAAAAACTTTTACGCCAAGCAGATAAGTACAAAAATGTTTTCTAGCAGACTAGTTTTTCGCTAAATTAATTAGATGTTACAGAGATTACAGAATATATTGTATGAAATTTGTCATGTAGGAAAAAAAAAAATTCAGAGATCCACAAGAAGGTATAACATATTAATGCAAAATTAGACTTCTAATAAAAAGAACGAACCTGCTAAAAGCCTGCTTAAAGCAATGAAAATCATGATGTAATTTCCACATAATAGCTTCAGAAGTAGGTGCTAAGACAAAGTCTATAGTACTAAAGCCCTTATAAGCTATAATGTGATACTGTTTTAGCCAACTTCGGAAAAGTAGGGGGTTCTCAATTCTCGACTGTATCTTCATTTTTTTGTATGTATGATTTTTTTAAATTAAATGACTAAATACTTCAGGAATGTTACAGTTAGGAAAAAGGAAACCCCAAGGGTTGCTTTTTGAATGGTTTAGATTCACATTCGGACCCTGTAGGTGGCACTGTTGTCGAGATCAAGAAATCACCCGTGCGAAGCCGGGGCGAATCGCTAGTATTTAATAAATACTTATAAATATGGGTTAGATGCTAAAATTTCTAATGCAAAATTATTATATACATGCACAAAACTTTATGATAATTATATAATTAGAAACACTGACTGTAATACCCCATTACAGTCAGTGTTCTAATAACACTGCTGATTTATATCGTAAAATGTATAACTTAAATACTAGATGCGCAAAGGTAACTGTTGTTTCCAAAATATATTATCTGCAGCGTAATTCTCATTGGGATGTGGAAGAGTTTATTAATTGGTTGCGGAAATTTTTTGATGCTTGAAAGTTGCTTAACTAGATACACAATCAGTGACAAAAAATGTCCTTACCGAATGAGCATCCAATCGAACATTTGGGTGCGCTTTTAATTTGTATGTAGCTTTGTGAATACAACTTTAGGTAATGCATTTAAGGTTGAATTTACATTAATTTATATTTATTTCAACTAGAATTACGTCAAAACGATTGGCAACAGTTTTTAGAGAACTTTTTATAGGATTAATTATCTAGTTCATTATTAGTGATCGATGAATGAGCCATATATTATGGTACATTGCTATTGTCTTACTATTGTGTCTGGAAACAGAATAGTGGATGTTAATATTCCCATTTTTTCTACTGGTGGTAGGACTTATTTTCTGTCTAGATTTTCATCTGAATAGATACCACCATATGACCTATTTCTACCACCAAATAGCAGTGCTTGTATTGCTGTGTACCGGTCCGAATGATATAGAGTGCCAGTTCAGGTCAGTACCTGAACAGGCACTCTATACTGTCTTCAGATGTGCCGATGCATGTGTTTTTTTTTATAGGAGAGGGGGCAAACGAGCATGCGGCTCACCTGATGGTAAGTAACTACCGCCGCCTATGAACAACTGTAACACCAGGGAGGGAATTGCAGATGCGTTGCCGGCCTTTTAAAAAGGAGTACGCTCTTTTCTTGGCCTTCTTTGTGTGAAGTTGGCTGCTTGTGTCCATGGATTGCGATTGCCACTTAACATAAGGTGTACTGGAGGTTCCTTTGTCGCTTACGTTTTATAAAAAAAAAACAGTTATACAATCAAAAACTGCAATAATTGGTCTAATATCATTTCATTTGTATTATTTTAAATTTACAAATATCATTATAAATTATATTCAATCTCTGGTTCAGCAGTGTGGTTAATATTATTCATAGCCCAGCGGATAAGTAAGCTGAAACGGCAATGTGCCGGCCTTATAGCTCGAACAACTGACAACCGATGGGGAAGCAAGGCGAAGTGTGGGGCGGCCCCCAAAATTTGGAGTTACGACCTGGTAAGATATGCAAAATTCGATGGATGCAGGTGGCTCGGGATCGTGCTTTGTGGCATTCCTTGGGGGAAGCCTATATTCAGCAGTGAACTTGAGAAGGGCTGTAATGACGAAATGATGATGATGAATATTTTATAAACTAAAAAAAAATTAACTTACTATATTTCTTGTCTTGCAATATTAGAATATTATTACTAAACAAAAGGATTTCTAATATGGATATGACAATCGCACAAATTCAAACCGCAACGTTGGCTTATCGCCAAATAGCCTTAATACTTTATCGACTGAAACCGAGGGATTGAGTCTTTGAAATGCTTTCTTATTATAATAAATTTGTGATTTCGTCGCATAGTAAACTCACCAAAATATAAAGTTATGATAATGTAAAAAGTAGACTACTTTTGCTTACGACATAAAGAAACGCAAAAGTTAGCGCGACCGCTGATCATGTTCGAGAAGTACGTTTTATTTTTATCTATATATTAACTCTTCGTTGTGTTTATGTTTGTATGATAGTTGTTATATTTATATAATTAAGTTTAGGAGACTGAAATAGGATATGGGCGTCTGAATTTTCCTGATAACAACTTAAGATAATAAAAATCCGCGGTTGCCAACCCGCGTGTCAAGCATTGCAACTACGGCAAAATCCACCATATGGGGCAATCTATGTTCGAGGCCTATGTTCAGCAGTGGAGGTTATTAGGCTGGAATGGATGGATGCAAGAATGTTACGCGATATCTTAACCGATTGTGAAACCAACTTAATTTTTTTTTGAATAATTGAGTCAATATCATATAATACAAAACGTATCGAGGAATTAAAGACACATTTTTTTCATTCATTAGTTCATTACAGTTTATCAACGTCCAGTGCTGAACATAGGCCTCTCCGATAGATTACCTCGTAAGAGGATATTTCTCATAGTTGTCACTCTACAATATACAATACAGCCTAACATCCTAATGGAACCCCCAGAAAGGGAGTGCTATACTAGTAGGATTAACTACGAACCTGTTTGTTATATTTTTATACTAGAATTATTTCGAAAAAATGTTTTGAAACATTCTCTACCTTTATGGGTCTTTTTATAAGATAAGGGTGACAAACAAGCACACAGTCCACCTGATGGTAAGTGGTTGCTGTGGCCCAAAGACATCTACATCTATCCTCTATTAAAAATCAAAATGCAGATGCGTTGTCACACGTTAGGACTAAGATGGAATGCCCCATTTCCAGTAAAAAGGGTCTCCGGTTCTCTACACTCACCATACGAAACACAGCAGAGTTAAGCTGCTATTTTACGTTGGTATTCTGTGAGAGCGTGGTCCTTCCCCGTTCGAGCCGACCCATTCGTGCTACAACTATACTACTAATATAACTGCAGCATGGCTCTACCACGTAAATAAATAAAATGGGTAGTTATATATCGTCCGCAATTTTAATGTAGTTTGCCACGTATAATATCTATTCCGCCAAATTCTTTTGATTACATTTTCTTAACGAAACATTGCCCATCCTAATTCCTACTCACTTTTTTATATATATAGACATAAACATAGACATATTTTTATATAAAATACTAGTAACGAAATGAAAAAAAAAGAAATGGCCCCGAGTTCCCGGCGCCCCTTTAATGGGGCAGGGGTGCGAAGAATCTCCGGGAGGAAAACCGGCGACGAGGTTCGCCACCCGTCACGTTCTGTCCCCCGGAGGGGCGAAAAGTGGATTGCGGAAGCCCGTCTGGCTACATTGAACGTATGTGGAGGAATGAATGATAAGATGGATGAAGTATGCGATATGATGTATGATAGAGGAATAGACGTGTTATGTGTGAATGAGACGAAACGGAAGGGAAAGGATGCCACTACACATGGCATGTATACCACGTACTGGTCTGGTGTAGACGAGACCGAGCGGGCATGCCAGGGAGTCGGTATCATCCTTTCAGAAAGAATGGGTCAGTGTGTAAAAGAGTATGAATGTGTAAGCCCGAGACTGCTATGGATACGAATGAAAGTGGGCTTAAAGAAGTTGTTTGTTTTAGGGGTCTACGCCCCAGACATGTCTAAGCCCACTTATATCCGAGAGCAGTTTTGGGAGTTGGTAAGGATGGTGCTAATGAAATGCAAGGTTAATGAAAATATTGTGATATTAGGCGATTTTAATGGAAGGGTTGGGGTGAGGAGGCTTGGTTATGAAAGGATATTGGGAACGTTTGGTGATGAAAGTATAAATGAGAATGGTGAAAGCCTTCTCGCCGTATGCGTGGAAAAGAATCTTGTTGTGACGAACACTTTGTTTCGTCATAGGAAGATTCACACGTATACATGGGAAAGAGGTGATGATAGAAGTATGATAGATTTCATAATTGTTGATGAAAGAATGAGGAGCGCGGTGGTAGATACAAGGGTTTACCGGGGCTCTAACGTAGGGACGGATCATTACTTGGTCTTATGCCGAATTAATGGTCTTTTCAGACGTTGGAGGCATCGGACATCTGTGTCTACCACAGCGTTACAGCGTATAAAAACAGAGAGGCTACAAGATGAAGGTGTGAAAGAGAAGTTCAAATGTAGATTGAGAGAAAATATAAGTGGTATGGCTGAATTGTGTATGAATGATTTAGACTTGGAGACTGTGTGGTATAATGTCAAGAAAGGTTTAGTGGATGCAGCTACCGAAGTATGTGGTGTAAGCAAGAGAACAAATGAAAGGAAAAATAACACGTTATGGTGGGATGATGAGGTACGGATGGAAGTTGAAGCAAAGAAGAAAGCATGGCTAGATTTACTAGCAACCAAGGCTAGTAATTCTAGCAGTATGAATGATGATATTGAAAGGAAAAAGGCGGTTTTTAGACACCTAAATAAGAGAGTAAAAGAAATAGTTGAAAGGAAAAAGCAAGAAAGAACGGATAAGAATGATAGAAGAATATCGGATAACTTCCAGGAAAACATTAAAATGTTCTGGAAACTCGTAAGAACTACCAGGGGACATTCACAACAGCCTAGAATGAATGCTATACGAGACCAGAATGGCTGTATTCTGAATGACGAAGTTTTGAGTTTAAGGAGATGGAAGGAATACTTTGAAAGCGTGTTTATGAGTGATGAGACGTTTGAATTAAATGAAATAGAAATTCCGAAAGAAGAGGAAATAGATAGAGATATAAGTATAGATGAAATAATGAAAGCAATGAAAAGTATGAAAGTAGGTAAGGCAGCTGGTTATGATAGAGTATCTCTCGAAATGCTAAGGGCTGGAGAAGGAGTGGTGGCAGACCTGCTGTACACCTTGTTTAATTTATGTTGGGAACTTAAGCGGGTACCGGGAGACTGGTGCAAAGCCGTGATAGTCCCAATATATAAGGGAAAAGGATCACAGCAGGACTGTAAAAACTACCGTGGTATCAGCCTTCTTAGCATTGTGGGAAAACTGTATGCTAAGGTACTAATTGAAAGAGTTATGAAAGAAACTGACGGAAAAATTTGGGATGTGCAAGCGGGATTTAGAAAGGGAATGGGATGTACGGATCAGGTCTTTTCCATGCGCATGATCGCCGAGAAGTTTTTGGCCAAAAACCAAAAAGTTTTTTGTGCGTTCATGGACTTGGAGAAGGCTTATGACAGAGTGGACAGGGATGTGTTATGGCAAACACTGAACTCATTTGGGTTGAGCGCTGGTCTGATACAGGCATTGAAGTCTCTATATAGGGACTCTAGTGCTTGTGTCAGGATCAACGGGGCCTACTCGGACTGGTTTGACATCCATAAAGGTGTCAGACAGGGCTGTGTGGCTTCCCCGTGGTTGTTCAACCTGTTTATGGACAGTTGTTTGGAAAATTTGAAAGTAGAAGAATGCGGGTTAAGAATGGGTGAGTTAACCGTCAAATGCCTTTTGTACGCCGATGATCAAGTCATACTTGCGTCGTCGGCAGCCGAGTTGCAAATGATGGTTACATTAATGAACAGGACATTAAAAGAAAAGGGAATGAAAGTGAACGCAAGTAAGACGAAAGTTATGGTTTTTGAAAGAGAAGAAAGTAAAACGATATGTGAAATAAGAATAGAAGGGGAGTTGGTAGAGCAAGTAGATGAGTTTGTATATTTGGGATGTGTGTTTAGCAGGGATGGTAGATATGATAAGGATATAGAACGACGAGTGAATGCAGGAAATAGAGTGAATGGGGCTCTACACTCTATTGTGAAAAGTCAGAATGTGTCCAAAAAGGCACGTATGGCAATTCACAATGCTGTGTTAGTACCTACTTTAATGTATGGTAGTGAAAGTTGGGTGTGGCAGAAGAAGCATGAGAGTAGAATAAATGCTGTAGAAATGCGGTCATTAAGGAGTATGTTAGGGATGAAGCTGAATGACAGAGTGAGAAATTGTTTAATAAGAGAAGAGTGTGGTTTGCAAGATGATGTTGTGACCAGGATTAAGAAAGGAATGCTTCGGTGGTTTGGCCATGTAGAAAGAATGAATGAGGAAAGAGTGACAAAGCAAATTTATGTTGCAGAGGTGAACGGCATAGTCGGGAAGGGTCGCCCTAGGCGAAAGTTTATCGACCAAATTGGCGATATATTAAAAATGGGCCAAATCAAGAGTACCTTTAACCGACGAGCGTGTATGCGTAGGTATATGGATGTGGAGGAAGCGAGAGAGGTGTGTCAGGATCGTGCCAAATGGAAGTCCATAATCTCTGCCTACCCCTCTGGGTGACAGGCGTGAGTGTTTATGTATTATGTATGTATACTAGTAACGCTCTTAAACATTATTAATATTCCCTTAACCACTCCTGGTAAGCTTAAAATGCTTGTGTTAGAATTGGTTCACGGCAGTATTCGAATGGAGGATTTGAACCCACGACCATTCGGGTTAGCGGTCCGCGCCCTGCCGTTAGGCTACTAATACTTATATACATTCATTACATCATATTATTTACACAATAGACATATCGACTGCTGCGTTGGTCTTGTCGTTGGAACCACGATTGCTGATCATATGGACCCAGAACCATCCGAATTTGAATTCGAATCCCAGGTCGGACCAAAATCAGTTATTAGGTTTTTCTGTCAAGAGATACTCATTATCAGCCCACAGTTAGGAAATTGGCGGTTTTAATTAACCTGTGCCTTAAAAAGCATGTTGGTCTTGCGCCTGATCTCTCTCCGGTCGTGGCAGATTGCTGTCTCATCGAATTATGAGATTGAAGTAATAAAGAGTGCACCTGTGCTTGTGCAAGCACTCGTGCACTATAACCCGGTCAAGTGCAAATCTCTGGTTTCCATTAAGACCGGTCACCGTGACCGAAATTCACGCTTGAAAACATTATTTCATATATCAATTAGAATGAATTATCCGTTACAGCTTATTAAAGTCCACTGCTAAATAAAGGCCTCCCTCCTGCGCCTCTTGCGACACCTAATTCATGAATATAAGGTAGTGGATCTTCTTACCCCGCCACTATATAGTATTTAAAATAAATAGAAATGATATTACAAGATAAAGAAAATTTACATGTGATACCACAGCACTGCTGCAGCGCTAATTTGCACCGGTGCTCTGGAATAAATTGTTATGCGCTCGTGTCGTTATCCGTGCCATACTTTTCATTTAAAGTAACAATTAATGTTTTATTCTAAAGCACTCTTTTAAATTCAGTGTTTCGTAATCTCAGTTTATTATAGGTTAATGCTTACTCAATTTTTTCTTACCTCATTTTATTTTATTTTATTAAACGTTTCTTTTTACATAAAACTAATTTCTATGAAAATCGGTCTTTTCCGCTCCGCCTATCTCAAGCCGCGTTCTATGGAAGCGCGAAATGTTCGTTTGCCACTATATCAGCACAATTCAAGTTTTCTCGTTAGCAGGGGTGAGAGAGCCTTGGTTGTGGATCTATTCATTATTTGATTTCACCGAGCATCTGTCATCAATATCGCGCCGTCTATTATTGCGTGCGATAATTGCGAGATATTGCTTCAAAGACAATACCGAGTTGTTGAGTGATGCCATTCACGACTCAGGCCTAATCTAATTAATTAGATTTCTCAATGTTATGTTAGCATTTAATATACCTTTTTGACTGTTTCATATCATGTTAACAGTACTTGGTATGAACATTCCACAATTTGACATAAGCCTGTTTCAAATTGGATCGGGCAGCCCTAATTTCTAATAATAACTAAATAACTTAAGTAAATAACTCGCCAACGGATATTTGGAAGTTGTTATATAAATATGCGATTACTGTTGTTAATTATTTGTCTGAATTTTTCTTATATATTAACAAAGGTCAGAAAAGGCAGGAAGGAAAGAACATCTCAAATGAACGGTATATATGAAGTATCCTGCTTTCTATTTACGTCAGAGTACAGCATCAAAGATCTAGGTTTAATTTTTAGAAAACTAGCATAGCAGCAACCAGATGTTTCACACAATAGAGACTATACTACACAATAGAGTCATTGATTGGATATATTTTATTAATTATATTACAGGTCCAAGTTCCCATCATCAGATACGTCGTAGAGCCATGCTGCAGCTATCTTAGTTGTATAGTTGTAGCAAGAATGGGTCGGCTCGACCGGGGAAAGACCACGCTCTCACAGAATACCAGCGTAAAATAGCAGCTTAATGCTGCTGAGTTTTGTATAGTGAGTGTGGAGAACCGGAGACCCTTTTTAATGGAAACGAGACATTCCATCTTAGTCCTCACGGGTGACATCAATCAGACATCGTGATTCGTAATCGAAAAAAACCTTCAGGTGGACTGTGTGCTCGCTTGTCACCTTTATTCTATATAAAAAATAGATAAAACTTACTTTTGTATGAATAGAATAGTTCAGTTATTTTTATTTTATATTCAGTGAGGATATTATTTATTTGATGAAGAATATCTTTGATATGATGTTTGGAAAATTAGCCCTAAAACTGAATATTTCTGAAACATTTATGACCATTTTATAACAGTTATTGAAAAAATTTTATATGGCACGAATATATTCTTTTCACAGTCCATCGGATCGTAAGTAAGTGGCATGTATAATGTATATGCTGGACATAACAGCTAGAAGAATCTACTACTGAGAGCACAGAAAATTACTCGAGCTTTACGGCAACCGCTTTTAGGGCGACCCTTGCTTTATAGATGCGGTAGACGAACAGATGCGGTGCACATGTGGTTTGAGAATATGTTATGAAGACCTGTGATGATGTTAGTGAAGAAAATAAATAATTATTTTTTCTTTATTGATCATAGAACAGCACTTTATAAACATGAACACAAATTCTTATATAATGCTTAATGCCAATAACAAGTTCTTACTTTATAAACATATATGTACATACTGAGACAAATGAATTATAATAATAACACGGTGCTTAGGTATATTAAAAACTGAAATAAAGTATTTTGAAAAATATTTTAGTAAATAATTCATTTAAAACATATTATATAACATATATTTTGTTTGTTTCAGGATTTTTAAAAAGCAGCAAGCTGGCGCAATTAAGTAAGTATACTATTAATGTTTTGTTAGCTTTTTAACGATGTTGTTTCAAATCCGGTGTAAATAATAAACAAATATATAAACGTTCTTTTTCACCATCATGATCATCATCATAACAGCCTATCAAAGCCCACTGCTGAACGTAGGCTTTCCTTATTCATTGCCACATATATGAGTTATTTGCCACAGTTGCCACGCTTGACAGGCAAGTTGGCAACTAAAGTTTTTTTTGTAACTTTTAGTTGTTATGAGCAAGATGTTGCTGCTTATCTCCTATTTCAATTTGCCTCTGTCGCCTCTGACGATACCCACGAGTTGATATGGTGTAGTGGATTCTCTTACGCCCCGCCGCCACTCTACGGCGTCAGAAGATGTTGGTCTTGGCAGCTTGTAAATAGTTCTGTGTGAGAAGTTGCTTTAATGCCTTCAATAAATTTAAAGATTTTCCATTTACCAATTGTGCTAGCGGAAAATATAACTATCTAGTTATTTCAAGATTTCATTCAGCCTGAGGTCAATACAGCCTGAGGTTTTTATGTCATTGTATGATGGTAATATAATACAGATAAAAAATAAAAAATAAATATGTAACTATATATTCATAAAAAGTGTTGTTTTTTTAAAAATAAAGTTTAATTTTAATTTATCTTCACACATTTCTTTTTATAGTATGCAATTAATACCAGACAATAATACCATAAAAGAACTAACCTATTTCAATATTGAATTATGGAGTTATATTGTTTTCTTGTGACTGTACTCAAAGATACAGGGTATAAACAAGTTGCTTATCGTGCTTTAGCAATATCTTCCATTGTGACAGCCACTCCAAGAGGACGAGATGGAACTTTGTCGATTTCCTCCAACCGAAGTTTCGCCTCTAAATATAGAAGACTAGAATCCCGCCCTATGCGCTAGGGTGGTACTGCAAATTAATCCAAAGTGAGACAAACGTAGCTCTATTTAAATATGCAATATAATGTACATACATTTAGACACGCGGAAGTATGTCAGCCAAGCTCGAAAAAGAAAAGGGCAACGCACCGACAGTGTATATTTTGTATACAAACCATTTCGAGCCACTTTCAAGCCTGTTATAGCTCAAAAATTGTAAGTAGGCCTTACAATTTTTGCTTTTTACGCTTGTAATTTTTCATACTATACCTAACCTTGAAGATCATATATTTATTAATATTATTAATATTTTTTTATCTTAAAAATAGTAGTAGTAGTGGTGGTGAGTGTAGAGTACCGGAGAAAAAGAGGTATTCTATCTTAGCCCTCACGGCTGACAACACATCTGCATTTTAATTCGCAAACGAATAGATGTAGATGGGCCATTGCAGCCACATACCATCAGGTGGAGTGTGTGCTCGTTTGTCGCCCTTATTTTATAAAAAAAGTTATTTTTTACAAAAATAGTATGTGAAAAGGGGGCTAAGTTTTGTACAAGTGACGTTTGTGGTCTGAATAATTCATTAGAGGTATAAGATCGGTTTTTTTTCGAACCAGTGGTAATTAAACAAAATAGTGACTTTCAATAAGTATTATTTATAATCTATATGGAATAAAAAAGTTTCTGTTTCTGTTCCAAGAGCGTTGTATATTCCAATAGATCTTTATGATTGAAGCAACAGCTATGGAGCTTCGTGGCCGTTCTTATTTTAACTTTTTCACTTTTATGTTTTTATTCAAACTATATTCTCTTCGTTCTGCTCAGGGACTTTTATCAAAGCGAATAAATAATTTCTTGTGCACTCTTGAAATATATTGAATGCCGAGAAGGCAGGTACTCTACTCATGACTGACAAAATTTGCTGAATGCAGCTATGGTGATTACTTCATATACTCGTAAGTGTGGGGGTTATAGTCGTTGCAAGAAGATATAGTCTCAAATATAACCACAAACACAGTCATACACTCGTCCAATTCTAATATATTCATGCCCATTGTAACGTTATGAGAATATAATCAAACTTAATAACTACATATGTATTTCCACAAAAGTTGGCCGCCCTTTAGGATTCGAATCTCAAACTTATGGCGTGGCACTCACACATAACAACCAGAACATTTAATTAATTTATTTACATTATATTTACATGATATCGTTACATGAAAATATATGTGATAACAACATATAATTCAATATTAGACTTTGAATTCTCTGAAATAAATTAAAATATGTTGTATATGTGCCAATTGGAGAAAGTCTAGAGACAACACGTAACTTGGTCACTTTAGTGAGGACTGAGACAAAGAGTTGCTTGAAACAAGACACTACAATTTGTTATAGATGAACAGATCATTTATATAAATTTGGACTACAGCACAACACAATGCAGTCTGTTTTGTTTCTGTTATTGCTTTCTTGATATATTTTAATGAAATGGTTGACACAACAGTTTGTTTTACTAGGTCGTGATAGGAAACCTTTTCTAGTATGTCTTTGTAGTTACTGTTTTCGTACCTATTTCATCCTTCAAATATAAGGATTAGCACTGCTACAAAATTCTGTACAAGTAATTACAATAAATGATTACAGGCTGAGGCATTCCACCTTTCTCCTCTGAGATGACAACGCATCTGTAGCCTTCTCTATGTTTGAATTTGTCTGTAGGTATCCATGGACCGCAGTATCCACTTACCATCAAGTGGAATGTAAGTTTTTTTATAGGAGAGGGGGCAAACGAGCCACATGAGCCACATGTTCACCTGATGGTAAGTGACTACCGCCACCCATGAACAACTGTAACACTAGGAGAAATGCGTTGCCGACCTTTTAGAAAGGAGTAAGCTCTTTTCTTGAAGGTCCCAAGTCGTATCGGTCCGAAAAAATCGCCGGCGGTAAAGGCCGGCAACGCATCTGCAATTCCCCTGGTTCTCCTGGCGTTGCAGTTTTTCATGGGCGGCGGTAGTCACTTACCATCAGGTGAGCCGCATGCTCGTTTGCCCACTCTCCTATAAAAAAAATATTCCCTAGAGACGTCGTACGAAGAAGAAAACTCCCTAGTGAAACGTACAGTGGTGAACCGCCTAGTATCCAGATGGTGTAGATGGTATCGCGCATTTTTCATTTGACGTGCGTTCGTAGAATTTGGCGGCTGGGATTAATCCGAATAATTCCTCTGAGCACTCTCCGTACTGTATACGCGATAGCAGATGCAAAGGCATCCCTTCGCAGCGCCAGTGAATCGAGCCGATCAGAGAAGACTCAGTCGTCTAAGATACAAGAAGCTCTGCGCTGGATGCGGTCAAGTGGAAGAAGCTGGCACTGGGCAGCCTCGTCCCAGAGATGGGAACAGTATTGAGGCCAAACCTGCACCTTGTAAAGTTGCAGGCGGTTTGCCGCCATGAAATACCGTCCCTCTGTGCTGGGCATGCCAAGCTCTTTACAGGCCAATTTGGCCTTCTCTTCCAAGTGACCACGAAACTGTCGACACATCATTCGATATGTCGTCGCCGAGGTTTCCGATATTGGCAGAGGTAACAAGGAGAGTGCCTTGAAACTGGGGAAATACGACAAAGAGGTTCTTTCTAGTGGAATGGAGTTCATTTTAGTGAACTCGACTAATATTTCAGTTGTATTTTAATTTAAATGAAAAATGTTAAATAATGATAACATGATTACTTCTGCTGGTAACGCACAGATTTAATAAAAGCTATTTTAACACGTAAATCTAGATATATGTTTATGTTAAAAAAGGTAAAATGCGAACACTACTCATATTTAAATAAAGCTTAAAAACTTGAACCCAGCTGTGCGTATATCAAATGCGAGCTCAAGCGGTATCGAAAAGGCTCCTACAGTTTTTTAAATCGTATATCCGCGAACGAAAAAAAGTTACTGAGTGAGGTCTCGCAAACTCTTGGCGCCTTTGCCGAAAATCTGATCTCGTTATTTTAAGCTCCTTTTATTCTTAACACGAACGAAAGACGGAATATACATGTATTTTTTGACGCAACGCAATTTAGCTGCTAACTTTTCACTTACGCGGCGTTCAAAGTTCTGAGCGAGCAAAAGTTTAGATTATTTCGAAGTTTTTTTTTTTAATTTCTAAGAAATAAAGTGGGACAAGATTCATGGGTTTTTTATTGTTTTATCCTCTTAGGCGGCACTAGAAACTCGCATTAAAAATTAAATTTTCTCTGGGAATAATTAAGAACGTGCTCAGAGAGCTGTTCTAAAGGTAGCCACTTTCTGTTAATTCATGTTTCCTATACATCAACTGTACTTGGCATGTAGTGTACTAATTGTCCGTCAGTTGTTTATCCTCAACATCATATTAAAACAGCATACCAAACTTCCATTTAAATCCATAGACAGGAGAAGAATGGACTTAGTTTGTGTAAACCTTCAAACCAAACACGCATTTGTGAACAAATTTTACATATTTTTAGGACCCTTTCTATATAACAAGCTCAACAAATCACTAAAGGTATATATATAGTCTAAGTTATAAGAACTGTAATATAAGTGTATGGGAATTTCTAAATAAATTAAATTACGAAGACACAGAGAAGTTGTTAGAAATTCTAAAATAGTTTGTATTAATTGTAGGTAACAAATAATTGTTATTTAGTTATTTATTATATAATATAGTTTAATTATATACATATCTAGTGTCCTACATTATTAAACCGATTGTATAAGTGATGTCTGAAACACAGGTATTCAACCTAGTTCAGGCAGGTAGCTAATATTATAGACTTGACTTTTCTATTTTTCTTTTGTAGATTCTACATTATTTAGCTACACATAGTTTTAATTTTATCATAGCAGGTTATTTTTGTTAGACTTATTGTTACTTTATTTAATCGTAATGATATTTGTTCCTGTATGTAAACATGTGTAATTCGACATGAAATAAATATTTATTATTATTATTATTATTAATAATGGTCACCGTGGCAATTCTCAACTGAAACTAGCCATCTACACTAAACAGGTTTATAGAGCACATCACAGACACGTTTAATTATTTACGTTTAATTGCCATGCATTAAAATAACGCGTTTAGTTATTTTAACGTGTGGTAGAACCACGCTGCAGCATTGTTATAGTTTGTTATGCAGTTAGCATTGTTATGGTTCGGCTCTACCTAGGAAGGACCTAACTCTCCCAGAATACCGGCGTAAAATAGCAGCATAATACTGCTCTATTTCGTATGGTGAGTGTAGAGAACCGGAGACCCTATTTACTGGAAATGAGGCATTCCAGCTTAGTCCTGTGAGGTGACAATGCATCTGCATTTTGATCAATCGAGGATAGATGTTGATGTATATGGGCCACAGCAACCACTTACCATCAGCTGGAAATAATGTTTGTTTGTCACTCTTATTCTATTAAAAAGAAGCACTCTATATCTTTACTATCATAGTCCAATGGGATGGCATCCGATACGACCGTAAAGAGATCAGGCACTATACGTCGTTCCGTGCTTTCCAAGGCATTGGTTTAAAATACCGCTAACTCCCAGACTTCGTTCTGCGACTGAGAATCTCTTGATATAAAAATCAAATAACATATATAGGCCCGAGCCGGGACTTAAACCCGGTATAACCTATTCCAACGAGGTAGTTCTCTAGGAATACGAATACTTGATGACGATTTTCTTTGAGATATCTATAAACTGTAGAGTTAACACGTTTATCACTGAGGTATACATTGCATTTACGGATGAAAAAAGTGTTTAGCGCAAATGAATTAAATCCAATAAGGATTTGACGTATTGCGTTTGGCACTAAATATTAAATCGAGTCTCTGCTATAAGGAGCTTTATCTTTTCAAGCAATGGATACACAACGTAAAAGATAAAACATTCGATAGATAGCAGTGTGAACGTCACATAAATATATAATTAACATAGCTTTAAGTGACTGCCTTGATGGCCTAGCGGTTGTAGTAGTGCAGCTGCTGATCATGAGGTCCTGGGCTCGAATCCCGGGTCGGGCCAGAAAGAAATCAGTTATAGAGCTTTTCCGTCAAGATTTTCCCCGTGCCTCGGAAAGCACGTAAATCCGTTGGTGCTGCGCTTGATCTCTCTTCGGTCGTGTCGGTTTAACGTCCCATTGGATTATGAAAGTGAGAGAATAGAGACTGCACATTTGCTTGCGCATACATTTGACGTAGTTTCTGTTGAGGCTGACGCTATAACATATGTAATGATTTATTATGTTTACACTAACACTAAAATTAAACTATTTTTTACGGGTTGTATAGCATATATTAATATAGTTTATTTTAAATTGAAGGTAGTCGTGATTAACTATGATACTGGGACGTCGAACACCTCAGTATTTCCATGGGTGCTGTAAAATACTCGTAACGTCGGGAATATAAAATAAGTTAGTATACGCGATAAAATCTGTAAAAACTACATAGTTTCTTTTAAGGGCTATATACAGGCGAGGAATGAATTATCACAGGCGGGATATCCGGTGTTTAGATCAAAAATCAGTTAAAATTAACAATTAAATTGATTTATTTGACAAGTCGCATCATAACAAAATGTTTAGAGTTTATCGCCACATTAGACCTGTATAGTGAGAACCATATACACAGATTATCACAATCAAAAACAAAAAACTCTTCTCAGCTGACTTTACAAAAGTTGAATTTATCGTTTCTCTAAATCGCTTTTTATTTTATCTTGTTTATACTTGGGTTCTTTTTGGTGTACCGATTACGGAAAATCCTCTTGTGGCAACGAAATTACTACATTAAATCAGAATTCGAAATCGCTGTGTAGTGGCGGTTAAGAATATCCACTACCCTATATCTGCCCGTAGGTGTCGTAAAAGGCGACAAAGGGAGGCAGGCAGGAGATGGGCAGCAGCATCTTCCTGAAAACGACAAACTTACAATAAAAAAACTGCGGTTGCCAACCCGCTCGCCAAGCGTGGCAACTATAGCAACTTGCTCTGTCACCGGGAGGGCGACCGTCTGTCCCAAGGAGGTGTCGGATTTATCGTCCACAAATCCACAAGTCTTAACAACGTTGTAAAGATTGAGAGTGTGTCGACGAGGGTTGCGTACCTTATACTCAGTATTACCAAACGGTATTCGCTGAAGGTCATACAGGTTTACGCACCAACCTCGGCACACCCCGATGAGGAGGTGGAGGAAATGTATGAGGATATCTCTAGAGCCATGCATTCCTCCAAAACCCGATATACGGTGTTAATGGCATCAATGCAAAACTAGGCACAAGAGAGAACGGTGAGCTGAAAGTAGAGAAATTTGGAATTGGGCAACGGAACCCAAGGGGCCAGCATCTGGCCGACTTCATGGAGAAAGAGGGACTATTTATGATGAACTCTTCGTTCCAGAAGCGGTACCACAGGAAGTGGACCTGGTCGAGCCCCGACGGTTCCACAAAAAATAAGATTGACTTATGACATTATGACGACCAGACGACAACTGTTCAGTGATGTCTCCGTGATCGCGAGGGTAAAAACTGGTAGCGATCACCTAATGGTTAGAGGCACACTGAACCTAAACGTTAAGTTGGAGAGGTTTCGTCTAATGAAGTCAACGCTCCGTCTCTCTCGTGCTCTGTTCCAAAGTACCGAAACCTTTCAGGTCGAGCTACAAAACCGTTTACAGTGCCTAGAAGACTGCAATGAAGTGGACGATATGAATGAGAAGCTCGTGGAAACTGTCCATGCGGTCGGAGCTAAGTACTGCAAGACCCGCCGCAGAAGAACACAAAAACTCTCCGATCACACTCTTAATCTCATGGCTGTTAGACGGGAGATGAAGTTACATTCTTCAACAGATTTGACAGCATACAGGCATCTGAACAGAAGGATCTCCAAATGTATGCGGTGGGACTTACGCAACTTCAATACAGCTTATGGTATATTGTAGAAGCGATCGAGTGGAACCAAGGCTCCAAAGTCTTTGCCAGAGATCAATCTGCCAGAAAGAGCCAACTGTCGAAGTTGAAGACCGAGTGTGGCAGCATCGTTTCCGGGGCACCTGAGATTTTGAGTGAGATTGAGAGGTTCTATGGGTAGCTGTACACGTCATCGTTGAAGCCACACGCAAGTGTGAGTAACGATCCAAGAGCGAGTCTTATCCGAGACTACTCCGAAGATATCCCGAACGTCAGTATGAGCGAGATTAGAATGGCTCTCCAGCACCTTAAAAACGGCAAGGCCCCAGGCGAGTATGGAATTACAGCGGAGGCGTGGAGCAGAAGTCCGGTGGTCTTGTTCTTCAAGAAAGGTGACAACGGTCTCTTGAAGAACTACAGACCGATTTCCCTTTTGAGCCGCGTCTACGTGCTGTTTTCGGGAGTCATTACGAATCGTCTCGCGCGCTGACTTGACGATTTCCAGCCTCCCGAATAAGCCGGTTTCCGAAAGGGCTTTAGCACTATAGACCACATACATACCCTTCGGCAAATTGTACAGAAGTGCGAAGAGTACAATTTGCCACTATGTCTGGCGTATGTGGATTATGAGAAAGCCTTTGATTCCGTCGAAATTTGGGCGGTGCTGCAGTCCCTTCAGCGGTGCCAAGTTGACTGTCGGTATATCGATGTGCTGAAGTGTTTGTACAGTAGAGCTACGTTGGCTATCCGAGTACAGAACCAGAGTACGAAACCTATCCAATTGCAGAGAGGTGTAAGACAGGGTGATATTATATCCCCGAAACTCTTCACCGCTGCATTGGAAGACGTTTTCAAGCTTCTGGACGTGAAAGGATACGGTATTAACATCAATGGCGAGTACATCACTCACCTTCGATTTGCCGACGATAAAGTCCTTATGGCAGAATCGCTGGAGGACCTAAGCACCATGTTCAATGACCTCAATAATGTCTCCCAACGAAGAGGTCTTAGGATGAACATGGACAATACAAAGATCATGTTTAATGTCCATGTCACACCTATGCCAGCAGTTGTTGGGAAGTTTTTGACGAGTATGTTTACCTGGGACAAATAGTCCGACTAGGTAAGTCCAACGACCGAGAGGTCAATCGACGGATTCAACTCGGCTGGGCAGCTTTCGGGAAACTACGACACATCTTCTCGTCAGACATACCTCAAAACCTTAGAACGAAATTCTACAACCAGTGCGTGTTGCCAGTGATGACTTACGGATCTGAGACGTGGTCCTTCACTGCTGGCCGTATGAGAAAGCTCAAGGTCGCTCAGCGAGCTATGGAGAGGGCTATGCTCGCTGTTTCTCTGCGTGATAAACTTAGAAATGAGTATATCCGGAGTAGAACCAGAGTAACCGACATAGCCCAACGGATTAGTAATCTGAAGTAGCAATGCGGTGGCCATATAGCTTGAAGAACCGACAACCAATGGGGAAGAAAGATTCTTGAGTGACAGCCTCGTACCGGTAGGCGAAGTGTAGGGCGTCCCCCCACGAGATGGAGTGACGACCTGGTAAGACATGCAGGTAGTCGATGGATGCATGTAGCTCAGGACCGTGCTTTGTGGTATTCCTTGGGGGAGGCTTATGTTCAGCAGTGGACTTATGAATGGCTGTAATGATGATGATGATGAATCAGAATTCATTAATATCAACCTATAAAATCCACTGCTAAACATAGGTCTCCAAAGATTACCTCATAGGAGGGATTTTGCAATAGTCGCCACGCTTAGCAGGCGGTTGCAATTTTTTTACTATTTAATGTTGATATCAGGAAGATGCTGCTGCCCATCACTTTTTTCAATTTCCCTCTGTCGTCTCTTACGACACTCACGGGATGATATGGGGTAGTCGGTATTCTGACATCGCCACTACACGGTAAACAAGAAACAAGATTTTTTTTACTTACAAGAAATATCTTGGAAGAAATCTCCTCATTCCCAGGCATTATTTTCATTAATGTATACTTTTATATTATATATATTTTGGCTCCGTGTGTGGTGGCTTAGCAATGAGTTGCTGCGCTGGGGGGCGCGGGTTCCAATCCCGCACGGAACAAGAATTTGTATGGCCTACAAATAATTGTTCCGGGTCTGGATGTTCGTCCTTGTGCAATATGTATATATAATTGTAAAGTGCCTCCACGATACAAGAGAAAATCCTAGTGTGGTAACGTTTTCTAAAAATAATAATAATAATAATATTTTTTATGTATCTATTTTATTTTATAGATATGTATGTTTATCATGCTCATTTAGAATTATATAATATACTGCCGAACCAGATTAGAAAACTTTATAGATACCCCACAATAACAATTATAATGTATGGAATTGGTTGAGTGAAATTTTTTTATCTTATTAATCAACAAGTATTGGTGATTTTCTAGATTTTGATATAAAGGGAGACAAATAATCATTATCATAATCATCATTACAGCCCATCACAGATTTATTGCTGAACATAAGTCTTCACCTATAACTGCACAAAACTTGCGTCCATGGACTTCCTGCGTCTCTTACCAAGTCGATGCTCCATGATGTGGAGCGCCGCCCTATACATCACTTACTGGTACGAGGCTGCTACTCGAATTTACTTTTACTCCTCCTTCATCCTAATTAAGGAGTCTAGTCTCTCTGGACATAGCATTCTCCGTAGATTACTGTGTGACCTCAAGCCTTCTCATAGCTGTGAAGGACCACTCAATTGCGTATTCCCATAAAAGTAAATAACTAATTAAGGGTTTGATAAAACGCTAAATTACTAAAAATCTGGATCAACGTGTAAAAACAATCACTCTTTAATTTTTGCCAGGAAGCAAGACTGTCATTATCAATATTGTCCCGGAACCTACAACAGAGTTGGGTTTGAAGTTTAGTTTCACTCTATTCTAAAAACTCTTAAAAAGATTTTTACTGAGCAACAAAGCCTTTAAAGTAACATCCCTCTGGAATAAAACTTTCTTTCTTCGGTCTTGTGATTTTTCTGTAAGTCAGTGACCTGCATCAATATTTTTCTCGAGAACTAGATAGATATTTCGTTTTAATACAGCATAAAGAGGCGCTCAGTCACTAATGAAAATGTTCATTGTCATTCTATGTTCTGATTTACTAGGCGTTCGTCAGTAAAACAAAAGAATAATAAACTTACTAATAATATATTGTAATTAAAGGTATTTTAAACTGTAAATTATATTATTTATAGAAGACAAATTTGGTTGAATGTTCATGAGGAATTCATTTAATATTTACTCTTACATTCAGAAACTTATTCAGTTCTTTAAAATGCAAACGAAATAATCGTTGACTTCACAGTTGCTCATTTCATTCGATCCCTAAGGGCTAAGACGCCGCTTTAGCCTCCATGTTTGATCGTTATTTACCAGGCGGGAAAAGTAAATTACGCCCCATCTCAGGATTGATTGTTACTGGCAACCTCGGGAGACTGCAACTGCAAGCTGCAATTTTATTGCAGTCCTTAGGGCATTTTCAAGAAGCTGTCGCCAGAGTCGAGTGTAATTTTGTTTTCATTCCTTCAGGTGATTATTAGTGTATTTCAGTTGTCTATGCGGTGTCTCATTTGAAGCGTGTTCTGGCGCTTTTATATAAGAGTAGGAAAGCAAATAATTCTACTTAAAGCACTTTTTGGGTTAGGCTGTTACTCATAAAAATGTACTCGAAGAAATGCTTAAAGTTTTTCTCTCCCTTTTTACTAAATGACAATAGGAAGAGACACTTGTAGGGCTAATAATTATTTAATATAAGTAAGCGTTAATTAATCATTATAAGTAAGATTAAGGCCGTAAGTGTTTAATGAATTAAAAAGGTAATGCTTTGTCTTTTAAATTTTAAGTTACATATGGCGTGCGCAACTTTATTTATGTATTTTAAACATGTGCATCTTAAACATGCTAGCGAATATTATCATTTAAGTTAATATTTTCATGTGGGATTTTTTTACTTTTTTTAAAAAGTTCTAGAACACTTTTTATGTTGAGCATTTTATCTACCATTTTATTTCCACCCACTATTCTCATTCGTCTATTTCCGGGTCAATTCGGTTCTATTAGAAGGGAAATAAGCTGGTACTAGCTTATGTTAAATATGTCCTCCAGATATCTTGACAAAGACTTCAGACATATTTTAATTTAATAGTCATGCGGCCCCGGCTTTCGAACCCTGGACAGCATGACCATTAGTCACGCTTACGACTTTATTCCTGAAGAGTGACAACGCACCTGTAGCTTTCTTTGTCACCTAGCTGGTTTGATGTCTGTCGGATACAGTATTTGTTTATTGTATGTCTGTTCGGGTCGAATGTAGTAATTGATTTTAAGCAGATTTCCCGATGAGGTAGAGAATTTAAATTTTAACTATAATATACGATTATAAACAAAAAAATACTTTTAAGTCGGTTTCAAAAACGTGGTATATTAAAACAATACAGTAAAACGAGTAAGTCTCGTGGGTTGCAGTAATCACGAAAAGTTAGATGAAGTGTTTCTTCGTTTTTTTTTTTTAAATATAATAACGTTGCCCTTAAAAATTATTACACATATAAGGACTATAAATGTATAATCATTCTTTTTTCTTTTCAAATGGTAAATAGTTAGATTTGATCACTTTTTATTGAATAACAGATCATTGCAACCGAAGTTTAACTAGAATAATAATAATTTTCGTGTTGATACTAATTATTGAAACGGATGCATTAGATCTTTTAGCACTACATTGATATGATTGATAGGATCATTAACGCTAATATCAACGCTGTCATATTTCGGGTATGTTCGTGTACAAAAGATGGATCTCATGAAAATCAGATGTAATAGTAAATGTCCCATTATTCTGTAATTAGTAAGGATTTACTTATTAAAACTGTACTTTTAACCGTTTCTCATCCGATGTGATATGAATATCATTTTGTTTCCGTTTCCACATGCATGAGGTAATAAAAAACGAATATTACATTTCGCATATGACTTAACAAGCACTATAAGCGTCCGTGCGGAAAAATGATATAAATATTATGTTCATAAAATATAAGCGAGAATATTATGGGTGACACAAAGAACGTAACTTCTCACTATATATAAATTAAACTGAGTTATTTTTAATTTATTCTGCCTTATTATTGATATATTTATAGATATATTATTTATTAAGTCCATAGCTAAAGCGGCAACAAAGAAGTCCTTTTCAAAATAATTTGGTACTTTACATCTGGATTGTTGAAAATTTGGTTGCACGTTCAGCTTTGCTGCTATATGTAGACTGGTGTCGTAAAACGCCATCTAGAAGGCTTAGTGGTATTGGTGTACTCAAATTGATTAAAATAAATCTTGCTAGTCTTGAGTACAAGTGTAGAGAAGCCGACTTTTTTGGACACGTTTTGAAAAATTTTAAGGTCAAGACTTCACCGGACAACTACATGCTTGGCGAGTTTTCAGCCTTTTGTTATTGACATACCACACTTTTAAACTTAACAATTTACACACATAAAAGGAATTCTAAAAACTTGACAATTTTTGTCTTTCAACCCGATTACAAAAGTGTCTTTAAGAACATATTGAATAGGTTTTTGTTAACCTAGAAGCAATTTAACTAAAACCCATTCAATATCTTGTTATTCAGTTAAATGACCATATACCATTGGGTGGGATATAGTCAAATGCTGTGTGATAATAGGTAAAAAAACATGTTATTTTATTTGAGTTACTGGACTACAGTTATAGCCAAGTCAAAAATTGGTTTTAGA
Source organism: Parnassius mnemosyne (assembly GCA_963668995.1). Taxonomy (NCBI): domain Eukaryota; kingdom Metazoa; phylum Arthropoda; class Insecta; order Lepidoptera; family Papilionidae; genus Parnassius; species Parnassius mnemosyne. Next base: position 9,943,935 of record CAVLGL010000126.1, on the reverse strand, counting down.
GAGTGGGTGTATAATAACTATCCGAATATCTCGCGCATTAGAAACTAAAGGTTATTTTGGGATTTTCTGTAAAGAGTTTTACATCAGATAGTGGAAACAAGTAAATTTAATCGGGTGCAGCAATAATTACATAAGATAAATATCATGTAAGCCGTAGTAACTCAGTAGCTAAAGTGTTCACTTTAAATTCATAGTCGAAAGTAACCCAACAAAAAAAATGAAAACCTATGCGGCAGAAAAGTTATTGAGTGGCAGCTCCTATTGCAAAAAAAAAGTGTAGGGCAGCCACCTCCTAAATGAAGTCGACCTGGTAAGAGATGCAAGAATTCGATAAGTGTAAGTGACTGAAATCCGTGCTATGTGGCGTTTATGGGAGAGGTCAATTTTCAGCAGTGGTATTTTTTGAGTTGTAATGATGATGATGAGCAACCCGACTTTAATCACTGCCGATACCAATTTGAAAACTGCGTGTTGGAATTTTAAGTTGTGATCTACCACGTGCTCAGCGGTAAAGGAATATTTTGTGAGAAAACTGCATGTCTTCGATTAAGTACACGTGTGACGGCTCCGTGGCGCAGTGGCTTAGCAATGAATTGTTGCTCTGGGGGCCGCGCGTTCGAATCACGCACGGAACAAGTACTTTTATGGCCTACAAATAATTGTTCCGTATCTGGATGTTTGTCCTCATGCAATTTGTGTTTGTAAACTGCCTCCACGATACAGAAGAAGATCATAGCGTGGTGGTAACATTTTATTAAAAAAGAGAAAGAGAAGATGGGCCTGGGAGAGCTCAGCAAATATACTGTTCCTTAATTATTATTTTTTAAATAAAAGGGCACCAATACTGTAACTTTACTTTTTGTAACATGTTACTCGTACTATGTATATCTACTATGTATATATACTCGTACATGAATAATAATCGTGTGAACATGTATTACATGTACGCTGACTAATCTGTCTCACTTTTTTCTTTATAGAATAAGGGTGACAAACGAATACACAGTCTAACTGATGATAAGTGGATCCTGTGGCCGATAGACATCTACATTTATCCTCGATTACGAATCACAATACAGATGTGTTGTCACCCATGAGGACAAAGATAGAATGCCTCGTTTCTAGTGAAAAGTGTCTTCGGTTCTTTACACTCACCATATAAAACACAGTAGCATTAACCTGTTATTTTACGTTGGTATTATGTGAGAGCGTGGTTCTTTCCCGGCTGAGCCGATCCATTCGTGCTACAACCATAATGTAGCTGTAGCATGACTTTACCAGTTATATACCACGTTTAGTTATTAAGAAGGTTACTTATGTCTATTTATATATTATTTCTTTATCTTTTATAGCATTCCCTATTACAATATATTACAAAAGGTGGACTTAATGCCATGAGGGATTCTCTACCAGTCAACTTCTATTATAACATATTGATTATATTTTTTTATGTTGACCCTAATTATGATTTTTGTTTACTTAAAATACGCACAATTATTAATTTAAAAATAAAGGTAAAATTACAGCCTTACTTACAGTAAACACTTCAAGGTCTTTTCTCATTTGTGAGAGAGTTATTTAAGGCGATATACTTCCATTTCTGTCTTGAAGTTTGTCTGTGTTGGGATCGCCTGCTTACCTATATCTAACGGTAAGCAACAGTGTATTCTTTGATGTGATCTCCGATCGAAGCTGTTATTGTTTTTTTTTTGTTTTGTTATCTATCTTTATTTAAAAAGGCTTTTATCCTACAAGTATATGTCAGCCTTATCGTAACATAACTTATTCCTGTTACACCAAATCTATTTATAAAGGGGGAATCAATGTTGTAAAAATATGGAAATGAATGATTTTGTTACAGCAGAGTGTGGCTCCGCAAGTATACTCAAACACCAACCCGTTTCACACAAATTGATATTAAATTTTTGCACCAGATTCTCATCACATTCTTTTATCAAATGTTGGACATCTTCTATAATGTGACAAATATCGCTATTGGGCAAATCTGCTTTTTTCATAAAAAATAAAAATAAAATACAAAAGCGTATGTTCAGCAGTGTATTTTTAATAGAGATAAATTAAAGCAGAATTAAGGGTAATATTTTAAATATTAAATAATAAAGTTTACCATGATTTCATTATAAATAACGGTTTGCAAAAAAATATGCAATAACTCTGTTCAAACTGAGAGGTCGCTGGTTCATTAGTTAACTTGTGGAAGCCGTATGACAGCTGTACGGCGCCATCAGAACGGGGTGAGAACGTACAAGTGCGTTGCCATGACGTTGAGCGGAGACTGGATGTAACGGGTGACAAGTAATAATAATACACAGTTATTTTATGCATATGTGTTATTACGCATAGCATTGACTGAATACCTTATTTAATATTTGCCATTTCATGCATAACATTATACATTCCATTCCACGTGTTAATTGCTTTAATATTTTGTACAAATTTATAAAAAATATAGCCATGGTACGAGTAGCTCAGAGCATAAACTCTCGTATCAAAATATCACAGTCATTGAACAAGCCGAGTCAATCCTCGCTGGCACCACCTTTAGGAGAGGTTCTGGTGTGACAGGTTTCCATCCACTAGATGGACGACATAGTAATACATGTGAGAAATTAAAAGATGTAGGTGATTTAGAATTTCTGTTTATTTTATAGCGGTTAATAGAGAAAGCCTATGTTCAACTTTGGTATTGTAATTGGCTGTACTAAATAAAGACTACGGCGCACCTGAATTTGTAAATGCAATTTTGAACAACATTATGAGATAATGATTTCTTATATTTACGCAAACACTACACATTAAAATAATACTAGTTTTATGGATTTTATCGCGTATATTAACTTATTTTATATCCCGGACGTTTCGATTACTTTACAGTAGCCATGGTCACGGGGGGGGGGGGGGACTGAGGTGTGTGATATCCCAACGTCATAGTTATTAACCACTGCTACCTCCAGATTAAAAAATATAAATTTTTGTTCCGATTTCCGCAGTATGAACTTACCGTATCTTGAAGTCTTGCAGTTGTAAGCTTGGGTTGGGAATTATTTTGGTTGCGCGGAATCCTAATTCTTTTTCTTAAATAAAAGTAGGCGAAGTTATATAACATCAGCTGTCTGCCAGTGAATGCCAAAATTAGTCCAGCCGTTATGGGAATTAGCTGGACAAATAGACAGACTAACAAAAATTTTAAAAATTGTGTTTTTATTATATGTACCGTATATACTTTCATATTATGCATTTAGTGAAAAGCTAACAGCTTTTCGAATTTAAAAACAGACCCTCTAATTTAATTTATTTGTAAGTATGTATATGTATATGTATGTATGTATGTATGTATGTATAGATTAATCTAAGGGTGGATACAGTCTTTTTAAAGAATCCTCTGAGTGGTATGCAAACCTTGTAAAATTTTTCCATAGAAATACGAAATATCGTAACTCGACGAAAAGCTTATCACCTAATATATTACGAAAGGTGGAATAACTTGACAGGATAATCTTAACTACAACCGCTTCTATAGCCTCTATAGGTCCCATAGCGGTAATGCCGAAACAGACCGACTCATCGACCACGTCCAAATGGCTACAGATTCCTTGCTACAACAGGTCCCATCCGCAGAGATCGTGATCCTTGGCGATTTTAACGCCCACCATGCCGAATGGCTCGGTTCACGTTTAACCGATCATGCGGGGAGATCTGTTTATGACTTTGCTTTGGCATATGGTCTGACAAAACTGGTTACTTCGCCTACGCGGATTCCAGATGTGGAGGATCATACACCTTCCCTGTTGGACCTTCTGCTGACCTCTCATCCGGACGGATATCAGGTTTCCGTCGATGCCCCTCTCGGCTCTTCGGACCATTGTCTGATCCGGAGTATGGTGCCACTCACGCTCCCTTCGCGGTTGCGTTCTGCAGGTTGCCGCCGTGTTTGGCATTATAGGTCGGCTGATTGGGACGGAATGCGGTCTTTCTTTGCATCCTACCCATGGGGGCGGGTTTGCTTCTCGCCGGATGATCCCAGCGCTGTTGCTGACTCTGTCACTGATGTGGTGCTACAGGGAATGGAACTATTTATTCCATCATCTGTGGTACCCATCGGAGGCAGATCTCAGCCTTGGTTTGGTCGCTCCTGTAAGACTGCATTGCGCAGAAAGCAGGAGTGTTATCAAGCCTGGGCTGCGGCTTCGGTGACTCGGGATGTAAACACCAGCACACTTAAAAAGAAGTATAACTTCGCCTCCAGGTCCTTCAAAAGAGTTATTGCCAAGGCAAAGTCAGAGCACATAGGCAGAATTGGCGAGAAACTAGTTCGCCTTCCTTCGGGAACCCGTGCATTCTGGTCTCTCGCCAAGGCTGTCCAAGGGAATTTCTGTAAGCCATCACTACCATCTCTGCACAGGGAGGACGACTCACTGGCCCACGACGCAAAAGAGAAGGCCGACCTTTTAGGCTCCCTTTTTGCGTCCAACTCGACTGTTGATGACGGGGGGAACACACCGCCGACCATCCCGCGGTGTGAGTGCTCTATGCCGGATGTGCTATTCTCACAGCGCTCGGTTCGCAGAGCACTCCTCTCCCTTGACATCCACAAGTCGAGTGGGCCTGACGGAATCCCCCCAATTGTGCTGAGGACGTGTGCTCCGGAGTTGGCACCGGTTCTAACGCGTCTTTTCCGGTACTCCTACTCCCATGGCGTTGTCCCGAACTCATGGAAGACAGCTTTTGTCCACCCGATCCCTAAAAAAGGCGACCGCTCAGACCCGTCCAACTATAGGCCTATCGCGATCACCTCCTTGTTCTCCAAAATAATGGAATCCATTATTAACTGCCAGCTCATCCGGTACCTTGAGGATCACCAGCTGATCAGTGACCGCCAATACGGTTTTCGTCGGGGTCGATCAGCTGGTGATCTTCTAGTCTACCTGACCCATAGATGGGCGGAGGCAGTAGAGTCCAAGGGGGAGGCGTTGGCCGTTAGTCTGGACATTGCGAAGGCCTTCGATCGGGTTTGGCACAAAGCGCTTCTTTCGAAGCTCCCTTCCTATGGGCTTCCCGAGAAATTGTGCAATTGGATCACCAGCTTCCTTGCAGATCGGAGCATCAAGGTCGTTGTAGACGGTGCATGTTCTGACTACAAGCCTATTAACGCTGGTGTTCCACAAGGCTGTGTGCTATCACCAACGCTGTTTCTTCTGCATATCAATGATATGTTGCTAACTGGTAACATTCATTGCTATGCGGATGACAGCACTGGTGATGCTCTATACACCGGCCGGGCCAATATTTCTCGGGAAAACGTCGCCGAGTACCGGAACAAACTTGTGTCTGAAGTCGAGTCTTTGCTGGACAAAGTCTCGGATTGGGGGCGACTAAATCTAGTCCAGTTTAATCCTCAGAAGACACAAGTTTGCGCGTTTACCGCTAAAAAGAACCCCTTTGTCGTATCTCCTCAGTTTCAAGGCACTCCCCTTCTTGCCTCAGCCAGTATCGGTATCCTCGGAGTCGACATATCGAGTGACGTGCAGTTTCGTGGTCACTTGGAAGAGAAGGCCAAATTGGCCTCTAAAAAGCTTGGCGTGCTCAGCAGAGCGGGACAGTATTTCATGCCGGCACACCGCCTGCAACTTTACAAGGCGCAGGTTCGGCCTCACATGGAATACTGTTCCCATCTCTGGGCAGGGGCTCCCCAGTGCCAGCTCCTTCCACTTGACCGCATCCAGCGCAGAGCGGCTCGAATCGTCGACGACCGAGCCCTTTCCGATCGGCTCGATTCATTGGCACTGCGAAGAGATGTTGCATCTCTTTGCATTTTCTTTCGCATCTACCATGGGGAGTGCTCTGAGGAATTGTTCGGATTAATCCCAGCCGCCAAATTTCATGAACGCACATCGCGGCAGAACTCCCGATACCATCCACACCATCTGGATGATTGGCGGTCCACCACTGTGCGATTTAGAAGATGTTTTCTTCCTCGCACGACTTCCTTGTGGAATCGATTACCATCAGCGATTTTTCCGGACCGATACGACTTAGGGACCTTCAAGAAAAGAGCCTACTCCTTTTTAAAAGGCCGGCAACGCATCTGCAATTCCCCTGGTGTTGCGGTTGTTCATGGGCGGCGGTAGTCACTTACCATCAGGTGAGCCGCATGCTCGTTTGCCCCCTCTCCTATAAAAAAAAAAAAAAAAAAAAAAGCTGATCGAAATTATACTTCTTATTTCTATTTTTATAACCCTTCTAATTCCGAAATGTTGTATGTAGTTAAACTTTGTAGCTGTTTCAGTTCAATACAATTCAATCTTATAATTCATAAAACTGTTTACTGTTTGGGTAACGTTGTCAACCCGTAACACCCACTAACTTTTCGACACTACTTATGGAGCTTCCTCTATTGTTCTCACAAATGATAATTTTCTTACAACACCTTCTATTATTAACCGCATGTGTAAATTGTGCTGCCAGTGGGAATAAAACACAGGTTCATTTCATACTACGAAATTTATGACGGACATCAAAACTTCAGGGGATTTTCAATGGTTTTTAAAAATAAAATTTTCAACTATGACAAATATTGTTTTAATACATATATTTATCATAATTTTATTAACCATCAAAATCTACTTATAAGAGACGATACCATAGATTAATATAATATTACGCTAAATTTAATATTAAGTCTTTATAACCCAAACATTTCCGAATTTAGGAACTGCCAATTAATCTTATCCCTTGTAATGTTTCATGTATTCATGACACAGGTGAGGTTTTCGGGATGGGTTGATAGTGCCGTCGATTTGCATGTTCAGTTTCAGAACTGCCGGCTTGATGCTAAGGTATGAATGAAATATGTTATCCGTTGCAGTCCTATCATTTTAAAAACTATTTTTTTTTAATTTTTGTATTTCAATCTGAAGAGTATATATCTGAAGAGTAAATTCGTATTATTACAGACTGTAAGATATTTTTTCTTAGTCCTCAAAAGTGATAAATCAACTGTGGCATTCTTTGGTAGAAGTTAGGTGCAGGTGTCCATGCGAATGGTAACCACAAACCCTCAAGTTTAATGTACTGCTAAGTTTATATGAAACCTTAATTTAAAATAAAATCTATAATAAATTTCACTTTTATAACAAAAATAAATGTAACTTTACATGAGGGTATCGTAAGAGGAAAAAAAAAGGAAATGAAACTGGACATGGACAGCATCAGTTCTTCAGATTGTGTAAAATGATAAAAAAAAATTAAAAACTTACCTATAAAAAGTGTTTGTCATGCCACATGGCGACTAAAAGGCAGGTCCATGTTAACACCACTTTGATATATAAATTATTTTAATGTTTAAATTATTATAGTATATATATATATATATATATATATATATATATATATATATATATATATATATATATATATATATATATACTTTGATATATAAATTATTTATGATATATATATATATATATATATATATATATATATATATATATATATATATATATATATATATATATATATATATTGTATCGTGAATGTTCCGATGTTCTTAGTTACCTTACTTCTCTCCCAATATTATCATCAATTATCACATAAGTATAGAATTTGAATACTGGTAGATTGGGACTCATTACTGTTCTCTCGTAATAACTCTGCTATACTCGTATACTTAACACTAAATTAAAATTCTTATTCCCTAATTCTCAAAATATAAATTGAATTATCTTTGTCTTTGCATTTAAGTATTTAATGGAGGTATAAGGAAGTATATGTTTTATCTACCTCTCATTTCAATTACGCTTTGAGATAATTTGCCGTAATGTAATCCTTATTTGAATTTTCTGAAAGTAATTTCCGTCCCGGAAAAAGACAATAGAATTAAATCATTCTTGAGACTAATTACTTTTGGTAGCCTTATTACCTGTATTTTGATCAATCTCCTTAATATGGAGTTACAGAATTATAAAGATGTTTTGGAATTGGAAGACGTTTTCCAGCTACTGGACTGGAAAGGATACGGTATCAACATCAATGGCAAGTAAATTACTCACCTTCGATTTGCCGACGATATAGTCCTTGTGGCAGAATCGCTGGAGGACCTAAGCACAATGCTCAATTACCTCAATAGTGTCTCCCAACGGATAGGTCTTAAAATGAACATGGACAAAACGAAAATCATGTTTAACGTCCAGGTCACACCTATGCCGGTAGTTGTTGGGAGCACTAAGCTCGAAGTTGTTGATGAATATGTTTACCTGGGACAAATAGTCCGACTAGGTAACTCCAACTTCGACCGATTCAACTCGGCTGGGCAGCGTTTGGGAGATTACGACATATCTTTTCGTTAAACATACCTCAGAACCTAAAAACTATATAAAAAACTATATATGACCTACGGATCTGAGACGAGGTCCATCACTGCCGGCCGTATGAAGAAGCTTAAAGTCACTCAGCGAGCTATGGAAAGGGCAATGCTCGGCGTTTCTCTGCGTGATAGACTTAAAAATTCGCAGTAGAACTAGAGTAACCGACATAGCCCAAAGAATTAGTATGCTGAAGGGGCAATTGGCCGGCCATATAGCTCGAAGAACCGACAACTGATGGGGAAGAAAGGTTCTCGAGTGGCAGCCTCGTACCGGTAGGCGAAGTGTAGGGCGACCCCCTACTAGATGGAGTGACGACCTGGTAAGCAGGCAGGAAGTTGATGGATACAAGTGGCTCAGGACCGTGCTTTGTGGCATTCCTTGGGGGACGCCTATGTTCAGCAGTGGACTTGTGAAGGGCTGTAATGATGATGATAATAATGAAAGACGTTTTAACCGAAATCTAAAAAAAAGGTTCTGTATTTGAGCATTAGGCATGTACGAAAATATTGTATGTACGAATGGCATAATAGGCATGTCCGCAATTTTCTCAAAAATTTATTAGATTTTGATGAACTTTCGCTATCATAACCTCTACTTTATTTCAAGAAGGTTTTAGTATGTAATAAAATTGCTTATAATTCTTTTATTTAAAGTTATGTGCTTATTTGTACACTAGCGTCACTATATTTGCATAATATTTATTAATTTATTTTCTACGGTATTTCCTATTACAAAATAATACAAAGGGTGGACTTAATGCTATGAAACATTACCTACTAGTCAATCCGTGAATAGGTGGGAATTTGACCTAGGTGTAGCAATATATAGAGCAAAAAAAATAAAAATAATATTTGAAAACATAAAATATGTCACCTTTTATTTGCAACATTTTTCTTTATTTATTTATTTTTAATGGAAATACTAACAGCGATTAATTTTTAACACTATATGGTACATATATAAATCACAAGGTAAGCCTATTAAAAGTTTTTACAAATGGTTATTAGTTAATTTATTTCTCGAAATGACTATACCGATTAGCATATGTAGTTGAAACAATACATATATTCTATTAAATTAAAGGTGGTACCATAATTATAATATAGTAGGATGTAAAACACACTTTTTTTTTTTCAGAAAAATATTCTTTTCTTATTAGTTTCATCTATGTAATTAATAAAAAAAGTGAACCTACAGATCGTGATCAAAGAATTGAGGCAAATTGCTGAATCATAATTATTTAAATAATTTTTTTATAAAGTCGTTAACACTAGGATTTTGGCATGCATCATGGAATCAGTTTACATGTATAATTTTCATAAGGACAGATATTAAGACCAGGAACAATTATTTATAGGCCACATAAATATTTGTTCCGTGTGGGAGTTGAATTATTGAATAATAATGAATGCCGTGGAGTAGCGGCCGTACGGGAATTCTCTAACCTATGTCATCCCATGAATACTATAACAGGTAACAGAGATAACTCAAATAGTAACTGAAAACAACTAAAACAGTAAAAACTGAGGTTGCCTACCCACCTGCCAAGCACGGCAACTTTGCCAAATAAACCTCCTATGAGAGATGATCTATGGGGGAGTCCTATGTTCGGAAGTGATCTTTGATAGGTTGTAATGATAATAATGATATATTTTTGGAAGCTCGTTACCTTTCTATTTCAAAAGGTTGATTTCGGTTTAGCCTGTGCGCTACTGCTATATGTAGCTACTTAATTACTTTTAAGTTTAAGGAATTTGTAGTCGTACTGGTTGGCTAATTTGGAGTTCAATTCGCCAAAAAGGGTCCAAACGAGGAAAAAATGAAGTAAATCACATAACATATTACTTCTCTATGCCGTGTAGTGAAGGTTAAGAATATCCACTACCCCATATCTTCCCGCGGGTATCGTAAAAGGCGACAAAGGGAAACAGGCAGGAGATGGGCAGCAGCATCTTCCTGATAACAGCAAAATTACAATAAACAGCGGAGCTTTTGAAAGCGGGTTGAAAACCGGTACTTGAAGTTCTTCAGAAGCTCTTTAATTCCGTCCTCCACGGTGGCACTACTCCGGAGGCGTGGAGCAGAAGTGCGGTGGTCTTGTTCTTCAAGAAAGGCGACAACGCTCTCTTGAAGAACTACAGACCGATTTCCCTTCTGAGCCGCGTCTACGTGCTGTTTTCGAGAGTCATTACAAATCGTCTCGCACGCAGACTTGACGACTTCCAGCCTCCTGAATAAGCCGGTTTCCGAAAAGGCTTTAGTACCATAGACCATATACATACCCTACGGCAGATTGTACAGAAGAGGAGTATAATCTGCCACTTTGCCTTGCGTATGTAGACCATGAGAAAGCCTTTGACTCCGTCGAAATTTGGGCGGTGCTGCAGTCCCTTCAGCGGTGTCAAGTTGACTGTCGGTATATCAAAGTGCTGAAATGTTTGTACAGTTGAGCTACGATGGCTATCCGAGTTTAGAACCAGAGTACGAAACCTACCTAATTGCAGAGAGGTGTAAGACAGGGTGACGTCATATCCCCGAAACTCTTCGCCGCTGCATTTGCGTTTTCAAAATACTGGACTGGAAAGGATGCGGTATTAACGTCAATGGCGAGTACATCACTCACCTTCGATTTGCCGACGATATAGTCCTTATGGTAGAATCCCTGGACGACCTAAGCACTGTGCTCAATGACCTCAATAGTGTCTTCCAACGGATAGGTTTTAAGATAAACATGGACAAAACAAAAATCATGTTTAATATCCATGTCACACCTATGCAGGTAGTTTTTGGGAGCACTAAGCTCGAAGTTGTTGACGAGTATGTTTACCTGGGACAAATAGTCCGACTAGATAAGTCCAACAACCGAGAGGTCAATCGACGGATTCAACTCGGCTGGGCAGCATTCGGGAAACTACGACACATCTTCTCGTTAGACATACCTCAAAACCTGAAAACATAATTGTACAACCAGTGCGTGTTGCCAGTGATGACTTACGGATCTGAGTCCGTGGTCCTTCAATGTTGGCCGTATGAGGAAGCTCAAGGTCGCTCAGCGAGCTATGGAGAGGGCTATGCTCGGATTTTCTCTACGTGATAAACTTAGAAATGAGGATGTCCGCAGTAGAACCAGAGTAACCGACATAGCCCAACGGATTAGTAAGCTGAAGTGGCAGTGGGCCGGCCATATAGCTCGAAGAACCGACAACCGATGGGGAAGAAAGGTTCTCGAGTGGCAGCCTCGTACCGGTAGGCGAAGTATAGGGCGACCCCCTACGAGATGGAGTGACGACCTGGTAAGACATGCAGGAAGTCGATGGATGCAAGTGGCTCAGGACTGTGCTTTGTGGCATTCCTTGGGGGAGGCCTATGTTCATCAGTCATCAAAGGCTGTAATGATGATGATGATGATATTACTTCTCTAAATTACTCTACTAAATTTACGCGAAGACCACACATTAAATGAAACTAATTTTTACGGATTTTATCGCGTTTAAACATCGGAACGTCAAACACCTCAGCCCCCCTGACTGTGGGTGCTGTAAAGCAGCCGAAACGTCGGGAATTAAAAAGTTAAATTAAATGCGATATAATCCGTAAAAATTAGTTTCATTTAATCTTAAAAATATGGTCATGCTTTAATTTTTCTTTAATGGTACGTTAATCTCACTCCACCGCTTTAGGAAGCATTCGCCTTAATCGCCACGCTTGGCGATCACAGCACCATACTTCTGGCGCCATTACGCTGCACCCCGTCGCCGCGCTGCGCCGGTCTGTATTATACTATCTGTATTTTACTTCTGGCGTTAACGATGGTTTTAATGTCATCTGTCGGAGATCTTTGTGTAATTTTCACCCACGTGGCGTACTTTGGTGATGGATTCATTTATGCCGCCATCACACAGCAATAATTTATATATTTAATGTTTAATATTATATACCAAATAGTGAATCGCAGCGCGACTGATTCTTTACCTTGTAAACCACCTTATAACCTGTTGATCATAATAAAATTCATTTGATTTTATTTGATAGATATTTAATTTGTAGTATTATATTTTTTAAATTTTGAGTTTATACATCAATTTGTCAATACTTCTGTCGTGGAATTATTGTCCCTCACGCATATTACGCCTCTTCCTTACCCCACGTTTAAGTACATAAAAATTATACTTGAAACTTTAGAAATATATCCACCATTACGTATAAAAATAATTTTTAAATAAAGAACTCTTTGATGCTGAGCTTCAATATGATAAAAACAAAATTCAGGTAATTTTTCATTATGGGTTTAGATAAGTAGAAAAAGCTTTTTTTTAAACTTTAATTTCGCGATGATTATGAAAAGCAATAGTTTATTTTACTCCACAGTAGAAACTGTTTGGCTCTAAAGGATGAAATAAAACGTAAAATTATAGCCTATATAATGCCCAATTTTGGGCACCGACCTCCTTTTATTTCTATGAGGGTTAGGACGCATAGATTTATTCTTATAAAACGGAAGGAAAAACTGAACATATAGTCTACCCTATGGTGAGTTGCAACTGCAGTAGATATAGATACACGCAGTCAACTTATAAAAAAGAAAGCTACAGATGCACCTCTGAGGTACTAAAAAGGCGTGCCTGTTATCATACAGACCGCAATATTGCAGTGCAAGCATTGTTAATTGCTGGCAGATATGTGTAAGCGAGTGGTACCTACCCAGATTTACTCCTAGGTAGAAAAAGAGTCCTACTGCCTGTGAATTTGTCCAGCAGCCTACCTTTCTGCTGCTCCAGTGTGTGTTTGCATTCACATGCCCTCGAAAGATTTTATTCCTCAGTCAGGTTCTTTTTTACTTATTAGAAGCCAGTGCTTGACCATAACCCCACCTGGTGGTAAGTGATGATGCAGCCTTAGATAGTAAATCGCACTGTCTTATCGTAACAAAACCCTATTCGCTCTTGCCTTGAAGACGCCCAGATTGTATTCGGAGGGAAAGATAGACGCCGGCAAATTATTCCACTCCTTTGCTGTACGCATTACAAAAGACGAAGCAAACCGTTTGGTTCTAATGCGTGGAATATCGACAACATAGGGATGAAGACACGCCGACCGCCGTTTCACCAATCACGTAGTAAATTACCAGATAAAACACATTTACAAATTCACAGGTGTCGGCGGGTATCGAACCCGAGTTGCTCGCGTACTGTGAAACTTACGGCGAGCGCTAGGCCAGTTACCACAATACATTATCATCGCCATGATAATGATAATAAATGTGACATGATGTACCATGGTATACTCAGAGCTGCCACGGAACGTTATTCTATAAATTAATTTAGTAATGTACTATATTATTTTATTGTTATAATGAATCCGAGCAGAAAATAGCTCACTTTATACAGTTAATCAGGATTTATGAAAAGTTTGTGAACAAATCCACATACTCAGTAAATATTTTGCATATTGGTCAAATAAATATAAAACATTGTATATTTATTATTATATACTACTTCCTTGGTCCGCTAATTACTTATACATAAATTTAGTTTTTAAACAAAAATAGATCTGTACTAAAAGAGTTTAGTAGAAAAAACATCAAATTAGTATATAAAAGCTTTTACAAAAATTTACTTCGCAAATATCCGCGTTATAAAATAAAATTATGTGTCTTACCTAGTACGAAGAGCACCTCCCGCCCTCCCTCAATTGCGTGCACTATCCCCGTCACCACTAATCCCAGCACCGCTACTCCCAACACCACTACACTAGATAAGACACACCACTGACGATAATACGACACGTGTTTCGCCTCTACACGAGGCATCCTCAGGTGATATAGACTCTACGGTGGCTAACCGCTAAGTGACGGGGATAGTTCACGCAATTGAGGGAGGGCGAGAGGTGCTCTTCGTACTAGGTAAGACACATCATTTTATTTTATAACGCGGATATTTGCGAAGTAAATTTTTGTAAAAGCTTTTATATAATGGATTTCCGCAAATTAACGCCTGATTCTATTAATTATATCAAATTAGTATGTCTTGACTCAGCGATTTTAATACGCATCATTTTGCAGTTTTTTTTTTGTAATTAACCAAGGTATAAAAACGGTTGGGATAACATCTTCAATGATAATGAAGATTCAAATAAGTTACATCAAAAGTAAAAATTAGATCGATGAGAAAGAATAATAAAATAGATCCGAAGAGTGTAGCGACAATTAAAAAATACTGTTTATTATTCTATAACAATGTACCTACCCTACAAACAAGCCATCAATTTCAATAAAAAGAAGATTGAAGACAAAAACGCAATCAATCATGCAAGATGTCATTTTGGCAGTCCGTTGGGGTACAAAATATACCTATCTTATATTTTGTGGTTAGGGTGATCGTGGGTACTTACAACATAGAGGTGTTTGCATATTTAAGTTAAAATATTTTATATATTTTGTAATAAAATAAGTGCGACAAATAATCACACAGTCCATCTGATGGTAAATAAATGCTGTGGCTTATTAAAATCTATATCTGAATTTGATTAAGTATCCAAATGCAGGTGTATTGTTACACTGAGAACTAAGATTGGTCCGAGAGCTCATGACGCATTTTTCATGAAGTGTTTGATGCATCATGAAACTTTGTTGAAAAGTATCAGTCGACTCAATAAGCAGGTATATGACTGTCTGCCTGGCCTACCACGGTACACCTGGTACTGCGCATATAGGTTAGTCGCAAAAAAAATTGCCCAAAAAAGGTGTTTGATTCAAAAAAATAATAATGTCTATCCGTCAGCTAAGTTGGTGTGGCGATGCGCCACTGACCTTTTTCTCCGCGACTCTGACGGGGCCGCACCGTTGATGCGGTGGTGGCGCCGCGGGGTGAGAAGAGTGTAGGTATTGCGTGGCGCCGCTCTCCCTATCCTCCGCGACCGAAACATGGTTGGCGGCGGAGCCAGAGACCAGATCCGCCGCTGGGGTACATGAAAATGGGTGCTACTAAGCGCTTGATTTTCCTGGCCCTATGGCCTCCGCGTATCGGACTCTGGGGGGGGGGGTCCGATACACAGGTGGAGTTAGAGGCCGTGTAAGGGGGCGTGCCTTGTGTTCCTGGTGCGCCTTACCCGAGAAGGAGAATGGAGAGGAGAGATCCATCCCCGAGAAGAGGCTGCCATGGGGCGGCCGGCACTGGTGGGGCCACGGATGTACACGAAAACGTTCCCTTGGCCCTGCCAATATGCGGCAAATGTGGAATACCATGGGGTTTTAGTTGATTGGAGTCCGACATAACCCGTCCTTACCCCCGCGAGGCGGGTGTACGTAGGCATTTCCCCATGCAAAAAAAGGGGCAGACTATTCAAAAATTGTATTTTCAAAAATTTCAAAATAAGTGTTTGATTTAATCTGCCATTTTTACAGCGTGTTTATTATAATTAATAAAAATTCTCACAAAAGGGCAGACAGTTTCTCCGGGGTTTTATAATTTAAAAATCTATACAAATAAATAAAATTAAAGTATCTGTTTGTAATGTCAAAATAACAACTTTTTACTAAACGTATATGAAATTATATACGGTATTTATAATAAAACCATAATTTTTCCAATTTTTGTCTATTTGTCTCTCTGTTTTTTTTTTATAGGATAAGGGTGAAAAACGTGCACACAGTCCACCTGATGGTAAGTGGTTGCTGCGGCCCATAGACATCTACATCTATCCTCTGTTACAGATCAAAATGCAGATGCGTTTTCACCCGTGAGGACTAGGATGGAATGCCTCATTTCCAGTAAAAAGGGCCTCCGGCCACCTGCACTCACCAAGCGAAACGCAGAGGTAAACCTCTACTTCACGCTGGTATTCTGTGAGGTCGTAGTACCACCCCGGTTCGAGCGGTCCCATCCATGCGACAGCAAAAGCTGCCGCCTGGCTCTACCATTTTTTTTCCGGCTAATCTCCAAAATGGCTAGACCGATTTTGACGGGACTTTCACTGGCAGATAGCTGATGTTATAAAGAGTAACTAAGTCTACTTTAAATTTAGAATCATTACTAGGGTTCCGCGCAAATAAAAACCCTAAATTACACGCGGGCGAAGTCGAAAGGAACAGCTAGTATTTAAATAAATCTTGCGTGGCCAGGAGACAAATGTGCTACGGGTTGTAATGAGTGCGACAGAGAGCGACGGTCGCAGATATGTCCTTACTCATTCTTCATTTCTGTGAAAATTTCAAGTATCTACATAATATTATGGTTCATAAAATACAGCCTGCTGATAGACAGACGGAACGATAGTGGAAACTTGGGTCCCGTTGTCACTCTTTGGGTACGGAACCCTAATAAACGGAAATAATGTTTAATAAAAAATATAACAATTAATAAAACAACATATAAATATTGGGTCATTTGAGCAATACTACAAAAATAAACATTAAATAATTTAGAATTAGATTATAATAAGTTACATATATTAAATTATAAAATATAGTAACAATAAATTCACATATAAAAATCTCAGCCACGGGGAACTTTATTTTTGTACACGCGGCAACACTGAATGGCGTCATTCATATTTTGTGACTTATTTATGGCTCGTGTTATTTTATGTTGAAATTTCGAAATTGTATGCTACTGTGATCCCAGTGTCTTTCTTATTTCTTGTAGCATTATTTTTACACAGTTCCACTAGCAAACTGGTATTTTACTTCGGATTATGATCAAAATTTAATAAAACATTCGGTACGTCCACATCACATGTCGCCTGCAACGCGACTGGCTCGGGTACGCCGATTTCGGCGTAGTATTTGTTGCCGCATTTTACAAGAGCGCCGGCGGTATATAATCAAAACGCGCGATGACCTATTAATAATCTAAGGTTGATGTTAATATTAAAATTTTTGGAAACGCAATGAAATTCTAGGATAAAGTATATGTAAATTGTATTTATTTTTCAACATAATCGCCTTTTGAGCTAAAACACCTTAAATAGTGTTTAGCAAGTTAGTTAAATTATAGCACACATCACCTCACCGTTGCTGTGGAATTTTATACTTCGCGAGTGAGTGAGTTCAGGAGAGTGAAAATTTGAAAATAACCCGGAGCTGGTTCCAAAGAATGAGTGAAAGAATGGTGGGTGCTGCATCAACTGAAACTCAACAGTTCGGATGGCAGTGCCTGCAACATCAAATCGATGGCCAGGAGCATTATCATGATGAAAAATCACTCCAGCACACAACTTTGCTAGACGTTTATTCTTAGCTCTTTGCGTAATTTTTGATTAATGATGCGTAATAATCTCTGATTATATATTGGTCTGGTCTCTCCTTTGCTTAAATAGTCGATCATTATTATATCTTCCGGATTCCATCCCCGTGACCATGGGTGCTGTAAAGCACCCGAAATGTCGGGAATTAAAAAGTTTAATTAAACGCGATATAATCCGTAAAAATTGATTTCATTTAATATGTAGTCTACGCGTAAATATAAGCATTCAATATTGAGCGCAAATATAATCTGGACCTTCTTCAATTATTGTTAAATTTAGCTTTTTACTCTTGTTTTCTTTTGGGCATCTGTTAACATTCAAAAAACCTAGATAGCGGTCACTTTTTTAAATTTTAAGTTATCAGCTAAAATAAACTGAATTCCCTACGAAAGCTTTAGAATCACAGCTAAATAACGCATGGTTACACGTCAATCCACCTTAACAATTTCTTCAATTTCTTTCATGTTTTCTTGCGTAGCGGCCGTTGTTGATCACCCGGAGTAATCGAGCGAGCCCGATCTATAAGTCATATCTATGGCAACTAACTATGGCAAATATCTCCCCTATGAGGCAGTTTATGAGTCTATATTAAGCAGTGGAATGTTGAAAGGCTGTAATTAATGGATGAATTTTGAATTCACGGATTGAGTCCTTCAGAAAAGAAATGTATGTATGGCCTACAAATAATTATTCCGAGACTGTATATATTTGTCCATTTGCAATTTATGTGTGTAAAGCGTCATAGAATCACAGTTACCATTTTACGTAATGAGGTGAGGTAGGTTTGTGTACATACTTATTTTATAGTAAAAAATACATAAACATTACTATAATGTTCCGTCGACTGCCCTTGGTTGGTATTGGAGGTCTTAAGGGTGGCTGCTAAACATGTTGTCTCAATTTTGATTCTTGGGTCGGGTCAACAATCAGTTATAGGATGTTTCTTGCAAAAAATTCTTAGCAGCAGCCCGGAGTTAACGAATTGGCAAGTGTTTCAACCTTGTGCTTTGGTTAGCACGTATAAATCCTTTAGTCCTGCAGCTGCTTGAGAAAATAAAGAGTGCACCTGTGAATGTGCACACACTCGTACGCTATAATCCTGCGCAAATGGCTAGTCTAAGTTAACCCTTTCCCAGCATTTCGATTGTTTAAATTTTGTGTATATTTCATCGACAGGGTTTAAGACTGGCCACTGTGACAAAATTCGGTCTAAAGGGCATTAGTATCATAATGTTAACAAAAAATAAATAATGAATATTAGAATGACTTTGCCATAATAATGTTAACATAATTTGTCTTGCTAATTGAATTTTATTTAAAATATTTAAATAACATCACTGAAACGTTTTAAAATTTCGCTTTAATCATAACATTTCGTATTTATCGTTACGTTAAGTTTGAATGGATAATACGTAAATAAGCAGCGCGTCATGACCTGAATGGCACTTTCAGGCACCTAATTTTAGGTTTTTTTTTATTTGATAAGGGTGACAAACGAGCACACAGTCCACCTGATGGTAAGTGGTTGCTGCGGCACATAGACATCTACATTTATCCTCGATTAGGAATCAAGCCGTGGTAGCTCAATGATTAGCGCTCGCTGTAAGTTTTACAGTACCTACTCGAGCGACCCGGGTTCGATCCCCGCCGGCACCAATGAAATTGTTAATTGCAATTTTAAGTGCTGATTTACCACGTGCTGCGGCGGTGAAGGAAAACATCGTGAGAAAACCTGCATGTCTGAGAAATAAAAAATAAAAATTTTTTTCGAAGACATTTGAAGTTCGCCAACACGCATTGCGGCAGCGCGGCGGACATTTCCTTGCCCTAAAACCCTCTCAGAAAGGAGATGAGGCCTGTGCCGAGCAGTGGGACGTAAAAAGGCTGCAACTTTACTTAACTTAACTTTAGGAATCAAAATGCAGATGCATTATCACCCTTGAGGACTAAGATGGAATGCCTCGGTTTCCAGTAAAAAGGGTCTCCGGTTCTCTACAGTCACCATACGAAACACAGCAGCATTAAGCTGTTATTTTACGCTGGTATTCTGTGAGAGCGTGGTCCTTCCCCGGTCGAGCCGACCAATTGGTGCTACAACTATACTACTAATATATGCAACTTGGCTCTACCACGTAAATTATGGGGAGACCTATGTTCAGTAGTCATTATTCGACTATTTCACTAACTATTTATCATGATGATAATTAAAAGATAAAGGAGATGAACAGAAACTTTTAAGTAATTTTTGAAACATTTACACACACATTTTTATTCTGTGCTTACTAATTTAATTTATTTGTTTAATTCGTATAACAGCTATACCAGAAATATAACTGCAGCATGGCTTTATTACGTATAAAAGGTGAACCTATTTTGCGCTCGTATTAATATTTCAATACTAGAATCGCAAATGTCCAATAATAGAGTCTCATAACATTTAAATTTATTTCGAAAAATAAAACATTTGCTTCTACCCCTGTAAAAGACGATTCCTGGCTTTGTGATGAATACAATGTGTAATTCTCTTAAATATATTCCTGTTTTATTGTATAATAATAATAATAATACATGAATGAAATAACACCCTGTTATCGAATCAAATTTACATAAGAACGTACATAAAAGTATAAACATAATTTGATAACCGTATATACTGAGCTATCACTTTGAAGGTCCCAATAACAAATTAATAAAATCAATTGTTTCCGCTACAAAAAGGGCATGTTGCGGCGCCGTGATGCTACACGCACGAGTGCAAACTCCATGAACCAAACACGCCAAGTCGCCCGGGAAATTGATTCAAAAATATCCCTCCAAATAGAATGGTCGTAACTGAGTTACGCCCGTAGCGATTAGGATGCGTTCATATTATGGATCAAAGTCAATATTATTACCCGACTGCCATTGAAGGACAAAAAACATTACACTGTTTTTCGAGAGTAAAATATGTATGTATGTGTATTTCTTTGGCATGCTCTGTGGTCTAAGCGACTTGATGGATTTTAACATATGAGGTTTCGTTAGATTATTTTATCTAGAGATCATTAATTGTGCGAAACATATATGTAATAATTTTTTTCTCTTTTCAGTAACTTTTAGGAAGTTAGTTTTTTAATTGCTGTTTCAACCTTCAAGCTTATTATACATAATATTTGTTCTACGAAGGGACCACCTGGTTAATATATGGTTAATATAACTTTTAGCTGTTAAATTAAATAATTAAAAAAATACAAAATTATTAAATAAGTGAAATCAATTATATTGAATAAAATTATCATATCCAAACCATTCTTAACAACCCACGATTTCATATATTACCGATTTCTGGACCACCTTGAGAGTCAATCAATTTTTGTTCGATAAAATAACTACCTATAGAATGAAGTAGACGTCACTCTTAAAAATTAATATTACACGCACGAAATTATTCATCATCATCATCATCATTACAGCCCCTCACAAGTCCACTGCAGAACATAGGCCTCCCCCAAAGAATGCCACAAAGCACGGTCCTGAGCCACCTGCATCCATCGACTTCCTGCATATCTTACCAGGTCGTCACTCCATCTAGTGGGGGGACGCCCTACACTTCGCCTGCCGGTACGAGGCTGCCACTCGAGAACCTTTCTTCCCCATCGGTTGTCGGTTCTTCGAGCTATATGGCCGGCCCATTGCCACTTCAGCTTACTAATCCGTTGGGCTATGTCGGTCACTCTAGTTCTACTGCGAATATCCTCATTTCTGAGTTTATCACGCAGAGAAACTCCGAGCATAGCCCTCTCCATAGCTCGCTGAGCGACCTTGAGCTTCCTCATCCGGCCAGCAGTGAAGGACCACGTCTCAGTTCCGTAAATCATCACTGGCAACACGCACTGGTTGTACAATTTCGTTTTAAGGTTTTGAGGTATGTCTGATGAGAAAATGTGTCGTAGTTTCCCGAACGCTGCCCAGCGGAGTTGAATCCGTCGATTGACCTCTCGGTCGAAGTTGGACTTACCTAGTCGGACTATTTGTCCCAGGTAAACATACTCGTCAACAACTTCGAGCTTAGTGTTCCCAACAACTACCGGCATAGGTGTGACATGGACATTAAACATGATCTTTGTTTTGTCCATGTTCATCTTAAGACCTATCCGTTGGGAAACACTATTGAGGTCATTGAGCATAGTGCTTAGGTCCTCCAGCGATTCTGCCATAAGGACTATATCGTCGGCAAATCGAAGGTGAGTGATGTACTCGCCATTGATGTTGATACCGTATCCTTTCCAGTCCAGAAGCTTGAAAACATCTTCCAATGCAGCGGTAAAGAATTTCGGGGATATGACGTCACCCTGTCTTACACCTCTCTGCAATTGGATAGGTTTCGTACTCTGGTTCTGTACTCGGATAGCCATCGTAGCCCTACTGTACGAGCACTTCAACACTTCGATATACCGACAGTCAACTTGGCATCTTTAAATTATTAATTTTAAATTAATTAGACAAATTTAAAATTAATTAAAATTAAATTTATTAATTTGACTTAATTACTTAATGCGCTAAAATTTGGGCTCTACATGTCTAAAAATAAGGATTGTAATTAAATAAATCCCCTGTGAAATATTTTTGTTTTATATTTCATTTCATTTGAAGATTTCATATCTACCGCGTGTGAACTGCACACATGTCTTTTTTTAAATAACGGTTGTAAAATTATTTATTTATGAGGCGTAGAGAAAATATTGTTTCATAATATAAGCCGGCAGACATTCATCATTATTATCATCATTACAGCCCTTCACAAGTCCACTGCTGAACATAGGCCTCCCCCAAGGAATGCTTTGTGACATTACCTA
The DNA here is from genome assembly GCA_963668995.1 of Parnassius mnemosyne. Classification (NCBI taxonomy): domain Eukaryota; kingdom Metazoa; phylum Arthropoda; class Insecta; order Lepidoptera; family Papilionidae; genus Parnassius; species Parnassius mnemosyne. The sequence continues at coordinate 9,921,473 of CAVLGL010000126.1, read as the reverse complement.
TTGATTATTCTGATTTCGACCAGGGCTTTGGTTTAATCTGTAAATTACGATCAAAGTAAATAAAGTAATTTTTATACCTATTTTTATGGAAGTAAAGATGATAAACCAACACACAGTCCACCTGATAGTAAGTTGGTGCATTGGCATATATACCCCTATCTATTATATCTTATATCTCGAAATCAAATGTCACCCCCGAGGACTACGATGTAAAGGTAACGGTCTCCCATTCCCGTCACTCACACACACTTGTGCTAGTTTTCTGTTCAAGCGTCGTTTCTCCTTGTCCCAATTAACCCATACTGAAGCCCTATACATCTTTATTAAAAAAACAAAGGTGACAAACGAACTTACAGCATACCTTATAGTAAAAGGTTACTGCAGCTCATGGACACCTGAAGCCAACATCAAATAAAAAATATTACTTCCGTTATCGCTTCATAGTACTTAGATGAAATACCAAACAATCTGTAAGACGATACTTTTTATCATGAGAAAATTAAATTTGCCTCGTAGAAGTGCACATAAAATCTGTTTCCACGCGAGAGGAGCCGTTGGCAGAATCTAGTATGTTATAAAAATATTTTTATCTTTTCTACAAGTATGAAAGACCTCGTTAAACATATCAAAATCAGTTTCACAAAACTCTAATGCGGGGTCGCAAGTACACCCTCGTAATTATAAAAACAAATCTTTTCGCTCAGAGCGTAAAATAAATTTGTATACATCAAAGACGTCATCAGATAAAAAGCAATGATCACCGTTGCAGTGCCAGCAGATAGAATACAAACAATAGGGCTCACCCCTTGATATCGAAACATATTGACAAAGACCCTCACGTTATAACCAGCAGAGGGGAAAAGAAATCAATATACCTTTGGTAATTTTAAACGTGTTACAAATTTTTCGAGGGGCTGATTTTAATGAAAAAGATAGGAATCATAAAACTGTTTTCGGCTTAATGAAAGGAATAATTCCTTTAATTGACTACTTCAAGCTCATTACGCACAATATCATAATATACTAAAGCCAAGCTTACCCAATCTAAGACTGCAGATAAAATAACGACATTTAGAGGCTGTGAGGTATTTTGACTTAGTTCCCAAAAGTGATAACGCATCTGTAACCTTTTTTGTTTATTTCTCCTTATATTATATTAATTATAATACCAAAGTCATGTCTAATGTACATGTCACACAACGACCGGTAATTGTTGGGAGCATCGACAAAGTTGTTGACGTACATGTTTAACTATGACAAATTTTTCCAACTAAGTAAGTCTAACTTCGACTGAGAGGTTGAGCAGCGTTCGTAATTAAAAAAAATTAAAACAAAAATGTACAACTAGTGCGTGTTAAGTGTATAGAGTACTTTGCAATACCTTTAGTCACGGAGAGACGTCCACAACGTTAAGACGTCCTAACGTCTTGGTTAACTACTGCAACCTTTGGCTCAAAATTATCAATTTTTGTTCTGATCTACGTAAAAAGAACTCTTAGTATCTTGAAGAGATAAACAAACACACATTCCATCTGAAATTGATTCGAACCCGCAGCTTTGCATCCCCGCAACCAAACATTAATCCACTGCACTATGGAGCAGTTAATATTCAAATTTAGTTCGTAGTTGTATTTCTTCAATTTGTTTCCATTTCACTGAAACGCAAAGGCCCATTCTCGCTACTAGAGTTCAAGGCATTAAGCTAATACAATGTTCCATAAGACGTCGTTGTACAGGTCTGCATGAATTTCATGTTTACGGTTTTTGGTATTTACAAATATACATATATCTCATTTCTGTAATTTTTTCGCATATAATGATAGAGAGATTTCATAATAAGATAATTAGACAATTTCATATCACTATAACTACAGTTCCACACAATTTCACTACTGAACATAGACCTACATAGATTTCCACAGTATAGTACAGTCCTAAACCACCTGCAGCCATCGCCTACTTGTTTAAAATCATTTTAAATTACTTTTTTTATTTTTATTTCGTTTGTGATATAATAAAACGCTTAAAATTAAAAATTAAATGGTAAGAAAGTAAAGTTACATTCCAAATATTCCCCACAACTGGGGAATTTATAGATTGTAACTTTACTTTGTCAATACTTATTGTCTCCTTTATTTATATGAGAGAGGTATTATTAGAAAAAGATAATGTAAATATCAATTCGGATTTTTTACAATAAATTTTATATCATTCTTCTTACAAAAAATAAAAAAATATATTTTCATTTTAACATGTCGCTGATTGTGATAGCGACCAACCAATAACGCTCGAACCCTACTTAAATAAATTTAATGAAAAAACCGCCATCGAAACATAACGTAGGCATTATCGTACCGAGTGTACCAACAATGGCATGAATAGGCCGGGTCCTCTATAGAACTGGATTCTATACATTCGTTCGTTATTGGAATTCGTCTATAAAGGATTGGTCAACCTTTTTGCTATATACTATATCAATGTCAGTATGGATACAGTGTCCTTTGTGTCTCGGGATGTATTAAAGGGGTAGGTATGATTCGGCATGATTTTGAATTATCTGTTGCTAAAAAGAGTCTACGACCCGTAAAATGTGGATTCTTACAATTGATAACTTTCTACTGCGGGGACAAATATACTTTTATTTAAATAAAACTAATTTTACGGATTTTATCGCGTATATTAACTTATTATATATTCCCGACGTTTCGGGCACTTTTCAGCACCCATGGTCACGGGGGTGACTGAGGTGTATGACGTCCCAATGTCTCATTTATTATTTATATTATCTTTACGTTTATGTTAAACGTATACTTCTGTTGATCGACAAGTTATCGATAATAAGATCGAGATTCGGTGACGCCAAGGTGAAATATTTTGCATATTTTATATTCGTAAATTTTAAACCTATATAAATAAAATAAATTATACAAACAATAATTAATGAAATACGTTTTTTTTTATAGGATAAGGGTGACAAACGAGCACACAGTCCACCTGATGGTAAGTGGTCGCTGTGGCCCATAGACATCTACATCGATTTCGAATCAAAATGCAGATGAGTTGTCACCTGTGAGGACAAAGATTGAATGCCTCGTTTCCAGTAAAAAGGCTCTCCGGTTCTCTACACTCACCATACGAAACACAGCAGCGTTAAGCTGCTATTTTACGCTGGTATTCTGTGAGAGCGTGGTCCTTCCCCGGTCGAGCCGACCCATTCGTGCTACAACCATAATATCAATGCAGCATGGCTCTACCACGTATAATATAATGGGTAACACTACTTGTTTTCTTAGAAACTCATCTAATCTCAAGCAGTGCATCTACTTTTGTGTTTCTGTTTGCGTTTTACGGCAGAAATGGTAAAGATGTGACCTACCATCTTGTAAAGTTGTTAGCTAATTTAATTATTTATACAGCAACAAATCGAAAAAATGTCTTTTGGCGTTTCACATTTGAAATACAGTAACTAAACAATTCAACAAGATTTTTTTAGGTCTTTTCAATCATATATCGTTAAGTACATTACAGTAGAGTAACGATTATTTAAGTTCAAAATTTAAATTAAATGTTCAAATTTATTCGAATAATCTTTAAAATCGTTTTATTTAAATAATTTAGTAAGTCTATCTTTTGTTAATCATAAGATGAAATTATAATAATGTTCAGACCGAATTTCATCCATGCCTTAACGTAGACTAGCCATCTGCGCAGAACAGGATTATGGTGCCCGATTATATGAGCAAGCACAAGTGTACTCTCTTTTTCCTCACTCTTATAGTCAAATTTGAGTGTAAAACACCACCACTTTCTTGACTTCTTTGAATTTATTGATAGACAAACTCAATTTTAGCCCAATCTGGGATTCGAACTTAGGACCACATAATTAGCAGTCGCGTTTACGAGAACTAGAATGTTGTAGTAGTTATAGTAGTTAAACGTGGTAGAGCCACGCTGGAGCTAGGTATATTATGGTTGTTGCACAAATGGGTCTGTGCGACCGGGGTAAGACCACGCTCTCACAAAATACGAGCGTAAAATAGAAGTCCGGGATCCAAAATTATGATCACATAATTAGCAGTCACCTTTACGAGAACTAAAATATGGTATTAGTTATAGTAGTTAAAAGTACTAGAACCACTTTGCAGCTATATTCTGGTTGCTGCACAAATGGTTCTGCTTAAAAACTAATACTGCTGTGTTTTGGTGTGGTGAGTGTACAGCACTGGAGACCGTTTTTACTAGAAATGAGAAATTCTATGTAAGACCTCAGGGGTGGCAAACCATCAGAATTTTGATTCTTAGTTGAAGATAATTGTAGATGTCTACAGGCTACAGCATATTAATACCATCATATTTCTTAGACGTGTAGGTACACGATATTTCCCCTTTTCGGCAAATACATGGTAATTCATCAGTTAACACTGCAATTAAAATATTCATTGGTGGGGGTGAGAATCAAACACAAGTTGCACGCGTACTCTGAAATATACAGATAACGCTCAGCCTTTATGCTACCACGGTTCTCATTCAAGAATAATTAACTCTCCTTGGAAAGTGCGACGTTAGTTGGGTATGTAACATAAAATTTATAAATTATATTTTAGACCAAGGTATTTAGAATTGATATTTAGTCCTGGGTATTTAAATAATATTGTTATCATCGTTTTTATCCAATCCCTTTTAAATAAAACCTGTCTCCTCTTATCATGAAAATATACTACACGTACTTTGTATTTACTAGTGCTCGAAATTCAATCTTATTACATTAAAAATATTGTATATTTCAACAAGCTGTATTTCGTAAGCAACCATTACATAAAACATACATATCTAATTCACGAGATATAAAATACACACTATTTTGCTTTGCCTCGACATACTCTCCACAGACTAATTAAAAAAGGACATTTAAAATCACACAAAATTCACTGCTCAATCAGTCAATCTGTCAATAATTATTATATGGCGACATTTAAAAATTATTTGGCAACAATCTCTAGTCTATGTGACTTTTTGACCACCACAGAGATTTTGTGTTTGACTTACTAACTTATTTTATTTTATGTATTAGTGAAACCTAATACAAATAATTTTTAACTTTCTGCACTTCTTTTCATATAAACTTTAAATATGCCAAATCTCACACTCTTCCGTGTTAATTATGCTTAACAAGGGGTGCAAAAATTTCCCTTCGCGTATACAGGTATGAATATTTATTCAATAATAGTATTCTAATAAGCTGAATGTTTATATACAATGGGATTTCGTGTATTACAAAGGCTTTGCAAGGTGTCTAATTGTAACCACACAGATTGTCAATTGTGTGAATCAAGGATATACGTGTGTAAACGATGGCTTTGCCCTGAGCGACATTTCCAATTACGTAATATTTATAAGGGATTTAGAATTAAGCCCGCTGCTACATTATTAGCTAATATAATACTCGGGTGTAATTGAATTATAATTAATTGGAATAGCAGTAGAATTGATTGCGTAATATGTAGCTCTACATAATTTACACTTTGTACTTTGTTTAGTATATATTTAGTTTTTAGTATTTTACGGTTACGATGACTATCCGAGTACAGAACCAGAGTACAAAACCTATCCAACTACAGAGAGGTGTAAGACAGGGTGACGTTACATCCCCGAAACTCTTCACCGCTGCATTGGAAGACGTTTTCAAGCTGCTGGACTTTAAGGGATGCGGTATTAACATCAATGGCGAGTACATCACTCACCTTTGATTTGCCCGACGATATAGTCATTATGGCGGAATCGCTGGAGGACCTAATCACTATGCTCAATGACCTTAATAGTGTCTCCCAACGGATAGGTCTTAAGATGAACATGGACAATACAAAGATCATGTTTAATGTCCATGTCACACCTATGCCGGTAGTTGTTGGGAGCACTAAGCTCGAAGTTGTTGACGAGTATGTTTACCTGGGACAAATAGTCCGACTAGGTAAGTCCAACTTCGACCGAAAGGTCAATCGACGGACTCAACGCGGCTGGGCAGCGTTCGGGAAACTACGACACATCTTCTCGTTAGATATACCTCAAAACCTTAAAACGAAATTGTACAACCAGTGCGTGTTGCCATTGATGACTTACGGACCTATGACGTGGTCCTTTACTGCTGGCCGTATGAGTAAGCTCAAGTTCGCTCAGCGAGCTATGGAGAGGGCTATGCTCGGGGGTTCTCTTAGAAATGTGGATATCCGCAGTAGAACCAGAGTAACCGACATAGCCCAACGAATTAGTAAGCTGAAGTGGCAGTAGGCCGGCCGTATAGCTCGAAGAACCGACGACCGATGGAGAAGAAAGGTTCTCGAGTGGTAGCCTCGTACCGGTAGGCGAAGTGTAGGGCGACCCCCCACGAGATGGAGTGACGACCTAGTAAGACATGCAGATAGTCGACGGATGCAGGTGGCTCAGGACTGTGCTTTGTGGCGTTCCTTCGGGGAGGCCTATGTTCAGCAGTGGACTTATGAAAGACTGTAACGATGTTGATGATGATGATTTGACGGTTCGGTGGCTCAGTGGCTAAGCATTGGGTTGCATATGAAAAAAATCACTTTCAAGAGCTTAGCTGTAATTCCATCCTCGCCTGAAGCCATGCTGTTTTTAAGGTGCTGGAGAACCATTCTAATCTCACTCAGACTGACATCCGGAATATCATCGGAATAGTGTTGGATAAAACTTGCTCTTGGATCGTCACTCACACCTCATGAGACTCCAACGATAATGTGTACAGCTGGTCATAAAACCTCTCAATCTCACTCAAAATCTCAGGTGTCCCGAAAACGACGCTGCCACACTCGGTCTTCTGCTTTTATAATTGACACTTTGAGGCAGACAGATCTTTGGCAAAATTTTTGGAGCCTTGGTTCAGCTTGATTCTTGATTCTTCAATACAAGCTGTATTGAAGTTGCGTAAGTTCTGCCGCATACATTTGGAGATCTATTTGCCTGTGTGTTGTCAAATATGTTGAAGACTGCAACTTCATTTCCCGTCTAACAGCCACAAGATTAAGAGTGTGATCGGAGAGTTTTGTGTTCTTCTGCGTCGGGTCTTGCACAACTTAGCTCCAACCGCATGAACAGTTTCCACGAGCTTATCATTCATATCGACCACTTCACTGCAGTCTTCTGGATACAGAAAAGGGTTTTGTAACTCAAGCTAAAATGTTTCGCACTTTGAATTTGAGCAGAAGGGGACGGAGCGTTGACTTCATAAGACGAGACCTCTCCAACTTAACGTTTAGGTTTAGTGTGCCTCTAACCATTCGGTGGTCGCTGCCAGTTTCCACCCTCGCGATCACTGAGACATCACTGAACTGTTGTCGTTTGGTCGTCATAATGAAGTCAATTTCATTTTTTGTCAAACCTGCGGGGCTCGATCAGGTCCACTTCCTGTGGGGCTGCTTCTGGAAGAAAGAGCTCATCATAAAGAGACCTTTGTCCATGAATCCGGCTAGCTGCTTGTCCCTTGGGTTCCGTTGCCCTACTCTAAATTTCCCTACCTTCAGCTCACCGTTCTCTCTTTTGCGTAATTTTGCATTAAAGTCTCTTAACACCCTATAGTGGGTTTTGGATGAATGCATGGCTTAAGAGGTATCCTCATACATTTTCTCCACCTCCACATCGGAATGTGCCGAATTTGTTGCGTAAACCTGTATGAACATCAACGAATACTGTTTGGTGATTCTGAGTATAAGGTACGCAACCTTCGTCGACACACTCACAATCTTTACAACGTTATTAACGAGAAACTTGTGGACGATAAATCCGACAACTCGCTCCCGATGATAGAACAAATTGCTGGATTCAAGGATTACCGTATCCTCCCCTCTCTACGGACCTCGGATAACCCTATAATATTCCAGCACAACTTGTCTTTCTCTTCTTCCAGTTCCAGGATCTTCTCGTCACTCCTCAGGGTGTGTGCGTTATATGTTGCCAAGTCAAGTAGTCTTAGGTAGCAACCGAACCTCCACCGGAGATTCTTAGCACCCCCTGCCCCGCCGTTACCATGTTTACCACCGTATCCAGGAATAGCGGGGCCGCCGGGGGCTGGCCGTCTTCTCGTAACTTTAATCATGAGGGGTATATTGCCATATTTGCCACGCTTGGCAAGCCGGTTGGCAACCGCAGTTTTTTAATTGTTGTTTTGCTGTTATGAGAGATGCTGCTGCCCATCTTCTCCCTCAGTCTCCCTCTGTCGCCTCTTATCACATCCACGGGAAGATATGGGGTAGTAGTTATTCTTACCCGCCACTACACGGGGTATCACAGAATATCAGCGTAAAATAACAAACAAGGCTTTCCATCGCAGTCTTCAGGAGTGAAAAACCTCTACATTCTGATTCTTAATCGAGGATAAATGAGCCTATCCTTGGGCCACAGCATCTACATACCATCAGATGGACTGTGTGCTTTTTTTCACCCTTACTCTATAAAAAATGTGGAGGTACACTGAATCGCACTTATATCCAGTTTTTATTCTTCAGCTTTTTGGACTTGGATTCCTTTTTTTCTAGGGCGGATATTTGTCTTGCTCGTTATTCGTTACGGAGTAAAACAACGATTGCAGCACCAGACGCCTCGTTTTTTTATTTTGCTGCCTGCCTACGATCTGGGAAATTTACGCCTGTTGTTATCAAATATAAATATCTATTAAATCTTTCTGGCATTTAGATTAATCGCATCTAACGAAAACAAAAATGCAAATTAGAGTGATGGTTGCTTTTACGCCACCTCCATAAGGTGAACTTTCATCATTTTTAATTTTTAATTTCGTCTAATGTACATTGATACAAAATATAATAGTCTAGGATATTAATGAAATCATATTTACATTTGTTGACAACCATTGATAAAACACTTGAAACATTAGGCAATATAAAATAAGTCAAATTTAAACGCGATATAATCTTTTAAATTAGATTTACTCGATAAAATATAATATAAATATTATCTAAACCGACATTTTCAGTAAAAATTTACTTATAAAATATCTTTAGTGAGATACACGTTTCCTTTTATGCCGGCATAAAGGGAATAGGCATAATGTAAAACTGAATAATATTTCAAAAGGAGAATAAAGACTTTTCCCTCAATTCAAATTATTTTCCAAGAGGTCCCCTTTTAGTATAAAGCCCTCGCCGTATATTATCTACTAGCGTCCTGCGTAAAACAGTCTCCGAGATCGAATCTGTATTCAGGCCACGGTATGCCAGGGCAATGATTACAGCTCGCCAGCGTCTTTATGGTAATGTAACTGTAGGAAATTCAGTTGCGTTGATTTTTCACCCTCGCAATTTTTACGTAACCAAGAGACACTGCGGAAGATAGTGTCCAAAATAGTGTTTATATTTCTTTCTATAATCATTTTCTTTCACGTTCAATATTATCATCATCAATCATTTACAGGTTATGCTATATGCTGAACATAGACCGTCACAAAAGATAGCGCCACAAAGCATGGTCCTGAACCACCTGCATCGCCTCCATAATTATTTTAATTGTCCTAATCAGAACTAATAATAATAATAATTAATGGCGATTTAAGTGCAAATTTACTGAGTGATTGGCGGTGTTGTAAATAAAAAGATAAGGAAACCAACATTTCTCAGAAATTACAAAAATATTTTAAGGTTATACAATCCGACAATATAAAATGTATGAACATGGATTTGGGCGGCAAGCTCCCTCTTAATAAAGCGAAAGGCCTGTGTCTTATATAGATAAAAATGTTTCATACTTTATGACGATAAAATCATATTTTATTGGTTAGATAAGTAAATAAAATAAATATTTTGTCAATTATTTTGTGGAAAAGCTTAAAAAAGTACAATATCATCGTCAAAATTAAATTCTTCTTATACCAGACAGTGATCTCCCACGTTGTGCTTCATTCATTTCAGCGTATTAAAGTCTGCTGCTGAACATGGAACCGCTTTTTAATTACCAAATAAGGGCAATTTTACCATCCTTGCCACGCTTGGCTCGTGGGTGGGCAACTGCCTATTTTTTTTTTAAATATTTATTAAAAAGTCACCACTGCCTATTTCCTGGCTTTTCCCTCTGTTGCCATTAACGACAAACACGGAACGATATTGAGTCAATCTCATTTTTAATGTTATATTACAATCGTTGCAATTAATAATTTTGTATGTTTTAATAATAGTTGTAATACAGATTATAATTTGTATCTCAACCCGATAACTAATCTAAAGTTCAAACATTTGAACTGTTTTAGGGTGTCCATTGGTCTAATTACTGGTGTTCACTCGCTGTAATGAAATTATCTAGATACCTATAAATAATTCAGTTAGTTCTCGGTTTCAGTATGGCGATAAAGCTTACCAAAAACTGATTATATTACCTGTCATCTAAACCACCATCGATGAAATAAGAAGTGTTTTGAAACCATTTCATTATGGTACATAAAACTAGCAGCGCCCTTTCTACGCAGCACGCTAATGTATAAAATTGAAGTTAAATCTACGTGAAGCGAGTAACTTCTTTCACAATCCCAATGACTATATCAATTATTAAAAATGTCCGATTTCGTATAAAAATTTACTAAAAAAAATAAAAAATATATAGCATAAGTCACTTTTACAGAAGCTTATGTATGTGAGCACTGAGGGACCATGCCGGAAATTCGCGAAATTAAATGCTAAGGATTTAGTAATTGGCCTTATGGAATTATAGAATAAATCCTGGAATTTTTAAAAGAATATATAATAAGTTACAGCCATTAGTGTAGTCCTTCAGTTCACACAGTCTTTCAGAAAGATCTCAGAAAGTATCTTAAAAAAAAAACAATACAGAAATTATTACGAAAAATTCCTCCATCGGGCGTAAAACCTTTATTCACTTACGTCACTTTTTGGTAGTACATCGATATATCTAGTTTATTACCGTGATAATTTCAATAATGGTAGTATATACTATATTATATATATATATATATATATATATATATATTACCATAATTATATATACCCTTATATAGGCCTGCAATTTAGGTTATAATATTTTGGCACGATATTGTTTGAAAATTATAGTTACATAAAACTTCATGGAAGTTAGATTCCTTTGTAGTCATCATTTTCTTATAAAGTAAATCGAAAAGAAGCTAGGTCCCTAAAACGCAGCCGATGGTAAAAGATTAACAGCACAGACACTTTTGTGCCGCGGACAGGGATCAGGAAATATGGCCTCCGGGTCCGAGACACCGAATTTGGAAAGCTTACGTCGCGGTTAAATAATACAGGGAAAACAGATACAAAGATTATTTTTGTTTCTTGTTCATTTATATTTTATTGAATAATTTAATAAATATTTGCTTAAGATGAAGACTTACGGTGTTATTTAAAATGTGAAAAATTTGCGAAAGTTAAAGAATGAGACTCAATAATACGCATAAAAAATAAATTTATAGCGTATATACGTCTCACAACTGGGCGTAAGCCTCCTCTCATTTCTGAAAGGGTTATAGGGCAATTTGTTCGTCGCGCTGCTCTAGTGCATGTTAGCGGAATTCACTTGAAATTCCCTTTTTTAATTTTCAGATATTCAGATTGTCTCATAATTTTTTCCTTCACCGTCAAGCAAGGGACAAAATAGCACCTTTGAAGTACAATTAACAATTTTATTGCTGATCATGGAAATCAAACCGAATTGCTAACGTACAGGGAAATTTATGGCATAAGCTACCACGTCTCTACTTTAAGTAAATTTAAAATTATAATCTTTAAAATAACACTACCAAGTATGTGAATAGCGTAAAGTTCCAGATAGTATACGCAATAATAGAGCAACACGGGCCACCGGCGTATCGAAGTAGAGTAGCCATACGCAGGCGTTCCCCTCCGTCAAAGTATAATATAGTTGACGCGGTCCTATGCGTACAATACAACTACTCACTAGCACAGAGCAGCCGCACTGCTCACTAGACTAAATCTGCTGGCTGAATCGACGTCCTACAAAAGTACCGAATAGTTCAGTTTTTTTTGCTGTAAAAAGAGTTCTGCCATGTCAAATTTACAAAAAGATTGCGTTACCTTTTTATATTATGAGTTATATTTCATCACATTATTGACATTTATTTCTCTTTAAACTTAAACATTACAATAATAACGGTCGTGTTGTTTCGGATTTCTTTACCAACACGGGCCGCTCGCCCTCATATAACAATATGCGAATCAGTTGAACGACTGATCCGAGCCTATATCCGAGTTGTCGCTGTCACCGAAAAATACTGTTAATAACGTGTGTATGAATATGTTAGTTTACTGTTTTAATTGTTATATGTGTTTCGTATGTAGTATGTAGTTACAAACAGTGATTTTTTTTGTGTCAACGATCAAACTCAAGGTCCTAGAGGAGACAATGTGGTTATGTAATAAATAATATCCTACCAAAAACAAATGGGGTAATCGGCCGCTCAGAACTGAATGCTTTTACCGTCCAAACCGAAAACCCCGAAAGTCGTTTTTGCCGAAAACCCCGAAAGTCGTTTTTGCCGAACTAGAAAAGAGAACCCCTCTTTTCTAATTTTTTTGGTAGAATATCTTTATTTTGGGAAAATAGCATTTGATTATTAATCTAAATAAATAAATACTTATCCTTAAAAGAATAAATGTAGACAAAATTATTGGTGCGGTTAGTTCCAAGTAACTGCACTAATAACTTTGTCGACACTTTTTCGACACCATATATCAATAATTTCTATCTTTCACACTTTTCTTTTTGTACACGCCTTTGATTTCCTATGATGCTATATTTCTAGTTGACAAAGCAATCTAAAAGTGGCCTAGGTTTTCAGTGTTTTTTCTTACAAAAGAGAATCTTGAACAAATTTACAGTTCGCTTGATGATAAGTCATCAATCAATCAATTTCAAACAAAGAAACTCACTGTCACTCCGAGGACTAAGGTGGAATACCGCATTGCCGGTATTCTTACTGGCTGGTACTTTAAAACCGGAAAACAGCAGTGCTGGCATTGCTATTTGGTGACAAAATAATCCTTGGCCGAAAAGGCGAGTCCTACCACTTAGTGAAAGAGTGAATCCTGATCCATCCAATTGGTGAGTGACAAAAGTGACGCTGTTCGGACAATCGTAGATTAATCAGTGTGCACTTTTAAAAGTGCACACTGATTAATCTACAGAGATAAACAGTGTCTTTGTAAATTTGTTAATTTTTTCGTTTACTTATCAAAGTATGTGTTTACATTAAGTATTAGATAAATAAATCTAATAAGGACCCCTTGAGTACCCAAATTTCATGAATAAACCTCAGTTATAACTTATTAAAGTCCGAACAGCGTCACTTTTGTCACTCACTGATTGGATGGATCAGAATTCACTCTTAACAATTCTTTTAAACATACATTTGTAAAATTATAAATGTAGCTGTTGGTTTAATAGTTTTTATGTGCAAATATACACAATGCCTGAACTTTGCTGACACAATGCCGTGCGCCTAAATAAACGTCAATTTTCTAAAAGATTTTTCTATTTCATAAAGTTCTTTTTTTTAAATTCTGAACTTGATAACTTTTGTATTCCCAATAAATCATCGACCAAATGTGCAAAGGTTATTTTGGTTTCGTCTTTTATCAAGAAACCTTTTCATTAAACATCACGTGCGAGTCCACGAGAAGAGGACGGAAATCTGAGAAACTTTGAAAATCTCTCAAAACTTTCTCCCTGAAATTGTACTTTTCACGCGCCTTCAAAGAATTTCCGATAAAATACGAAGCTTAATAAATTGTACGTTGGTGGGAAAAATATCAGCCCCGTTAGCTTAATTTTACTTCGAAAAAAGGTCGAGAGGACTGTTTCACAATAAAATACTGTTAAAAGTTTGTATCTTGAGGCGCTGGTATGCGAGTGGTATGTTAGATGAAAGCAATGTTTTTTATTATTCCCAGTCATTCAATAATGTCAATAATTGCCTGTGATTGCTTTTAGTTAAATAGTTAAGAAGTTCCATTAATCATAAATTATTTTGTTTGTTTGTTCATTGACATATTGTTATATCTATATCTGTACATATAATAAATCCGTAGAAAAGTCGTGTCTGTAATTCTAATATATTCTTGAAAAAACAAGTCCAGGGTACTAAATAACGGGTTGTGAAGCCAATTTAGTGGTTTTTAGAATTTTTGTCCGTCTGACTGTGTATTCCGGATCCGCCTAAAAAGTACTTGACCGATTTACATGAAATTTTGTATGTAGGTAGTACTACTAATCCGGGGCAACTTATAGACTACTTTTTATCCGATTAAGAAACTTCAAAAAAAGAAGTTTGAGTATATTCCTTCCTTTAGATGTTAATTTTCAATTATATCTTAATTATAGGCGGGATGACGGGTGTTTTTCAAATAAATAACATATTTATAAATAAAGTTTAAAATATAGTTATAAAAGTGGTAAAATAATTTGAAACTACACCGATTTAGTTATCAAAACAGCGCCATCCATCATCAAATATAAAAAGTAGTATATTTTGCCTTCAGTTAGTAATAAATTAAATAATATAAATATATTACATTTATATATTTAAATAATAGGATTTTTAAAATAACTTCAAAATTCTATTGTTTAGTTTTTTATTATTTTTGTTTTTTTTTTTCATTTTAAAAGTGTAATAATTTTAATATATTATAGAGAGGTCTATCAAAAATATGAAAATTGATAAGGTTTTTTATTTCAATTACTAATCTATATGAAACTGATTAAAACTGGCCTGTCTGAAAATTTACATTATCAATATAGTTTTATTAAAGAGATTTTTATATAATATGTCGTGGCCAGATCGTAGAATTGATCATACATCATAAAGTAGTTTATTATTTCGTGAACCACACCGGTCGTTTCATGATATTTATCATTGTTTGTTGAAAAATTTGGTAATAATGAATAGAAATCGTTTGAAGATATTAATAACTAAACACAACGTTGCTATTTCATGATATGGTCATATGACGATATCATTAAATCGTTTTTCACCGCTAGCGGCGCTGATAGCGTATTTTTAACAGAAACAGAACTTTTTAACGGAATTGACATCATTTTATGCCTTACTAATATAAATAAATGTTCGCTTCTATCGCTGATATTACTAGATAGTAAAGTTTTGGCTTTCTTTATTTCATTTAGTAATAGCGCCATCTACTTACTTCTAAATAAACTAAATGGTAAGTCACTGATAAAATTAAATAATAGGATGCTACTTAATATACGATGTAAATAATTGAAAATTCGTTCGTAGTTCGTCGTTTCGTCGTTGGATTTGTAATTACTAGGTAGATGTGGTCGACAATCATGTAAAAGCTTAGTTTCAGTTTTTATAAATTGTATTTAAACAAATACGAGGACCGTGTAGTTCGCCGTGTGATTTCAACATGGCACGGGAATAATCGTATACCATTATTTCGTGGATGAGTTTGTTATAGAAAATTTTACATGCTGACTTAACACATGTCCGTTAAAGTGGTGAAGAATAACTTCTTGGAGAAACCTAGATGTCTGAGTAATTAAAATAGTCGTGGAGATATGAAAACCGTTAATATTCATTGAAGCATTGCAGTATACTCTATTTTTCTGCCCACAAAACACTATAGGCAATGAGGAGCCCGGTGCACAGTATTGAGACGTGTATTACCTGCTACTTTACTTTTTTACCTTTAATGAGACTTATAAATCAGTTTGTAATTTAAAATAGCTTTCATACTTTTCGACATATTAGAATATTTGTGACAGTCCTGATTTCATATAGGATAGTGAGTATATGTAAATAAACATGCTCTAGCGCAAAAATAATTAAAGAAAGCAGAATTTACTTAAATAAAGGTTCATTTTATTTTACTTGTCAAAGGCGGCATTCAAACTGATTAAAACTTAAATTTCATGGTACGTGGGCATTATTATATATATTTTTTTATTAGCATATATTTTAATTGCTATTTGAATTGTGGATTTACCACATTCTCGGCGGTAAAAAGACCCCTGCATATTTGAGAAGTTTCCCAGTTGAGGTCATCCCGCGTTGAAATCAGCGCAGCGAACACTTTTTTCGGCCAAAAACTCTCTGTGGCCTATGCTCAGCAGTAACATGTATATAAGCTTCTACTTTTATTTTTCATGGGGCAATATAATATGCAATTTTTATTTCATTCATATTTTCGGGTATGATACTTTTTTGTTTTCACTACCGTAAATATTACGGGTTGTAAAGATGAGTAGAACTCATAATTGTCAGCCTATCAAAAGTCCACTAAAATGAATATAGGCCTCCCCCATAAATTGTCAAGTAGCTGGATTTATGCTATAATTGCCACGCTTGGTAGGCGGGTTGGCAACCGCAGCAATTATTATTTTGATCTGTTGTCAGGAAGATGATGCTACCCATCTCCTGTTTATGTTCTTATGTCGCCTCTTACGACAGGACGATGTGACGAGGCGGATCTATTTCACCGCCACAAGGAGGCATACATATATCATATATCTATGCTTTTATGAGTATAGTACTTCCCACGTTCACTGTGAATAAAATTTAGAAAGAATAAAACAAATTTTAAGGATTTTATCGCGTTTAAATTTAAAGACTCGACATAACGGCGATATGAATGACAAGCTCGTGGACTGTTCATGCAGAGCTAAGTTTTGCAAGATCCGCCGGAGAAGAACACAAAAACTCCTAGATCACACTCTCAATCTCATGGATGTTAGACGGGAAATGAAGCTACAGTCTTCAGCAGACTTGCCGGCATACAGGCAACTGTACAGACAGATCTCTAAATGCGTGCCGCGAGACTTACACAACTTCAGTATAGCTTGTATTGAAGAAGCGATCGAACGTAACCAAGCTCCAAAGTCTTTGCCAGAGATGTGTTTGCAGAAAAACAAAAGGAGCTGTCGAAGTTGAAGACGGAGTGTGACAGCATCATTTCCAGGAACCTGAGATTTTGAGTGAAATTGAGAGGTTCTATGAGCAGCTCTATAAATCATCGTTGAAGTCGCATGCAAGTGTGAATAACGATCCAAGAGAAAGTCTTATCCTGCAGTATTCCGATGATGTTTCAGACGTCATTCTGAGCCAGATTAGAATGACTCTCCAGCACGTTTAAAACGGCAAATCCCCAGGCGAGTACAGAAGTGAGAACTAAAGCTAAGCTTCTGAAAGAGAGTGGAAAACCGGTACTTTAAGTGCTTCAGAAACTTTGAATTCCGTCTTCCTTGGTGGCACTACAACGGAGGTGTGGAGAAGAAGTGCGGTGGTCTTGTTCTTCAAGAAAAATGACAACGCTCTCGTGAAGAACTACAGGCCGATTTCCATTCTGAGTCGCGTCGACGTGCTGTTCACGAGAGTCATTGCGAATCGTCTCGCGCGCAGACTCGACGACTTCCAGCCTCCCGAACAAGCCGGTTTCCGAAAAGGCTTTAGAACCATAGAACACATACATACCCTTCGGAAAATTGTACAGAAGACCGAGGAGTACAATTTGCCTCTATGTCTTGCGTATGTATGTAAACTACGAGAAAGTCTTTGATTCCGTCGAAATACGGGCGGTGTTACAGTCTCTTTAGCGGTGCCAAGTTGCCTGTCAGTATATCGAAGTGTTGAAGTGTTCGTAAAGTAGGGTTACGATAACCATTACGAGAATTTGTGGTGTATCTGATAAAATGCGGAGACACTCTTGAATATCTTAATATTTCAAGGATAGTTTTCCCTTACTGTTGACGGATAGAGGCGGCAAGTAAGAATTTTAACTTGGTTGCAGACAAACTGGGGTCAAACATGACCCCTAGACGTTTTTTTTTCAGGGGATGGGGCGGCAGTATAAGGAGTGATTGTGGCTCGGATTTCCCTTGAAAGTGTATTCCTAAACTTTTATTAGGATTCACTTCGATTTTTCATAAGTGAAACCATTCGTCTAATCAAGCGACAACTCTGAGTAGCATTATGAGTCATGGGCATTGAGAGAGAATAGATAATTTTCCGAGTTTAGAAGCAGAGTACGAAACCTATCCAACTGCAGAGATGTGTAAGACAGGGTGACCTTTTATCCCCGAAACTCTTCACCGCTGCATTGGAAGACGTTTTCAAGTAACTGGATTGGAAAGGATGCGGTATTAACATCAATGGCGAGTACATCACTCCTTAAATTTCCCGAAGATATAGTCCTAATGGCAGAATCGCTGGAGGATCTAAGCACTATGTTCAATGACCTCAATAGTGTCTCACAACGCATAGGTCTTAAGATGAACATGGACTAAACAAAGATAATGTGTAACGTCCATGTCACACATATACCGGTAGTTGCTGGAAGCACTAAGCTCGAAGTTGTTAAATAGTATGTTTACCTGGGGCAAATAGTCCGACTAGGTAAGTCCAACTTCGACTGACAGGTCAATCGGCGGATTCAATTTGGCTCGGTAGCGTTCAGGAAATTACCGACACTTCTTCTCGTCAAATATACCTCAAAACTTGAAACGAGAGTATACAACTAGTGCGTATTGCCAGTGATGACCTGTGGATCTGAGACGTGGTCTTTCACTGCTGGCCGTAAGAGGAAGCTCAAGGTCGCTCAGCGAGTTATGGACAAGGCTATGCTCGGGGTTTCTCTGCGTGATAAACTTAGAATTGAGGATATCCGCAGTAGAACCAGAGTGACCGACATAGCCCAACCCTAGCATCACACAAGCGTTATGAACATCAATGTACCAGCCCACATAAAACTTAGAGTTCTTCTAAAAGCGTATAGGAGTGGTGAAAAGAGGTTGTATCCTTATAAGAGTGGTTTATGAGTTATTATACAACTCAAGCTGTATAAAGTCTGTATCATGGGATCTAAGTAAAATTAGGATTCTTAATCAGAATATGAGACTTCTAGTATACAACTTTAATTATTTTGTAATAATTCAATCTGATTTTATCATTAAAGTTGTGTTAAACATTTTTTTTGCATGTTGGTCTTTGCTTATACAGCTTTAATTGTTACTATATTATCACTAAAATCTTATTCAATGTACACTTTTCTAAGCACAGTAATTTCATGACTCCTGTCCATGAGAGTGATATAAAACTAAGAAAATAAATAACAACCATAGTACAACTTAAATCTGTATAAGTGAAAATATATCGCCATTTATCATGCGTTGCGTGTTTATATTGTGCTAGTGAAACAAAATTAATTCGTTATCAATATTTGGAAAAAAGAAAAAGGTTTGGTGCAGTAAAAAGATCACGCTAAATCTAAATAAAAATTACCCAAAACTGTTCACAAGAAAAAACTGCTATATACCGTAAGTAATAAAAATATCCTATTATGGAACTGATTAAAAGCTAATGGTTGCATGATACAATTCATAACATACATAGTACAACCACTAAGACTAAGACCCTCGAAAAACCGTTTAGGCTTGTTACGGCCCAAAGCTGCCCCTGCAAGGATCGCCTTGGCTAGGGCCCATAGTAGCCTCCTCGACGGGCAGCCGAGGGCTCGGGACAAATGGCCTTATGGAAAAATGACCTATCATACTACACAATAGGGAGAAGGCTAGGAAAATAAACAGTACGTACCTGGATCCGAATCTAAGACCGCCCCAAGGCTCGGTCAGGCCGTAGGTAGAGTAGATGCATGTAAAGTAGTGCTTAGTGGTGTGTATGTGTGGGTCACCTGGCCCAGCTGAGGTAACCTGGCAGCGGCCGGTTTCCATGCTGCCCCACAATGCTGCATCACTCCAGCAGGCGTCCACAATGGACAATTTCTTTCTTCATTTCACTATTTCAGTCTATCCACTTTATTATACATTTAACTAACTTCAACTCGACAAATTCAACGTTCATCGAACATCGAACATCGAACACGTGATACCCAACACAAGTAACGAACAGTAGTTCAAAATTCCACATTCAATGTCCCGGATTCATTTATCACCAAATTACAAATAGGGAACTAACGCGATCTCTTTATGAGTCACACGGTTCAGCGTTATAAACGCAACTAAGCTCCTTCATTCGATATTAAATAATACACCGCACTAAGAATTCAAAACCAACCTAGCTGACACGTAAACTAGCTACTGAGTCAACACACAAAAGGCTCTTAACGCGACGGTATGATTAAACAATGATTTCCAAAACAATCAACCAGGCGACGCCCTCGAAAAGAATTTCGAAAAGGAATTCGCAGTTCAAATTCCAGACCGTAGTATCTACTCGGCACACGCGCGAAATTCCACGTCACACGACCAAGTTAAATATTGCAAAATGCACATCAACACGCAATCACTATATAATTGGCGCAATTACTTTCAAATGAAATTACTTTAATCAGTCAAATACAATACAAGCCCCTTGTTACGAACTTAAAACCTAGACAAACCAAACCGAGGCGGTTTTTTACGAAACCACAATTACGTAGCAAAGTAACGCGCACAAATTCTAAAAATTTAGACCATAACCCAAAACCGGTCGCGCGAAACTTCGGCAGCGGCCACCGAGACACGCTAATTAACTGCACCGCTGCCCGCGAGCCACTACTCTCTCGCCCGCCAGCGCCAAACGTTGGGATGCTGCCTCCCGCTGCCCCCTCCCCGCGACACGCGTGACACTTGGTACCATCGGGCGATTTGCTAAGTCAAACGTGATTGGATGCCGTCTCAAAATGACCATTTTTGGCCTAAACAAGGCTGTTTAGGAATTTTACGTTATATACATCTTAAGACCCATAAAAACAAAATTTGAAATATAATTTTGGTAATAATAGATAATAGTCTAAGCCTATACTATTACTTTTAGTTTGACTAATAACTGTGACCCAATGTGCCTCCATATCAACTAATTTTTCTTTTTTAATTCTAACCTATATAACCGATATTAAGTTACCGTATTTAGTATTTTGTTCCTATATTATTTTCTTATTTTGCTGGCGCGGCAATTTTTTGATAGAAAACGTACACATTTACCGTAAATCTAATTTTGCACTTACAATTCACCAATTATTACCGTCAAAACTTAACTCCATTCCGAATATAATATTAATATGTTAAATATATGTTAAGACGTTAATTATCGCCATCATTCAACAAACGTTGTTTTTGTTTTATATTCACTTTCAATTCCATCCAAAACCCATTTAGAACGTTAGTCTTTATAAGTTACTTATAAGACAATACCTGTAGTATAATATTTTCCTCGCACACCAAATAACAGTTGGAATACAGCAGTTATACAGTCCCTTTTAAGCTTGTACAGTTACTTATACAGCGCTACTAATGCATAAAGCTGAATACTTTGTGCAAATTTCACTTTTAAAAACTGTATAAGCGCTTATACAGCTTTTATACAGCCAGAAATTACAGCCTCTAATATAAAAACGAACTTCAATACAGCTCTGTTGTATAGTATGAGGTCGCGCGTTGTCGTACACGAGCAGTGGGGATGAGCGATTGACTAAAGCTGGTTGAAGACGTACGAGCTTCTCCATCATTGTGTGCAGGTCTTCACAGCACACATATGCAGTAATGTTCATCCCGTTTGGTAAGAAGATGTGATGAATCATACCGGCGCTTCGTCACCAAACAGTGACTATCACTTTTCAAGGGGTTAATTTTCGTTTAAAGCATTGTTTAGGCACTGAACCAGGATCCAACCAACTTGCTGAGCCCTTGAGATTGTCAAACAGAATCCATTTGTCGTTGCAGGTAACAATGCAGTTCAAAACTCCTTCACTTGTGTGCCTATTGTGTAAGGCTCGCCTCGAAGTGTACTTCGCGCTGACGATCATTGAGCTTATGAGGCATCCATTTTACAAGCTTTATTTCCTTGCCAATTTGATGCAAATGAAGCAATATTGTTTTGATGCTAATGTCGAAAGCTGTTGCTAATTCATCCGCAGATTGATAGTCATCAGCTTCTACAATCGCCTTTAATTTTCGGACGGCCACGGGGTTCATTTTTCAAGTCTAAATGTCCAGAACGGAAACGGGCAAACCAATAACAGGTGGTGCGTTCCTTTGTAGTATTTGTTCCGTAAATGTCGTTGATGTTGCGTGCAGCTTGTACTGCGTTGCTGCCATGACGGTACTCATGTTCCATAATTACTCGAATTTTAAACGTATCAACATGAAAACATTAAGTTTACCAATAAACAAATGAGTTATATAAAAAATAATAATTTCATGTTTCTAAAGTAAAATTAATTTGAAATTAGAATTCTTAGCCAAACAAAAACTATTTTGATTTAAAATGGCCAGTACTGCTGAACGCCAATTTCAAAGATTTACAGATATACAGATTTATTATTTTTTGATAATAAGTAACTTAGTATAATTCGTTATTTGGTAAATAATAAACGTTTACATTTTGAAATAACTTTACAATATATCGCATTTAAGTCCATAACCTAACTTTTTTTTTTATTTTAACGTGCTTATATTAGCTTGACCTGTATGTATGTATAAATATTAAGGAGATTTAAAATTCAGTTTTCATCTAGTTATAAAAACGGAACTATGTGAAATTTAGCAAATGTTTAAAAAACCGATGAGAATACGATATTTTCATGACCATGATCAAGTATACACAAGAATCATCACGAATCATGATCAATGAGTGTCGTTTAATTATTTCAGTTTCATTTTGATGTGGTAGAGCTACACTGCACATATATAATGATTGTAGGACGAATGGGTTGACTCGATCAGGGAAGGACCACACTCTCACAGAATACCAGTGTAAAATAGCAGCTCAATGCTGCTGTTCCGTATGGTGAGTGTGGAGAACCGAAGACTTTTTTACTAGAAACGAGGCATTCCATTTTACAATACATCCACATTTTGATTCTTAATCGAGGACAGATGTAAATGGCTATAAGCCACAGAATACACTTGAGTTGCTTGTGTATCCCCATAATAGATAAAATAAAAACTAATATTTATATTATTTCACCCTAAAAAGGTAGCAAGAGAGAAAAATAAAAGGTTTTGATGTTCTATTTTAGATAAGTTGAAAATTACGATCTTTAAACAACATCACAGAAATAATTATCAGTCGTTTCACAGAGCATGGAAAAGTCATGCCTCCCCGGCTAGCTGGCGACACGGCGGCGCAGTTATTCCGTGCCCTTTAGGTCGTTTGTTGATACAAATCGACATTCGAAAATGTTTCATTAATCACTCTTATCGTTTTTATCGTTCACTGTGACTTAAGGACCTTCAAAAAAGGAACCTATTCCTTTCAAAAGGCCGGCAACGCACCTGCCATTCCTCTAGTGTTGCGGACGTTTATGGAGGGCGGTGGTCGCATACCATCACTCTTTTACACCCTCTCCTATAAATAAAAAATAGTGTTAATAATTTCTGACATGACAGTGTTCTTGAAATAACAAGAAAGAATCCGAAGTCATTTTATCCGAAACATTAAACATTCCATTAGAAAAGACTGTAAAAACAATCACTATAAGTAGCAGTGACGTTTAAAAATACTCAGTGAACGTTCAGCGTTAAACATAAATTCTAAACATCATTATTTATCGACACAGAATATTATGTCGCGAAATAAATGAGCGCCATCAAATATCCTTTAGGGTAAGGACAAAGGGGCGGGAGAAAAGCGACGCTCTTCAGAAAATAATGCGTGAAGGGTGCTTTAGATCAGAGAAAATATACCGGCGGGTTTTACGTCGTATTTTTCTTGGACAAATGTTCACAGGTACACTGAAGTTTCAATTAGTTCACGCTTAAATTTAATTAAATGAAACAGTTACTGTACACATAGTAGTCTAGGTAGGTATTATCGTATAAAAATGCATTTAATTATATTAGTTACTATGTTTATTCCGTGGTAGAGCCATGCTGCCGCTATAACACGAATGGATCGGCTCGGCCGGGGAAGGACCATGCTCTTACAGAATACCAACGTGAAGTAGCAGCTCAATGCTGCTGTGTTTCTTATGGTGACTGTAGGGAAACGGAGATACCTTTTACTGGAAATGAGGCATTCAATCTTTGACCTACGCATCTACATTTTGATTCTCAATCAACGATATATGTAGATATCTATGTCTCATAGCATTCACTTATCATTAGGTACACATTTTCCTCCCTTGTTCCATATAAAAAATAGCAGTTGCTAATTAATTAGTCATCATCATCATTACAGCCCTTCACAAGTCCACTGCTGAACATAGGCCTCCCCCAAGGAATGCCACAAAGCACGGTCCTGAGCCACCTGCATCCATCGATTTCCTGCATGTCTCACCAGGTCGTCACTCCATCTAGTGGGGGGTCGCCTTACACATCGCCTACCGGTACGAGGCTGCCACTCGAGAAACTTTCTTTACCATCGGTTGTCGGTTCTTCGAGCTATATGGCGGGCCCACTGCCACTTCTGCTTACTAATCCGTTGGGCTATGTCGGTTAATCTGGTTCTACTGCGGATATCCTCATTTCCAAGTTTATCACGCAAGGACACCCCCGAGCATAGCCCTCTCCATAGCTCGCTGAGCGACCTTGAGCTTCCTCATACGGCCAGCAGTGAAGAACCACGTCTCAGATTCGTAAGTCATCACTGGCGACACGCACTGGTTGTACAATTTCGTTTTTAGGTTTTGAGGTATGTCTAACGAGAAGATGTGTTGTAGTTTCCCGGACGCTGCCCAGCCGAGTTGAATCCGTCGATTTACTTAATTAATTAGTGGTCGAAATTTATCCATAATTCAATAATTTTTAGGTTTGTATATTAAGCAAGTTATATTTCACTTAGAAGATTACATACTCATTATCTTATATACAAAATATAAAATAAACTCTTTTCGCCATATTACAGTGCACACACTATTCAAAAAGGAACATTTGAAATCACACGATATTCACAGCTCATTCAATCAATCTGTCAGTAATTATTTGTAAGCAAATTTTTAAATTCTTTCGCTACAATTTATGAGATACTAGCTGTATGAACGTCAACAAGCAACATAATTTGTCCAAGCGATATTTATATGTTTGACATTGGCAATTTGAACGTAAACAACGTACGTTTTATTTAATTTAATTTTATGTATTTGTAACTTATTTTTTTCTTTCTATTTATAAAAATTAATTGCTATCCGATAGTCTCTAAACTCTAAAGTGGCTTAACAGATTTTTTGTGTGTGTTTGAGTGGATTCCTAAGATGTTTTAGATTCACAATTGGATCCGGTAGATGGAGCTATTGTGGAGATCCATAAATCACACGTGCGAAGCCGGGGCGGGTCGATAGTATTACCTCAATTTTAGCTGCCAAATCTCATACTCCTCCGTGCGCCCAATGTGCTTCAAAAATTTTACCTTCGCGTATTAATATAATATAATCAATTAATTGTGCCCTTAAATAGTCAAAGGTCAAGATAGATTAAAGGAGAATTTGCCGTACCCCTTCGTTTAAAATCAAAAAAAAATCTGTAATCATCAATTGGCCTACAGCCAACAACAACTTGCTTGTTTAAACGTAAATATATATATATATATATATATATATTTAGGTAATGTGTTTACTTTTCATAGATGTTTACGATAAAATTTAAATTTCTCACATTAAATTTTCTGCCGACTTCAAAAAAGCGACGGTACTTAATTCGACTGTATGTTTCTTTTTTTTATGTGGTTTACCTCATATTTTTTTACTGAGTGAACCGATTTCGATGACTCTTTTTTTATTTGAAAACTGATGCTTCAAATGTGGTATGAATTTGATCAAGGTCTGACCAATAGTATTTGAGTTATTCTTAATAATTTATATGGAAGTTGGTTGTACAAAACTTTTAATTTTAAATTATATTATCTACATAATCATTCGTATATACAAAAAAGAGTGCTTGCTCGACTGTAAACATGTCCCACTGAAACCTCTACCGACACGTCTTGAGCGACGGGGGCATTCGAGTGCAATGATTTACGTTCCTACCCCTCCCTTTCCCCTTGTCACGTTGCCTTTAAATGACAGATCTGGAGGGAACGGAGACATTCTTACTACAGACTGAAAATCGAATATAGCGAAGGTAAGTCTTATGCTTGAATACGACACGTTACAGGGGAATGCTTTATGTGATTAGCACGATATCCTGTTGGTATGAAGTTTCATGTGTCTCTCGAAAGTAATTCTGAGCTTTATAGAACGCTCTGAATCTGTTTGGAAAACATAACATGTTTCAGGATGTTTATTATTATAAAAGACTAATTTTAAGACCTAATACACTGTTTCGTTACTATCGTTAACACCTCACTTTTTATTCAAACAAGTTAACGTTCAACCTAAACGTAAGGTAAGTTGCTACTGCAGCCCACGGATAAATGCAACGAACTTCAATTTTATTTAAACGTTACCCCCACACTTGGATTTTCTCCTGTATCGTGGAGGCAGTTTACAAACACAAATTGCACAAGGACAATTAAAGATACAATAGAATAGAATAATTTTTATTCCATATTGATTTTTACATAATACTTATTGAAAGTCATTTTTTATTTACCACAGGTTCGGAAAATACCTCTGTCCTGGGAAGAACCAGCAATCATCATCATCATTACAGCCCTTCACAAGTCCACTGATGAACATAGGCCTCCCCCAAAGAATGCCACAAAGCACGGTCCTGAGCCACCTGCATCCATCGACTTCCTGCATGTCTTACCAGGTAGTTACTCCATCTCGTGGGGGGACGCCCTACACTCCGCCTACCGGTACGAGGCTGCCACTCGAGAACCTTTCTTCGCCATCGGTTGTCGGTTCTTCGAGCTATATGGCCGGCCCACTGCCACTTCAGCTTACTAATCCGTTGGGGTATGTCGGTTACTCTGGTTCTACTGCGGATAAACTCATTCCTAAGTTTATCACGCAGAGAAACTCCGAGCATAGCCCTCTCCATAGCTCGCTGAGCGACCTTGAGCTTCCTCATACGGCCAGCAGTGAAGGACCACGTCTCAGTTCCATAAGTCATCACTGGCAACACGCACTGGTTGTACAATTTCGTTTTCAGGTTTTGAGGTATGTCTGACGAGAAGATGTGTCGTAGCTTCCCGAACGCTGCCCAGCCGAGTTGAATCCGTCGATTGACCTCTCGGTCGAAGTTGGACTTACCTAGTCGGACTATTTGTCCCAGGTAAACATACTCGTCAACAACTTCGAGCTTAGTGCTCCCAACAACTACCGGCATAGGTGTGACATGGACATTGAACATAATCTTTGTTTTGTCCATGTTCATCTTAAGACCTATCCGTTGGGAAACACTATTGAGGTCATTGAGCATAGTGCTTAGGTCCTCCAGCGATTCTGCCATAAGGACTATATCGTCGGCAAATCGAAGGTGAGTGATGTACTCGCCATTGATGTTGATACCGTATCCTTTCCAGTCCAGAAGCTTGAAAACGTCTTCCAATGCAGCGGTGAAGAGTTTCGGGGATATGACGTCATCCTGTCTTACACCTCTCTGCAATTGGATAGGTTTCGTACTCTGGTTCTGTACTCGGATAGCCATCGTAGCCCTACTGTACAAGCACTTCAACACTTCGATATACCGACAGTCAACTTGGCACCGCTGAAGGGACTGCAGCACCGCCCAAATTTCGACGGAATCAAAGGCTTTCTCATAGTCCACATACGCTAGACATAGTGGCAAATTGTACTCTTCGGACTTCTGTACAATTTGCCGAAGGGTATGTATGTGGTCTATGGTGCTAAAGCCCTTTCGGAAACCGGCTTGTTCGGGAGGCTGGAAGTCGTCAAGTCTGCGCGCGAACCAGCAAGAAACCCAAAAATACCTGGTCAGAGCCATGCTACAGCTATAATATGGCTGCGGCAAGAATGGGTCGGTTCGACCAGGGTAGGACCACGCTCACACTTAATAACAGCGTAAAATAGCAAAAAAGTGGTGCTGTGTTACGTATGGTGAGTGAAGAGAACCGGAGACCCTTTTTGCTGGTAACGAGGCATTTCGTCTAAGTTTTGAAGATTGACAACGCGTTTGCATTTTGATTCTAAATCGATGTAGATGTCTATGGGCCACAACATTCACTTACCATCAGGTGAAAAGTGCGCACACCTATTTCTATAAATTAAGCATAACCTTTGAGGTTGAAGAGGGAATAGCAGACAGTCTGTAATAATATTCATCTCATCTCATCATACTTTTCATAAACATATTAGTCTAGATTTTCTTCTGTATTACCTCGTAAAACTCTACTGCTGGGACCTTTCCTGTTGTAAGGTACATGTTTGATACTATCGACACGCTTGGCAAGCGAACTGGCGTACTTCTATACCCATACGTCTTGCACTATTGACGCTGCCTCCATGTTTACTGGACCTGCCATTTTACATCTGGTTTTAACTTTACCATTATACTGTCATCTATCTACGTAAATGATAACTTTTTCGCATTTTCCACAGTAGCATTTTATAAAATATTGAATATTTAGAACAATTTATTTTTTCTAGAATTGTTCATCATTTTCTTTAGCATTTTAATACGTCGTATATAAACTTGGAATAAATTTAGAATGGAATTTTTTTGCAATAAAAAAAATATTCAAAAGGTTTTTAGGAAGTCATAAATATCACCAGGACGACTATTAATTCTCTTAGTTGCCTCTTTCATATATTTGATCCATTTGAGCAAAATAATCTCAAAAAAAACACAATTTATTTATTTTCTTTTCCATATTTTGTAAGGCGTTCCAAAATTTAAATAAATACAATGACGATGGTTTGCGGTGCCTCAGTATCTCCACCATTATTCATATAAATAAGGAATCATCAAAAACATCCCTTTTTAATTATGCAAAATCTTTCTCATTCATTAACTTCCATACCGTCCATGTTCCTGCCCTCCAGCCATTTTTGCTGAAAGGACAATTATTTACTTGAATATTATGAAATGCGCGTGATAAATGGCTCTATCTATTTCAATTTCGTTGAAGCGAAGCCGAGTTTTGGAGTACTTTGTCCTCAAAATTCGTATTGGACGGGTACATAAATTTACGCAATTTTTAAACGTCGTCTTGAAAATATTTTATTGGGTTTTTTTCATAGGACAGGGTGACAAACGAGCACACAGTCCACCCTCTTTTCCAGTAAAATGGGTCTCCGGTTCTCTACACACACCATACGAAACACAGCTGTGTTAAGCTGCTATTTTACGCTGGTATTCTGTGAGAGCATGGTCCTTCCCCGAACGAGTCGACCCATTCGTGCTACAACTATACTACTAATATAGCTGCAGCATGGCTCTACCACGTGGAAGAATTTGTGGTTATTAAAAACCTTAAAACTTTGAAACTCATTAATGGAATAATTTTTATATTTTTGGAGGATATGTCAGAAGATTTCTCTCTAGGTGGTAATATTCCTATTCTGCCTAGGAGTCTGTCTTAGTAGGTGTCACAGTCTCACCTATTTCTCCCGCCAAATAGCAGTGCTTACATTACTGTATTGCGGTGTAATGGGTAATATTATAGACTGTGAAGCATTCCATCTTAGTCCTCGGGGGTGACAACGCTGTAGTCTTCTTTGTATAAAGTTGGCAGTTGACTGCAAGTGTTAATGTATTGAATTAGTCGATTAGCATACCCGTTGGACTGTAAGTTGGTTTGTCACCTTTAAATTTATTTAAAAAAAAAACTAATGTTTGATTAGATATCGGACGGAGTATTAGCAAAATTTTACTCTTACGCGCGTTCAATACTTAAAAAAAAAGTTTTTAAAAGTACTTTGTACTGCAACGATAAAAAACGAGAAAAAATAAGTTTGAACTTATTTTTTTCTTTTCTTTTTCTTTTTTTTAAAAACGTTACCCACACTAGGATTTTGTCATGTATCGTGGAGGCAGTTTACAAACACAAATTGCACCAGGACATACATCCAGATCCGGAAGCATTATTCGTAGGCCTTACAAATACTTGTTCCGTGCGGGATTCGAACCCGCAGCCCCCAGCGCAGGAACTTATTGCTAAGCCACTGCGCCACGGAGACGTCACGAACGACGAACGACGTCAATAAAAGAGCTATGAAGTTATTTCAGATTATATATATGAAACATGAACATATATTTTCATCATTATACATATGACATACATTATCTTAAAACCACCCACGGTGAACAAAGAGGAACCCCTTGGCTGGCCCGGGGTGTAGGGCCGGCCCGAGGTGGCCACTCAGAGTGGGCTTGACAAACCCACTTCGGATGTGTGTCGGTGGGGTGCTGCGAGAGGGGTGTCGTCCCCCCCCCCCCCTCACGCTGCAGCCGAGGTGGAGTCGCGGAAGAAGAGGAGTGTTGGTATAGCGATGCGCCACTCGCCCTATCCTCCGCGACCCTGACGGGGCCGCACCGTTAAATGATGCGTTGGTGGTGGGGCTGCGGGGGGAGAGGAGTGTCGGTATTGCGAGGCGCCGCTCTCCCTATCCTCCGCAGCCGAATCTTGGTTGGCGGCGGAGCCATAGACCAGATCCACCGCTGGGGTCAGGAAGGCTGGTGCTTCTGAGTGCTAGTTTTTCCTGGCCCCATGGCCTTCGCGCACCGGACACGGGGGCGTCCGTCGCGCATGTTAAGTTGGAGGCCGAGGAGGAGGGCGCGCCATGTGTTCTGGTGCGCCTTACCTGAGAAGGAGATGGGAGAGGAGTAGTCCTCTCCCGAGGAGAGGCCGCCATGGGGCGGCCAGCGCAGGTGGGGCCGCGGATGTGTGCGAAAGCGTTCCCGTGGCCCTGCCAATATGCGAAGAGGGTGGAACACCATGGGGTTTTAGTCGGTGCGAGTCCGACATAACCCGTCCTTGCCCTCGCGAGGCGGGTTTGAGTAGGCATTTCCCCATGTAAAAAAAAAGCTTCCCCCAATGAATGCCACAAAGCACGGTCCTGAGCCACCTGCATCCATCGACTTCCTGCATGTAAAGTATTACATAACATATCGCAATTTTTTTCAAGCACTAAATTGATGGTTTTATTTTTCTCCTATAGATATTTTTTTCTTTACTTATTTGTTATACAGGTATACAGTGATAATCGAATGATCGATTTGAACCTACGATATTTCATAGTTCCTATCTATCACGTATGTACTAGTGTGAGCCGAGTCTAAGGTTGCCCCAGGAAGTATGGAGCAATGGAAGCAGGTAGCTTTGAGTGGTATTTGTGGCACTCCACTGATGAGCCTTAACTTCAGGGAAGTAAATGGATGCAGGTAGATTTGGGTCATATTTTTGGCATTCCATTGTTGAGGCTTATCTTCCACATTAGACTTCCCAAGGGATACAGGTAGATAGAGTTTCAATTTAAGCAATTTAAAGTGGTCTTGAAGCGGCGTCCAGCTGCGGTCGCGCGATGCCGTGTCTTATCCCGCACGCCGCACTGACACCCCCCCCCCCCCCCCCCCCCCCCCGCTTGAAACCGGTCTGCGCGTTGAAGTCCGAACAATTAGAGCTCCCCAGGAAGTAAATGGATGCTGGTAGCTTTGGGTTATATTTGTGGCAGTTCATTGATAAAGCTTATGTTCAACATTAGACTTGTGAAGAGCTATAACGTTGTAGATAATGATTATCCACGATGTAATTCTTTTAGAAAGTAGCATATTCGAATTAAAACCGTTTAAAATTTATTAAATGTTATTTGGGTTTTATCTTAATTTCTTTCTAACAAATATGTATTAAAACAATTCGATTAAACAAAACCGTAACAAGCTAACACCACTGAAATTGTAATTCATACTCGGTATATTTATTATTATTATATTCAGCTTTGGCGTCATTCAAGCTAACCGAGAAAATTGTCTACTCAATTTTCACCCGATGACTGCAACGAGTCGATTATCAATTCAACCCGTTCACCGCTAGTTGGATGTCAATATTCATTTAGAGCGCGGCCACGGCGGCAAGCGTGATTTGTCGCTCGCCGGCGCGGCGCCCCACCGCTGAAGGGAGATATCGTGATTCGAATAGTAAATCCTGCCGGATCTCACCGTGGAGGGCATGCACTGCTTGAAAATCGTTTTGTTATTAATAAAGGACCCACTATAATTTTGACACCTCGATTTATTTATGTAGTAATCTTTAAAGTTTTATAGGTTAAGTATACTCATATATTATAAAATAATATTATCACTCTGCCCTTGAGGCTCCCTCAGGCGTTTAGCGCATTGTCAGCGCGTAATAAACATCGCGAACATGCCGGTCGCCGAATATTACATATATGTCGTTTACATTTTGATTTGTATATCAGTACATCTGATGGTAAATGGCTACTGCAAGCCATTGACATCTGCAACCCGCGTCAAACAAAAAGATAATATATGCGTTGTCACCTCTGAGGACCGAAATGAAATATCGCCCAACCTGTATTTATACTGGTTCTCAACCCTGAACACAGTAGTGTACGTGCTGATGTTTGGTGGCAGAAATAGGTAAGAGGATGATAAGCTACCCAGATCAAAAGCCGGTATAACATCTGCAATTCCAAATGTTACAGTTGTCCATGGGCGGAGTCACTTACCATCAGGTGAGCCAAATGCTCGTTGCGTCGTCTCTTATATAAAAAAAATATTCTTTTCTGACAGACAATCACCTAAAATATATTGTTGGTGAACAATGGTTAGTTTTAATTCCTAAACGATTAAAACGACCAGTATATTTAACTCTCTCAGATATCTTTTATAAGTTTGTTTTTAGTTAGTTTTTTTTTTTAATATTATAAGCCAGTGCTTGACTACAATCTCACCTGGTGGTAAGTAGTGATGCAGCCTTAGATGGTAAATCGCACTGTCTTAACGTAATAAAAGCCTATTCACTCTTGCCTTGAAAACGCCCAGTTTGTATTTGGATGGAAAGATAGATACCGAAAGATATTTATATAAAGTTAAATACGTGTAGTATTAAGATTTAAGAAAATCCAAAAAAATAATGTTTTCAAATAAATAATTGAATGTTTTAATGTGTTTTATTATTACGAGTATAACTTCATCGCATCCAACTCTAGCGTAACATTTTGCACGGGGTTTATTTTATACGATTTCTATAAAGTTTGTCGACGAATACACTTCTCCTCCTCTCTCTCGCGGCTTCATCTCAGCTGCGGAGGGCAGGGTTTGAGGACAATCATCCTGACTTAGTCCACGAACTTGCATCCGAAGTGGGATCGCGGAAAAGGCTTTAAAAACCGACTGACAGTGTAAATCCATAAACGTAAAATCCATATACTTCAGACTGATAAGTAGCATCAATAAACAGACAGCAACAGCAGTTAGCATTTAGCAGTCTACGTCTAGCAGTGAACTTTAAAAGTCTCACAATGTCGTTTGTTAGAGGTGGCACTGAGCATGCAGAGTTGCCAAAAATATAACATATAATTTTCAAATTCACACGTTGATTATACTCTGACACAGGTGTAATTTTGTATGGTAAAGTTATTCGCCTTATCGACCTTCACTCGGTTGACTATACATTCTAGAATATTTTCATATCTTACTGTAACTTTTCGTATACATTTGGTGATTTAAATGCATTTAAAATAATAAAGATTTTACGTTATTCGTTTAAAACCATTTTTTATTATAATTTTAAACCGAATCAAATTGCAAATGAGTAACATTGCGAACCAATCAATTTCGATAATTCTCTAATATATCATTATATTATTTCAGATTTTTCTAAAAATTATTTAATATGTCATTATTTCATTTCAGGTTTTTCTCAGTATATTGGAGACATGGAGGTCCAAGACTACAAAACACTATCTGGAGTAACAGACAGGTAAGGCGTTAGTTATTTTGAATTTTATTTTCGCAATTTCAACTAACATTACTGTTAGAGAAGTTATTTTATAAACTAACAAGACAAATTAATCGTAATGTATTTAATATTAATACAAAGAAAATGTGTATTAAGGTCAGTAGGTAGCAATAATAGATCAATGTATATATGACATTATAAATATAAAAAAAAAATTGAAAGCAGTAATAACAACTAGTTTTAATCAACCTAAAAGCTCAGTATCATATCAAAGCAGTCAAGTCCTCGGGCTCGAGCGACACACACTTATCCTTTTGATAACGGATACGACTGAAGAGCCCTTCGTACCTTAGAGCAGACTCTGCCATTCGTACGGACGAGATCATCCATCTTGTTTTTCTTTTTTTCTTATGTTCATCCCAAAATTCCAGTATTCGTCAAAGTGCAATATCATCAAATCACTGTAAAAGAAGTTCTATGATTTGAGCAGAGGGAAAAGGGGGTGAAATATTACAACGCTTCGAATGGGGCGAGTACATTTCGGATTGTGTGTTACTTGAAGCTATACTTTCTGGCGCTATGGCTCCATTATGTGTAAAATAAACGAGATATTTGATTTTAGTATTTTATTCCCTCTATTAAGATATTGTTACAAAATACAATTTTATTACTTTTCTGTGGTATACTGATATGTTATATCATATTAATTGTAAACACTTGAAATTAAAGTGTACCTGTACCATACGGTTCTTACTGCGTACAGGCGGTGTAAGAATATCCACTACCCCATATCATACCGCCGGTGTCGTCGACAGAGGGAAATATATTAGTAGATGGGCAGCAGCGTCTTCCTAATAACAACTAAAAATAAAAAATAAACTGCGGTTGCTAAGCCATTTGCCAAGCGTAGCAACTAGAATAACTATCCCCCCCCCCCCCCCCTATGAGAAAATTTATGGAGTAGGTCTAGGTTCAGCAGTGACCTTTAATAGGCTGTAAGGGTAAGGTATACACTTCATGAATTCCACATATTGTTTGAAGTGCTTGCGAAAGCTATGCGCATAGTATACGATATGAAACATGCTTGCTGTTTTTAGTAGCGGCATCTTGTGCCGAGTCACTCAAGACGTATTTCATGGTACGTCGACTCACGAAATGATATTGTCGGAAATATGATTTGAGAAAGTAACAAATGTATTATGTACTGCAGTCTCTTTTGGAGGGAGCATGTGTTTGATCCTATATCAATCTCGCGCCGTTATAGATTTTATTGGAAATTTTATCATCGCATGATCACTTTGTTAAATTTAAATGGCTAGGAACAGATTTATATTTGTTTTGTTCCTTGAAATGTGTTATTTGAACTTTTTGTAAGTGCACGCTTATTCTGTAAAATGTGTTTCATAGACACGTTTGCTTTTTTTTAGAGTAAGGGTGACAAGCGAACACACTGTCCATTAGTTAATAAGTGGATGCTGTAGCCTGTGGACATCTACATCTATCCTCAATTAATAGTCAAAATGCGGTGGTGTTGTCACACCCTAAAGAATAAAATGGAAAGTCTTACACACTGTCATTATATTGGTTGTTTATAACAATCAGACCTGAACACAGCAGTGCACTTGGTACTACTTGGCGGCAAAAGTGGTTGTGCTTACACAACGGTTTTTTAACGGTGGTAGAGCCTTGCAGCAGCTTTTGCTGTTGCACGTATGGGCCGGCTCGAGCCGGGTTAGTACCACGACCTCACAGAATACCGGCGTGAAGTGGAAGCTCTGCTTCCGCGTTTCGTCTGGTGAGTGCAGGTGACCGGATGCCCAATTCCCCCCCCCCCCCCCCCCCATCAACATGGTAGCGGAATTACGTCATAAACTACCCCAGGAGGGTACCAGTACCCCTGTAGAATCCCTCGCTGAGCATCCACGACCATGCTATTCCACTCCTGAGCGTGGGTGCTCAGGCTGCCCCGCGTATTCTGGGGGGGGCAAAATTCCGCTCAACACAATAACTGCTCGGGGCAAACTGAGCAACAAGACCAAGGCGACCCCTGCCACGCTATCCGTGAATTTCTGCAACATCAGGGGACTTCACTCGAACCTAAACGCCGTCCACTACCATCTTGAGACGGCGAAGCCGGCCTTGCTCTTTCTGACCGAGACGCAGGTGTCCTCTCCGGCTGATACTTCGTATCTCTCCTACCCGGGGTACAAATTGGAGCACTCCTTTGTGCCTCGGGCTGGAGTTTGCGTGTATGTCAGAGAGGACATCTGTTCTCGACGCCTCGGCAGTCTTGAAGGTTCGGACCTGTCCATCCTTTGGCTACGCGTAGACAGCGACGACCATCCGCGCGTCTACGTGTGCCTCTATAGGTCCCATAGCGGTAATGCCGAAACAGACCGACTCATCGACCACGTCCAAATGGCTACAGATTCCTTGCTACAACAGGTCCCATCCGCAGAGATCGTGATCCTTTGCGATTTTAACGCCCACCACGCCGAATGGCTCGGTTCACGTTTAACCGATCATGCGGGAAGATCTGTTTATGACTTTGCCTTGGCATATGGTCTGACACAACTGGTTACATCGCCTACGCGGATTCCAGATGTTGAGGATCATACACCTTCCCTGTTGGACCTTCTGCTGACCTCTCATCCGGACGGATATCAGGTTTCCGTCGATGCCCCTCTTGGCTCTTCGGACCATTGTCTGATCCGGAGTGTGGTGCCACTCACGCTCCCCTCGCGGTTGCGTTCTGCAGGTTGCCGCCGTGTTTGGCATTACAGGTCGGCGGATTGGGACGGAATGCGGTCTTTCTTTGCTTCCTACCCATGGGGGCGGGTTTGCTACTCGCCGGATGATCCCAGCGCTGTTGCTGACTCTGTCACTGATGTAGTGCTACAGGGAATGGAACTATTTATTCCATCATCTGTGGTACCCATCGGAGGCAGATCTCAGCCTTGGTTTGGTCGCTCCTGTAAGACTGCATTACGCAGTAAGCAGGAGTGTTATCAAGCCTGGGCTGCGGCTTCGGTGACTCGGGATGTAAACACCAGCACACTCAAAAAGAAGTATAACTTCGCCTCCAGGTCCTTCAAAAGAGTTATTGCCAAGGCAAAGTCAGAGCACATAGGCAGAATTGGCGAGAAACTAGTTCGCCTTCCTTCGGGAACCCGTGCATTCTGGTCTCTCGCCAAGGCTGTCCAAGGGAATTTCTGTAAGCCATCACTACCATCTCTGCACAGGGAGGACGACTCACTGGCCCACGACGCAAAAGAGAAGGCCGACCTTTTAGGCTCCCTTTTTGCGTCCAACTCGACTGTTGATGACGGGGGGAACACACCGCCGACCATCCCGCGGTGTGAGTGCTCCATGCCGGATGTGCGGTTCTCACAGCGCTCGGTTCGCAGAGCACTCCTCTCCCTTGACATCCACAAGTCGAGTGGGCCTGACGGAATCCCCCCAATTGTGCTGAGGACGTGTGCTCCGGAGTTGGCACCGGTTCTAACGCATCTTTTCCGGTACTCCTACTCCCTAGGCGTAGTTCCGAAATCATGGAAGACAGCTTTTGTCCACCCGATCCCTAAAAAAGGCGACCGCTCAGATCCGTCCAACTACAGGCCTATCGCCATCACCCCCTTGTTCTCCAAAATAATGGAATCCGTTGTAAACTGCCACCTCATGCGGTACCTTGAGGATCACCAGCTGATTGGTAACCGCCAGTACGGTTTTCGTCGGGGTCGATCAGCTGGTGATCTTCTGGTCTACTTAACTCATAGATGGGCGTTGGCAGTAGAGTCCAAGGGGAAGGCATTGGCCGTTAGTTTGGACATTGCGAAGGCCTTCGATCGGGTTTGGCACAAAGCGCTTCTTTCGAAGCTCCCTTTCTATGGGCTTCCCGAGAAATTATGCAATTGGATCACCAGCTTTCTTGCAGATCGGAGCATCAAGGTCGTTGTAGACGGTGCATGCTCCGACTACAAGCCTATTAACGCTGGTGTTCCACAAGGCTGCGTGCTATCACCAACGCTGTTTCTTCTGCATATCAATGCTATGTTGCAAGCTGGTAGCATTCATTGCTATGCAGATGACAGCACTGGTGATGCTCTATACACCGGCCGTGCCAATATTTCTCGGGAAAACGTCACCGAGTACCGGAACAAACTTGTGTCTGAAGTCGAGTCTTTGCTGGACAAAGTCTCGGATTGGGGGCGACTAAATCTAGTCCAGTTTAATCCTCAGAAGACACAAGTTTGCGCGTTTACCGCTAAAAAGAACCCCTTTGTCGTATCTCCTCAGTTTCAAGGTACTCCCCTTGTTGCCTCAGCCAGTATCGGAATCCTCGGCGTCGACATATCGAGTAGCGTGCAGTTTCGTGGTCACTTGGAAGCGAAGGCCAAATTGGCCTCTAAAAAGCTTGGCGTGCTTAGCAGAGCGGGACAGTATTTCATGCCGGCTCAACGCCTGCAACTTTACAAGGCGCAGGTTCGGCCTCACATGGAATACTGTTCCCATCTCTGGGCTGGGGCTCCCCAGTGCCAGCTTCTTCCACTTGACCGCATCCAGCGCAGAGCGGCTCGAATCGTCGACGACCAAGTCCTTTCCGATCGGCTCGACTCATTGGCACTGCGAAGAGATGTTGCATCTCTTAGCATTTTCTTTCGCATTTACCATGGGGAGTGCTCTGAGGAATTGTTCGGATTAATCCCAGCCGCCAAATTTCACGAACGCACATCGCGGCAGAACTCCCGATACCATCCACACCATCTGGATGATTGGCGGTCCACCACTGTGCGATTTAGAAGATGTTTTCTTCCTCGCACAACTTCCTTGTGGAATAGTTTACCACCAGCGATTTTTCCGGACCGATACGACTTAGGGACCTTCAAGAAAAGAGCCTACTCCTTTTTAAAAGGCCGGCAACGCATCTGCAATTCCCCTGGTGTTGCGGTTGTTCATGGGCGGCGGTAGTCACTTACCATCAGGTGAGCCGCATGCTCGTTTGCACCCTCTCCTATAAAAAAAAAAAAAAAAAAAAAACAAACGGGATCCTAAACTGAAAAGTCCTTCCACAAAGTAAATTATTGTATTTTACGTAAATATTAGTATATTTCATTCTGTAACTATGAACACTGCTGAGCTATAAATTCTGCACTGTTACTACTAACTTGTTTAATATTAATATTAATTAAACTTATGTAACATGACCAATTAATGTCATTAACATTTTATCTCTTGCTTACGTGGTGTAGTGTTTTTTGTATAATCTCATATTAAAATAGAGACACGCTCTAGCTTCACACGGGTGATTTTTGAATCTAGAAAATAGCGCCACCTACCGGGCCTAATTGTAAATGTAAACCATTCTAGAATCATTTTTATCACACACACAAAATTTCATCAAAATCCATTCAGTCGTTTAGGAGGAATTCAGTCCCATACACCCGAACACAAGAATTATATATATAAGGTACGTGAGGGTAACATGGTCAGCTTTTTCGCCCTATAAAACCAAAACTAGGAGAAGGACAGAGACAATACACAATGTCATATACTATAACTAATATAGAAAAAAATTAACAAACAAGCCTTGGTAATAATTAGCAACACTTCGAAAAATCAACTTAAAAAAACTAACTATAGTACGTGAGGGGTAATATGGTCATCCGGTTAATATGCTCACTTTCTTATAACTCAAAAACTACAGCGTCGTTTGCATAGAACGCTCTGTGATACGATAGCTCTTGACCAATCCATTAAATAATAAAGGGTCAAAAGATCGTATCACAAAGCCATCTATGCAAATTAGGCCATAGTTTTTGAGTTATAAGAAAGTGACCATATTAACCGGATGACCATATCACCCTCATATATTTATTTATTTATTTATTTAACAATTTATGTACACACAAAATAATGTTACAAGGAAGAGAAAAAAAAAGATATTTTGTACAAAGGCACTGCTTATTTCATATTGAAATTTCTTCCAGCAGGCCTGATACTGGACAAATTAAAAGAGAAGCTGATCTAGTGTGCACTCTCATAATAAAATTTTATAATATTAATATACTTAACATAAAGTAAAGATAATAAAAACAAATATCCATGTAAACATACATATAACTAAATACCACTATAAATACATATACACACATACATACATACATATATATATATTACATATATAAATATAATAATATATTATATATATGATCATTGGGACGACAAAGAGAGATAGTGCTCTTTGACTCGCCTTTTGAACACGGACACTGATTGAGCCTCTCGAATTGCAGCAGGAAGAGAATTCCATAACCTAACTGCATGTACTGTAAAAGAGTGAGAATAGGACTTAGTTTTAGAGGAAGGGAAATTTAGGAGGGTTTTTAAATGTGATCTGCAAACTGCATCGGGGGAGTGCGCAAAGTGGAATCGATCACGTAGATAGGGTGGTGATGTTGGATTGTATAGTATGTTAAAGAGGAGGCATAGGATTCGGATATTCCTGCGAAGTCGGATTGGGAGCCACTTGAGCTGTTTGCGATAGGAGGAGACGTGGTCATACTTTTTTAGTCCGAAAATATAACGAATACATAAGTTTTGCAAGCGCTCAAGTTTGTTTAATTGCTCCTCAGTCGCATCCAAATAACAGACATCAGCATAGTCAAGAATCGGGAAAATAAGTGTTTGGACAAGAGAAATCTTCGTTGATAACGGCAGAAAATGTTGATGGCATTTTAAGGAATGAAAAGTATAATATATTTTCCTGCTAATTTCTGTGATATGTGCATTCCATGTCAACTTGCAATCCATGATGATGCCCAGATTCTTAACCGTTTCTGAAATGCTTAGTGTAATACCATTAATTTGCAGAGTTGGCAGTGAAGAAAAGTCAAGTAATTTACGATTAAACCTGGTGCCTATAACCATTGCTTGTGATTTTTTAGGGTTTATAACAAGTCCGTATGATCTAGACCACTCATCAATTTTATTTAGATCGTTATTTATTTCAAGTAACGCTGAATTTGCTTC
This sequence comes from Parnassius mnemosyne, assembly GCA_963668995.1. Classification (NCBI taxonomy): domain Eukaryota; kingdom Metazoa; phylum Arthropoda; class Insecta; order Lepidoptera; family Papilionidae; genus Parnassius; species Parnassius mnemosyne. The sequence goes on along the minus strand of CAVLGL010000126.1, from coordinate 9,880,666 downwards.
AGTCACTAGAAAATGACGATACAGCTGCAAATCGTCTGCATAAAGATGGAAGTTTGAAGATATCACATGGGTGATACAGTTGATAAAGATGGAAAAGAGTAAAGGAGAAAGGACGCCACCTTGAGGTACACCACTTGGATAAAGTTTCATTGATACGAATACACTGAGAGCGACCACGGAGGTAGGAATCAAACCATTGAATAGTTGAAGGAGACACATTAATAGAATGGAGAATGCTAAGGAGTATATCAAAATCAATAGAATTGAAGGCACTACTAAAATCTAGCAGCACAAGTACCGTTAAATATTTTTGGTCTATACCGCACCGGATATCATCCGTTACCTTGAGGAGAGCAGTAGTTGTACTGTGACCAGGCCTAAAAACGGACTGAAAATTACTTAAGATATTGTTACGGTTAAGAAACTTGGTCAATTGTGTGTGGACAATATGTTCAAGCACCTTTGAAAGAAATGGTAAAATGGAAATAGGGCGGTAATGTGTTGCAGATGAAGGATTTGAAACTTTGGGTATAGGAATAATATAAGCTAACTTCCATGACGACGGAAAGCAACAAGAAGATAAAGAGAAATTAAAGATATGAGTAAGAATAGGGAGCAGAAAGGGAAGAATCAACGTAATCATATATACTTTATTTTTAATACGAGATGGGGCAAACGATCATGTGGCTTACCTGATGATAAGTGACTACCACTGCCCATGAACAACTGCAACACCAGGGAATTACAGATTCGTTGCTGGCCTTTTAAAAAAGAGTAAACTCTATAAATAAAAATAAAGATAATTAAGAGAGTAGGCGAATTACGCTAATTGTAATGTTTCCTATCTGTGACAGAAATCATAGACTTCCATTATTACATATGAATTAATTATTACCTATGTTAAATAGGTTTGTCTTTTAATTGTGTTATTTATTATCTCCCTAGCTTTTCAAGTACATTTTCACGCACACGTGGTCACGTTGCAGCTAATCGTGTGACTAGAGGCCCGCACACTAGCCGGCGCTCTTTACGCCCCAGTGGTGTCCCATTCAGGTGCTTGGACAACCGTGTGAGCTCTATTCCTGCGCTATAGGCATGCTCAATACTAGTACTTATTTATAATCTGTGGGTACTTATTTATAAGCTTTTATTTATTTATAGAAATGGAAAATTTTTAAACTATTTTTTAATGATGATTTGCTGTTTGAAACCTGCTTAATATATCTGTGGAAACATCCTAATCGTTACGGTTACAGCCAATCAAGAGTCCACTGCAGAACACAGGTCTCCGTTATATATTACATCTTAGGGGCAATATTTGCCATATTTACCACGCTTGACGCTTGAGTTCTTAATAAAAAGATTGTGCTGCCATTCTGATGAGTTGTTTCCCTCTGCCGTCTTTAAGACACCTGCGGAACGAAACATGCTGCCAAAATTTTAACATTCCAATATAACACAACACAAGTATTTTAAATTTACCAAGAGTAGTTAAATGGAATATTAGTAATGTTAGTAGCATTGCTAGTATTTAAAAAAAATTAAATTTACCATTGAGTTTTTCATTATGTATGACGGCTCCGTGCCGCAGTGGCTTAGCAATCAATTGTTACGCTGGGGGCCGCGGGTTCGAATCCCGCACGGAACAAGTATTTGTATGGCCTACAAATAATTGTTCCGGGTCTGGATGTTTGTCCTTGTGCAATTTATGTTTGTAAACTGCCTCCACGACACAGGAGAAAATCCTAGTGTGAGGGTAGCGTTTTTTTTTAAAATAAGCAAAATTAAAAAAATGTATCTGACATTATTTCTTCGATCTATGAAGGATGGGGAGGTTTGACCCCTTGTTTGTGGTAATATTTACAGTGCTATAATTATATTTTATGTAACGACAGGAAGTCGTGAATAAAAATAATCTTGTTCAAGAGAATTATGAAAGGATCTTACTCTTTGTAATTACGAAGTGTTCACTAATTTCTAATAGTAAATTAGTGATTACTTTGATTATAATAATGATATTAAATAAGTTTTTTTTCTTTTCTTTTCTTTTTATTTTTTATAGGATAAGGGTTACAAACGAGCACACAGTCCACCTGATGGTAAGTGGTTGCTGCGGCCCATAGACATCTACATCTATCCTCTATTACAAATCAAAAAGTAGATGCGTTGTCACCCGTTAGGACTAAGATGGAATGCCTCATTTCCAGTAAAAAGGGCCTCCGGCCACCTGCACTCACGAAGCGAAACGCAGAGGTGAACCTCTACTTCACGCTGGTTTTCTGTGAGGTCGTGGTACCACCCCGGTTCGAGCCGGCCCAACCGTGCGACAGCAAAAGCTGCCGCGTGGCTCTACTACTGTTAAAAATTGTTGTTTTCTAATAACCTGTGTGCAATGAACCTGCGGAGGTGCAGTAATTGGGCCACAACAACCTAAACGGACTAAATAACACCAGAAGCCTAAGTTACGCTGTCAAAACAAAAACAAATATTAAAAAAGTCGTTTGGAAACCTAGGTTTGCGAAGTAGAATGTTCCTACAATACACAACAACAGCATGTTTAATTTTTTTTTAACTATAATAAGCCAGTGCTTAACTACGATTACTATAATAGTTGATGGTAAATGTTGATGTAGCCTAAGTTAAACTGTATTAGGATTTGCTCACTCATCGTGCCCAGCATGGGGTCAATCTTTATGTGTAGAGCCACGCTGCAGCTCTTATTGTTAGAGCAGGAATAGGTCACCTCGACCGGGGAAGGATCACGGACTTACTTATGGTGAGGGAGAGAGTCATAGAGCCCTATTAATGGAAACGCGGCATTCCATTTTAGACTTCAGGGGTAACAACGCGTCTTCATTTTGATTCTTAATTAAAGATAGGTGTAGGTGTCTATGGGCTACAGCATCCACTAACCATCAGGTGAACCGTATGCTTGTTTGTCACAATTATTCTATAAAAAAAATTGATTTAACTTAAAATGTACATAACATAAACATTCAAATACATCTTCAACGTGGTAGAGCCATGCTGCAGCTATATTAATTGTATAGTTGTAGCACGATTGTGTCGGCTCGACCGGGGAAGGACCGCGCTCTCACAGAATACCAGCATAAAATAGCAGCTTAATACTGCTGTGTTTCATATAGTGAGTGTAGAGAACCGGAAACACTTTTTACTGCAAAAGAGGCATTCTATCTTAGTCCTCACGGCTGACACCGCATCTGTATTTTGATTCGCAAACGAGGATAGATGTAGATATCTCTGGGCCACAGCAACCACTTACCATCAGGTGGTCTGTGTGCTCGCTTGTCACCCTTATTCTATAAAAAAAGATCTATTCATCAATGATTACTTAAAAGAGATCAAGTCGTGTAATTAATGAACTCAACGCGGCCCCTCATGTTTCGAGCGCATCTTCACGCACACGCGGTCACGTTGCAGTTAATCATGTGACTGGCGCCGCTCACGAGCCGGTGCTCTTTGCGCCTCAACGGTGTTCTATTCAGGTAATCGGACTGCAGTGTTAGCGCTATCCCTGTTCTGATGGCGTTATTAGCTGACTTCAAAGGGAAGAGGAGATTGACAAATATACTTTAAGTTTTTTTTTATCTATGTTAATTGTAGACCAATTTTGATGACTCTTATTTTATTAAATAGTAATACACATATTAATTTGTTAAAGTATTCCACTAAAGTGTGGCAAAATAGGGGATAAAGTTTTTAAAGGTAGTTTCATTCAACTGCAAATGGTTAAAAAATTAACTTTTAATAAAAAGTAAAAGCCGTCTTCAAACAATTAAATAAGATATAAAAAATTCACATTCTGTAGTCGGGGTTGTAATTCTTTTTTACCATATTTACTATCATTAAAATTAGTTTTTTTATTATAAAATTAAATAAATTTAACCTTTAATTTTTAACTTATAAGTAAAATAAGATTTATATTTTTTTATTTTAAATAACATTATATGTTCATTATTATTTTAGAACATTTATAAGGAATGGTTAAAATAAAGAACGACTGAAATTGTAAGAATATGTAAAATATGTTCAGAAATTCTAATTATTATCATCTGGTTGATCTCCCACATCTATTCTTCTCAGACCAACAGATTATACATACATTTCAAGTGATGCGCAAACCGTCGTCTATGTTAATGCTGTTAGACATTTGGCTTTGTAAAATGACTATATAAAAATATTAGTATGTGTCTATTAACTGACTCGTTGGTCTATTGGTTGTAAAACGCGACTGCTCATAATGAGGTTCCGGGTTTGAATCCCGGGTCTGAAAAAATCTGTTATTGAGTATTCCGCCAAGAAATTCTCAGTAGCTGCCCGGAGTCACAAAGTGGCGGTGTCTCACCCCGTGCGTCGGAAAGCACGTGAAGCCGATGGTCCTGCGCCTGATCTCTCTCCAGTCGTGTCGGCTTACCGTCCCATCGGACTATGAGAGTGAGAGAATAGAGAGTGCACATGTGCTTGCACATACACTTTGGCATTATAATCCTATACTGCGCCGATGGTTGTTAGTCTCCGTTGAGGCTGGCCGCCGTGACCGAAATTATTAAATAAATATTTAAAATTTCATAATAAATTCGAAACATCGATATTCACATATAACGTCTTTTACTCACTTTACAATAATACTAGCGACCCGCATCGGTTTTGATAAGATAATCAAAGATTATTATTTATTAATTCTTCGTTTTGTTAAACAAAAAAAAATCAAGTTTTTCAGATAAAATACAGCGTAGATCCTTCCTGGCACTGCTCTTTATTTTTTCGTAAACTTTCGTCACAATCTGTTCAGTTTTTCTCAAGATTAAGGCAATATTTTTTGAGACATACAGGCATTTTTTTAAATGGTTGATTATTTCTTATTAGCATGCAAAATAACCTCCTTTGCTTAAAAGACGCCAGTTATTTCGATATTAAAGACCAACAGATTTTAACATATACTACAATATATACTATATACTCAGGATACATGAATTTATAGTAGCTGATAAGTTATAATTCTATCTATGTTATCCGATTCATAGTCCTTCACTGCGGTCCGTATGAGCTCAAGGTTGCTCAGCGGGCTATGGAGAGGGCTATGTTTCTCTGCGTGATAGACTTAAAAATAAGGACATGCGCAGTAGAACCAGAGTAAGCGACATAGCCCAACGGGTTAATAAGCTAAAGTGGCAATGGGCCAGCCATATAGCCCTAATAACTGACAACTGATAGGGGACAAACGTTCTCGAGCGGTAGAGTCGTACCGGTAGGCGAAGTATAGGGCTCTCCCCCACTAGATGGTGTAACGAACTGGTAAGACATGCAGGAAGTCAATGGATGCAGGTGACTCAGAACTGCAGGTTCCTTGGGGAAAGGCAATGATGATGATGATAATGAAGGTATAATTTTTGACGAAAAATAGTATTTATCCATTGTTATTTGACCATGCAACATTGTTTTACAAAATGTGAAACGACTTGCGCGCACTTATTGTTATTTCACACGTATACTTTTAATATAGTTACAGTCCACTCAATGAAGCTTATACTCTAGGGTTCATCATAAATCAGATAACTATTTTGTTTTATATTGCACACCTCATAGCGCAAAGCGTTATAAGGTAGTGCTTTACTCTCGGCACGTCAAAGTCAAGCTATTTTGTGTTCTTAAAACGCCCTTATTATAAAAAAATTCACTTATAAGATACTATGAGTAGCCGTATACTAAGAAAACTCTGTAATTAATCCATCTTATACTTACTAAAAATCATTTTATATTGCCACTTTGAAAAAAAAAACGGTTTGAAAAAATTTTTACGTGGACGTCAGAATAATCATTTTGTATGTATGTTCACGATAAGGCGAAGTGTAGGGAGTCCCCCCACTAGATGGAGTGACGACCTGGTAAGATATGCAGGAAGTCGATGGATGCAGGTGGCTCAGGACCGTGCTTTGTGGCATTCTTTGGGTGAGGCCTATGTTCAGCAGTGGACTTGTGAAGGGCTGTAATGATGATGATGATGATGATGATGGTCACGATAACCCGCGATAAAAATGACTTATCATGACCGGATTTTTTTATTAGCTTCAGATTTACATCAACTGGTTCCCTATTTCATATCAATTTAGCCTATTACGCGTAGTTTGTAAATAAAATGATTTTAACTTTTATAAGTTGTATTGCAATTAATAATTAAAAGGCGCTTTCATATTTTTTAACACTTGTTAGACAAAGGGCAAATGTACCATACAGCCTTTATCGATTTTATACTTTGTGTAATTGATTTATTTCGGTAATTTATTTTATCCATCAAAATTAAATGAATGAGGCGTGCGCTTTTGAATTTTCTTAACTATTTTATTTTATTATCTTCAGGCTAATTTTCGTATATCAAATGCTATCTCGGACACTAACTGGCCTGTTAGTTTTGTCATTTTCCGTCCTATCTTTTACCTTTAATTTATGCATTACTTTACAAATTGATTCATAATTAAAAGCAGCAATTAATGATAATCACGTTTTAATGAACAGATAACAAGGTTTCACGACAAACAACGTCTAACGCGAAGCTTATGTAAATAATAGAAGCTAAGTGCTCCGCTCGATGTGTACAATCTTGCAACTGTTCAAGTACCTTGTTTATTTGCTTAACAAATCCTAAGTTATATAACAAATACATTACTTACAATTTGTTAAGCCATTCAATAAAACGAATTTTACGAATTTTATCGTCTAGAGCACTTGAAACGTCGGGCATTGATAATAAGCAGAGTAGGTTAAATTAAACGCGATAAGATTAATAAAATTTGTTTAATTCAATGTGAAGTCTTATTAATGTAATGATTAGAAATCATTACATTAAGACCCAGACCAGACCCAGACCAATTTAATAAAGATGACAAACGAGCATGGGTGACAACGCATCTGCATTTTGATTCTTTATTGAGCATAGATGTAGATGTCTATGGGTCATAGCAACCACTTACCATCAGATGGCCTGTGTGCTCATTTGTCACCCTATCCTTAAAAAAAAGAGCAAACAGGCCACCTTATGTTACGCGTAAGTGTATGCTATGGCCCATAGATACCTCCTAGATTAGAGGTCCTCGTATAATAATTGAAAAAGTGTCTCGTTACCAGTAAAAAGGGTCTCCGGTTCTCTACACTCACCACACGAAACAGCAGCATAAAGCAGCTATATTACGCTGGTGTTCTGTATGAGCGTGGTTTTTCCTCGGTCGAGCCGACTCATTCGTGCTGCAACCATATAAAGGCGTAGTGGCTTTATTACATTAAAAAATTCATCCTTTTTATTATTAGCCCTAACAGTCCACTTCTGTACATGGACTTCTTTCGTTATAGGTAGGATTTGTCTAAATATTCAAGTTTTTATATCAGGTAGCGTTACACTGAAACTCAACACTAGCAATGGTTACTTAATAAGTAGACACGACCGACGAATGAAAAGAGTTTTGCAGAAAATGATTCTTTACACCATTCTCTTTTCTCGTAACTCATTATCTTAACCATTATATTTATAGTCCATTGAAATTTAATTTTCTATATTTATATTTTATTCGTTGTTTGTTATTTGATAATTATGGCGTAAGTTTCTTTATTTGTCTTTTGAGAAATATAAGAAAACATTGTTACCAGCGGGATTAGTAGAAATGCTCATAAGGACGTGAAATCAATTTAAATTCCATACACGTGGCAAAAGTTGTTGTTTTACAGATTGATTTGTTTTATAAAACACATTTAACATTGCTGGTTTCGACGACGTCCTTAATAATTTCAAAAGTGCTACGGTGGTCTTTTAAATGTCGCAGGTTTTGTAAAAGAAAAATTCTTCTTATTCGCTTTATGATACTAATTACTCTAAGTATAGTACATGAGGGTAATGTGGTCATCCGGTTAATATGGTCACTTTCTTATAACTCAAAAACTACAGCTTTGTTTGCATAGACAGCTTTGTGATACGATAGTTCTTCATCAGTTAATCAAATATTATAGGGTCAAAAGAGCGCTGCTTTATTGACGCCAATTTGACAGTTGACATTATAGTAAATATTTGAGTCAATTTCAGTATGTATATTGTGTAGTATAGTTATTATTTTTAAGTTAATTTTTCGAAGTGTTCCTAATTATTGCCAAAACTTGTTTGCTATTTTTTCGTTAATATATTAGTTATGGTATACGACATTTCACAGCGCGGCAAAGCTTAAGGTGACCATATTGCCCTCACGTACCTTATAATTTGAAAACTAAATTGAGTAGTTGTAGTTGTTGCAACGATTCGCCAATTAAGACTGGTAAAGTTCTTATACCATAAAGTCTAGTCTGATGTGAATTTTGTTCAAACTGGTATAACTTTAATTCCTGACTATACATAATTTAAAATTAAAAATTTTGTACAGCCGACTTCAATATAAGTTATTAAGAATAACTCAAAAACTATTGGTCTGACCTTGCGTGACAAGTAGAGAAGTACTAGCTTTCAAGTAAAAAAAGAATCATCGATATCGGTTCAACCAGTAAAAAGTTATGAGGTAACACACATAAAAAAACACACAGTCGAATCGAGTACCGTCACCTTTTTGGAAGTCGGCTGAAAAAGACAAAATTGGTCAGGATATCATACTCTACAATATTTTTACATATTTTTTGTTAGTAGACACAAGAAAAGAATGTAAACATAAATTTGTTTGGGAGTTCGCTATTGTTTTTTGGAACGAAGTCTGTTATCGGATATGAGTACGGTACGAGTTAGACGGATGGGGGCTAGGCGAGAATAAGTGTAAGATTTTTCCGTCACAACCCCTTCTAACGTATTGTAGACGGCCTTGACGGCTATAAGGTAGCGAGATGGAATAATATCCATCTCCCTTGCACTTTTTCTTATCTTGCCATGAAAGAAATATTATTTTATTTTAAATTACACTTCATTTTATTAGACGCAAGCAATTCATTTATTTGTATTTGTTAATCAATAATATAATACATTTATTAATAATAATATACTACGAAAGGAAGGAACTTCGTTCCAACCGAGTATTCAACCGAGTGTTCCACGACACTCACACATGTTTTATCATTTCATGGCATAGTTAAACGGAATTAAAACCCATCCATCATATCATATACGGCTGGTCTACTCTGCTACTCCTTCTGAAGAAAGACGACGAAAGACCCCACATTCCATAGTTTACCAGCGTCGTGTCTTTCTTTTCAAGTAAAACGTGAGTGGCCAATGCACTTAGTTATCTTCGGCTACGTCACATTTACCATGTTGTAATGTGGTGTTGATAATAGTCAAGTCAGTGGCAATAAAATATAAAGACAGATGATAGGTCTTATATGATACTACCACATAAACCATAATTTGTCAGCCCTAAATGTAACATCTATTAGCGACTCGTTCTGAATACCCGTGCGAAGTCGTGAAATCTTTTTACGACTTGATCACGAACTCAACATTTCTTTATTCGTATAAAACTATTTATAGAAATTCTTTAAGGGATGAAATAGCGTTAAAGTTGTAATGTATAAATAGAGATACGGATAACAAATTTGTTGTACTACTATTCAGTGATGATACTATCAAGATGTTCAGCTTAATCAACGAAATTCCAAGGAGACTGGTGTTAGTTGCTAATAAATATCAAAACTATCATTACTACAGACACAGTGGGCCCGGATCGATAACCAATCAGCGCGGGAGCCGGGATGGCGCTAAAATTACCTGGGGGTTCTGATTACTCGTCGTCTTAGCACAGTTGCTACGGTCGGGAGTGTCCAATAAGCTATTGCCTCTTAATATTTTTCGATATCCATTAATTTTCAATATCCATTAGTTTGAGCTTGTCTTGACAAGTTCATTAGACAGGAGAAAGATTAGAACTCTGAAGTAGCAAATAAAATAACAATACAGTAACCATTAAAGAAAGGATAACCTTTAGAGAATAACTATTGTTTTTGTAGCTGTTTATTACTAAGGTTAATGCCTACGTTATAGGTTGTTAGTACATAGATTTTAAAATTTTACATACGCTTGATGTGTGAATGAATGAATGAATGAATGAATATACTTTTATTGTACACCACGAACAAATATACAAATGACATAACAAAAAGCAGATTATTTATGTACAATTTGGCGACCTTATCGCTACATAGCGATCTCTTCGAGCAACCAAAGGTTTAAAGGAATAAAACAATGATAGGCAGGTGTTAGGTGGTGCAATATAAATATACAACATATAATATCAATACATGCGATAAATAGAAAATAATTGCAATAAAGTAACATATAAATAACTAATACATGAAATATTATAAATTACTAATACATAATAAAAGATACAGCAAAACATATAATATATAAAAACATATTATATACATACGTATGTATATAAATATATAAACTTACTTACATATCTGCCCAAAAAACTTATGTAAGTTACAAAATTCCTAAAACAATAATAATATAAAGATATAATAAATATATAATTACATAATTTATCCTAATGGTGTCCGAACGATTGAGACAAGTAATGCTCTTTAAGTAGTCGCTTAAAGATAACAATAGTTTGTGCTTCACGTATGTGCAAAGGTACATACGTGCATTCTAGAGCTTAATAGAGGGGACAGTAAAAGATTTATTAAAAATGACGTATTGTGAGTTGGTACCCTTAAAATTAAATTTCTTTGATGTAGTTTACCATTTTATTTTTTTTTCGTAAAAGTGCTAAGAAAAAATTATCTCTATACACAAAATGTATTATTATGATAATTAAAAAAAATATTATCTATTTCATATTTCAAGATAAAGGTAACGTGACTGTTTCTAACAATACGTAAATTAATCCCCATAGAATATAGATTTTTTTTAAAGTTTTTGTATTTCAAAATCTTTGATTTTATTTGCATAAATATTTTTGTAAGCGAAAATAGCACAATGTAGCAAAATAAACATTGGAAAGCCGTTTATGATGATATGGTCATTCAATTTTGGGCCACTTTTTCAAGTGATTTACTCATCAATCACAGGAATTTTTAGACCTATTGTCCATTCTTGAAATCTAGTATTAAGAAATCTTGATAGCAGTAGGTCAATGGTAAAAATCATTGGTCATGATGGGAAAATTAACCAACCACCATTAAGTTCAGGCGACGTACTCATCCATCCATTACAGCCTATAAAGTCCGCTGTTGAAGATAGGCCTCCCCCATAGATTTCCATAGTTGCTACGCTTGGCGGGTGGGTTGAAACCATAGTTTTTTTTTTTATTATTACGAGTTGTTATCAAGAAGATGCTACTGCTCTTTTCCCGTACCTGTTTTCATCTGTGCCCAGACGGCCTATGATGTGATTGAATTCTGTTTCCTACCTAAGTAGAACAATTGTGACAAAAAGGAAAAAAGTAATGCCACGTTTATTACGTTAAGAATTTCAACAAAAACCACTCTAAGAAACGGTACTAAGCAAGAATAAAAGTCTCAAAATATTCCAATATAATTTTACGCATATAGGTTTCTGACAAAGCAGCGACGAAATAAATCGCTAGGTAGTGAACGACTCGTTTGTACATTGTACTTGTCAAAGTTGCCTCTTCTATGTCCAAATATGCAATGATTTCGCAATCGCAACCCTTATCGTTGTTTCTCAGTTTATTAGTTACATTGCGTGATATTTATTGAAAACTGTCCAAATTTTCGAAGTAAGAAAGCAATGTAAACGCTAATAAATTTGGAATACGTATAATTGCTTATTGTTTTGGTTCTCATAGTAGCACAAGCGGGGGCGTCTTGTTGTATCTGAGTATAGACGAGGGCACTCGACAACTTTATTTATGAGTGAACTTGTCGACCGGTCTGGGCAGCTGAACCCCTGGAAAATCATAAGGGTAAAATTCTCGGGGAGTTTATTATATTTCAAAGTACATTTGCGCTTGTATTAGGCAACAGATATATAACCTTATAACTTAACATTTTAAAACTTTTAGACATAACGAACTTTTTGATTTAGTTCATTAAGATATAGTATATCTATCTATCTGTTTTTAATTATCCCTACAAAAATTTTCTCTTGAATCGAGTAAGAGTTCCAATTTTCATAATTTGAAATTGGACAAACATAACTCGGTATAATTGTTAGTAGGCCATACAAACACTTGTTCAGAGTGCGATTAAGACCGCTGGCAGCATGATGACTCCAGACCGAATTCGGTATTTTTTCATCTTCATCATCAATACAACCGACCATACGTCCTCTGCTGTTCATAGACCTCCCCCAAGAGATGCCACAACGGAGATTCCTAAACCATCTGCGTCCATCGACTTCCTGTATTTCGTACCAGGTCGTAACTCGAAGGCCACCCTAAACTTTGTTTACCGATGCGAGGCTGCCACTCGAGAATCTTCCTTCCTGACTACCGCGATTTTATTTATTTACTCTTTATTATAATCACCTTAATTATAATCGTAATAATAGTTGCGCTATCTCAGTTAAAGAGGGGAAATATTAGTGTCAGTACAAAATACAAATTAATAAAAATGAGCATAGCAATAATAATAGTTATTAGTAGTTAATAATAGTTCTTTATTTTTGTTAGTTATGTAGTGTATTTTTATTATTTTATTATTTTTGAAAAATCTGTTGTCTAAAATTATAACTACTCAAAATGTTCAAAACGGACCACTCTGAAAAACTGCAGTCTTTATCCGCCACATTAAACGCTGAGTGTGACCGCTTTTCGTCTCGTTCGGCATCGTTTAGTATTAGTTTTTAAACATCTATGGGAAATATATTAAATATAGCGTTGTCGTTATATGACCACACAATTTTTAAAAGCATTCCCAGTGAAGCCTTTTAAAGAAGAGCTATATCATCGTACAGATCTTCCTTAATAGTGATGGATGCAGCGTTAAAAATTTAAAAATTCAAAGCATGAAAACTTAAAGGATAAAATTGTTGTAACAAATCTTGTGAAAAATGGGCTTCATTAATCATCATACAATATTGGTACTCTATTCAACTCTGGGTTGCACAGGAAAATCCATCGACAACATTCATAGGAGTCGATGTAGGTGATAGAAATACTTAGTGCTTTTGAAAGATGACAAAATAACTATCATATTTATTATCAATTAATAAATTACCGTCTTTCAAAAGTCCATTGCTGAACATAGGCCTCTCCAATATATTGCCTCATAGGGGTGATTTTGCAATAGTTGCTAGCGGCATTGGTGAAAAGCATCTAGTACTGAGTTCTGCAACCCGCCAGCTAAATTGTAAAGCACAGTTTGGTGAATGAGTTGATGTCGAAAATTCGTCTTCTTGTTGAATCAATAGGAAAGGTTAAGCTAAAATCTATGATTCCCACTACGAATTATAGCAGCATTCTTCCTCGCTAAGAATCCTTACGTGATTTAGAAATACCTCTGAGAAAAAACATTTAGAAAGTAGAGGGCCTATGCCCAGCACTAGTGACACTAAAATGATATTACATTTAATAAAAATATCTGCAATTTGCTTGCGATAATCCAAATAATAACTATTATTAAGATATAAACATATTTTTAACAGTGGTAGAGCTACGCGGCAGCTTTTGCTGTCGCACGGATGGGCCGGCTCGAACCGGGGTGGTACCACGACCTCACAGAAAACCAGCGTGAAGTAGCGGTTTACCTCTGCGTTTCGCTTGGTGAGTGCAGGTGGCCGGAGGCCCTTTTTACTAGAAATGAGGCATTCCATCTTAGTCCTCACGGGTGACAACGCATCTACATTTTGATTTGTAATAGATGATAGATGTAGATGTCTATGGGCCGCAGCAACCACTTACCATCAGGTGGACTGTGTGCTCGTTTGTCACCCTTATCCTATAAAAAAAAAATATTCTACATTATTATTTTAAGTAAATAAATTATATAAAATAAGATCTTTTTAGTAAGTTCTTGAGAACATGTTTCTGTTTTTTCTTTTTACGATTTCCTCGTTTATATTTCTAATAATTTGCAAAAATAGAAAACAACTTTAAAACATCCAAAGTATGAAATGATTTCAATTATGTGAGTGTTTAATCTTACTTACACATTGACTTTTAAAAGGTATTGTGGTAAAGATACATTTTGGTAAAACCTTAATTTAAAAATATATATATTTCTATTAATTTAGAAAAAAAATCAAGAGTTGTAGGCAATTCCCCGAACAATGTTTCATTCATCCATATAGGTATAAAGTTTCGAGCACAAAAATAATCCTATTAATTTGAATAGTAAACAGATTTTAATTTATATTCCACAACAACCTAAGTCACTGCAGACATACAAAAGCGCTACCGTTATCCAACTCCCAAATCTAACCTCAACGTTTCGCGTTCAACACGCTTCTATTTCTCTTATCTGTTATTAAATCCAGTTTCCCAACGAGACCCCGGCGTGGGTCAATTTTCAATTACGTCACTTGTTAATAACGTGAGGCCTTTGCCGCCGATGTCAGTACAAACGTCAACGGCAAAGGCGTGCGTAATTATCGCCGACTTTGCAATTTTCCAAATATCGGACTAGTCAGCAACTTTTAACTTTATTTGGCTGCTCATCTTTGTGATTCTCAATAAAATTTTAAAGCACTTTGATCGTTTAGAAGGCAAATCAAGTTGAAATAAAGTTGTTTAATTTTTTTAAACTTGATAAATCTTATTATAACACACTTCTATGCTAAAGTCTTTTTATTACACTGCTATTTTATTTGAAACTAGAAATCAGAAAAAGGACCCTTTGTTATGAAAAATGCAAATCAGGTTTACGTGACAGAGCCATGCCGTAGCATATGTTATGTCTACAGCACGAATAGGTTGGACCGATGTTCACAGAATCGACTAATCACGCTCTCACTGGATACCAGCAGAATATTGGTGTGTTTCTTATCATGGGGCAGAGAATCTGAGATACTTTTTAATAATAACTAGGCATTTCATCTTAGTCCTCAGTGATAGCATCGCATCTGTATTTTGATTCATCCAGTTCATTTAGCACCGGGTGGACTAAGTGCTCGCTTGACTTATTCCGTATAAAAAGTATGTTTTTGTTTTTCTCATCACTTAAAATACATTAGTACAAAAAATAAACTGGAAAGAAAAGTTTTCTTGGGCAACAAAAATAAAATTTCTTATTGATAAATATTCTATTAAATAAGTAAAAAACATTATATCAAACCCAAAAATAAATAATAAACAAGTTTATGTATATTTTTTTAATATACCACGTTTTTAAAATGTACTAATAAGTTTTTTTTTTATATTCTCACATTTTCATCCGATTCTGCATTATACTCGACCAAACAGGCATACACGAAACCGAGTTAATAAAAACGTGGCTAATGGATAAATAACAAAAATAAAAACATAAAATTTCTTTAGCAATTTTTAACTGTTTAGGGGCAGTGTAAGAATATCCACTACCCCATATCGTCCCGGGGGTGACGTAATTGGCTACAGAGGGAAACACATAATCTTGAAATGCCTCGAAGTTTGTTGAAATAGAAAATATTAACACTGAATTATTATTTTTGTACATTTTACCCAAT
Organism: Parnassius mnemosyne; assembly: GCA_963668995.1. Taxonomy (NCBI): domain Eukaryota; kingdom Metazoa; phylum Arthropoda; class Insecta; order Lepidoptera; family Papilionidae; genus Parnassius; species Parnassius mnemosyne. The sequence goes on along the minus strand of CAVLGL010000126.1, from coordinate 9,865,077 downwards.
ACAACAAATCCTACAATTAAACAAATGATAACCTGGTAGAAATTAGATCTAAGAAATGAAAATATATTGAAACTCTCTTAGCATTTTCTTTCGCATTTACCATGGGGAGTGCTCTGAGGAATTGTTTGGATTAATCCCAGCCGCCAAATTTCACGAACGCACATCGCGGCAGAACTCCCGATACCATCCACACCATCTGGATGATTGGCGGTCCACCACTGTGCGATTTAGAAGATGTTTTCTTCCTCGCACAACTTCCTTGTGGAATAGTTTACCACCAGCGATTTTTCCGGACCGATACGACTTAGGGACCTTCAAGAAAAGAGCCTACTCCTTTTTAAAAGGCCGGCAACGCATCTGCAATTCCCCTGGTGTTGCGGTTGTTCATGGGCGGCGGTAGTCACTTACCATTAGGTGAGCCGCATGCTCGTTTGCCCCCTCTCCTATAAAAAAAACACGTGAAGTCCGCCAATACAAATTAGGGCAACGCAGTGGAAATTTCCTTACTCTAAAACCCCTCTGAAATGACAGGAAGCCTGAGCTCAGCCGTGACATGTGCATAGGCTGCTGTAACTTTACTTTTAATTTCTGTCAAAAGGAGTTGCGTTTTTTTATGTATTTATAAATTTTTTGTTATCTTTGAAAAGTTTTACGTAGTTTCTATTAATTTAAAAACGAATTTTTAGGAAAAAAAAGGATAATTTGCTTAGTGTTTGTTAATTTTCTACGGACTTCAAAAATTAGGGGGTTTTTTGTGTTTCCTCATAACTTTTTTCTGGGTGAAACGGTTTCGATGATTCTTTTTTTATTTGAAAACTGGTGTTTTTTATGTGCTTTCACATAAATTTGATCAAGGTCTGACCAATAGTTTTTGAGTTATTATTAATAATATTGAAATGGGTTATACACAATTTAAAATTTTTAAATTATTGTTAAATATGTTTTGTCGCTACGACTAATCAACGCTCCTCTAACGTGAATTCTCAATGTTTGCTAATAATAATAATTGCCTTGATAATTGTTATTTATCATTCATTATCATTACAGTCTATCAAAAGTCCAATGCTAAACGTATGGGTACTTGCGATAGTTGGCACACGCTTGGCTTGGGATTGGCAAATGCAATAGTTTTATATATTTCATCAATACAAGCTATAAACTTCTTTATTATAATATACAAACTAAACACTTTTCATATTCCCCGATACGAACATAAAAGTATAAATTTTAATTAAAACGAAGATCTTAAATAAAATTTATACTTTTTGTTAGTATCTTCCGTTACAATAAGCAAGGTATCTTTTAATTTTACTTAGTTGCAAAAGAAAATATAATTAACACTGGTGTACTATGTATGTGTAATGAGAGTTATCCGTGCAATGGGTTTTTCATATTTGTAATGAAAGCTGCAAATATGATGCGAGAGTTTACTTACACTAAGCCGGTGCCCACGTATTCGCATGGGTGCATAGTGCTAGCAAAATATCCGTAGGATGTATTAATTTCAAACAAAATTTCACTAACCTTATTTTTGATACAAGGCCATGCAATGGTATGTGCATTGTCAAAAATAAAAGACTTCTGTTTTGTCTGTTATTTAATATTAAGTTTTTTTTTCATTAAGTGTTTAAACATGATTATCATAATTACAGACCATAACAAGTATACTCTTAACTATAGACCTCCCCCAAGGATTGACACAAAACATGCAGCATAGCCACCCGCAACCATCGATTTCCTGCAACTTTTACCAGAATGTCACTTCAACTAGTACGGCGACCCTCGCCCCCACTCTTTGGTTAGCTATGCAAACGGTAATTAGTATGAATAAATAGCCTTTGATATGCATATTAAAAGAGTAAAAGAAAAAAAAATAAAGAAGTCGTAAGCATTTTCAAAGAAATAATAAATATAAAACGTTATAAGAAAAGCTGAGGTAAAATTTTAACTAATACAGTACTATAAATTTGATAAGAAGGATTAAAGAGACAGAAGGAAAAGGAAAAAAGCAGACATATAGTACAAAAACCGAAGCGAAATGTCCACGATACTAGCTTCCCAATAGAGAGTGACCATAGGAAACCTGTACTCGTAACTGAAAACAGAAAGTAGGATTAATAGTGTAAATAAATCGCTCTAGCCTAATTCAGGACATGCGTGAGTAAATATAACAAATTATCTATTGTCGAATTCATACAGTTTGGCTATTTTTTCCTTCATTTATTAATTACAAAAAGCTGTTGCTATTTTGCTATAACCTTGACCATGTGTTAATTTGATAATTTTAAGTTGAATAAATCCAGTCTGACGTCATACCTGTCACATAGTTATAGAGATATGCGAAATTTATACATATATGTTCACGTTCATGTAACGTGTTCACGTTTGTGGCTAACTTTCGCATACACACTGAGACATTAACCTACAACAATAGCTTGCAACTTAAGAGACCTTGAAAAGTAAGATGTGTCAAATTTGGTCTAAGAAAAATTCATATCTTAACAAAAACTTCCTACAGGAAAGTTAGTAGTAAATTAAGTGTCTTGTCATTATAGAAAGTGAAAAGGTCGTCAGAATAAAGAGAAAGTTGTAAATAATTCTAGCGTCAAGAGCTTAGCTCTCAAATCAACGGTGAGAAAGATAAATGGTAATTTGGTTTATATTTTAAAATCAGTTCAGTTATTTTTAATTTACCCGCTACGCTTGTGCCCCTATAACAGCTTTCCGGGTTTCATTTTCCGTTGCGAAACGAATGGCGACGACGGTGCATTAGTAAATTACTCACGTACGCGCCGCCCGTACTCTTAAAACTTGGAATTTGTCGCGAGGTTTTACACCGAACTCCCAACTAATTTGTTAAATTAACATTGGTCGCTCAGTGACGTGATTAGTAACGTTATTTTCTATCTTGCTGCATAATATTTTATCATATTCGTGATTCATATTTCATAGCAACAGTTTGACTACTGTAATGATGTGAAACTCTTGCTATGAAATATGATATATCTCTTTTTGTCTAGGAGTTTACAGTTTAAGCAGCAGTAAACAGATTAGAGTAACCATTAAGTTATATTGGTATATATGTTTTGCGTAGCTAATATTGTGTATGATTGGTTTATTTTGATAACTAATGTTGTCAAAACAAACCAATGTTTGAAAGAGAAAAGTGTGGTTTGCGAGAATATGTTGTGTCTAGAATTAAGAAAGGAATGCTTTGGTGATTTTAGACGCGTAGAACGAATGAATGAAATTATTTTTATTTATTTAAACTTTAATATATACTTTATAATAAGGGATATAAAGGGTGAGTTAATGCCTTGTGGCATTCTCTACTAGTCAACCCTGGATGATTTGAGAAACTGTAGCAGGTGTTAATAATCCACTTAATAAAATTAACATTTCAGTACAATAAAATGCAAATATATGTGAAATAAAGTAAAATATACGAATATATATTTTACTTACTTTATTACGTTTTACTTACTTTACCTGGGACAAATAGTCTGACTAGGTAAGTCCTACTTCAACTGAGAGTCAGATAAATCTACTACGAACTAGTCTCTTAGAAGAATTATTATTACTAGTTTCTTCAATTTATGTTGCTGGAGTGAGTGGCAGAGTCCAAGGGACGTAGACAGAAGCTTATCAGCTAAAGTGGCGATATATTGTAGATGGGCCAAATTAAGAGTAACCTTAACCGAAAAGCATACATGCGTTTAAGGATGTGAAAGAAGCGAGAGTGGTGTCTTAGGTTTATTTCAAATGAAATTCTATATTCTCTGCTTACCCCTCTGGATAACAGGCGATATTTTGTTCGTTATTTATGTTATTTTATTTTTATATTTTAATTCCTCTTCCTTAGAATAAAACTAATTTTAGAAATTTGTTGCGCTTATTTTTGTTTCGGGCGATTTTTTACATCACGTGTGGTTACGGAATCACTCTTACTTTCTTCCGTGCCCAGCACCACTACTCCCAACACCACTACACTAGGAAAGACACACCAAGATGTTACGGTGGATAACCGTCTTAACGGTCTGCCACCGTAGAGTCTACATCACCTGAGGATGTCTCGTGTAGAGGCGAAACACGTATCGTATTGTCGTCAGTGGTGTGTCTTTCCTAGTGTAGTGGTGTTGGGAGTAGTGGTGCTGGGATTAGTGGTGACGGGGATAGTGCACGCAATTGAGGGAGAGCGGGAGGTACTCTTCATACTAGGTAAGACACATAATTTTATTTTATAGAGCGGATATTTGCGAAGTATCTTTTTAAAAGCTTTTCTATTGTTTTATTTATTTATTTATTTATTTAACAATTTATGTACACACAAAATAATGTTACAGGGAAGAGAAAAAAAAAAGATATTTTGTTCAAAGGCACTGCTTATTTCATATTGAAATTTCTTCCAGCAGGCCTGATACTGGACAAATTAAAAGAGAAGCTGATCTAGTGTGCACTCTCATAATAAAATTTTATAATATTAATATACTTAACATAAAGTAAAGATAATAAAAACAAATATCCATGTAAACATACATATAACTAAATACCACTATAAATACATATACACACATACATACATACATGTTTTTTCGAATTCTAGATTGTAAAAAGACCTACATATTTGTTTCTATTTTACTTTTGAAAAATATGGCCAAATTTTCAAAGTATAAACCAATTAGTTAATTTCAGGCTCGAAAATCCCATTCCCCTTTAGTGACCTTTGCAAAGAATAAACTATAATTATATCGGTGAAAATCATGGAGAAAATTACAAAACTTGAATAAACTCTTCTGTAATTTCAACTTTTACGATCCTTATTTAAATCTTATTTAAAAGTGGCTGAAATCTTGGCTCACAAGCTTAGAGGTATATTAGTAGGTTCATTTTCTCGTATTCTGATTTAGTATTTTAGTTCACCGTCCATTACATGGTACATCAACAATCAAAATTGCGTGTACCAATTTCACTGATGCCGGCGTAGGTTAAATTCTAACTACACACGTACTAAATACTAGCCCCCAGCCCAGTAACTGGAGAAAAAATTTATCAAAAATATTCAGTTTGCAATATTAGGAAATAGTTTATTAGTTGAAATAGTTTACTACCGGCAATTTTTCCGGACCGATACGATTTAGGGACCTTCAATAAAAGAACTTACTCCTTTTTAAAAGGCCTGCAACGCACCTGCAATTCCCCTGGTGTTTCGGTTGTACATGGACGGCAGTAGTTACTTACTAAAACTAAAAAAATATAGTTATAAATGTAGACAATATAAGAGGCTACTACAGTTACATGGTAGAGCCATGCTGCAGCTATATTAGTGGTATAGTTGTAGCACGAATGGGTCGGCTCGACCGAAGAAGGACCACGCTCTCACAGAATACCAGCGTAAAATAGCAGCTTAACGCTACTGTGTTTCGTATGGTGAGTGTAGAGAACCGGAGACCCTTTCTACAGGAACCGAGGCATTCCATCTTAGTCCTGACGGGTGACGACGCATCTGCATTTTGATTTGTAATGGAGGATAGATGTAGATGTCTATGGGCCACAGCAACTACTTACCATCAGGTGGACTGTATGCTCGTTTGTCACCCTTATCCTATAAAAAAAGTTAATAAACAAACAACTTCAAACAAAAAAGGCTACAAATGGGTTGTCACCTTTTAGGACTAAGATGAATTTTCCTACGACTAGCTCCAACTTTTTTCCTTAGACCAGAATACAGCATGCACGGACTGCTGTTTAGCCGCGGAAACACGTAATGCGGTGGGCCTACGGATACGGATTCTTATTCAGAATATGAATCCTTCCACCTAGTAAAAGTTTTTAGTATTAATTATAAAAGTAGGAAATAAAACTTATATCATTCAAAAACTACTGTTTTATAACGTTATGTGCAAAATAAATTTAAAGTAATTAAAGGCAAACAAAATAAAGTTAATGTAAACAAATTATTTTTTCATACACAAGGTATTCGCTAGTTTATGATCGAATTTCTACTATCCGCGGTAACTTTATACTAGTGCTTATAAAAATATAAGTACCCGTTCAATAAAAAAGTGTTGCATTGTCACGTTTCACTTAACTGAAATCTACTGATATTGAAGTGAAATTTTGTACATGTTACTAATACATCTTGGAAAGTTCAGAGTTCTATGTTTAAAATTTCTTGCAGCCGATATAAATTTAGCTTACACATATAACACGACGCCATCAAACATCACATGTTTTCCAAACGCTCGCAATGAGGTCGATAGGGTTCATATTATCCGATGAGTCCTTAAGGAAAGGTCCTTCTGATGCTCTTTATGTTTTTATTCCATTAAGCTGAGGTCTTGAGCGTACATCGCGCTTTATGCCCTCAGTGCTTGTCGTTAATGTAACTTACTGCTAAAGGTAGAGAATTTCACTTACTTATGGTTACTTATTTCCCTCAAGAGTGTTTTTTCTGTAAGCACGATGTGTTATGTGACAGAAAATAAGAGCACACTTTGTAAAAATATTTTTATTAGAAGTTTTAAAATTATAGTGTACCTATGAAATGTATTATAAATCTACTTGAAATACGTTATTCAAATGTTTTATTGAATCATACAATTTAATCATAAGACTCATAATTAACTAGTTTTTGTATATATCCTAAAGCTGCAATAAGAAAAACTTTTATTTATGTCATCAAATTGTACATGACTTGTATTTTAACCAACTGCAAAAGAGTCTCAAAAAATGTTAGCTGATACTTATATGCGTCTGTATTTATGCACGAAAATATTATTCCTAATATAAAAACAAATGTATGTCTTAATGTGTCTTAAGTTCTGTTAATTTGACATTATTGCGCGTGCTATAAGAACTATTTTATATCAGCATAAAATTAGTACTGCTGGCATAATTTGCAAAAACTTATGTCCAAAATATAATAGTAAGCAATAGTACTGTGTATCTAGCTCGAACAACCGTCACCCTATTGATAAGGACGTAAAGTAACACTAACAACCCACCTAATGGTAAGTGGACGTTGTGGCCTAGATGCATTGTCACCCCTGAGGACCAAGATGGAATACCTTGTTTCCAGTAAAAAGGTACCTATTCGGATCTTTACACTCGCCATACGAAACAGAATTAAGTAAAAATATATTACGCTTGTATTCTGTGAAACCGTGGTTATTCCCTGGCCAAGCGAACTCATTCTTGCTACAGCCATGATATAGCTACGGCGTAACTCCACCACGTATAAAGTTTGACACCTCTTGCAGTTGCATATGTTTCAAACTCTGGTTCTGTATTGGAATAACATCGTTGCCTAACTACACAAAACTTTCATCAGAGCCTCAGTGGGCTGTATATGGTATTATATGTATAATAGATACGCATGCATTGCTAATGTTGTTTGTGTAAATAATATTAATTGCGATAATTGATCGTTGTTGACTATTTTTATAGTCTACAGCAAAAGCATTTTTATAAAAGTTTTTGATAGATATGTAATAATTTTCATGTAGGCTAGTGGTGATGATTATTCTCGGTGTTAGGACTTCTCTGGCTAGGAACCTATCTGGGCTGGTCCCTCTTATTTTTGCCGCCATGTATTAGTGCATGCACTGCAGTGTTCAGATCTAAAGCATATAGCGAGTCAGTGTAATTACGCACTGTGATGCATTCCATCTTATTCCTTAGAGATGATAACGCTATGTAGCGCTCTTTTTTTTTAAAGTTGGCTTTAGTTGTCCATGTTACATTGAAAAAAGGTCACAGGATTTAAAGAATAACGTATAGCTTTTTCAATAGTTTTGATAATATTTTTGTTCAGAAGTGAAACAACTTATAGTCCACCTGACGATAATTGGCTACTGCAGTGCATAAGCAGCAGTTTCTGACTACAGGATGGGATCGGCGAGGATATAGTAAGTCGAACTGTTGAAAGGTGTACGGATAGAAAGCGCATATTGGCGAAACAAATTATTAACTCTTACGTTTCCACCGAGAGCAGACTGCGAATGTTCACTACCCTCGTATCCATTAACGAGAAATCGGGAAGTGAAGCCGGAGCGGTTGTTATAGAAAGTTTATTCATTCGGCTGGTTGGTTTTTAATCAGTAAACTTTGGAAGCTGTCCAGTTACGGGACATTGGCATGCAGTAAGATTTTTAATCAGAACTCTACGTATTCGCGGGCTGCTGTCAAAATAAAAAATAAAAAAACTACTTTCTTGTTTTTAAACTAAACGTACAAAAATCTGAGTGATTTTTGTTGAAAAATTTGAACTAGCTTAACACATTCCCTATAAGATTTTGTGACAGTGAATAGGTTAACATGACTTCATAATACGAGTACATTGACACTATAAACATTTAAAATATGTAACTCTATCGCTCAATTAAATTTCAACACTTTTTAGCTTAACAACTTAAATACAAATATTAATAATGAGTTCTCTAGAATAAAAATAATTTTACGAATCTTATCGCGTTTAATTTTAACCCAATTTCTTAGCACTCAAGACACTCAAAACTTACGACGTTTTGAGTGCTTTTGTTGCATTCACGGTTACGGTATTTGTCGTCCTTACATCATAGTTAGACGCAAGGCCATCTTGTGTGATGGAACGGTAATGGATCCTTCGGCATACCCACATGCAAGTATATACTGAAAGCAACTAGGCCACGATGATGCGCTGTCTTTACACATGCCGCTTATCTATTATAGTAATGTGTAATATAGTAGTAATTTGAACTGACAGCATTTTTTGTAAAAGAAGAAAAAGAATGAAACGGCCATTATTACTAAATTTCAATTATAATGTTAAGTTTTATTGTTATTAATAACCTAAAAAGTGCCGAACTGGTAGTGGGCGTTGGGCGTTAGTTAGATTTTAAGATTTTTAACAATACGTAAAGGTATTTTATTATCTCCCGAACGATGCCCAGCCGAGTGTGATCCGTCGATAGATCTGCCCGTTGAAGTTGCATGCACCTTTTGCATACCTTAAGCGAAAGCGCACGGTATGTTCTACTATCGCCTAAAAATTAATATTCCAACGTTTTATTGAATAAAATCGTATCTAGCAATCATATTATACATATAAATTATATAAAAAGCACATTGTTAGAAAGACAAATGATTGTTGACCTTATAATTTTTTTTTAAATCGATTAATTGCTATTTTTAAATAAAAAAAGGGTTTAAGTGGCTTATGGTGTGGATTTATCATGTCCCTGTGGCTTGTAAACACGATAACTTTTGAAAATATCAATTGTTTAACTCAATCTATTTTTTAATCTCTTCATCTATCATGTGTGAAGCCACTGAATGTTAATGGCAGTGTAATTTTGATTTGTTTAGCTATAATTATTTTTTTCGGCTCGAAAATGGCGAAATTTTCGTTGATTTGGCAGCCTTGTATGTAAATTATTTCTGTAAATTGGGAGCTACAGCCACAGAGTAGTTTACTCACACTCAGTTTGGCGTCAATCGCCGTCGTGAGTGGACATTGTTTCGGTTGTTTGCAGCGGCTCAAAAATATCGCTGTACAAATACACAATATTGGAATAACCAAATTTCTTAAATACTTGATTATAATAATAATAAGAGATTTTTTTATTACAATATTTTAAAAGCACAGAATAAATAATAGTAGTACGTACTAAAAGTAAGTAGTATAATTTTTTTTTGTCATGAGTGACATTTTCATGGTTTTCGAGGGTGTTGAAACCGATATGGTTGTCGAAAGGTAAATCCCAGATGGCGGCTGCAATAGATATCAAATTTTTCATCATGGGTGTCATTCTCATGGTTTTCGCGGGCGTTGAAGCCGATAGTGCTGTCGAAAGGTAAATCCAAGATGGCGGCTGCAATGGGTATCAATTTTTTCATCATGGGTGTCATTTTCATGGGTTTCGAGGGTGTTGAAGCCAATAGTGCTGTCGAAATGTAAATTCAAGATGGCAGCTGAAGTAGGTACCAATTTTTTCATCATGGGTGTCATTTTCATGGTTTTCGAGGGTGCTGAAGGCGATAGTGTTGTCGAAATGTAAATCCAAGATGGCAGCTGAAGTAGGTACCAATTTTTTCATCATGGGTGTCATTTTCATGGTTTTCGAGGCTGTTGAAGCCGATAGTGCTGTCGAAATGTAAATTCAAGATGGCAGCTGAAGTAGGTACCAATTTTTTCATCATGGGTGTCATTTTCATGGTTTTCGAGGGTGCTGAAGGCGATAGTGTTGTCGAAATGTAAATCCAAGATGGCAGCTGAAGTAGGTACCAATTTTTTCATCATGGGTGTCATTCTCATGGTTTTCGCGGGCGTTGAAGCCGATAGTGCTGTCGAAATGTAAATCCAAGATGGCAGCTGAAGTAGGTACCAATTTTTTCATCATGGGTGTCATTCTCATGGTTTTCGCGGGCGTTGAAGCCGATAGTGCTGTCGAAATGTAAATCCAAGATGGCGGCTGCAATAGGTATCAATTTTTTCATCACGGGTGTCATTTTCATGGTTTTCGAGGGTGCTGAAGGCGACAGTGTTGTCGAAATGTAAATCCAAGATGGCGGCTGAAGTAGGTACCAATTTTTTCATCATGGGTGTCATTTTCATGGTTTTCGAGGGTGTTGAAGCCGATAGTGCTGTCGAAATGTAAATCCAAGATGGCGACTGAAGTAGGTACCAATTTTTTCATCATAGGTGTCATTTTTATGGTTTTCGAGAGAGTTGAAGCCGATAGGATTGTCGAAATGTAAATCCCAGATGGCGGCTGCAATAGATATCAAATTTTTCATCATAGGTGTTATTCTCATGGTTTTCGCGGGCGTTGAAGCCTATAGTGCTGTCGAAATGTAAATACAAGATGGCGGCTGCAATGAGTATCAATTTTTTCATCATGGCTCTCATTTTCATGGGTTTCGAGGGTGTTGAAGCCAATAGTGCTGTCGAAATGTAAATCCAAGATGGCAGCTGAAGTAGGTACCAATTTTTTCATCATGGGTGTCATTTTCATGGTTTTCGAGGGTGCTGAAGGCGATAGTGTTGTCGAAATGTAAATCCAAGATGGCGGCTGCAATAGGTATCAAATTTTTCATCATAGGTGTCATTCTCATGGTTTTCTCGGGCGTTGAAGCCGATAGTGCTGTCGAAATGTAGATCCAAGATGGCGGCTGAAGTAGGTACCAATTTTTTCATTATGGGTGACATTTTCATTGTTTTCGAGAGAGTTGAAGCCTATAGGGTTGTCGAAATGTAAATCCCAGATGGCGGCTGCAATAGATATCAAATTTTTCATCATAGGTGTCATTCTCATGGTTTTCGCGGGCGTTGAACAACTAACGACAAGGGTAGTCGTTATCTCCCGTACGCTTTAAAAGGGACAAAATATCCGTCTTACCTTGTCGGAAATTGTGTTTGTTTAAATGCATACGCATACCAACCTCGCGGGAACAGAAACACGATATGTCGGACTCGCATATTGTCACTTTACCGCATATTGGCAAGAACACTGGAACGCTTTCGCACAAATATGCAATAACACCATCTGCACCATGGCGGCCCCCACTCAGAGAGAAATTTTTCTCCTCAGGTAAAGCGTACCAGAACAGAATGAGCGCTTTCTCCACGGCCTCCAATTTCACCTGCGCAACGGACGCTTTGAGCTCGGTACACGGAGGCATCCGGCAGCCTGACTGAGCATCTGGAGTGTGTGCGGCCACTCCGGGTCGGTCTTTCAGCTCGGGTCAGAAAATTAGGTCTCTCTCTTTATTTACCGTAGGTGACTAATCCACGGCTACTAAATCCCCACGCCAGGAAAAGGCATAAACAACTTTGTGAGTAATGCTCCCCACACCTACCGGTATAGGTGTGACGTCCATGTGAGGTCCACCTCATACATGACATTCGCTTCGTCCATGTTCATCATAAGACCTATCCGTTGGGAGACACTATTGAGGTCATAGAGCATAGTGCTAAGGTACTCAAGGGATTCTGCCATAATCACTACATTGTCGGCAAATCAAAGGTGATTATGTAATAACTATTTATCTACCTATTATATTGTCTACCTAATTAAATTATTCGTAGTTATTCCTATTTGTCGGCTATCCTTTAATATTATGAAGTAAATTTGTGGACCATTCATACATAGCTTGAGCGGCATCTAATAATACTTTAAAAGGCCCGCGTCTAATGACGTGCCCATTTTGAATCAGTGCACCTGAGACTTTAATGGATTCTTTTATTTAAAATTTCTGGTTTAATTTTGTCATTCAGTTTTTCTGATACATTATCAATTACAGCTTATCAAAGTCCACTGCTTAATATAGACTATCACCATAGATTGCCACATTGGGAGGATATTTGCCATAGTTGCCATGCTTGGCAGGCAGGTCAGCAATTGCAGTTTTTTAATTATTTTAAACTGTTATTAGGAATATACTTCTAACCATCTCCAGTTTTATTTTTTCCTGCCATCTTTTGGAACTGTCACGGGATGAAAATATAAGGTACTGGTTTCTTTTTCGTATCTACTACATGGTGGATACAAATTACTTAAAGTAAGATATGATAAGAAACAAAAACAAACAATCAAATATATAACAATTATTAAAATAAAAATTAAATACAACAAATATCGGCGACATCTCTTTCAGTATGTTTATTTGTCGTAAATCAAGTCATTCGTAATTTACTTAATTAGGGGCCTATGATTTGAACTTGTAACATTTTGTATACAATGTATACAGCGCCAGACTTATTCCCAACTTCCCCCTATATAAGGGACGCAGATGTCGGGTCCCCATGCTAATTCCAATATTTAATCGACCAACGGTGGATGTCTGATGACTTTTTCGAACTTATTACAAAATGAACGATAGGAAATATAAATTTTTATCAATAAAATATCTCAACTTTCGTAATGCTTACCTATATATGATTTCTATAAATGAGAGAGATTTAATAATAAATAAATTAATAAACATTTTCAGGTACCATGACAAACATACTAAATAATGATGTTTAAAAGTAATTAGAGGAACATTCTTTATACGTTTACATTCCTCTGTTTTGCGTAATACCCGCCACGATTTTTCATTGTGAGATTAAGGACTTAGCTCATTATTAATTTTTATTTTATATTTACGTAGGGCCACACTGCAGCTGAATTATGGCTTCAGCACGAATGAGTCTACTCGATCGGGGAAGGAACTACGCTCTCACAGAATACTATCGTAAAATAACAACATAATTTATTCCTTCTTTATTGTTAACTCATTCTAGATCGATTTTCTATATTTTTGTATTTATGGGCCAGAGCACTCACTTGTCTTCAGATGGACTGTGTGCTCGTTTATTTGCATTACTTGTGTTAATAATATTTTATTTTATTTAATTTTTACACACCGATAACAGCAAAATATCACATACACTTTGCAACTTTATTGTGATAGTACATTTATAAACCTATCAAAAATCAAGCCATTGATTAATATAAGCGATATTAGTCACGCTTGGTGGACGGGTCATTGCTCGTGGGGGGTATAACGTTAGACATACCTCAGACCTCAAAACTAGATTGTTCAACCTGTGCGTGTTGCCAGTGATGACCTATGGATCTGAGATGTGATCCTTCACTGATGGCCGTATGAGTAAGCTCAAAGTCGCATAGCGAGCTATGGAAAGGGTAATGCTCAGTGTTTCTCTGCGTGATAAAGGAAAGGTAGACGTAACGGTAGAAAGGTTCTCGAGTGGCAGCCTCGTACCGGCAGGCGAAGTGTAGGGAGTACCCCACTAGATGGAGTGACGACCAGGTAAGGCATGCAGGAAGTCGATGGATGCAGGTGGCTCAGGACCGTGCTTTGTGGCATTCCTTGGGGAAGGACCATCCGCGCGTCTACGTGTGCCTCTATAGGTCCCATAGCGGTAATGCCGAAACAGACCGACTCATCGACCACGTCCAAATGGCTACAGATTCCTTGCTACAACAGGTCCCATCCGCAGAGATCGTGATCCTTGGCGATTTTAACGCCCACCACGCCGAATGGCTCGGTTCACGTTTAACCGATCATGCGGGGAGATCTGTTTATGACTTTGCCTTGGCATATGGTCTGACACAACTGGTTACATCGCCTACGCGGATTCCAGATGTTGAGGATCATACACCTTCCCTGTTGGACCTTCTGCTGACCTCTCATCCGGACGGATATCAGGTTTCCGTCGATGCCCCTCTTGGCTCTTCGGACCATTGTCTGATCCGGAGTGTGGTGCGACTCACGCCCCCCTCGCGGTTGCGTTCTGCAGGTTGCCGCCGTGTTTGGCATTACAGGTCGCCGGATTGGGACGGAATGCGGTCTTTCTTTGCTTCCTACCCATGGGGACGGGTTTGCTTCTCGCCGGACGATCCCAGCGCTGTTGCTGACTCTGTCACTGATGTAGTGCTACAGGGAATGGAACTATTTATTCCATCATCTGTGGTACCCATCGGAGGCAGATCTCAGCCTTGGTTTGGTCGCTCCTGTAAGACTGCATTACGCAGTAAGCAGGAGTGTTATCAAGCCTGGGCTGCTGCTTCGGTGACTCGGGATGTAAACACCAGCACGCTCAAACAGAAGTATAACTTCGCCTCCAGGTCCTTCAAAAGAGTTATTGCCAAGGCAAAGTCAGAGCACATAGGCAGAATTGGCGAGAAACTAGTACGCCTTCCTTCGGGAACCCGTGCATTCTGGTCTCTCGCCAAGGCTGTCCAAGGGAATTTCTGTAAGCCATCACTACCATGTCTGCACAGGGAGGACGACTCACTGGCCCACGACGCAAAAGAGAAGGCCGACATTTTAGGCTCCCTTTTTGCGTCCAACTCGACTGTTGATGACGGGGGGAACACACCGCCGACCATCCCGCGGTGTGAGTGCTCCATGCCGGATGTGCGGTTCTCACAGCGCTCGGTTCGCAGAGCACTCCTCTCCCTTGACATCCACAAGTTGAGTGGGCCTGACGGAATCCCCCCAATTGTGCTGAGGATGTGTGCTCCGGAGTTGGCACCGGTTCTAACGCGTCTTTTCCGGTACTCCTACTCCCTAGGCGTAGTCCCGAAATCATAGAAGACAGCTTTTGTCCACCCGATCCCTAAAAAAGGCGACCGCTCAGACCCGTCCAACTACAGGCCTATCGCCTTCACCCCCTTGTTCTCCAAAATAATGGAATCCGTTGTAAACTGCCACCTCATGCGGTACCTTGAGGATCACCAGCTGATTAGTGACCGTCAATATGGTTTTCGTCGGGGTCGATCAGCTGGTGATCTTCTGGTCTACTTAACTCATAGATGGGCGTTGGCAGTAGAGTCCAAGGGGGAGGCATTGGCCGTTAGTTTGGACATTGCGAAGGCCTTCGATCGGGTTTGGCACAAAGCGCTTCTTTCGAAGCTCCCTTCCTATGGGCTTCCCGAGAAATTATGCAATTGGATCACCAGCTTTCTTGCAGATCGGAGCATCAAGGTCGTTGTAGACGGTGCATGCTCCGACTACAAGCCTATTAACGCTGGTGTTCCACAAGGCTGCGTGCTATCACCAACGCTGTTTCTTCTGCATATCAATGATATGTTGCAAGCCGGTACCATTCATTGCTATGCGGATGACAGCACTGGTGATGCTCTCTACACCGACCGTGCCAATATTTCTCGGGAAAACGTCACCGAGTACCGGAACAAACTTGTGTCTGAAGTCGAGTCTTTGCTGGACAAAGTCTCGGATTGGGGGCGACTAAATCTAGTCCATTTTAATCCTCAGAAGACACAAGTTTGCGCGTTTACCGCTAAAATGAACCCCTTTGTCGTATCTCCTCAGTTTCAAGGTACTCCCCTTGTTGCCTCAGCCAGTATCGGAATCCTTGGCGTCGACATATCGAGTAGCGTGCAGTTTCGTGGTCACTTGGAAGAAAAGGCCAAATTGGCCTCTAAAAAGCTTGGCGTGCTCAGCAGAGCGGGACAGTATTTCATGCCGGCTCAACGCCTGCAACTTTACAAGGCGCAGGTTCGGCCTCACATGGAATACTGTTCCCATCTCTGGGCTGGGGCTCTCTTGTGCCAGCTTCTTCCACTTGACCGCATCCAGCGCAGAGCGGCTCGAATCGTCGACGACCGAGTCCTTTCCGATCGGCTCGACTCATTGGCACTGCGAAGAGATGTTGCATCTCTTAGCATTTTCTTTCGCATTTATCATGGGGAGTGCTCTGAGGAATTGTTCGGATTAATCCCAGCCGCCAAATTTCACGAACGCACATCGCGGCAGAACTCCCGATACCATCCACACCATCTGGATGATTGGCGGTCCACCACTGTGCGATTTAGAAGATGTTTTCTTCATCGCACAACTTCCTTGTGGAATAGTTTACCACCAGCGATTTTTCCGGACCGATACGACTTAGGGACCTTCAAGAAAAGAGCCTACTCCTTTTTAAAAGGCCGGCAACGCATCTGCAATTCCCCTGGTGTTGCGGTTGTTCATGGGCGGCGGTAGTCACTTACCATCAGGTGAGCCGCATGCTCGTTTGCCCCCTCTCCTATAAAAAAAAGGCCTATATTCAGCAGTGGACTTGTGAAGGGCTGTAATGATGATGATGATGATGGTAGATGGGTTGGCAACCGCAGATTTTAATTATTTTGAATTAATATCAGGAAAATGGCTGCATATCTTCTGTTTGATTTCCCTCCATCGCTTCTTTCGATACCCACAGGATCATATGCGGTAGTGGATTATCTTAAGTCGCAACTATTAGGCGTGTTAGGGATACATGTTTTTGACATTAAATATATCTTTATTAAGGATTGTTTTAAAAATAATAAAAATGCATGTGGCAACTTACTTAGAGAAAACGACGAAAACTAAGAGATACAGTCGGGCTTGGTAATGAAATATAATAATTTAATAATTCTAAATTATAATAGAGTAAAACTTATATACGAAAAAAGCAACAGTAATATTAAGTGACAGTATACACAATATTTTTTTATAGGTCGGTTGACAAACGAGCACACAGTCCACCTGATGGTAAGTGGTTACTGTGACCCATAGACATCTACATCTATCCTCAATAAAGACTCAAGATGCAGATGCGTTGTCACCCGTGAGGACTGAGATAGAATGCCTCTTTGCCAGTAAAAAGGGTCTCTGGTTCTCTACACTCACCATACGAAACACAGCAGCGTTAAGCTGCTATTTTACGCTGGTTTTCCGTGAGGGCGTGGTCCTTCCCCGGTCGAGCCGACCCATTCGTGCTACAACCATAATATAGCTGCAGCATGGCTCTACCACGTAGAAAAGATATAGAAGCAATAAAATAACCTACAATGACAAAAGCGCCAAGGTATTAAGGTGTTCTTGGAAATAATTTCATATCCATTTTCGTTCTTGATTTAATTTTTATGATAAACCAATTTTTGAAATATTATCATAATAACGAATATATTAGTGACGGGAACGGCAAATAGGTTTTGCGACATATTTACTCTAATTTATGCTTATCTTTCTTGTCACAACTTGTGGGAAAGTTTCTTCGCCATCGCATTTGAATCGTAAAAACTCAATACACTCGTTTTGACTAACCGTAACACCAACTCTTGGTAAACGTCGCGACTTCACTGGGAAATTTCCATAAATCAATTTCAATACAAACACCTCTTAGGGAACTCCGTCTGCGGTCTTGGAAAGTAGGTAGGGAACAACTTGAAGCGAATGCAAACCAGCATATGTTACTCTATTGCTAATCCGAATTAAAAAATTGTAAGAGTATTACGTACATATTATCAAGATATTCTTTATTAACACAATATAACTAAACTCGACTAATTTTGGTTGGCTAACTCGCTTATTACAAAAATTCTGACAAAATTTGTTCTTATAGCAAAGGGTTATTATTTAATAACATTTCTGTGGTTGAGCCTACTCGTAGTAGAGCCATGCTGTGGCCATATTATACTTATATCACGAATAGATCAGCTCGACCGAGTAAGAATCACGCTGTGACAGAATGTCACCGTAAAATAGCAGCTTAACGCTGCTGTGTTTCGCGTGGTGGGTATAAATAACCGGAGGCCATTTTTTCTGGCAACGAGGCATTCCATCTTAGCACTTAGGGATGACAGGATTAGGTGTAGATTTCTATGGACAACAGTTACCATCTGAGATTGTCTAAGTTGTGCTCGTTTATAAGCATTATTTTATAAAAATGCTAATAACATTAAACTTTGTTTTTTTTTTTTTTTTCATTTTATTATCAGTGAAAATAATATAGTAAACCAGCCGACATAATTAGACACATAGACGTAATTGTGGGAAATATCTAATTTGGAAGAGCTAAATTTTTTAATTAGCGATGATAATACAGATGATAATACAATGAAAGAAGCGAAAGAGGAATGTAAGGATCGTGACACTTGGCGATCTGTTCTCTCTGGCTACCCCGTCAGGGATTGTGCGTGAAGATATGTAAGTAAGTATAATACAGTCATTGAAATTGAATGATCTATAACTTACAAATAAATTGTTGTTACGATACGAGCGCCACCTAGTGTAAGTTATTTGTACTGGGATGCCTTGCGGAAGTGCAAGCAACAAGTTGACAAAGTTTTACCACGATCTGATGAACGGTATGGTAGCGCATAAAATGCGAACAAACAAATATTAATTTTTATATATTAGATAACCAAACTTCGCATCGTAGTAAACGCAAATTTAATTAAAAAAGTTTTTGTAATAAAAATACATAGATACAATACGTAATATTATTTCAGAACAATCCATGAAGACCTAATAGAACATTAGTGTACCAGAGAAAGTATCTTTGCACTTTGGGGAAATCTCTGAAAATTTGCTACCAGTATAACCGGATTACAATGTCTTAGACAACAAGAGACTCGCGCCCGTAGCGGTTACTTGACGACAGTTGGAGCTTGGAGTGCAGTTATAGTGATCAAATTGAGTCAGTCCCCACAGAAGCGCTAGTTCTAAGTTGTATCTATTATTTATACTGCTGTTGTATTTTAAATCTGCTTTGAATTCAAATTTTGTATTTAATTTATGATTTCTATAGTGTTTATGAAGTCTAATAAAAATAAAAAGTAATAAGTCTATTGAAATAATAAGTCTATGTCTATGTATGTGCCTAAAGGTACTTTATTAATACTTTTACAAAGAGTAAAAATTTTGGTGGCGATTGCCGCAAAAGTTTTGGTATCACACGATGGACATATTTTGCCAAATTATCTCATGATTACTGTCTACACCGCGGTTCTAGAAACAAAAAATTCAATTTCCCAAAAATTCAAACTTTACAAAAATTTATTTTCATAACTTGTTGTGTTCATTTTAGGATGCGGGTATGTCATGCTCGCTTTGTAGCTGACTTCAAAAAAAGTTGAGTTTACAAAATGGGTTGTATGCTTTCTTTGTACATTACAATTGACGTAGATATTACGCGGTATCTACGTCAATTGTGGGCCAATTTCGATGATTTTTTAATTAAATGGTTTTTTTTTAATTTTCGTAAATTTAAAGAAAATTTGCCACCCCTGAGGGTGCCAAAATAGGAGATGAAGTTTTTAATGTTGCTATTTAGACGACATTGAGATTGTGATATTCCTTATTTCACTTAAAAGGTTCAAAAAATTAACTAAAGCTGAAGTCTAGATGTAGACGTCGGGGCTTAAATTTTTATGTTCACTATGTCTTAACACCGACTTCAGAATGTGAAATTATTTAATTTCTTTTTTGTTATTTGAAGTCGGCTTTTAATTTTTATTAAATGTTATTTTTTATGTTTTTCTTCGGCGGTGTTGCATGAGAGGTAATCAAAATCCCTTTAATATGATAAAGGGTGACAGTAAATTTTTCGATTACCTATCGGTCTAGAATAAAAAATATAGTACCATTGTCCGTTAAAAACTAATAACAATGGTATCCTTTTTTCTACATAGTTATGTTTTCTTTCATCCGCGGACATAGACACTTCGTTTCGAAATGGTAGTTGATAAAAAACATGCTGACATTTGCCAAACAAAATTTTTAATTCTTACGGCGAAAAATAATATAAAAAGATTTCATTACATTGCCATCATCGTTATCATCAGTATTGAAGGTTGTCAAAACGTTGCTGAACATATGCGTTCTTCATAGATATCCTCATAGAGGGCCTTTATTTGCCATAGCTACCACGCTCGGCAGACGGGTTGGCATCTGAAATTTTTTATTACCTTATTTTATATAGACTAAGAGTGACATTGATTTTTTATTAGGAAGAACCATTCTGCTGCTGCCCATCTTCTTGTTTTGTTGCTTGTTTCATTTCCCTTCGTCGTCTTTTATAACACCCACAGGATGATGGAGTGCGTTTTGTTTTGAAAGATTTGAGAGATTCTCTTATGTTGTCTCTACGAAATGACCTAAACATCATGTTTTTATTTTAACAAATATATTAAATATATTTAAACAGTTACCGAGCAGCTTTGTAAAGTATTCTTAATAAATGGCAGTGTCATCAATTTTAAAATATATTATTCAAATTAACATGTTTATTTATATTATTTTTATTAAGCTAAAGTGACAAATGAACCAGTCCACCCGATGGTACGTGGCTAGTGCAGTACATTGACACCTGCAACTTGTAACGATACTGTAACTTCGGGCTGGAACACGTCAATGAAGGAACTGCTATTTTGCGGTAGAAATAGTTAAGAGGATGGCACCTATCCCGCGGACTCCAAGGCCGGAAAGGAATCCTACATTACAGTGGTAAAAGTAAAAAATTACTTTCAATGAGAATTAATTGTAATCTATGTTGAATAAAAATTATTTTATTCTATTCTACCACCTAGAATAAAAGTCAACAGTAACAAAAATATTTTATGCCTTTTTGGAACACTGAGCTTAGAAGTTCAGATAAGTACAATCGTTACCTGCTTAGAATTTATAACACGGTAGCCAATTAAAAGTTCTCAAACCACTTTTTGGTTAGACGTAAAGCTTAATGGATAAAACCTCTATTGTTTTATATTAAATCACCTTCCAAGTCTAAAAGCTCCCGTAATTTACCTCTCCCCAAGGGTTGAACGAAACATGCGGGCTCGTGTCCGTGTGGACGGAATTTACCTGGGCTCTGTAAGACTCAAGTACACTTGGCTTCGAAAATATTACGATTTTTTTCGTACTTTTTATTATTGTTAACATTTAAATGACCTTTTATATATTTAGTAATAATATAAATATCGATAAAAATTACCTATTGAAATTAAACTTTCAAAATATCAATGTAAAGAAGGTCTTTAACGTGGTAGAGCTGCGGTTCGTGCACTTTACTTCATACGGTAAGTGAGGAGAACAGGAAACTCTATTTAGAGGTGATGAGGACATTTCATCTTAGTCCACAAAGAAGAAAACGCACGCATCGTTTTTTTATTCTTAGGCGAGAATAGATCTATTTCTATCTGTCTCTATATGTATCTATTAGCCATAGATCCACTTACCGTCAGGTAGTCTGAGTGATGCGTCTGATTTTTGTGAATGTAATATGGTTTGGCAATGAAAGACATTTATTTTTTCTGACTTGAAAAATAACGAAAAAGTTTGTTCTTAAAAATAGTATGTTTATCAAAATATTCGTTTATTTTAAATGCATTGATTATTTAAATACCTTATAAGACATATAAAAAAAAGAGTTACATTGTTTTGTGGAGAAATAACTTTGTCTTGCTAAAACTAATATCATATTATATATATATATACGAGGGGCACACTGAAATTATCGGGAATAAGAAAAACCACATGCACGGTACAGCTAAACTGTATTTTATTGTTTTTCGAAGTATTCTCCGTTCAACTTAATGCAATTTTCCATTCGTGCAAACCAATCATTAAAACAGTAATGCCAGTCTAAAGTTGATGTTGACAAAATGGCTGATTTGTACACTTCCACAGCTGCTTCAGGGTCTTTAAACCGTTGACCGCGTAGTAAATCTTTCATTCTAGGGAATGTAAAGAAATTGTTTGGACTCAAGTCAGGACTGTACGGAGAATGGCTCATCAGCTCAACGTTTTCCTGCTTCAAAAAATCATTTGCCTTCCGAGCCGTATGGGAGCTCGCGTTATCGTGATGTAAGATGATGCGAGGTTTCGGGTTATTTTTTCGGAGTTCGACTATCATTTCTGGCAAACAAACCGTGATATGCCACTCAGCGGTAACCGTTCTGCGTTCCTGTAAAGTAATTGTAGTAACATGCCTCTTTTTCGAGACAAATGTAGCGACTATTTTCTTTGACACGCTGCGGGAGCGAAGGTTTGACCTCGTCTTCGAAGACCCAAACTGCTGACGGATGTTTTCTTTCAGGTTCGTATGAATAAATCCATGATTTGTCACCTGAGACGATATTATAAATGGCATTTGACTTCCCTCCGTTAAAGCGTTGCAGAGTATTCCGGCACCAATCTATACGAGCCGCCTTTTGCTCTTCGGACAAATTGTGGGGAACCCAGCGGGAAACTAGCTTTCTTACACACAGCTCATAATATAACATCGACTGAATTGCAGTCATTCCGATACTGATAACAACCCGAATCGGCTCGTATGTCACATGACGGTCATCTAATATAATAGTTCGCACAGCTGCGATTCAGGCGTGACCGCTGTTCTTGGTCGACCTGCAGAAGAAACAGGGCTGAGCGACCGCGTCGGAACTCGGCATATCAGCGGTATATTGTCGTTTGACTCAGTGCTTCAACATCATAAATCGAAATAAGTTCGGTGATACATTTATCTTGAGATAAGCCACGACGAAAATTGTGATAAATTATGGCACGGAAATATTCACGTGTGAGCTCCATTATGTTAACGACGTGTCAACTTTAAACCAACATAGTTTTTGTTTTTAAACATTTTTTTAATTGTTTGAATGTCATTAAGATTTTAAAAGGCCAGTATTCAAATTCTAAAAAAAGGTTTTATTGTAACTCCATCCGAAATATTCTATTCCCGATCATTTCAGTGTGCCCCTTGTATCTATAATTAATTTTTTTTAAACAGGTTTGAAATTTATAGTATTAGTTATTATTAATAGTTATTCGGAGGTAAGAAATTATATGCGTATTAACAAATACTAAAAATACTGGACTATATTAAAAATGTATATATGAATATAATGTTAACCAAAATTTTATATTAGCAAAATCGGCCACAGTAAAATTAATTTTAGGATGTATTAATACAATGAGGCGTTACTTTGTGGAAATTCATTATTAAATAAAACTACTTTTACGGATTCTATCGCAGCTTAATTTACTTATTTTTATTAAATTACCGACGTTTCGGGTACTTTAAAGCACCCATCACGGGGGACTGAGGTGATTGACGTACCGATGTCAGAGTTAACCCTGAGTAGCTTCAACTCTTTTAATTGTTAGTTTAGGTCCGATCTTCGCAGAATGAACTTACTGTGTATTGAAATCTTGCAGTGGTATGCTTGGATTTAATTTTAATTTTATTAATTACAGGTTCCCAAGCAGGTGGTAGTACCCAGCATCCCTCTCTATTGAAATTAGGATGTTTTTTTTTTTTATTTTCAATAGCCTCTCGTATCATCCTTGGCAGGAATCGATGTTCTTTCGCGAGAATTTGTGTTTTATCAAATCTAATGTAATGGTGGGGGTCGTCTATGATATGATCACAAACTGCAGACTTCCCGGCACGTTGGTGTTTCACGTCAGCTATGTTTTCTTTTGAAATCGATTGTATTAAAGATGTTAAAATTATTTAGCTAATATCCGAGTTATAAAATAAAATGATGTGTCTTATCTAGTTTGAAGAGCACCTGTTAGCTAATTAATTTTTAACATATTTAAGTTTAGTATTAATACGGCTGCTTTTTTTTGGCAACTGTACCCGTCTTACAACTGTCCCGAAACCGATGGGCTTCAGTGCGATTTACATACGAGCACGCGGAAATTCCAAATGTCTTACGTGTAGCCGCTTAAGGTCCGGTGTGGATCGTGCGCGTATGTTTATCCGCGCCGTGTGCCCCCGACCTTACTCCTCAACCGTCATAAATATTTACCGGCAATGCGGTTGAGCTGAGCGGATGGCTTCGAAAAGATTTCACTGTTGTGTTTGCGTTTATGGCCCGTAAAATAATGACTTTGGGTAATGTATGATTTGAAAATTGCTTGTTTAAATTCTTTTAGTGCTTAGAAATTTAATGACTCATAAGGAACGTGGAAAAGCTCGCTGATATTTATTTATTTTAATAAATAAATACTAAAAAAGTCCCGCTGGGTTTCTTGCATACTACTCAAGGGTGACCCTTCCACAGTCGAACCGAGCTATTCGTGCTGCTATAATACTACAACTCGCTGCAGCATGGATTTACTACGATAAAAAGTTGTTTCAATTCTGACAATAAAATAGTAAAAAATAAAAAAAAAATATTAAACTTTTCTGTTTGCTTATAAACAATTTCTTAAAAAATTACGTAAAAGTTTTCCTGCGTTTATTAATGTTATTTTTAGATGCCAAAATAACAATATAATGACATTCGTACACACAAGAACACAAATGTTAAAATACATAAATACATTTTAACATTATTTTTTAAATATTACACTTTTTATTCATTTAAAAAAACTATAACAAAATATAAAACTTTTATCACGTGATCTTACTAAGTATATAAGAAGGACTCCAAGAAGTAAGGTAAGGTCAATTATTGCAACTTTTATGTCGTATAACTTTTCGAAAAATTGACATAAACTTTTTTCCTACGCTACTTTGTTTATTTAAATGTTCTGATAATACCATAATTTATTTAAATTTTTAAAACAATATTTAAAACAATAAAAAAATATTTTATATGATAAGAATATTTTAAAAATATTTTGAAAATATTTAATGTCTTCTGCGGCGATGCGCTCTAGCAGTAACGGTCGCGCGAAGTCTTATTTTCGTTCCGAATCAAATGAGCTACCACACATATTTTTAAGAGCGGGAAGAAGAATTAACACGTGATACAGGCCGGCAGTAAAGTCGAAGTAAGCAATTTAAAAATTTTACAATTAAAAGCCTAATAATAAATCTCGTAAATATTTGTCGGTTGCACATCTGTAAAGAAGCGTTGGAATAAATAGAACCAACGTATAATTTTAACCTATTTTATTTATTCTGTTCAACCCCCTATCAAATATTTTGAGCGGAATACCTAAGATACTGCTATATGGCTAAAGTATAGTAACATTAGTTAGGTACATACCAGCACAAGCCTTTGTTTCCATCACGACAAATCAAGTGATGCTGCGGAATGTAACTAGTTTTGTAAAGTAGTAATTAGTTTGTATCTTTGTATAGTAAACTAAATTATTACGAGGCATAGTGATGAAATATTATGTTATGATATTATTATTTAAGGAAATGTTTTTGTGACAACCCTTGCATATTTTTGGACTTGACCTGGAGACAGCCTTATAGGTATTTTGCAATAACAAAGGAGTTGACTCACTATTATTATTTATTATTACACATATGGTAATGGCGAACTAGTTTGAATATTTTGAATAGAAGAAAAATATTATATGTCACCGTGATCCACTTGGAGTTTGTGAAGTTAAGCTTGTTATTTTTTTTTTTTAGTTTAAACCACAAGAGTACCGCCAATTTTTGGTTATATTATCGACGAGAAGAATTTCATACATAAGTTACATATGAACTAACATATAAACTCAAAAAATATATATTTGTGGTCCATACAAATATTTGTTTCGTGCAGGATTCAACAAGGGAAACGCATCCAATCGCTTAGTTACTACGCTGCCAAATCTCATTAAATGGATTAACCTTTTAATTATGTCAAATGGATATAACAAAGTTGATGATTGTACACGTTGTTGTGATTTTGATTCATATTGCTGTATCACAATTAATGTTTCTAATTTATATTGCTGTGATGTTAATGTGTTAAAAATCTGCTTAATACCGATTTCACTAGTTTTAAACACAGGCTCAAAGTAGCCAGATCCCCTAAAGATTTTTGCATGGTATTTCATCTCATTTTTTTAAATATACGCCTTTTTTCTTAGAATAATATTCTGATATATTTATAAGGTATTCAAAAATTTTACCAGTATAATGTTATTGACGTTATAAGAACATTTAAAAAAGTCCCTCTGGGTTTCCTGCTGGTTTTTCCCAGGACAGAGGATATTTTTCAATCCAAAGTATAAAATGACTTTCAATAAGAATTACACATGTGATCTATATTGAATAAAGAATTACGAGTATTCAATTCTTTTCTATTCTATGGTGGTTAAGATTTCCGACCTCTGACATTACAAAGGTATTCGGCTCAAACGGCATAAGCTTTGTATGAAATTGGTAACTTATTGTAACGTTATAATGTACGTACACTGTTATAAAAACTGTTGACAAAAAGTTTTATATATTTTATTCGCATTTTAAATCTTTGTGTCTACCAATTTCCCCGGCGTGCAATAATTAGTTTGGCCATTGCGACTCATCACATGCAACTGCTTTTTATGGCAAAGTACAAATTTTTTTCGTTCGTTACGAAACCATTCGAGAGAAGTGACTTTTTGAATGGAATTACATCAACATTATTTTGTAAAAATAACTATTCTATCAGTTTTAGTGATTCGCATAATGCTATCCGGCTATCTGGTTCTCACAGATGTTTTTCTTAGAGTCTATTTCATGTAAATGAATGCTGCATTGTTATAATATGCAGATTCTCAAACACAGATGGTTTTATTTTGAAGGGGTGGGGTAGGGCACGAGGAAATTGGAATTTAACTTTTCAAGTACATTATGGGGGAGTTTCAGTTAAAAAAGTTTAATAAATTCATTATTTCAGGTTTAATTTCATTTAAACTTTTCCTCGGCAATGTGACATGCTGTTTTGGATGATATCGCCTACAGCTACTTAAACATATTACACATATAGGAATATATTACAGTATAGATTGGAGAAAATATATGCTTTTTCAAACATTTTCCAAAATTAATCTAAATTATCAGGATCGTGATTTTTGTAGCGCGCTAACTTGTGCCAAATATTCTTAAAATTTAATTGGAGTGGCCAACAACTTGAAACCAGTGAAAGAAAGTGGTATATGTTCACTGCGTGGAACACAAATTACAATTGACCGATTTTTTAAACTCTAAAATATCGTAACATTATTATATGTTGCTTACTGTTATCATAATTATTTTGTGATCAACGTGTAAATAGTCCTCTGTCGGATATATATTTTTTTTATAAAACTAAAGTGACAAATTAACTTGCAATCCACCTGCAGTTAGTGAGAGTCCATGGACGCCTGTAATCCACTTCAAACGAAGGATGCGTTGTCACCTCTGAAGACTAAGGTTGTGTACCTTAAAGCCTGTACTATAATAGCTCTCTATGCCCATCACACTAGAACATAACAGTAGTAATTTGCGACAGACAAAGGACAGAGGGTGGTACCCACCCAGACATACACAAAAAAGAAGTTGTACCACCTAGTGGATATTGGCAATTTTCAAAATGGTTAGTTAATCAGCACTTAAAATTTAAAATTTATAAGTGCTGATTGATTAACTTCGTGCTCAGTGAGCAATGTTTTTTTTTTATTTACAAATTAAAAAGGATTGCTCACTGAACACGAGGGCTACGTTGACATTTCATGGATAATCCTACAACTAAACTAAAAATATTATAAAATGAAAACGCGTTTGGTTGCGCTTTCAAAAATGTTTAAAAACATTTTATACATTTTCTCAGAGGTCCAATAGTGCATCCGCATACATAGTGCTTTGGTAGTAGTGTTCTTTTTTTATTGCATTTTATTACGCGCTAACTAAGTTTAGTCTCCGATATCATGAAAATTCCGTACAGAAGGTTTTTTGCCGTGGATAGTTTTTGTTTGGAAATAAGCAATATGGTTTTAGTAAAATTTTATATATATATATATATATATATATATATATATATATATATATATATATATATATATATATATATATATATATATATATTTAGCAACAACACTCCAAGCACGATCAGATTTCAAATGATTCTTATGAGTGAATGGATGTAATCTAATAAAACCACTTTTTATTATTCATCATAATTAGCCAGCAGCTATCCACTGTTGGACATAGGGCTCACCCAAAGCGTTCTCCTTGTGATCTTGGACTTAACGTTTTTTTGTAGTTGTAGCCTTGATTTGATTGTGTTTACGTTATTTCGTAGACGCAAAATCATTTCACAATATTCCAAGGCAGTGTTTATTCATGAACAACTTTCTTATTTACCCATAAAACACCCTACTTTGTTGTATTTTATTCACAACGTCGAAAGAAATCTAGTAAGCTCACTTTGATCTTCTTACGATCAGTTTGAAACTTCGCGAGCACATACATTGTCACGATAAGAGTGAGTTGGTAGCTAGTTTTGTGAATGTATAAACTTAAGACTTTTAAGGGTTGATTTGCATTTGCCGACAAACAGCTCTTTGGTTATATAAACTTTAAAATAACTACTGGTGCCTCACAATACTGCAGAGAAAAAAGTTATATGTTAATGTGTCACACATATTCTGTATTTTTTAAGTTTCTTTCTTAATGAATGAAACTAATTTTTAAGGATTTTATCGCGTTTAATTTAACTTTTTAATTCCCGACGTTTCGGGTGCTTTACAGCACCCATGGTCACGGAGGGGACTAAGGTGTTTGACATCCCGATGTCATAGTTAGCCCGGCTACCTTCAGTTTTTTGAATATTAATCTTCAAATAAGTCTTCGCGTAAATATAAGAAATCATTTCTTTCTTTTTCCTTTTTTTTTAACATGTAAATATAACATTTTTATCACTTTTTAGTGTTTATTCGCTGTTACAACAAGTGGTAGTTTCCAATAAGTGCTTGTCACGTTTAGCTTAGAACTAGTTATATATGAACCCTGCAATATAATGATGTGAACCAATAAATGAAATAAAATAAATTAATTAATAAAACGAATTTATTTTTTAATATAAATTAAAGTTACAAATGAAGTTACAGTTTACCAGATTGTAAATGGTGACCGCAGTTTATTGACGCCTGCAATCAAATTTAAATAAAGAAGTGTACAGATTTTCCACCTTTGAGTACTTAGATGGAATGCCTAACAGCCTGTAATTGTACTGATTGAATCTCAATACTCTTTATACCGGGACACAGTACACAGTAGTTCACGCCCCTGACAGTAGTTCTCAATTTTTTCTTGTTTAGCCTGTAACTGTCTACTACTGAACTTTGCATCATCGTACTTAAGCTTGACAAACAAATAGCTAACGCCTCTGCCAGACTTCTTAAACGTTTAACGCTGCTTGCTTATGCTCGGTGGCTAAGGGTATTACCACACCAATCGCTCGATCGTCGATCGTTGGCATCAATGGATGGTGGAATGGATTAGTCAACATCAACCAATAGGTTCTACGACGCCGATCGATCGATGGCGTCGATCAATAGTAGAATGAATTGGTTGACGTCGATCGAGCTGCTTGATTATGCGAGAACCCGTCCTGCTCCACCGACCGCATTTTGAAAGATACTGATGATGAAACCACAACCACATCGATTGATTGTCGATCGACTTCGATAGATGATTGAACACTCTTTTGTCAATCAGTATCCGTCAATTAGCTAAAGCTACCACACCAATCGATCGATATCAATCGATGTCGATTAACGGCATCGATCGAAGATTCAAAAATTTGGCACTCATCTTTGCATTTTTATATGTATAATATAGATTTAATGATAGATGTGTAAAGGTATTCGTGTCTGCAACCCCCAGCAAGGTTTGAAAAAAAATTATCAAAAGCATTATTTTGGAATTAAAAAATTTCTGATAAAAATGTGTAGAGCCTAAAATTTTACATAAAAAAGGGTTTTGTAAATTTTCTATTCCGGTCAAAATTAGCTGAGTCAGGGAGGTTTTAAGTTTAAGGGATAAACGTAAATTTTAAAAAATCGTGAGTAGTAGAAAATTAATTGTTTTTTTTTAAATTGATTAATTAAATGTAATCTTTAATTTACATACAGATTTGTTGGCAGGGTAGCGTTCATGTCACAGGAGGTTTAGCGTAAGGACAACCTTTTCTTAAAAAAACAGATGAGAATTAAAATCAATACAATCTCAGTATAATAGTTGAGTATTGCTTCATGTCCCAAAACACACGACAAACTAATGACGTATCAGGCTAAAACCCTATCACATGAAGGTTTAAAATTACAGAAAATTCTTTGAGGAATACCTGTTGCTTGCCCAATCAATCATTTGTAGGAAATCTTTTTCTGCGCTCCTCTCTACCCTTGTACAATATTTGCATTAGTCCGCTTTGTAGATTCAGTTTGGATCTCTGTAATCAATCAACCCACGTAAACTGACAGATTCATTTATTTCTTTATTCCTTGTAGGAAGTATTACATAACTAAATGAAAATAAAAAATGAAAAATATTTGTTTGACAGAAAACAACTACAAAACATTGAAGTATCTGTTGCTATCCACAGTAGGTAAATGAGTATCGTAGGTGCTTATTTAGAATTTCATATAGATAATATTGAAAATCTTAATCATGTTACAAAGTTTATAAATTGATTTTTCGTTTAAGTATGTAAGTTCCATGTGTGTGGTACCAAAAATATTCTGTTTTCCCGCGAGCCCGTAAACTCTACTGGACATAGATTATGACATATCACCCAACTCACCATAATCGTCATATTTTGTGATGAATTGTAAATCTGTGTAATAATAATGTTCCCCAGACCGAACTTAGGTAACGGCGGCCAGTGTCAACGGAGAGTCGCCATCAGCACAGGAGACAGGATTATAGTGCAGGAGTGTGTGCGCAATCACAGATGCCCGCTTTAATTCCTCACTCTAATAAATGTCTTTTACTTCCATTGGTCCGATGGGATATCAATTAGACACGACCGGAGAGAGCTCAGGCGCAGGAACAACGGATTTACGTGTTTTCCTAGGCACTGTGGTGAAACACCGCCAATCTTATGAGCGCGATTTCATAAAATTGGAGAGAATTTCTTGACAGCAAAACTTAACAACTGAGATTAGACCGACCTGGGTTGTGGACTCGGAACCATATAATCAGACCAACGAGGCAGTCCAATAATACCAAACGTCTCGCTCCTTTAAATTTCATATCTAGTTTATGCACGAGGTGCTTACACCGTCACCTGTCAGCGAAGATACTTACGCCTTGCGATAAAATGAAGTGATGATGAACTAACAGCATGAAAAACCATGTCTAATATAATTTAAACCAGTGCGCTAATTAATAAAATTTAAAGTGACATTATATAAACTTAGGCCCTGTTACAGTAAATAGACTGACTGTGAACACAACATTTTTACAATATCATTAGTGCTGGCGGGGATCCGAACCCGGATTGCTCATGTTATTTTCTAAATCGCATAGTGGTGGACCGACAATCATGTAGATGGTGTGGATGGTATCGGGAGTTCTGCCGCGACATGCGTTCGTAAAATTTAGCGGCTGGGATTAATCCGAACAATTCTTTAGAACACTCCCCGTGGTAAATTCGAAAGAAAATGCAAAGAGATGCAACATCTCTTCGCAGCGCCAATGAATCGAGCCGATCGGAAAGGACTTGGTCATCGACGATTTAAGCCGCTCTGCGCTGGATGCGGTCAAGTGGAAGGAACTGGCACTAGAGAGACCCAGCCCAGAGATGGGAAAAGTATTCCATGTGAGGCCGAACCTGCGCCTTGTAAAGTTGCAAGTGTTGTGCCGGCATGAAATACTGTCCCGCTCTGCTGAGCACGCCAAGCTTTTTAGAGGCCAATTTGGCCTTCTCTTCCAAGTGATCACGAAACTGCACAACACTCAATATTTTGACACCGAGGATTCCGATACTGGCTGAGGCAATAAGAGGAGTGCCTTGAAAATGAGGAGATACGACAAAGGGGTTCTTTTCAGCAGTAAACGCGCAAACTTGTGTATTCTGAGGATTAAGTTGGACTAGATTTAGTCGCCCCCTTTGTTCAGCAAAGACTCGACTTCAGACACCAGTTTGTTCCGGTACTCGGCGACGTTTTCCCGAGAAATATTGGCACGGCCGGTGTATAAAGCACCACCAGTGCTGTCATCCGCATAGCAATGAATGCTACCGGTTTGCAACATATCATTGATATGCAGAAGAAACCGCGTTGGTGATAGCACGCAGCCTTGTGGAACACCAGCGTTAATAGGCTTGTAGTCGGAGCATGCACTGTCTACAACAACCTTGGTGCTCTGATCTGCAAGAAAGCTGTTGATCCTATTGCACATTTTCTCGGCTTATAGCCCATAAGAAGGGAGCTTCGAAAGGAGCGATTTGTGCCAAACCCGATCGAAGGCCTTCGCAATGTCCAAACTAACAGCCCATGCCTCTTCCTTGGACTCTACTGCCTCCGCCCATCTATGACTCAAGTAGACCAGAGGATCACCAGCTGATCGACCCCGACGAAAACCATATTGGGAGTCACAAATCAGCTGGTGGTCCTCAAGGTACCGCATGAGGTGGCAGTTTATAACGGATTCCATTATTTTTGAGCACATGGGGGTGATGGCATTAGGCCTGTAGTTGGGCGGGTCTGATCGGTCGCCTTTTTTAGGGATCGGGTGGACAAAAACTGTCTTCCATGATTTCGGGACTACGCCTAGGGAGTAGGAGTACCGGAAAAGACGCGTTAGTACCGGTGCCAACTCCAGAGAACACGTCCTCAGCACAATTGGGGGGCATCCGTCAGGCCCACTCTACTTGTGGATGTCCAGGGAGAGGAGTGATTTGCGGTCCGATCGCTGTGAGAAACGCACATCCGGCATGGAGCACTCACATCGTGGGATGGACGGAAGTTTTTTCCCCCGTCATCAAGAGTCGAGTCGGACGCAAAAAGGGAGCTAAATAAGTCGGCTTTCCCTTTTGTGGCGTGGGCTAGTGAGTCGTCCTCCCTGTGCAGAGATGGTAGTGATAACTTACAGAAATTCCCTTGGACAGCCTTGGCGAGAGACCAGAATGCACGGGTCCCCGTAGGAAGGCGAACTAGTTTTTCGCCAATTCTGCCTATGTGCTCTGACTTTGCCTTGGCAATAACTCTTTTGAAGGACCTGGAGGCGAAGGTATACTTCTTTTTATGTGTTGATGTGTTTACATCCCGAGTCGCCGAAGCTACAGCCCAGGCCTGATAGCACTCCTGCTTACTGCGTAATGCATTTTTACAGGAGCGGCCAAACCAAGGCTGAGATCTCCCTCCGATGGGTACCACAGATGATGGAATAAATAGTTCCATTCCCTGTAGCACCACATCAGTGATAGAGTAAGCAACTGCGCTGGGATCATCCGGCGAGAAGCAAACCCGCCCCCATGGGTAGTATGCAAAGAAAGACCGCATTCCGTCCCAATTCGCCGACCTGTAATGCCAAACACGGCGGCAACTAGCAGAACGCAACCGCGAAGGGAGCGTGAGTGGCACTACACTCCGGATCAGACAATGGTCCGAAGAGCCGAGAGGGGCATCGACGGAAACCTGATATCCATCCGGATGAGAGGTCAGCAGAAGGTCCAACAGGGAAGGTGTATGATCCTCCACATCTGAAATCCGCGTAGGTGAAGTAATCAGTTGTGCCAGACCATTTGCCAAGGCAAAGTTATAAACAGATCTCCCCGCATGATCAGTTAAACGTGAACCGAGGCATTCGGCGTGATGGGCGTAAAAATCGCCAAGGATCACGATCTTGTAGATGGGACCTGTTGTAGCAAGGAATCTGTAGCCATTTGGACGTGGTCGAGGAGTCGGTATGTTTCGGCATTACCGCTATGGAACCTATGTATGTATAACCTACGGGTGCCTCTACCCGTAGACGTGTGGCTGATCGTCGCTATCTACGCGTAGCCAAAGGATGGACAGGTCCGAACCTTCAAAACTGCCAAGGCGTCGAGAACAGATGTCCCCTCTGAGGTACGTCTGACCTGCGTCTCGGTCAGAAAGAGCAAGGCCGGCTTTGCCGTCTCGAAATGTTAGTGAACGGCGTTTAGGTTTCAGTGAAGTCCCAGATTTGAGTGAGCACACACGCTCAGCAGTGAAGTAGCATGGTCGTGGATGCTCAGCGAGGGATTCTCTCTCCTGGGGTAGTCTATGATTTAATTCCGCTACCATGTTGATGGGGGGGGGGGGGGGGGAATTGGTATTCCGGTCACCTGCACTCACAAGACGAAACGCAGAAGCAGAGCTTCCACTTCACGCCGGTATTCTGTGAGGTCGTGGTACTATCCCGGGTCGAACTGGCCCATACGTGCAACTGCAAACGCTGCTGCGTGGCTCTACCACCGTTAAATCATGCACTTAATTCACTTAATTCTTGTTTCAATACTTACGTTTTACTATTTCATGAAACCGTAGTTACTATTTCATAAAACATTACGTTTTCTCGTACAATTCGTTGTACCATATATGAAGTTCATGAAAATATAATGTACTTACTTAGTTTAAAAGTCGAAAATAACTTTTATAGTATCTTGCTTTAAAACTCTCCTAAAATGAGTGGAGGGGGGGGGAGGAGTAGGTGGCCAGTAGTACGAGGGCTGCACCAAAAGTATCGGGAATAGAATATTTCCACTGTTCCTGTCATATTAAAATCTTTTTAATTGAAAACCCCTTGGTTTTAAAAATCGAATACCATTTATTTATTTAAAAAAAGATTCTCGGTCTTGCCACAAGGTTTCATCAAACTTGTCTAGTCGTTGAGAAAATGGAATTGACTCGAGAAAATTCAAGAGCGATGATTTATTATAGCTTTCGAAGTGGTTTAAAACAAAAACAGTGTGTTGATCGGATGATTTCTCCATTTTGTGATGAAGCCCCAAAACCACAATTTATCGCTGGTTTGCTGAACTTCAACGTGGACGTTTCAAGCTCAGTGATGATCCCCGTCAAGGTCGTTCAAAAACTGCAGTCACCCAAGAAAACGTTGATGCTGTGCGTAAGCTGATTGAGGAAGATCGACATGTGACATACCGCGAAATTCAGGCAACTTTAGACATTGGCATGAGTTAAATACAAATAATCTTGCATGAACAATTAGGTGTAAAAAAGTTGTTTTCCCGATGGATACCGCATTCGCTCTGTGAAGATCAAAAAGCGGCTCGCGTTACTTGGTGCGCCAGAACTCTCGAAAGATTCCACGCAGGATCCTCAAATGCTGTATACAACATTGCATCAGGTGACGAATCCTGGATATACGCGTACGAACCCCAAACAAAAAACCAGTCACGAGTTTGGGTGTTCGAAAATGAGTTAAAGCCAACAAAAATTGTTCGTTCACGGAGTGTTGCAAAAAAAATGGTGGCCACGTTTGTCTCCAAAACCGGCCATGTTACGACTATTCCTCTTGAGGGACAAAGAACAGTTAATGCAGAATGGTATGCTAGCATTTGTTTGCCACAGGTCGTTTCTGAACTCCGTAAAGAGAACTGCAACCGCCGCATCATCCTCCATCACGACAATGCGAGTTCTCACACCGCACACAGAACAAAAGAGTTTTTAGAGCAAGAAAACATAGAATTATTAGACCATCCGCCGTACAGCCCCGACCTTAGCCCTAATGATTTATATACTTTCCCTAAAATAAAGAATAAATTGCGTGGACAGAGATTTTCATCACCTGAAGAAGCTGTGGACGCCTACAAAACGGCCATTTTCAGGACCCCAAATTCTGAATGGAATGTTTGCTTCAATGATTGGTTCCATCGTATGGAAAAATGTGTCAAATTTTGCGTAGAATACTTCGAAAAGCAATAAATACATTTTTAAATAGTAATGTTGTGTCACTTCCTTGATTCTCGAAATTTTCAGTGCCGCCCTCGTAGGACATAGTATATGTTAGCTTCAATTTACTTTGTCCCTCTTTTTTGGCAACAGTCATTCAACACTGAATCAAACTACCAGGCAAATACACATTCCTACTTATAATACGGTGTGTAGATATAAAAAATTTACTTTATTACTCGCATCTGTTGAGTGAAAATCACTATAGTGGGAAAAGGTAGTTCCACGTATAACGTGCGCCTTACCTTGAGGTGTTTTGGCGAGCACCACAGTTACACTATGTGAACGCAAGTGCTTGAACTTCTCGTTTTTTTTAAATAATATAAAAACAAAATAACTTTCATAAATATGTTCTCAATATGACCTAAATATTAAAATGACTCTTCATTTGGTCTTCATTACAGCCCTTCACAAGTCCACTGCTGAACATAGGCCTCCCTCAAGGAATGCCACAAAGCACGATCCTGAGCCACCTGCATCCATCGACTTCCTGCATATCTTACCAGGTCGTCACTCCATCTAGTGGGGGGACGCCCTACACTTCGCTTGCCGGTACGAGGCTACCACTCGAGAACCTTTCTTCCCCATCGGTTGTCGCTTCTTCGAGCTATATGGCCGGCCCACTGCCACTTCAGCTTACTAATCTGTTGGGCTATGTCGGTCACTCTGGTTCTACTGCGGATATCCTCATTTCTAAGTTTATCACGCAGAGAAACTCCGACCATAGCCCTCTTCATAGCTCGCTGAGCGGCCTTGAGCTTCCTTATACGGCCAGCAGTGAAGGACCACGTCTCAGTTCCATAGGTCATCACTGGCAACACGCACTGGTTGTACAGTCTCGTTTTCAAGTTTTGAGGTATACCTGACGAGAAGATGTGCCGTAATTTCCCGAACGCTGCCCAACCGAGTTGAATCCGTCGATTGACCTCTCGGTCGAAGTTGGACTTACCTAGTCGGACTATTTGTCCCAGGTAAACATACTCATAAACAAATTCGAGCTTAGTGCTCCCAACAACTACCGGCATAGGTGTGACATGGACATTAAACATGATCTTTGTTATGTCCATGTTCATCTTAAGACCTATCCGTTGGGAAACACTATTGAGGTCATTGATCATAGTGCTTAGGTCCTCCAGCGATTCTGCCATAAGGAATATATCGTTGGCAAATCGCAGGTGAGTGATGTACTCGCCATTGATGTTGATACCGTATACTTTCCTGTCCAAAAGCTTGAAAACGTCTTGCAATACAGCGGTGAAGAGTTTCGGGGATATGACGCCACCCTGTGTTACACCTCTCTGCAATTAGATAGGTTTCGTATTCTGGTTCTGTACTCGGATAGCCATCGTAGCCCTACTCTACAAGCACTTCAACACTTCTATATACCGACAGTCAACTTGGCATCGCTGAAGGGACTGCAGCACCGCCCAAATTTTAACGGAATCAAAGGCTTTCTTATAGTCCACATACGCCAGTATATACATAGTGGCAAATTGCACTCCTCTGACTTCTGTACAATTTGCTGAAGGATAGGTATGTAAGCCCTGGTTCCGCTCGATCGCCTCTTCAATACGAGCAGTATTGAAGTTGCGTAATTCCCGCCGCATGCACTTGGAGATCTGTCTGTTCAGTTGCCTGTATGCTGTCAAATCTACTGAAGACTGTAGCTTCATATCCCGTCTAACAGCCATGAGATTAAGAGTGTGATCGGAGAGTTTTTATGTTCTTCTGCGGCGGGTCTTGCAAAACTTAGCTCCGACCGCATGGACAGTTTCCACGAGCTTGTCATTCATATCGTCCACTACATTGCAAACTCCTAGGCACTGAAAACAGTTTCGTAGCTCGAGCTGAAAGGTTTCGGGACTTTGGATTAGAGCACGAGGGGGACGGAGCGTTGACTTCATTAGACGTGAATTGGATTCTTGGTAGAATTGGCGAGAAATTAGTTCGCCATCCTTCGGGAACCCGTGCATTCTGGTCTCTTGCCAAGGCTGTCCAAGGGAATTTCTGTAAGCCATCACTACCATTTCTGCACAGGAAGGATGACTCAATGGCTCATGCCGCAAAAGACAAAACCGACCTTTTAGGCTCCCTTTTTGCGTCCAACTTGACTGTTTATGACGGGGAGAAAACACCGCCGACCATCCCGCGGTGTAAGTGCTCCATGCCGGATGTGCTGTTCTCACAGCGCACGATTCATATGGCATTCCTCACGTTGGACATCCAGAAGTCGGGTGGCCAGATGAAATCCCCCCAATTGTGCTGGGGACGTGTGCTCCGGAGTTGGCACCGGTCCTAACGCGTCTTTTCCGGTACTCCTACTCCCAAGGCGTAGTCCCAAATACATGGAAGATAGCTTTTGTCTACCTGATCCCTAAAAAAGCCGACCGCTCAGACCCATCCAACTATAGGCCTATCACAATCACCCGCTTGTTCTCCAAAATAATGGAATCCATTATTAACTACCAGCTCGTGTGGTACCTTGAGGATCACCAGCTGATTAGTGACCGCCAATACAGTTTTCGTCGGGGTCAATCAGCTGGTGATCTTCTGGTCTACCTGACCCATAGATGGGCGGAGGCAGTTGAGTCCAAGGGGGAGGCGTTGGCCGTTAGATTGGACATTGCGAAGGCCTTTGATCGGGTTTGGCACAAAGCGCTTCTTTCGAAGCTCCCTTCCTATGGGCTTACTGAGAAATTGTGCAATTGGATCACCAGCTTCCTTGCAGATCGGAGCATCAAGGTCGTTGTAGACGGTGCATGCTCCGACTACAAGCCTATTAACGCTGGTGTTCCACAAGACTGTGTGCTATCATCAACGCTGATTCTTCCGCATATCAATGATATGTTGCTAACTGGTAATATTCATTGCTATGCGGATGACAGCACTGGTGATGCTCTATACACCGGCCGTGCTAATGTTTCTCGGGAAAACGTCGCCGAGTACCGGAACAAACTTGTGTCTGAAGTCGAGTCTTTGCTGAACAAAGTCTCGGATTGGGGGCGACTAAATCTAGTCCAGTTTAATCCTCAGAAGACACAAGTTTGCGTGTTTACCGTTAAAAATAACCCCTTTGTCGTATCTCCTCAGTTTTAAGGCACTCCTCTTTTTGCCTCGGCCAGTATCCGAATCCTTGGGGTCGACATATCGAGTGACGTGCAGTTTCGTGGTCACTTGGAAGAGAAGGCCAAATTGGCCTCTAAAAAGCTTGGCGTGCTCAGCAGAGCGAGACTGTATTTCAGGCCGGCACACCGCCTGCAACTTTACAAGGCTCAGGTTCGGCCTCACATGGAATACTGTTCCCATCTCTGGGCAGGGGCTCCCCAGTGCCAGTTCTTTCTACTTGACCGCATCCAGCGCAGAGCGGCTCGAATCATGGACGACCGAGTCCTTTCCGATCGGCTCAACTCATTGGCGCTGTGAAGAGATGTTGCATCTCTTTGCATTTTCTTTTGCATTTACCACGGGGAGTGCTCTGAGGAATTGTACGGATTAATCCCAGCCGCCAAATTTCACGAACGCACATCACAGCAGAACTCCCGATATCATCCACACCATCTGGATGATTGGCGGTCCACCACTGTGCGATTTGGAAGATGATTTCTTCAAAAAACCATCAAAACAGCCAGAGGAAAAACTTCTACCTCTGAGCTGAGTACAATCAGGAGTCAAGATGGGAGCATTATAAAAGGAGAAGAATGTGTGTTAAAGAGATGGAAAGAGTATTTTGAAAGTTTGTTTGAAAGAGAGGAAGTGCAGGTACAGCATCTGCCACCTTCCACGGAAACTAATATAAATGTTGATGGAAATGAGATAAGCATGGATGAAATAGTGAAAGCGTTGAAAAGTATGAGATTAGGTAAGGCTGCAGGGTATGACAGGATTACCGTCGAGATGCTGAGGGCTGGACAGGGCCTGGTGGCTAGTCAGCTGTACCGCCTTTTCAATCTGTGCTGGCGAAATGGGCAAGTACCGGGAGACTGGTGCAAAGCCGTAATCGTGCCATTGTATAAGGGAAAAGGGTCACGGCAGGACTGCATAAATTACCGCGGTATAAGCCTTCTCAGCGTCGTCGGTAAATTGTATGCGAAAGTGTTGATTGAAAGGATTGTGAATGAAACAGACAAGAAAGTATGGGATGCACAAGCGGGATTTAGAAAGGGAATGGGATGTACGGATCAGGTCTTTTCCTTGCGGTGCATAGCCGAAAAGTATTTGGCTAAAAACAAGAAAGTCTACTGCGCGTTCGTAGATCTAGAAAAGGCCTATGATAGAGTGGTGAGGAATGAATTGTGGTCAGCATTGTCCGTGAACGGTGTGAGCAGTATCCTCATACGAGCAATGCAATCTCTTTATAGGGATTCTAGTGCTTGTGTAAGGATAAACGGGGCATACACTGAATGGTTTAATATCGAAAAAGGTGTTAAACAGGGATGTGTAGCGTCACCGTGGCTGTTTAATCTGTTCATGGACAATTGTTTGACAGATTTAAAAGAGAATGAAAGTGGGTTGAGAATGAATGAGTTACTCGTCAAATGTTTTCTCTATGCTGATGACCAAGTATTACTTGCGTCTTCGGCCGAGGAGTTGCAGGAGATGGTAACTGCTATGAGTGGAGCTTTTGTTAGAAAGGGAATGAAGATGAATGTAAGGAAGACGAAAGTGATGGTGTTTGAAAAAGATGAGGCAGTGACAGACTGCAATATCGTGATTGAAGATGAACAAATTGAACAGGTGAAAGAGTTTGTGTATCTGGGTTCAAAGTTTACAAGAGATGAAAAGTGTGAGAGTGATATCGAAAGAAGAGTGAATGCAGGAAACATGGTGAATGGAGCTTTGCACTCCTTTATGAGCAGTCGGAAGGTGTCTAACAAGGCTCGTTTGGCTGTGCATGAGGGGGTGTTGGTTCCGACACTCATGTACGGAAGTGAAACTTGGGTATGGCAGAAGAAACATGAAAGCAGAATAAATGCAGTGGAGATGAGAGCATTAAGAAGTATGATAGGAGTTAAACTGAGAGACAGGCTAAGAAATAGTGAGGTAAGGAAACGTTGTGGTCTGAAAGAAGATGTAGTGACAAAAATTGAGAAAGGTATGCTGAGATGGTTTGGCCATGTCGAGAGAATGAATGAAGAACGATTGACGAAAAAAGTGTATAAGGCGAGTGTGAATGAAAGTGTTGGAAGGGGTAGACCTAGGCGGACATTTCTAGACCAAATCAGGGACGTCTTGAAAAAAGGCCAGGTCAAGAGTACCCTAAACCGTAGAGCATGTATGAAGGGAATAATGAAAGTGGACGAAGCAAAACAAGTATGTAAGGATCGTAGCAAGTGGAAAGAACTGGTCTCTGCCTACCCCTACGGGAAAGAGGCGTGATTATATGTATGTATGTATTTCTTTCTCGCACGACTTCTTTGTGGAATCGATTACCATCAGCGATTTTTCCGACCTTGAAAAAAAGACCCTACTCCTTTTTAAAAGGCAGGCAACGCATCTGCAATTCCCTCTCTGGTGTTGCAATTGTTCATGGGCGGCGGTAGTCACTTACCATCAGGTGAGCCGCATGCTCGTTTGCCCCCTCTCCTATAAAAAAAAGTGACCTCTCCAACTTAATGTTTAGGTTCAGTGTGCCTCTCACCATTCGGTGATCGCTGCCGGTTTTCACCCTCGCGATTACTGAGACATCACATCACTGAATCGTCTGGTCGTCATAATGAAGTCAATCTCATTTTTTGTCGAACCGT
Source organism: Parnassius mnemosyne (assembly GCA_963668995.1). NCBI lineage: Eukaryota > Metazoa > Arthropoda > Insecta > Lepidoptera > Papilionidae > Parnassius > Parnassius mnemosyne. The sequence goes on along the minus strand of CAVLGL010000126.1, from coordinate 9,823,435 downwards.
CTTTTTCATTCAAGTCTTCTTCTTCATTTGGTATTTGTTTGTAAATGTTCAATTCAAAATTAATAAAATTATTTCATTTTTGCGCAAAAATTACATATTATACGACAAGCTTTTATATTATATTTTTTTAGGTTAGGGTGACAAACGAGCACTCAGTCCACCTGATAGTAAGTGGTTACTGTGACCCATAGATATCTACATCTAACCTCAATAAAGACTCAAGATGCAGATGCGTTGTCACCCGTGAGGACTAAGATGGAATGCCTCTTTGCCAGTAAAAAGGGTCTCCTGTTCTCTACACTCACCGTACGAAACACAGCAGCGTTAAGCTGCTATTTTACGCTGGTTTTCTTTGAGAGCGTGGTCCTTCCCCGGTCGAGCCGACCCAATCGTGCTACAACTATACTACTAATATAGCTGTAGCATGGCTCTACCATGTAAAAATATCAATTTATCACAATACACAATATAAATTGTGTATTGTAATAAATTGATAGGTTTAATTTAATTTAAAGCTTTTTTCTTCTTTTGAGCATTAAAATGAGCTTGTTTTTAAAATGTTTTTTTACTATTATTTACTTTTAACCATTCAAACACTATTAAATATATCTTATTAACTTAAGAAATCAACAATGTCAAACAGCGATGATATTGAAATGCTGGGACATGTAGACCGCGCTGAACTCTTCATATATAACGTATATCAAAACAAATACATAGGCTGCACTAAAACTATCGGGAATGGAAAACAAAAACAGTGTGTTGATCGGATGATTTCTGCATTTTGTGATGAAGCCCCAAAACCACAATTTATCGCTGGTTTGCTGAACTTCAACGTGGACGTGTCAAGCTCAGTGATGATCCCCGTCAAGGTCGTTCAAAAACTGCAGTCAGCCAAGAAAACGTTGATGCTGTGCGTAAGCTGATTGAGGAAGATCGACATGTGACATACCGCGAAATTCAGGCAACTGTAGACATTGGCATGAGTCAAATACAAATAATCTTGCATGAACAATTAGGTGTAAAAAAGTTGTTTTCCCGATGGATACCGCATTCGCTCTGTGAAGAGCAAAAAGCGGCTCGCGTTACTTGGTGCGTCAGAACGTGTCAAGCTCAGTGATGTACCCGTCAAGGTCGTCCTAAAACTGCAGTCACCCAAGAAAACGTTGACGCTGTGCGTAAGCTGATTGAGGAAGATCGACATGTGGCATACCGCGAAATTCAGGCAACTTTAGACATTGGCATAAGTCAAATACAAATAATCTTGCATGAACAATTAGGTGTAAAAAAGTTGTTTTCTCGATGGATACCGCATTCGCTCTGTGAAGATCAAAAAGCGACTCGCGTTACTTGGTGCGCCAGAACTCTCGAAAGATTCCACACAGGATCCTCAAATGCTGTATACATCATCGTATCAGGTGACGAATCCTGGATATATGCGTACGAACTCGAAACAAAAAAACCAGTGATGAGTTTGGGTGTTCGAAAATGAGTTAAAGCCAACAAAAATTGTTCGTTCACGGAGTGTTGCAAAAAAAATGGTGGCCACGTTTGTCTCCAAAACCGGCCATGTTACGACTAGTCCTCTTGAGGGGCAAAGAACGGTTAATTCAGAATGGTATGCTAGCATTTGTTTGCCACAGGTCGTTTCTTAACTCCGTAAAGAGAACTGCAACCGCCGCATCATCCTCCATCACGACAATGCGAGTTCTCACACCGCACACAGAACAAAAGCGTTTTTAGAGCAAGAAAACATAGAATTATTAGACCATCCGCCGTACAGCCCCGACCTTAGCCCTAATGATTTATATACTTTCCCTAAAATAAAGAATAAATTGCGTGGACAGAGATTTTCATCACCTGAAGAAGCTGTGACGCCTACAAAACGGCCATTTTGGAGACCCCAACTTCCGAAAGGAATGGTTGCTTCAATGACTGGTTCCATCGTATGGAAAAATGTGTCAAATTTCGCGGAGAATACTTCGAAAAGCATTAAATACATGTTTAAATAGTGATGTTGTGTCACTTCCTTGATTCCCGAAATTTTATGTGCCGCCCTCGTACGTCCGAGATGGCCTCGTGACGCCATGTTGCCACATTGCGGTGTTGCTTCTGAATAGGTACCCTATTCTCATTTGTACCGTTTTGTTTATGTTATAGTGACCGCCGTAAAGCCACCTATGTTTAGAAGAGAGACCAATACGATAAAACCATTAATTTCTAAGCGCGAAGTGTACATATTATAATATATTTTATTATTTATTTATTTAAACTTCATTGCACAAAAATGTGCAAAGGTGGACTTAGCGCCTTAAGACATTTTCTACCAGTCAACATATATGTAGGTAAGAAAATAACATAGTAAACATATTTAAAAGCTTAAAATATATATTTTCGTATAAATATTAACTGACAATGGTTTTCAAACTCTGCTCCAAATACTCAATCAATATTTAATCTATATTAACGTAAATATATGACAGATAATATCTTTTAAATTTGTTCGTGCATATTAATTTCGTATGTTATGTTAATTGCATTAGTAATAAAATTCAAACTAAAACTTATCATTCCAAAGTCTTGATGCTCTCTTTCAATAAGCAAACTCTATTTATGTTATTTAGATATATTTAAATCCTTCCGTACAAAATTAATGAAGATTAAATGAAAAACCGTAACGTCAAGTTGTACTTTAATTATATTTTGAAGGTTCTAGGTTAAAGCTTAAATATGGAAAACAATTTAGTCTTCACAAGCGGTATTACATATGGTATAACAAAAGTGATCTTAAATGTTGTGGTGTTAGGCGTTTATAGTATCAATGTTAATAGAAGTCATCACATTGAAATTTATTACATTAAATATGTAAAAGTTAATGAGCATAGATCCGTGTAAAAATAAAATTATATAATTAGTTAGAAAAGCTTCGTTGGTCTAGCGGTTTGTAAAAGCGTGACTGCTGTTCATGAGGTCCCGGGTTCGAATCCCGGGTCGAGCCAGAAAAATTACTTATTGAGCTTTTCCATCAAGAAGTTCTCAGTAGCTGGCTGGAGTCAAAAAGTTGGAGGTGTCTGACCCCCGTCCCTCGGAAAAGTACGTAAAGCCGTTGGTCCTGCGCCTGATCTCTCTCCGGTTGTGTCGGTTTACCGTCTCATCGGACTATGAGAGTGAGAGAATAGAGAGTGCACCAGTGCTTACGCATACACTTGGGCACTATAATCCTGTCTGCGCCGATGGCTAGTCTCCGTAGAGGCCGGCCGCCGTGACCGAAATTTGGTCTGGAGAACATTATTATTACTTTGAAAAGCACTTTCCTTCCTCCCTAAATGGCGTGCAATATCAATGCCACAACTAAACCTAACACTTGGAAACATACACTATGGTCAATAACACGATACGAGTTAGCGTTAGATAACCTTAACAATATTTTTATTTTTTTTTACATATATCGAAACGCATGCTAACGTAGTTTACAAACCTCAAACATTCTGCGCCCTATCAATGGTCACTCTTTATCAGTATAGCTGTCCGTCGGAATAATTTACGGCCGACGGCCGGTCGTAATTTGGACAAATTATAACGGGTGCGAAGGGAAATTACGTTGGTGCGAACCTCAACCGGCCGAAAAATTAGACCCGACATGGTACGCTTTCAATCACTCACCCTCCGCTTCTTTTAAGCGAGTTTAGTAAACCTTTGTTTTGCGTAATTAAACTCCTGAATTGTGTGAAAAATATAGATGAGACAGAGGGTATTCTTCACATAAATAAGGACAATAAAAATGTTTAAGTTACATTATGTCGAAAAGTGAAGGGCTTTTTGCCCCAGGTATAGAGTATAAGGTAATGTTCTGGTTTTTTTTAATAGGATAAGGGTGACAAACGAGCACACAGTCCACCTAATGGTAAGTGGTTGCTGTGGCCCATAGACATCTACATTTATCCTCGATTACGACCCATTCGTGTTACAACTATACCAGAAATATAGCTGTAGCATGGCTCTACCACGTATGAAGTTACCACGTATATGTTATATACTTTTTCAACTCAAGTTTTAATTAATACTGTTCAGCACTTTCTGAACGATTGGACGATGAACATTAAAACATAAATATGCATGCACATTCATAACATTAATACGACACTAGATAATATTTCAAAAAAAAATAACATTTACTTTAAAATATTTACTGAAGTTAACTTTCTTTTAAATATTTGAATAAAAATAATTTTATGGATTTTATCGCGGTTATCTTAAACTTTTTAATTCCCGTCGTTTCGGACACTTTACAGCCCATGCTCACAGGGGAACTGAAGTGTTTGACGTCCTAATCAATCTTGAAACCTTGCAGTGGTATCTCAGGTTTGGATTTGATTTTATTAATTTTGGGATCTCCAGCAAAGGCCAAGCCATCTTCTCTACAGAAATGTGAATTTTTTTTTTATATATAAATCGCCTCGCGCAGCATCCTTGGTCGGAATTGATGTGCTTTTACGAGGATTTGCAGTATACCAAATATGATATAATGGCAATGACGATCCTGAACATGTTCACAGGCTGCAAAGTTCTCGTAGCGTCGTTGCTCCCTGTCAGCTGTATGTTCTTTACGTGGGTTTTAATCGATCTTTATATTTAATCCAGGTAACAGAGAACACATTCACAATCAAGGTTGTACATTCCTCCTGCATCTCCCAGAGGTTAATTTGTACATGACTGATGATAATCCTGACTTAACTTCGTTAGCTGCTTACATTATTTTTTTATTCATTTTTTTGTTCTCATTTATGTGTTCGTTGATTTTATAATGAATAAAATAGAAAAAAAAAACAGCTTTTCAGTATCACACAATTAACTAAAGTAGACGTCAAGGTCATTCACATTCATCAGGTGACAAGCTCTTTCTGTAATGGTGGATTTGTGATCGAATCACCAAAGAGTCGCAGCTCTGTTATGTTGTTCCGCCATGTTGGTGTAGATATTTTACTGCCACTGCTAGTACCCCTTATAGCTAAAGTTAAATACACTTTCCCATTATCAATCATTAAATAATAAATATGTATCCGAAATACTGTGAGCCTGTGATTATAATACTTACGCGAAAATATGCCAAATTTAAAATAGCAGCGTAATGCTGCTGGGTTTTGTATGGTGAGGGTGGACAGCTGGAGCACCTGTTTACTGAAGACGAAGCATTTCATCTTAGTTCTCAGAAACAAGCCACCTACATTTTGATTACTAATTAAGGATGGATGTAGATGCATTGTGTGCTCGTTTGTTAATCTTATTCTATAAGCACCCGTATTAAAATATGCCTACTATTAGCAGATAGTAACAAATAGCTGCGATGTGAAATCTACGTCACTGGATAGCGTGTTCTACATTTATCATTTTATTTTGAAGATATAATCTAGGTTTTCTTTATATAGACTCACCGTGTAAAAAATACGCGATAAAATCCACAGAAGTTGTTTTATAAAACAAAGTGTGAAAATTTATAATCTCCTTTCATTTTATTAGAAAATTAGAAAAGTTTCACAAAATTTATTCTAAAAATATTTATTTTTCTTTAGTCGACCGCAAAATCTGTTTCGATTAAAAACCGCGTCGAAAACACGCGAGCCTAACGGGTCGCTGTTGTAATGCGCGGTTTTGTTCACGTTTATTATGAAAGCTTTTAAAGGAAAATATTACTTTTAATAAGCGAGTATATTCGTCTCCGTTTTTCACGTTGAAAACGAAAATTAAAACAGAAATATTGCCTTCAAATCCTTCCTAAAAGGAAAGGGTCTATTTCCAGCAATGAGCTTAAACATGATGATGATGAAGAATATGATAATATCATATTTTCTTAACTTTTGGTTTAGAATTTATGGTAATGATACATTATAAGAAAGTCTAAATATGAATATATTTAGTTATTTAGTTATATTTTAGTTATTTCTACGTTTAAAGGTTACAGTAGTATAGTCGTACTTTCTCTCTCTACTGTTTATTTTTTACTTTTTATTCTTGATAATTTTAAATTAAATTTGGCATTTTCAACCGACTTCAAAAAGTAGGAGGTACTCAATTAGACTGTATGTTTTTTATGTTTGTAACTTCTTATATTTTTTCTCGGTAAACCGGTTTCGATGATTCTTTTTTTATTTAAAAGCTGGTCCCATGTGAATTTGATCATGGTCTGACCAGTAGTTTTGGAGTTATTCTTAATAATTTATATTAAAGCCGGTTGTACAAAATTTCTAATTTTACCACTTGTCTCAGTCTGATAAATTCCCTTATTGAACATCCTAAATGCAATTTTCTGTAGGTGGCATTAGGATAGAAAGACACAACTCAGAGCCATTTCACATACTAGCCAAAACAGATTCTTCTGAAGATATATATTAATTCCGATATCGTGAGGTCTACACTCTATGCTATTAAGAACATGTTATCATGTACAATCGAGTCTACCTCAGAGCACTCTATTGTTGCTCTTCTCTCACAAAACTCAAGACCAATTACTGTTGACGGCCGTGCTGCGAATACAAATACCCATGTGATGGCGGCGTATGATAATCCAAAGAGGCGATAATGGGAAAAGTCACAAAAACCTGTGGCTTCCGAGTGATTGTAGTAGGATTTTCGTCGATAAGTCCATATGGATAGTTACAATCCTATTAACGAGCAGCAGTGCGCGCCATGCTCTGTTTCCGGTCTAAAGGATATACTCGTAGACAGGCAGTTGAATTGCAGAATGTGCGGCATTCTATCTTAGTCCTCGGAGGCGACAGCACTGTAACCTTCTTTTTTAAAGATGGCTGCAGGTTTCCATAGTCTGCTGCAGCCACTTACCATCAGGTGGACTGTAAATGGATGATTGGCGGTTCACCACTGTGCGATTTAGAAGATGTTTTCTTCCTCGCACAAGTTCCTTGTGGAATCGATTACCACCAGCGATTTTTTTGGACCGATACGACTTAGAGACCTTCAAGAAAAGAGCCTACTCCTTTTTAAAAGGCCGGCAACGCATCTGCGATTCCCCTGGTTCCTCTGGTGTTGCAGTTGTTCATGGGTGGCGGTAGTCACTTACCATCAGGTGAGCCGCATGCTCGTTTGCCCCCTCTTCTATAAAAAAAAATTCGTTTGTCACTTCAGTTTTATAAAAAAAGTTGCGGAATATGAGGAGAAAGTCGGGGCTTTTATTATTTTATACACTTTATTAGCACTGACTTCAGCTACTATAAAGTTGAAATAATTATTTGTTTTTTCTTAGCTCTTTTGAGTCGGCTTTTACTTTTTATTAAACGTTTATTTTTTAATATAAACTTAATTTTTAGCTCTTTTGTCTGCAGAAGATATCAAAATCAAATATTAATTTATTGAAAGACCTTATCAAAATATCTAAGGAATATCAAAATCATGCTTTAATTATTCTGTATCCTTTAACTTAGCTCCAATTTCATTGGTTGATAAATTATTTTTTTCTTTCTTCGCAGACGGGTTTAAATTTTTTATTAAAGTACTGTGTAGAGTACTGTTTTTTATAGCTATGGAGTGACAAACGAACACACAGTTCACCTGATGGTAAATGGTTGCTGAGGCCCATATACATCTACATATATCGTCGCTTACGAATCAAAATGCAGATGCGCTATCAGCCGTGGAGAATAAGATAGAATGCCTCTTAAACCATACGATACATAGCAACATTAAGATGATATTTTACGCTGGTATTCTGTGGGAGCGTGGTCCTTCCCCGATCGAGCCGACCCATTCGTGCAACAACTATACTATAAATATAGCTGCAGCTTGGCTCCACCACGTAAAACTTACATCGTATATACTTTCATATGCATTTAGTAAAAAGCTGTTATTTTAACATTACAAACAAACACTTCAATTGTATATATTTGTATAGATATAGATGTATATATTAACGTTTTAATTACTGAACAGATTACATATTTAAAAGAGTACAATCGAATATCTAATAGCGAAAAAATCTGCCCACTCATGGCGAGTGTGGAATATGATGTTTCAGAATCATCAATCAACCTTGTCAGCGCGCCCTGTTGCTGCCACTTTTGCTCGTTTTATTGTCAACCGGTCGTTGACGAATGTGTTATTCATCGGTATAGGAGTCTGTTGATGACATAACTAATAAATTGAGAATAAAAAGGGTACTGCAATGAAGTATATAGCTATGTGGTGGCGGTGTGTTATTTTCATCCCTTGGAAGGCAAAGGATTAAAATTTTAAGGCCTCCTCTTTTGAAAGAATCATCTCTCATCTTTATAAAGAAAAAAAATTCCAAATCACTTCAATCGTCTGTCTGTAATTGGTGAACACAAAAAAGATTTCGACGAATTGAGAATCTCCTCCTTTTTTGAAGTCGTTTGAAAAATGTCTTTTTTTATATTTGATACTGACTAAAAGGTTATAATAATGCTGATACCAGACTGAATTTCGGTCACAGCGGCCAGTTTCAACGGAGACTATCTATCTACGTAGGACATGATTATGACGCTAAAGTATTCGCGCAAGCACAGGTGCGCTCTCTCTTCCCTAACTCCATAGTCCAATGGGACGGTTACCCGGCACAATCGGAGAGAGATAAGGTGCAAGACCAACGACTTTTATATTTTCCAAGGCACGGGATTGAAACACCGCCAACGAGAATTTCTTGAGAGAAAACCCCAATAACTCATTTTTTGGCCCGGCCCGGGATTTGAACCCGCGATCAGCAATCGCGTTTACGACGACTAGATCAACGAATCAGTTAACAAGAAATTATATAATGTGTTATTTTATAAATATTTAAAATTCATCTCAAAGATGACACAAAATAGAACAATAAAAATTAATCCCTATTTCTATCAGAATTGTCTGAACAAAAAGCTATACGGAACATAATAAATTCGTAACTATTTACGCTTTCGTGGCTTACTCAACTAAAAGTACACCAGTATATACATTCTTCGTATATTCCAGACTTGATTAGCAAAAGTATTTATAAACAGTAGTTTTATCAGTTCAGCAGTCCTGCAACAAATATTTTGTTGCTGATTTACTTCGGTTTCATTCGTAACTAACGAGGAGGGAGACCTTTATAAATTTACCGATTCTCAGTTTACCCGTGTTCGATATCAAGTTCTATCGGTGCAGGGTGCACTTCAAAGCGTCTGGTTGCTAGGCAACAACGAGTACGCGAACATATCGGGTGAGCTGGCGGGCAGATCGTGAACTCTGTTTTATAGTAAACAATTGCATTGTGTGCGAACGTAAAATCAATCAATGGTGGCAAATATCTTTCAGTTATTTTGATCGCTGTACGAATTCGCTTAATTAAAATGGAACGTGTCGTGGATATTTTTAATTAAGGTTGTTTTGTTAACCCTTAATTAGGCGCATGAAGAAAATCACATAATTAGTCGCATGGGGTCTCTAGTGACCCCAAAATAGTAGTTGAAAATCTGGAAAAGATTGTTAGAAATAAATAAAAAAGTATGTATTGTCAAAAATATTAAAATTCTTTATTATAATTATTTTTAAGTGACTAAAACATGGCTAAGACTTTAAACAATAAAAAAAATAAAAAAAGTTCTAATCTCTGTTTAAACTACAAATTTTTAGCGTAGCTTACATCCACGTTAAAAAAATAGTCCTATTCATCAACAGATTCTTTTTTTCTGCATCCAGTAGTTAGTATACTCTAAAGTTTTATTGACAAATAAATTTACCACACTTATTTCATTTTCATATTTTTTGTTTAAGTACTACAAGCTGTTGAATGCTACCTTCTTGGTGATCTTGTACAAGTGCTACCGCTAATTTATTCAAAAAATCTGCCTTATATGTGTGTTAGTCTTATCAGTGTTCAACATTACTGATAACATTATCAGAACCAGCAACATTTTGCTCATCGTCGGACACATCTGCCAGCCATTGCAGTATCTGTCTTACGCCAGTCATCTCAGAAGTGCATACTAAAAAAAAACAAAATGAATAAAAATAAAGACAAAAATAGGTAAAGTGAATATACACTATAACAATACACAAATACTAATAAAAATTTTCAACAGTGGTAGAGCCACGCGGCAGCTTTTGCTGTCGCACGGATGGGCCGGCTCGAACCGGGGTGGTACCACGACCTCACAGAAAACCAGCGTGAAGTAGAGGTTTACCTCTGCGTTTCGCTTAGTGAGTGCAGGTGGCCGGAGGCCCTTTTTACTGGAAATGAGGCATTCCATCTTAGTCCTCACGGGTGACAACGCATCTACATTTTGTTTTGTAATAGAGGATAGATGTAGATGTCTATGGGCTGCAGCAACCACTTACCATCAGGTGGACTGTGTGCTCGTTTGTCACCCTTATCCTATAAAAAAAAACAATAACCACATAGGAACTAAGTAAAAATGCAAAAATTTAAACTTACCTCCGCCAATAAATGTTACGTAAGTGGTCGCATGGGATCAGCACCCAAGAGAGTAGAGGCTTGTGCGTACGAGTTGATATTCTGGTTGCGACTAATAGGCGTACCCCGCGGGGAGTTACGAAGCTAAAAAGAGCACAATTGCGCTCCAAATATTCGGTCTACCTCAGAAATACCTACCTGCAATAGAAATTGTCTTGACCCCATGCGCCTAATTATGGGTTAAAGGTGTAGAAATTCCCCTAACAAAAAGAAAAAGACAAGGCCGAAAAAAGTCAGATTTGATCACTACTGCTACTACTGCTACTACTGCTACAGTCCCTATAGGTCTCCCCTCAAGATTGCCACAAAGTGTGGTCTTAAGCCAAGTGCATCTATCGACTACGTGTTACATCGGGTTGTCACTCCATCACGTGGGGGGTCTCACTCGAGAACATTTCTTTCTCTACGGTAGTCGGTCCTTCGAGCTATATGGCTGGTCCATTACCACTTTAGGTTACTGACCCGTTGGGTTATGTCAGTTAATCCTAGTTTGTACACATATTTTATTATTTTCTTAAACAAAGCGTGCGTGTAATTAAGGTCTGATATATTGAAGGCCAAAATTATTTTAATTAAATATTTCGTAAATTATAGCAAATTCTAAAAAAATCCTCAATCAAAGCACACTATTACTTGTTAGTTATTTTATTATATCTAATTTTAGTGTTTTGAATCTGCATCAGATTATATATTAACGTGGTATAGCCGTGTTGCAGCTATATTAATAGTATAGTTGTAGCACGAATGGGTTGGCTCGGCCAAGGAAGAACCACGCTCTCACAGAATAGCAGCTTAACACTGTTGTGTTTGGTATGGTGAGTGTAGACAACCAACTTTTTACTAGAAAAGAGGCATTCCATCTTAGTCCTCACGCATCTGCATTTTGATTCGTAATCGAAGATAGATGTAGATTTCTTTGGTCCACAGCAACCACTTACCATCAGGTGGACTGTGTGCTCGGTTGTCATCCTTATCCTATAAAAAAAGAAAGCGTGCATGTAATTCAGGTATGATTGATATAGACAGACAAAATTAATTTGATTAGTTATCTCTTAAATTATAGCAAAATTCCGAAAAATTCTCAATTAAAGCACACTATTACTTGTTAGTGATTTTATTATATCTAATTTTAATGGTCATTACCAGCGCCTTATTGAGAATAGATCAAACACAGCCCAAAAGTAGATGTAACATTGTATTTTCTTTTCTATCGAAGGAATATTATTCCATTATCCCTTAGTGTTTCGAAATAAAATGTCGGCCTACGTATTTTAAAAACAAGAACACGTAGAATAATGACAAATTATCTTTAAATATTATTGGCTTTAGTTTTCAACTTGATTTACTATTAATGCAAAATTCAATTTTACTTTGCGTGACTTTGCTTTGTGCGCAGCCTTAACTTTATGCTTTTAATAATTGATCATTTGTAAAGTAATGTACTACTACGCTGCTAAAAGAGCAATCGGATAGAATGCACTAAAACTCTTCTTTTGTATAGAGTCAGTATGAGTAGGTAACACACTCAAACCTATTCCTCCTGCCAAGCAGTACTATATTCACCGGCTAGTGACAACTTACAACATAGAGGTGACTGCGCATTAGTAGATTTCTTTAATTGAAGTTAGTGACAGCTGTCTTAGCACTAAAATAACCACTAATCATTAAAAATATTTCAAATCAAGGAAGCTGTAGCTTTTGCTCAGTATACCGTTACTAAAGATGCGCACATCGGTTACAGTTGTGCGTAACTCTAACACGACTAGTTTTTCTTTTATAGGATAAGGGTGACAAACTAGCACATAGTTCACCTGATGGTAAGTGATTACTGCGGCCCATAGACATCTACATCTATCCTCTATTACAAATCAAAATGCAGATGCGTTGTCACCCGTGAGGACTAAGATGGAATGCCTCATGTCCAGTAAAAAAGGGTCTCCGGCTCTCTACACTCACCATACGAAACACAGCAGTATTAAGTCGCTATTTTACGCTGGTATTCTGCGAGAGCGTGGTTCTTCCCCGGTCGAACCGACCCATTCATGCTACAACTATGCTACTGATATAGCTGCAGCATGGCTCTATCACGTACTAAATTATAAATTGCAATGTAATTGTATACATTATAAATGAAATTATTTGAAAAAAATATATCGAAATTATTATTTGTATTATGTAGGACAATAAAAATATCGTGAAGTTTCATGAAATAAGATAAATAAATATGTAAATAAAATCTCATCATTCCATTTTCATTCATGGTATATTAAATTATATTATATTTAATTAACAACATAAATAATTATAAAATCTATACTAATATAATAAAGCGGAAGAGTTTTTTGTTTTTTTGTTTGTTTAAACACGCTAATCTCTGGAACTACCAGTCCGATTTGAAAAATTATTTTTGTATATTATAGCCAGATTCATGTGGAATAGTATAGGCTATCTAGCATTAAGCTATATTACTCAGCTAGCCTTAAATATGGATATAAAATTATTTTTGTATATTATAGCCAGATTCATGTGGAATAGTATAGGCTATCTAGCATTAAGCTATATTACTCAGCTAGCCTTAAATATGGATATTTGTTAAGCAAGTCAGAAGAAAAAGCACTCGCGAAATGATTTATCCGCGTACGCTGGTGTTATCGTTAGGGATTTGTAAATATAATGTTCTAGAAAAATATAGATCTTTACTCCGTCTAAAAAAAGTCCGCGATACCATATATCTATTTCTTATACATGAGCCATAAATAGGTATTTTGTGACAAAAAAATGTTGAAAATTTAAAAGTGATTTATGAGCGTTATTATTAGGCATGGCCTATTTATCCTTACGAACAAAAATTACTACATCATCAAGACAATTTTATGAAGATAAACTTTGTTCTTTATACCATGTTATTTGGACGCATAGTTTAAGAGATAATGTAAAATTAAAATAATTCAATACTTGGCTGGGCGCGTGAACAACGCATAAACTCTAGCCGCCCGGTGAGAACGTGGGGGGAGGGAGGACGCTCAACCAGGAGGGGGAGGGAAAGTGGATAAAACTTACCTTCACTCACCATCATACATAATATGCCGACAGATAAAAGTACTCCATTAATTATGCCAATTTTTCCATCCATTGCTATCAAATAAAATATTTAATTGCAATTATAAAATGCTTAAACTAGGTCATGTCGCGCACCACCGACACGTGATGACGCGGGTGAAACCGCGGGGCACAGCTAGTCAATTATAAAACAAAACAATATAAGCAAGACATTGCTTTAATTTTACTTGAACATTTTATAATATTTTTTAAATGTCTGTTATTAGGTTTCGTTTACTCTGTAGCTTCTTAGAGTATATCTGTCATTCTATCTGCCTGGTAATGACAAAAGCTAAAGATTACAAGACTTTGGATGCTTCCAGCCCCTAGTATTGTTTTTTAATACTTATGAATAAAGGATAATTATGTGACACTCATATTTAAATGAAGAAAAAAATAGTTCTCTTATGATATTATTGATCATTATTGTAGTGGAGGCTTTAGAGTTAGAAGGTCATCATAACCCAACATCGTTCAAATAGGTCAAAATCTACGTTCTGACCCGTACAAGTAGACTTCACTTAATGTCATTAAAACCTAATAGATGCAGGACTCTCTCGTTTAATATTTAAGGTGCATTACCAATCCGATTACGGCTTATTGCAGTAAATCCGCCTGCACCAATATTACATAATAATATTAACGATATATTTTAAATAGGTTTATTTATCGATTTATTATCGAAGTTAAGAATCAGAAAATTCCTGGAAAAAGGTATTTGCTACAGAGCTGTTTCTAAGATCATAACATGGTTGAAAAATTGCGAACACTTGAAAAATATTTGCCTTTTATTTCTATAAGTTGTGTAAGATCAATAGAAAATAAATAACAAATTTTTTGAAAAAATTTTTGGCTTTCTTGGTAGTTGATTTTAGGGCGGTGGTATTTTCTGAACATGTAGTAAATTAAATAGGTCTCTAAAAATATATTTTAAAACCTATGTTGAATTTAAAAGTATCTATTTGAAGATATATCTACCAAAATGTGCAAGATTTATGATAATAAATATTAATAGTTACTCTCAAAGGACACACGTTTATGCCTAATCTTTGTTCGGTAAGCGAAACACTGACAGCGCGGTGATCGCGAGTGTATGCATTATTCATTGACGCGTCGCAACCACTGGCGTCCACGACAGCTGAGATTTGTAGCATCTGCCGCTACTTGGGTTAGCAATGTATGGACCATTTATACCATCTGCTGTTAAAAGAGCAATGTATATTCTAACGTTTTACTATGTTAACGTACGCGGGAGACAGTATCAACAGATATCACAATGGGATTGATTATGAATAGAATTATTCTTTGGATACTATACTAATGACTAAGTTTACATTTTTTTATTTTTATATAAACATTACTCAAAAACTATGCTTTTCTCCAATATCATGAAGACAGTTTACAAACATAAATTACACAAAGCATAATTATTTGTAGGATACAGAAATATTTGTTCCGTGCGGGATTCGAACCCGCGGCCCCGGCGCTGCAACTCAATGCCAAGCCACTGTGCCGTGGAGCCGCCAAAAGTGTGAATTAAATACTTCAAATAATATGAAGTATTGTAAGAGTCAGAAATGTCTTAGTAAAACGACTCAATTAACAATAATATATTTTAGGAAATAAAAAAGCTTGTTTCATAAATACTGCAAAATCCACCCCTAAAGTGAAAACCAGTAAGTTTAAAATTACTATGTTTTGTTTAAAAAATGTATTAAAAGAGAGTATGCAAAGCAAATGCTTATTTTCCATCTTTTCCAGTATATTCCCAAGCGCACGCCAATCATAATATATGAGATATAAGTTCTACGCAGTCGACCAGTGACAATAGGACGTATATTTAATTCCTTTTCATATTGCAATTTATATTATAAAATTTTCTCAAAACTAGAAAATTTAATGTTAGAGTATTGCCTATATGAGCTGGTGTTTCAAAATGCCGTCTAGCGTTTTTGGACTCAATGGAAAGTCGTGCCGAGAAGCTTATAGCGACAACAATATACGTATCGAGCACAGGCGCAATACACAAAGTAGCCAGCCTTTCCGTGTTTTACAGGATATATTTCGGAGAGTGCGCGTAGAAATTGCATGATATTGGTAATTCAAATAATAAAATAATTCAAATTACTTATTCAAATCAAAATACTAATATTCTTTTTGTTGTCAACATACCACGCATTTGAACCATGGATCACTAATAAAAAAACTACATACACAATCAGTGATAAAAAATGTCCTTACCGAAAGAGCGCCCACTCGAACATTTGGGTGCGCTTTTAATTTGTACTTAACTTTGTGAATACAACTTTAGGCAATGCATTTAAGGTTGAATTTACATTAATGTATATTTATTTCAATTAGATTTACGTCAAAACAATTTGCGACAGTTTTTAGAGGACTTGTGGAGTTTTTAGAGGACTGGGATTGTGGATCTAGTTTTTTAATAGTGATCGATGATTCGAACAAAAGGTTTACTTTATCGTTAATGATGATACAACAAAGGAGTGGAATAGTTTTCTAGCATCTGTCTTTCCATCCGCCGCCGTCAAGCTAAGTCAGTGCGACTTACCATCTTCGGTTGCATATCATCAAATGTGAGCTATCATACTTGATGGTAATGCAGCCTACTACTGCTAATATTACTAGGTACTAGGTGGCTACTAAGTCAAACACTGACTTACAATAGTTAAAAATTCATTCTTGAGAGGTTGCTCTCAAGAATCAAAAGAGGCCTTTGCCTAACAAAACGTTTACAGGCCGTGACTTTTTACTTTCATACTAAGCTTAATATTGTTGTACTTTAGCGATACGTAATTCATAAAATTTTGTTAATAAATGCTACCTATTATAATGTTGCAAAACCTTAATGTAAAAAAATTCTCTCAGAAGAAGCCTGTACCAAAAAGTGGAACGGAGGCTGTGACTTTTTTACTTTTATTCTAAGCTTAATATTATTATATTATATACTAGCTGTGCCCGTGGCGTAGCTCGCTTATATAGGTTTTACTTAAAGAATTTGACGTTTAGGTAAGAGAATATTAAAAGATTTATATCATTACTGTATGAATAAGTGGCACCAAAATAAATCGTTATGCTCAAAGTTCTGAGTCGTTTGTGATAGAACTTCTGTGTAAACGACGTTAGAATTAGACAGCCGGCGCGTACAGAAAAATGTTACGGGAGCTATTAACGCGGGAAAAAGCTACATAGAGTTGGCCATGTGCAAAACAGTCAGTACTGAGGTCCACTCCTGCAACGCGTAAAGTTTGACCTTGCGCTTTATTTACGGTCATCGGTCATCGCATAACACACGCTGACTGGGAATGGGAAGTGGGAACAGAACACGCTTAGAACTGAAAGGAAAGTTATTTGATATAAGGTGGATTCTTGCTATAAAACAACATCATGACATATTGTTTTTGATGCAATTTTGCTACGTTTAGCTTGGGCGTACGTATCTTTTTTCTGATATCTGTTTTTGATGATGTTTGTGCTGTTAGCTTACACCCTACACGGCTCTTTCAGCTTGAATGAACTCGTTAACGTACAACACCATCTATTACGTTCTTCGTGGAAGACATCCTTTTTTAATTTAAGGAAAACATATTTTTTGTTTACTGTGTTTAAAGTATAAATATATTATAATCAAACGTTTTTTTATAAAAAGGAATCATTTTATTACTATTTCTGAGGTTTTATGGCGCCTTTAAACAAATCGAACCTACATTTCAAAATAATAATCAAAACTTTCGATAGAATTAACCAATTTTAATAAAACAAAGTTAATCTTTGAACTGAATGATACGCTTTATGATTTTCTAAACAATTTCTTTGAAAAAAAAGGACGTGATGCGTTCATAAACAAACAGACAGACAGACAATTCTAAAAATTATAAAAATGTACTTATTTAATGAGTTTCAGTCTCCATAATGATTTTAGTCACAAATTAATATACTATACAATGTACAGAATCAGACACAGCATGTGATTACCGCATGTATAGAGATATAAGGATAGATGGCGCTGTTAAAATCAATTCTAAAAATAAAAGAGATTAATTGACGCGATTGATACAATAAAAAAACTTAAAAGAACTTATAAATCAGGCCTACATCGTAAGCAAGAAAGAAAGTTTGATCCTCGCCGAAACCAACGAAATTGTTAATAGCTCTTTTAAAATTTGATTTACCATGTAGAGTACTCGGCGGTAAAGAATAAATGACATTGTCAATACACAGTAGAGCAGTGAGTAATTTAAAGATTAACAGCAAATATGAAAAGTCATTTACAGAAAAAAACCACAACCTGCCTTCTTGCATGACATTTGTGCAACACCACCATCTATCGATGAAATGGGTTAACTATTGTACTTTAGATTTACATAATAAGGTTAATATATTTTTTAATATATTTATTACGTTCTTTATGCAATACTTTTGTTTACTGCGTTTTAGATATAATTTCATCATTATAGAACATTATTTTACATCATTTAATTATGTTATGATTTATAATATGATATTAGTTTAAAATGTACTTGATGACTCAACAAACGCCACCATTGAACAAATTCGTACCTATACTTTGTAGCCATACTTCAGAATATTTATCATAACTTTTGATGGAATGAACTAATTTTAATGAAATAAAGACTAAATGTAACCTGAAGATACACTTTGTAAATTCTTTAACGATTCTTCTGATATAAATTGGTACTTTATACGTGATACGTTAACAAACAAACAGACAGACAGACAGACAGACAGACAGACAGAAAATTCTAAAAATGGTAGAAATGTATTTAATTACTTATTTTTAGTACCACTCAATCACTTTTATTATATAAATCTAAAATGTACAGACATCGGCTATTTACATTTTTATTATATGTATAGATTATTATATAATAGTGACTCGTAATTAATGAAAATTTGTTAATAAACGTTAAATAATATCATCGCGCAAAAGCGCAACTGGGTCATAAATTAGGCTTCGGTAGCACGGCAAAACAGAATTTCGGTGTTTTTCCGCGGCAATGTTAATGTCGAACAATGAACATTGTACGGCCAAAACATTGCGGTAGCATCATTAATCAATTATTTGACGCGAGCCTAATAAAACATTGAGCTCACCGGGTTCACGTAACTGTAATGAAATTAGGCAATTATCATCACTGATGATTATAAATTTGTTAATGGCGCGATTTGAAATTCGCGTGAATTATTTGTGTGATATTTAGTTTTTTTACTTGCCAGACGATTTTCTGCCTTTTCCGGTAGGTGACGAGATGTATCTGTTTAAAAAAAAATTTACAAATAACCTGACCACAGCAATCTATCACGTTCAGATTTTGTGATTTACTGTTTTCTTTTTTTTATTTACAGCATATAGTGTGATTTTGAATAATTTTGGTCCTTATATAATTTGTTAATAATTTGACAATAGCGCCATCTATCGGATCCTAGCCTACTTATGAACTATCGTCTTGACAAAATAAATTATTGTGTGTATAAGTTGTTCAGAAGTTACAAAATCACTAATATAGGGACCTACGATTATTATATAAATTTATTAGATACATAGATATTTTAACGAAGAAATCTACTTTGTCACAAAATAAAACTGGTTGGACGAAACTATATTAAAAAGAGTGGTAAAATTTTTAATACCAGCTTCAGAAAACTCGTATTTATTTGTACTCTAATTAATACGTTACCTTCTTACTCGCTCCTAGATCTAAACCTAAGCATAGAAGAAAGAAAACCGTAATTGCAAAATGTCACACATTTAACACTAAGTTAATACATCTGATGTAAACCTAAAAAAATAAAGTAAGAAGCTTACTTTACTTTATTAACATACTAGCTGTTCCCCGCGACTTCGTTCGCGTGTTAGTGTTTTTATGTTTCTGCGCGGAACCCTGATTATTTTTCTAAAATAAAAGTAGCCTATTTTACTCCTTATGAAGTCAGCTATCTGCCAGTAAAAGTCCCGTCAAAATCGGTCCAGCCGTTTCGGAGATTACCCGGAACAAACAGACAGACAGACAGACAGACAGACAGACAGACAAAAATTTTAAAAATTGTATTTTGGTTATAGGTATCGTATTTACTTTCATATGCATTTAGTAAAAAACTGTAATTTTGACATTACAAACAGACACTTCAATTTTATTTATTTGTATAGATTTTGAAGACCTCCCGGCATTACTTTTAATTTCTAAACTACTTCAGTTTTAACGGCTGATGATGATTGTTATGATTAACTAAGGATAAAATTTTTGAAGCTATAGTTGTATACTTTACTAATTAATTATTACAGACATTGTCAAAACTCACTTAAGTCTATTAACAGAACTATATTTCACGAATACTTATCCATCCATCATATCTCTCTCAGATCATTTTCTCGTGTATTGAATCATGTCAATAAAGTAATTAATGTAGTAACGACATCTCTCATCTTAGTCCTTTAGTAGTATATAAGAAGTGCATGTGTACTTATGTACGCACGTAGGAAGCTATACTTCTTTAGCGTAACAAAACAAAAAACTTGAGAGACAATTACCCATTGAAGTTGTCGCTTTTAGGTTTCAGTGTGCACACGCATTGTAACAACTTCATGGTGTCGTTGTGCGCGCGTGTCGTTAAAAATTCACTCACATCATTTTCCCAAACGCCCCAAAATAAAATATTTTATATATTAATTTTATATAAAACACACAATAAGCAGCTCGATAGCTCAGTAACAATTATTTGCCTCTCAACCCTCTCAGAAATGAAAAGAGGCCCAGCAACGGGACGTATATAGGCTGTAACTGTAACTGCGTGGCCGCGGGTTGGAGTCCCGCACGGAATAAGTGTTTGTAAGATCTAAAATGATTGTCCTGCTTATGGATGTTTGTTTATATCAGATTTATGTACATTATACGCTTCTACGATACTGTGGTGGAAGGTGACGTAACATTTAAAGAAAGATAGCGAAGATAACCTTCGCCTTAATCTTAGTCTATAATTACTTCGTTATTTCACTTTTTTATGACAGTGCTTGACTATAATCATTTTTTTTATAGGATCGGGTGACAAACGAGCACACAGTCCACCTGATGGTAAGTGGTTATTGTGACCCATAGACATCCACATCTATCCTCAATAAAGACTCAAGATGCAGATGCGTTGTCACCCGTGAGGACTAAGATGGAATGCCTCTTTGCCAGTAAAAAGGGTCTCCGGTTCTCTACACTCACCGTACGAAACACAGCAGCGGTAAGCTGCTATTTTACGCTGGTTTTCTGTGAGAGCGTAGTCCTTCCCCGGTCGAGCCGACCCATTCGTGCTACAACCATGATATAGCTGCAGCATGGCTCTACCACGTAGAAAATTTTGTGGTAAGCCGTGATTAAACCCTAGATAGTAAATCTCATTATCTTAGCATAACAAAGGCTTATTTACTCTTGATTTGAAGACACCTAAATTGTAATCAAATGGAAAGACAGACGTCTAAATTCTGAATATATAAATTATATAATCAAACATGCTCGTTTGCCCCTCCTCCTATAAAAAAAAAATATTGGCTTACTTGTAATATCTTCCTGTTGTTAATAAAATTCCCGATAGTAACATAAGCTATTAACTTAACCTATTGGCTAAACTCAGATGAAGAAAAGTACAAAATGTTCATACTCGTGACGGGATCCTACCGAGCGAAACGAATGCTTTTTGCTACCAAGTGTAGCAATTATTGTAAATCTTTCCAGTATACTTTCCTACTTTGGCTTACCGCCGATTCGATAACTTCGTTTTTAAATTTACGTAAGTTATGTTTCTAGGGCCAGTAGTGAAAAATCACGCCTTGTACACTATTATTTTAGGGTTTTAAGGGATATGTTGACGTGCTGCATAACTCATATCGTAAGATAGATTTGATGTTTTAGAATATATTTATTTTTTAGTGTTCTTTTATGTTACTAATGAATCTATTATCTGTATTGCTATGTCACTGATGCACTCTATTAATTTATTTTATTTATTTAATGTTTAACTTATATTTCATTTATACTGTCAATGTTAAAAAAAATCTATACTTTATTTGTACAAATTCAAAATTATATATTTGTATACATACACTAATCCAGCGAATCAGTTAGCTGCACTGACAGTTCTAAGAACCAGCAAGCGAAGTTAAGAACGACCCACCATTAGATGGAGTGAAGACCTGTTAAGAGTTGCAGGAAGTTGATGGATGCAGGTAAAGTTCAAAAACTTTATTAAACTAAGTTTGTATAAAAAGGGTTATTATAATATTAAGGAATTTATGGATCATAATAACCCCTGGAAATGAGGTGATCGCTACCAAGCTATTTCTAATTTGTTGTGTTGTTAATTTGTGTAACATCATGATTGTAAGCTGTTATTTAAAAAAAAGTCCCGCTGGGTTTCTTGCTGGTTCTTCCCAGGATAGAGGTATTTTCCGAACCAGTGGTAATCAAACAAAAGAGTGACTTTCAATAAGAATTATTTATAATCTATATTGAATAAAAAAGTTTCTGTTTCTGTTTCTGTCTCAAGACCGTGCTTGTGGCTTTCCTTAAAGGAGGCCGTATTCAACAGTGAAATTGTGACGAGTTTTAATGATGATCATGACAATGATTATACATTCATTATGTAAAACACATTTACTATGTAACATTTTTATAAAAAAGAACTTTCGCCTTTCATACTCATTTATTCCATATAAATTAATTCAGGTTAAAGCTCATGATTAAAATCAATTAACGGCACAATCCCCCTGCCTAATAAACTCCACTAAAACGAGAAGCAATCACACCGACTACCAATTATCGCCTTCGCGTCTCAGAATCAAGTCAATTGACAAACGCGCTATCGTGGCGAATGAGATTAAAATATGTACCACGCGGAGGGGATGCGAAACAAAGAAATACCCTGTAAGGGCGGGCGGGGGCACGCGATAGGCGGGCGGCAGTAACGCCGTAGCACTCGGCTCGGAAGGACGAAGTGTAATCGCCTAACAGGCGTATCGCGCGAGTTCTCGTGTCAGTTTAGTGTTGTGTTTTTTCAATTGATATTGTAAGTAGAGTATTGCTGTTCGGTGGCGGCACGTTGCGATATTTCACTGTTAGATGCCTCGATGGTTACAACGTAACGCGTCCTAATTCAATCATGCCTGATTGTACGCAGATTTCCAATGGTAAGTCCTCCGGGCTATTGCACAGCGGATGTTCAAAATTTGTAATTTACAGAATCCAGAAAAGGAATAAAAGGTTACACGGGAGACTAACTTTGATGAGGTTTTTTATAAAAGCTTTTAGATCGCTCTCATATAATTTGATTCCATAATAAATGATGTTCCAATTAATTAAATTTTTGACCTGAAGAAGCATTTTAATTTTTGATTAATACTGATATATGTAAATCAGAATTACAATGCAAAACAAAATAATTGATCAGGACTACAATTTAATTGTTTTTATTTTCCATTTTAAAAACGCTATATTTAAAACAATGGTTTACTGATACTTATAATTTTGCTAAACTCTTATCATTAAATTTTTATCTTTGAAAATATTTAATTGTTAAATCATAACAAATCTGAATAACTATAACAATTCAAATAAAGTTTCCTTTAGTTACAGGCTACATGCATCATACAGCTGTTCAGTGGCTTCCTATCATTTATACAAAGAGTTAAAATGAACTTCACATGTCCTCGAAATATTCTACGGTTTTTCCTTTATCGTTGAGCACGTGGTGCATTTAACAAATTATTGGTGTCGGTGGAGATCGAACATCAAGCGTACAATCTAACATCGTTATCAAATGAAAGTTTAATAACAAAGGTGTAATTGAATTTAATAAATATTAAATTTGAAAAAAAAAACCATTTATAACTTTAAGCATATTTAAACCTTAAGCTAGAAACGTAGAAACGTAGGACAAGTAACAAAATAAATGCTTTCATGGATTTTAAATAGAAAAATAGCTTCGTAATACTATTGCTTCCAAACTATATTATAAGTATTTAATGATGTTCCGATCTTTCCAAGTTTTTATTACTTAATTAATCATCTACTAGTTTTTGTTGTATAATTGTCACGAAAATATTCTTTACCTGTCTTTATGATATTTATATTAATATTTTAAAAAATGTGTACAAATACTTTTAAATTTTTTTTAACAGTTGGCTGTTCATAAAAGCTCTGTTAAAAGCTACTTCATCTTCGATTTAGTCAATTAATTAGCTATACCTAATAAAAATGAAAAAAATACATTTGGTCAGAAAAAAAAATAAAATTGGCCCTTTTAAATATTAACCAGTTCAAACTGGATACAAAATTTGACATATATGTAAATTTTATTAACCTACCCCAACAATTGTCAATTTGTAACGGTATCACCGAGCTTCTTTGCCAATAATAGTCATCAATCTAATACAGCCTATAAAAATCCACTGTTGAACACAAGCCTTCCCTATACGAGGATTTACCATAGTGACCACGTTTGGCAGGCAGGTTGGCAACCGCAGTATTATATTATTATTTTAAGTTGTTGCTCGGCTCCTGTTTCAATTTTCCTCTGTCGCCTCTAACGACACCTAAGGAACGATATGGGTAGTGTATATATACTTTCACCGCCACTACATGGTTCACATAAGCTAATATAGATTACTGACCATTCCAAATACTGAAGTTATAACCACTAGTCAATTTGTCGCTTTAATACAATCTAAAACATTCTTTAATTGCACCATACTACGCGCCTCAAAAATAAAAGAAGAAAAAAACAATTTCTTCGTCCCTGAAATCATCTTAAAAACTCTGACAGCTTTCATAAGAGAATTATGAATGGACAAGATGCTATTTCCATTCTAATATAAGTCGCCCGTGAAGCGGAACCGTCAATTTTAGGTCCTATTGCCTTTGTTTTAATGTTGTTATTGTAAAAATTCATAAAGGACACAGTACACGCGGTCGTTTTAATAAAACGCATGACTACATTCATTAGGACAGTGCGGGCGGCACGGCTCGTGCGGTTTTTTGTTCCGCCCCTCATTAATTGTTCTTTAATGAGAGACCGCGTCCCGATGGGTACAGTGGTCGCGGCGCACTTTGTTATATTGCGCTGTGATATAATTTACCTGTAATGGAGTCTAGGGACAGATTGACCGAGCACTTTGAACGTTTGTCGAATGGTATCTTTATCGCTGATTTAAAGTATTCAAAATACTGGCCACACATAGTATTGTAAGTAGTAGATAATTAAAAAAAAATACATAAAGAACATACAGCGATTTAAATTCGGAAAATGAGGCACAGAGATGGAGTGGAGTTGATGAAGTAATTTTGGTATTTTGTTTGAGAAGATTCCAGACCACCTGGTGTGTTTTCTGCGGGCAGTAATCTATCCCAATTAAGGTAGAGATTCTAACAACTTTATCTGTGTGACTTGATTATATTTTTGCATTTCAGTTCTGCATATGACCGTGTAGTGGCGGTGTAAGAAAATCCACTGCCCCATATTCCGGTGGGTGTCTACAGAGTGAAACTAAAACAGGAGATGTGCGATGTCTTCTTGATAACAACTTCCTTAAAAACTGCGGTTCACACAACTGCCTGTCAAGCGTGGCAACTGTTGCAAGCAGCGCGTCTTATGAGGCAATCTATAGGCACGACCTATGTTCTGCAATGGATTTTTATAGTCTGTAATGAATGTATTTGTACGTAGTAGCCATGCTGCAGCTATATTAATAGTATAGTTGTAGCACGAATGGGTCAGCTCGACCGGGGAAGGACCACGTTCTCACAGAGTGCTAGCGTAAAATAGCAACTTAATGCTGCTGTGTTTCGTATGGTGAGTGTTGAGAACCGGAGACCTATTTTACTGGAAAAGAGGCATTCTATCTTAGTCTTCACGGTTGCCAACGCATCTGCATTTTAATTCGTGAACCAAGATAGATGTAGATGTCTATGGGCCACAGCAACCACTTACCATCAGGTGGACTGTGTACTCGTTTGTCACCCTAATTCTATTTTAAAAAATAGAATGCATTACTGGAAATATTATGTTTGTATATAATACAAATATAATATACAAATAACTGTTGTCCAGATGTCTCGCATCTGAATTCATTATTTATAATTTAATTACTAAATCAATACAAACCGACTTCAAATATTATTGGATCTGATTGAAATTCAAATGAGACCTCTGAGGAATCCAATTTTTCTATAAAATCAGCTACATCGGTTTACTAACCTCGAAGATATTATGGTACATATTGCGTTAAAAATGGAACTTTTTATATAAAAATTAAGTAAAAATTCAACTTACAGTTCACCTGATTGTAGGTCCATTGTCATCTACAACCAACTTTAAACAAAAACAGCTACAGATGCGTGGTCACCCTTGAAGACTAAGATGGAGTGCGTCACAGCCAGTTACTGTCCTGTTTCTCTATACCTTTCAGATCGGAACATAGCTGTGCAAACATTGCTATTTCGCAACAGAAGTAGGTAAGAGGTAGCAACTACCTAGACTCAGGCAGATGATGAGGGCTCCTAATATGAGTACTCAAAATTGAATTGAAAAATACGAGTACAAAAACTTGGCGGTAGAAATAGACCGTTGTAAAGAGTCTCTGGTTTTACACTCATCATACACAATACAACAGTATTGAGGTGCTATATAAATATACAAAATTTGACCTGTTCAAATTTCAAAAACTTTATTGAACTAAGTTTGTATGAAAAGGGTTATTTAATATTAAGGAATTTATGGATGATAATAACCCCTGGGAATGAGGTGATCGATACTAACCAAAATATGTATAATATATAGAAGATATTCTACACATATATCATAAAATGTAAATATATTAATACAGACGTACACATACATAAATCTACTTAAATACATTAAATATATACACATATATATATATATATATATATACATATATCTGAGCCGTGATAAATAAGGAAAATATGTAACGATAGAATCATTTCTAATTTCAATTTGTTTTGTTATGTTAATTGTGTAACATACATGATTGTAAGCTGTTGTTTAAAAATTAAAGTCCCGCTGGGTTTCTTGCTGGTTCTTTCCAGGACAGAGGTGTTTTTTCGACCAGGGGTAGTTAAACAATAGAGTGACTTTCAATAAGTATTATTTATAACCTTTATTAAATAAAAAAAAATTAAGAGTGACCCTGGTCGAGTCGACCCATAATCTAGCTGAAGCGTGGATCTACTACGTATAAAAACACTCTTTAAAGGTTATTGAAGATTACAAATTGCTCATAACTGTTTGTGTCTAATCATTCTATCTATACTGTGTTCTGTCTGTACGCCTTAATACAGGTATGTACGAAAGTAAAAAGTTTTCAGAAGAGATCGACCACCAAGGATGCTTTCAAGGGATTTAGGCAAGTCGTAGTCGAAGAACTTGTATTGCCAACCCTAAAACTCTTTCTATTCCTTAAAAAAGTTCCTGTCAAAGCGCTGTGGGAAAATAACAGATGGGGGCGAGATCGCTTCACTTCTTATACGTTTGTCTTAGGAATATTCGTATTTACCGGGCTGTATACGTTCTGATAAATTGAAAGGGTAAGTATCGAACATCTTTCTTCGGAGATATGAGTTGAATTTCGCCGAAACTAGGGCAATATTGTACCAAACGTAATCGGCTAAAAGAGATATTTTAACTTTTTTATATATGAAATACAAATTTAACTAATAAACGTTTAATTGCTACTGGTATTTTGTATGAGTTTTTGTGCGAGCCGTGGTATCTTAGCAGCCTATTATAGTACATCAAAGGAATTCGATTACCGACACAACTCTCAGCCTACCTCTCTGGGTGACTGATGTAAGTGTCTTCTATATGTTTATGTCATTGAGATCTTAATATATTTTAAGTAACGTACAACAGTTACGATTTTATGAAACAAAAATTAATACAATGCCTTTTTAGTCCCAGTAACTAGAACATGGTCGAGCGATATGGTGGTGATGGTAATAGATTGTACTACACTCTACACTATATACTGTAATCATTTTTGAAAGTTGAGATTTAAATCTAATATGTAAAGATAATACTAATGTGCCAAAAATGGTTTTATCCTAACAAGAAAAATTACAATGACATTGTTACGAAATAAAATTACCGTATAGTAGCGGTGTAAGATTATCCACTACCCCATACCATCCCGTGGGTGTCGTAAGAGGCGACAGAGGGAATCATGTCAGGAGATGGGCACCAGCGTCTTCCTAATAACGAATACGAATTAAAAACTGCGGTTGCTAACTAGCTTGCCAAGCGTGGCGTCTATAGCAAATATCTCCCTTTGAGGCAATCTATGGTGGAGGTCTATGTTCAGGAGTAAACTTAAATAGGCTGTAACAGTATGGGTAGGAAATACAGGTAGCTGCAGGCTACGTTGTTTTCCTCATATTATTAAATTTCTATTTATTTTGATCATGACAATTATTTTTCGTGTTGATTGATTACCAAATAAAAGATTAAGAAAGATTTTAGAAGGCTGAATGTGTTCAAGGTTTTCACTAAAAGCAAAATATATTTAGTACTAGATTTGCGCCCGCGGCTTCGCCCGCGTGGAGGTCGAAAACGACATTTCGAAAAATCACAGCCCATATTCCTTCTAGGTTTTACCCGTGAATTCGTCCACTTAGTAGTCGGAAATAATATTTTTTTTGCTACAACCCAAATATCACAATTTCAAGATGTCACTGTCTACGATTTATTAACTTCCTTCTGCGTAGCATTGAAAGGAAGTTAATGGTTTTAGCTGGCAGTCTGTTAGTCTGTATGCCGACACGATAACTTCCGTTCCACTAGACCGATTGACTTTAAATTTGGTATGTGGATACCTTGAGGTAGTAGCTCGGTCCAGTTTGAATTTAGGTCCTGTAGGTCAAAGGGCACCAGAGATATGGGATTCACGTAGAAGGAAGTTGTTTTTCTTGAATTTACATTCAACTCATTTTGTGTGAATTTCAAATTGCATATGACATTTAACATGCCGTTACGTTAGTAACTTAAGTAGGTTGCCTTTTTATCACTACCTCATAAACGAAACTTAACTTAACTTGAGGTTAAAAATAACAACTGGCCAAAATACTGACGTGGATAATTTAACGGCAAAAATAGCTGATTTAAACACACAATTTGAAGATATAATAGAAGAAGCAAAAAGACATTGCAGTAAATTGGGAGGATTTAAAGTAAAATTGATCTTTAAATCACTTTGTGTGATTTATTTTTATGAGCAAGTTTAAAGTGCTCGATAATCTTGAAAAGACAATATACTACCTACGGCCATGTGGAAAGCACGGAGTTCCTCAAATTATACCCGCAACTTTGTCTAACACTTGTTCATAAGCTAAAATCAAATGTTAAAAATTGGCCAAGTGCGTGTCGGGCCACGCACAATGTAGACGTAAGGTTCCGTAGTTACCCGTCACAATACGTGGGCTTCCTTGATAATAAGCATAGTAAGTGAGTTAGCGGTTTAAACGCTATAACGACTAAAAATGGGCCCAAATAGGAAAATCGTAAGTGAAGGATCTAATTTCAAATCAGCCTTAAAGGGAGAAGAAAAGATTTAAACAACTTTTCGATTTTTCGCCAATAGTACCCTCTTTATCCCGCAACTGGAAAAGTAAAGCTAATAGTAGTAATGCATATAAGTCGTATTTTTCATAAAACATTTATTTTAAACAGTTTACAATAACAGTACAAAGTTATTATTGCAGCTAGTATCATTCATAGGTCATTACTATGAAGTTGTAACAAAATTTTTACTAATCTAAAAGCATTATAAGTTGGTCGAATATTACTAGGTAACTTCTTAATTCTTCTTAACTGTGATAGTTTTCTTTTTAACTTCATTATATCTAATACTATTGTGTATACTTTTCACATTTCCGAAAACGGCGGTTTAGTTGGTACAGGGACTCTATCATTACACATGCCTCTAATGAAAAATACCACTTTACAGCTAAATATTTCGCAAATGGAGCCCTGAATCGAAAATATGCTGTTCCACACCCCCAATTTATCCAACGATAGATCTATCCAACGATACTCCAGATGCTGGAATAGACGGGTAGAAAAAATCATCCTCTATTTACTTGTATGGGAGTACCCGAAATAAAAAGTTTCTTAATATTTTATTTCACAGTTTTCTAGGCGTGATTAATATCTATAACTGTGCCAAATTACAGACTTGTAGCATCTAGGGTCTCTGAGCAAAACTGCGGACTGATGGACGGACGGACGAATGTACGTACGGATGGACATGGCGCAACTATAAGGGTTCCTTATGGTGTAACTACGGAACCCTAAAAATGCTAAAATAAAAAAGAGGTAAATTATATGTAAAATCGGATTGCGTGAAATCGAAACACACTCTCGTTTAGCTGCTCTTATCAGAATAGTGTCGTTTATAATATTTCTCCGTAGCTCTGTGATGCTCAGACTAGTGCTGTTGCAAAATCTCAATGCATCAGGAACGCATCAACGGAACTGGGATTCCAATTTTTACCTTCAGCTTATGCAAAGGCGCGCCCGTCAACTCAAAGGAGTTCGACTGGGTAGGCAGTACTGTCGGCACTGTTATTATATCAGTATTGTAATCATTGATTCGCTGACTACCACGTGTAATATTTATTTTATTAACTGATTTATTTTTCTTCATCATAATCTTTGTTGTCAATATTATTCATTAAACTGGTGAAACGTGGGCAATAATATCTTTTTCTGTCGATAAAAGGCACAAAACATATCTGAAAATTTGCCTTCTGTGCCTCTTTTCATTCGACCCTCCCTATCTACAATAGCCTAAATGCATAGACACCTGATTCTTGGTCATTATAAAGTTTCACATGCATTTTGCATATCAGATGTAGTTTTTCCACCTCATCACATTGCCAACGCCTTAAGACATGGATTTATATGAGTTTATAATACCTTTTGTGTGCCTTTCTCAATGACTGATAATGTCGGTTTATAGTCGCCTAAGAGCATAACGAGCCAGCTCCTTCCACTTGACCGCATCCAGCGCAGAGCGACTCGAATCGTCGACGACCGAGTCCTTTCCGATCGGCTCGATTCACTGGCGCTGCGAAGAGATGTTGCATCCCTTTGCATTTTCTTTCGCATCTACCACAGGGAGTGCTCTGAGGAATAGTTTGGATTAATCCCAGCCACCAAATTTCCTGAACGCAGATCTTAGCAAAACTCCTGATAGCATCCACGCCATCTGGATGCTTGGCGATCCACCACTAAACGTTTCACTACGCGTTTTCTTCCCCTTACAACCTCTCTGTGTAATAGTTTACCACCGGCGATTTTTCAAGACCGATACGGCTTAGGAACCTTCAAGACAAGAGTTTACTCTTTTCTAAAAGGCCGACAACGCATCTGCAATTCCCCTGGTGTTGCAGTTGTTCATGGGCGGCGAAAGTCACTTATCATCAGGTGAACCGTATACTCGTTTGCCCTCTCTCATATAAAAAAAAACTTATCAAAGCTTGTATGTTGCGGATATTCTGAAGGCTGTGGTTTAAACTTGAGCGCTTGTGTAACATCGTGTAGTTCGTCAACATCGTGCAACAATTTTCACTTCTGAAAGCTAGCGCCGCGGCCGCTACTTCTGCTGATCTACGCTGGTGTTTCTTCCCTTGCAAGATAAAATGGAAATTTGAACACTAAATACAAATTCACCGTTGTGTTACGTTACAGTGATGATCTTGGTAGCTAGAGTTAATTCTAAATTGCGGTCCTTGCGATGTTAGGCTAGCAGTTAGTTCAGCAGGAATGTTTTGCCAGAACCCCCTGGTGTGTCAAGACCCCCGTTTCCACTTTCTAAGCGCTGCTTACTTGCAAACGTAGTGTTATTTTATTCACGAAGATTTTTAATCCTCGGCGTTGTAATTGAGTACCCTCACAACATTTCTCGAAAATCTTTCCCTTCACTGCGGTATGAGCAAACCGAAATCAGCCAATTTATTACCAGATATTGATGTTTGTTTTATCGTTAATTAACTTCAACGCTCCATTGTTGATTAAATCATTA
Organism: Parnassius mnemosyne; assembly: GCA_963668995.1. Taxonomy (NCBI): domain Eukaryota; kingdom Metazoa; phylum Arthropoda; class Insecta; order Lepidoptera; family Papilionidae; genus Parnassius; species Parnassius mnemosyne. The sequence continues at coordinate 9,791,762 of CAVLGL010000126.1, read as the reverse complement.
TGCGTGCTTTATGGCTTATGCGTGACATCACACACATAATAATACTACTATCTTCTTATCTTCCATAGTCGATTCATTTGTCAGTAATAAGTAAGATTATGATTGTAAGATTTCAAAAATTTAAGCACCATTGATAAATGTAATAACAGTTAAAAGTATACTTGTTAAAAATATCTGCATTATCTTGCTTGTGACTGATGGGCTGTGCTGCATCTATTTATCGTTAGCAGCTATTTATGAATATAAAGGAAAGACATAATATCCTCCTTTTGGTACTTCCATAGTCGGATAAAAGGTAGCCTATAAATGTTGCCCAGGGTCGTTCACCAGCACAAGTACCAAATCTCACGAAAATCCGTCCCATAGTTTATGCGTGAATCGTGAGTTTATTCACGATACACGAGACAGACAGACATACAAAAATGGTAATACTTTTGATTAGGCTTATCCTTTATTTATTCCCCTAGGCCTATTTTTTCAGAAACTTACAGAATCACAGACACGAATTTTCTACAGATTTATTATATTATATATATATATATACACAAGCACCATTTTATGTCACCTTGTTAAAATTGCGCCTTTACCAGACACCAAAAGTACTAATATAAAATTGTTAGAACTCTGGAGATATCTTGAGATGTATAAAACCTCAGTTGTAACATGATATTTGATTTTATTACCTTCATAAAATTTCATTCTTGAACATGAGTTCAAAGAGGAGGACATGTGCGTTCCACATAATTTACTTTCACTGACTATAGATCACGAACAAATCTCGCATGAAACTGCTACTCAAAATAGCCTGAGCTAAACGTCCATTCAACACGTTCATATTATTATAGCAACTATTCTATTCTATTTAAATGATATTATTTTAGTTATGCTAGTATGATGAAAGTGGTCGCTAGTTTGAGATAAATCTTATGTATTATCCTGACTTACTGTGTTCATTCTTAAGGGCGTTTATTGCGATATTGTCTTACTAGTTGTATATGTTAAAATCTCAGGAGAGTTTTAAAAGAGAAGTTATTCATAAAGGTTACTTTCAAGTTTTTCTTTAATAATAGATTTTTTTACCTTGCGCAATTTTTTTATTTTTGTTAAACGATACACACCTAGAAGTTTGTCCTGTATCGTGAAAGTAGTTTACTTACATAAATTGCACAAGCATAAAACACTGCGAGATTCGAACCTAAGCGCCTTAATTCATTGCTTAGCCACTGTGCCATGGAGACGTCATTATTTTATTAAAGTGTGTATAGTCATTTGTTTAGTGGAACCGTGCTGATCTTAAGAGCTAAACGCTCGCCATAAATTTTATAAGACTAAGGAACACGAGTTCGCTCCCCGCCGGCACCAACGAAATTGTCAAACGCAATTTCATGTATTGATTTAACATTATCTCAGTAGAGAAAGAAAACACCGTGAGAAACCGGCATCTTATAAATTAAAATACTATCTTTGAGAACATGTGAAGTCGTCCAACACATTCTCGAGCACTATGGCGGATTAAATGATCTATGTCTCTCACAGAAACTGTGGTTGTACCCCTGTTTAACATTCGATGCCGGCACCTCTCAAAGCGTTGATTTATTACGGCTTCCAAGTTTAAGAAACATTGCTATGAATCTACGTGCCAGTAAACTTAAAAATATCTTAAGATTAATTCCATAAGGAGCATTGTGGTAAAGTCTTTTCGCTTGCATTACCCGGCAATAATTAAGAGGATTCTTTAATTCCAAAACAAATATAATTTTAAATATTTAAATTTAATATTTACACTGAAATTTTATTGAATTAATAAACGTCTACGTATTAACAAGGAAAACGTAACTATACTGACCATACTACCGAATTAGGTCCTTAATCTATCGATCGATCGACTGATTTGTGTTACTAGCGTATGAAATCGTTTTTTCCTCTTCTTTTTCATCTATAGTACATATTATTACATCCTTGAAAATAGTAAAAATAACAAACAGTTCTTGAATAATTGAGTATTATACTCTTAAAGTATATAAAGTTACGGTCTATTTTCGTCCAAATGCTAGGCACACGATTCCTCTCATTTTTGAGAGGGTTTTAGGACAATGAAGTGACCGCCGTGCTGCTCCACTGTAATTGCGTGTACACTTCACATGTTTTTAATTTTTATTATTTCTCAGGCATGTAGATTTCCTCACATGATGTTTTCTTTTAAATTGCAATTAACTATTTCATTGGTGCCGGGGGGTATCGAACTCGCTCGCGTAATTTTGAATTTATGGCGAGAGCAGCTGGATTATATCATAATATAGAGGTGATATCACCATAGTATAATTCAGGGGCTAAGCACTCGCCTTGCTCGTATTTTATTATGACTATTCTCTCTTATCAACAATTTTAATATTAAGACACGACTTGAACAGCACTGACAGCTGACTAGAAATTAATAATATATTTCTACAAAAAATTACAACGAAAGAGTGTCTATAAAGTTTTAATCATTCATAAACTGACTTTTAATTAAAGTATTTTAATATAGATTTTAATGTTTCTGCTGGAGCCCATAATAAATTAATTGCGATCTTATTTGTCGTGCGCTGTATTTTATTTCTGTGCTTTTACTTTTACACTTTGTTACAATTTACTTGTACATTTATTATTTTTCGTGTTTGACTATTATATGTTACATTATGATTGATAAATGCATCATCAAATGTAATTCTAATTTAATTTTGATATTTATGTATATTATGTGGTAGAGCCATGCTGCAGCTATATTATGGTTGTAGCACGAATGGGTCGGCTCGACCGGGGCAGGACCACACTCTCACAGAATACCAGCGTAAAATAGTAGCTTAACGCTGCTATGTTTCGTATGGTGAGTGTAGAGAACCGGAGACCCTTTTTACTGGAAACGAGGCATTCCATCTAAGTCCTCATGGGTGACAACGCATCAGCATTTTGATTCTTAATCGAAGATAGATGTAGATGTCTATGGGCCACAGCAACCACTTACCATCAGGTGGACTATGTGCTCGTTTGTCACCCTTATCCTATAAAAAAAAATATTATCAATTACAAATAATTTGATGAGATGTAACGTTAAATCAATTACTTAAAGACATTTAAGAAGTTTATAACACAAACGTATATTAACAAAATTGTATGAACTTCTATATTCTATTTTTAATTACTTCCAAACGTCTGATTAATATAAAATCTTTCAGACGTATTAGAAACCGACTAAAAAACAATAATCTTATGACTATGATATAATTGAGTCCGTTTATTTTTCACATTCTAACATTTCTACATTTTACGCGTGGTAGAGTTATCGGCTCAACCAGGGTAGTACTACGCTCTCAACAGAATACCAGCGTAAAATAGCAACTCAAGGCTGTTGTGTTTAATATGTTGAAAGTAGAGAACCGGAGACTCTGTTTACTGGATAGAAGGCATCCCTAAGATGGGATCCTCAGAGATGACAACGCATCTGAATTTAGATTCCTAATTGAGAGTAGATGGAGATCTCTATCAGCCATAGTTTCTACTTATTACCAGGTGGGCAGTGTACTCGCTTGTCACACTTATCGAATATAAGTTAATTTTTGTTTGTTGGTATTTTATGCGCTGCCATGCCGTTCATCAGATTGCGCTAAAATTTTGTCAACTTATTGCTTGCACTTGCGCAAAGGTTATAGGCATAGTGCAATGAAATTACAGTTGGTGGCGCGCGCGTCGTACCGAGATATTTATTTAAAAATCATAATTATATGTCCATTCAATTTCAATGAATATATTACCATTCCTAATTAAACAACATAACCCTTTCAAATTTAAAACAATATTTACACAATTTTTTCCTGCGGCAGCAACGCGCTGGGTAGCCGCTAGTTCTGTAAATGAAACATTTAAATCTAAATAATATAGGTATTTAAAATTTAATATACGTTACAACAAATAAAATTGATTGAAAACTAAGCAAATATTAAATTAATTAAATATAACCTAAACGTATTATTGGCATATTTTTTGTGATAAGTTATAAATGATAAAAAAATATAAATACCTGCCTGATTTACTTAATTGCCTTTTACAATATTTAAGTTACAACGAGCTTACAGTTCACTTGTTGGTAAGTGGCTGTTGTGCCATATGGACACCTGTATTTTCATTCAAAGCCGGCTTGTAATATTAACTTTAGGCCATGTAATATTAACTTTACAAAAATGACAATAAGAGGATACCTGCGAAGTTTCTTCTCCGGTCAAAGCAACCTCGTTTAGAAACGGTAGTAGATTTGAAAATATAAGAGTTTCGTAAAACTTACACAACACGCATTGATTGTGAGCTGTGATGATCCTAGTGGTAAAACTGGGTCATAGTCATTACAATATTGAATTTTCATCGGTCCTTGATACGAGTGCAAATTTTCAAATCAATCGGCCGCCTACAAGTTGGTGAAAATTACATTAAAAGATTCCATTTCATAGATAGATAGATTTATAGATGGAAACATGCGTAGCTAATAAAAGCATTTAAAAAATAACATTTAACAAACGATATTTTATGTACTGGAGATTTTTCTGTATTTTTATTTCAATTTAATAAAGTTCAATACTTTATTAACTTACTAACTTCATTGTATACTAATATTATAAATTTTGTAATGAAATAAAAGAACATAAATCGAAAACAAAAGCCGATCGTATTGCTTTACAGCATTTTCTTCCGCACAAGAAGAAAAGGAAGAAGAGAAAATTGAGAATTTAATGATAATGAAAATAAATTTCAATGCCAATTTCCTTACTATAACTAAAAGTAACTTAAAATGACAGATAATTATTCAGTGAACTGAAAAAAAAAACATAGAAAACTGATAAAGGACAAAGGAAAGGTTTATAGGCTATACCACATTTTTTATTCATTTTGATCCCACCATCATCATAATATACAAACAAATCATTACACTTGACAGTTATTACAATCAAAACAAAGTTGTGGCGTACTCTGAAAGGACTACCTTTACTCAAAGCGATCCCACAGCGGCCACGGCGCGGACACGGGCGTCACAGAATAATAAAATACACACAGTAGTTAACGAGAAGCGAGAATATTCAGCAGTTGTTTTTCTAGACTATGATGGTCTGAATAAATTCAACAACAAAAATATTTTATTCCAATGTGTGGTGTTCGCGTCAATATAAGAAATCATTAAATAGATATTTTATATTTAAATTAATAAATAATTATTTTTAATAGATTGTGGTGTTAACCATTTATATCCATGTCACTACCACCATTAAATATTGTTAATATAATATGGATAAACGAGTGAACGAACGTTTGCTCATCTCTAATATGATAAGCCATTACCGTATCTACTCTACTGTATCATAGACCCCTGAACCAACTTCAATCAAAGACGGTTACCGATGCGTAGTCCTCTAAGGATTACATATTAAAATGACGTGTCGAGAGGCATATTATGCCAAACATTTAATTCTGGTGAATTGCTAATAACTCTGAAAATTCTTTGAACTTTTTTTTTTATTTTCAAATAAATCATCACAACGGATATAACTTCCGCTCGTATATCTGTCACTGTGATAGTTATTTTTAATATGATGAGTATTTATGTCAATAAGCTTGGACTCTTATAAATGTAACTTTTTTTAAATTATTATAATGTTTTTAATGCAGCTTTAATAACAATTTTATAAATATTTGCTTAATTTTTTGTAGTAAACAATAATCAATGTATCTTCTATGTTCTACATAATATACAACAATCAATGGCCATGCGTTTGTCTCGCAAAAACTCAAAAATGGCTCAAATCGATTATGATCATATTTTTTGTATGTGTTTGAGGTAGGTGACGCTGTTGTCAATATTCAAAAATCAGACGTGCAAAGCCATTTTATATAAAATGTGGTCGATTTGGATACTTTTATGGTTGTTATTTTATAAAATTATCAGCATGTTAATTTTAATCACATGTGGGGTTTAACTATTATTCACACGTGAGGTTAAAATGCAAAATGTCAGTGTTGATAATATGAACACTGGCTTTTAAATAAACTGCTTATTATAAATTTAGCAATGCAAGTGACACTGTTATTCTTGTTAACGAATTAAGCGCGTCACTATAATTTAATTACTCCGCAGAGCAGACTTTTATCATCTCATAGTTAAGCCGGGTTTGAGTACTATAGTGTAAGTGTAGGGCCAACTAAACCTAAAAACTAAACTAACTTGTATATTAATAATAAAAACATTTTTTAAAACAAGCTTTAATTTAAATGCTCTAAAAATAATTTTCGTATTTTTTTAGCAAACCTTTTCTTTTGATATCATCCATATCATGGGAGTGCATAGAAAATAACAATTTCGCCATCATAGGCGGTCCGCCATATTGAATTTCGAATGACGTCACTTAGCAACAATGCATTGATATCCAAACTTAACATGTATGCAAAATTTCAGCTCAATCTGTTAAGGAAAACTACTATAAAATTCAGTTGCAAGATTTGACCCTGACAAAAACAAACATTGCAAGTTAAATAAAATATTTTAATATGTTTGCTAATAAGTAAGCAGTTATTGAAAGAAACGTAGGAAAATACAAATCTTGTTATGTTTTATTTGCGACACTAAGCCGATTCCAATCAGGGACAAATGCTTCACAGACTTCCCCCCATGGTTTTTCCTTCTGATTCACATCAGATTACTCTTGTTTTTTTTTTTTGGGAACGTGGGTTTTTTTTCAACTTCCTCTTTCTACGAAAAACGTTTTGACAAGTAGTGATGTTATTAAACACCTCTTTTTTTATAGAATAAGGGTGACAAGTGAGCACACAGTCCACCTGAAACATAGTCCGCCTCGCTTCCAGTAAAAAGGTTCTCCGGCTATTTATACTCACCATACGGAACACAGCAGCATTGAGCCGCTATTTTACGATGGTATTCTATGAAAGCGTGGTTCTACGCCAGTCAAGCTGACCCATTTGTACTACAACCATAATATAGATGCAACATAGCTCTATTGCCATAGCACCGAGTAAATCAAATTTCAACTGAATCAGGCGACAAAACTGCATGATAAGTGCAAGCACATGAAAGGGGACACACATTTCATAGCAGTAGTAATCGGTAGCAGATTCGCCGAAAGTTCAATTTGAAGGCAATCGTGTAGCCTATCGAGGTTATTTATCGGCCGATATCGTGATAATGTCTGCACTTGCATACCTACCTACAAACTGATTAAGAACCCGAGTAAATTCGCCGAGTAAAAGTATATAGTTTGCGAGGGCTCTAACTGTATTTGAGGTCATTTAATTTTTGGCAGATATCGACCAAAGCTATGAAATTGTCAGAAAAGTTTGAAAATATGCTATATTCTTATTTTTACTTCAACGTCGAGTTATTTTGTGTATTTTTAAGTGGTATATTTATGCTGCAGCTATGTTATAATTGTGGCACGAATGAGTCGGCTAGACCGGGGATGAACCACGATCTTACAGAATACCAGCGTAAAGTAGCAGCTTAATTCTGCTGTGTTTCGTATGGTGACTGTAGAGAACCGGAGATCCTTTTTACTGGAAACGAGGCATTCCATTTTAGTCGCCCGGGGTGACAACGCATCAGTATTTTGATTGTCGGTCGAGATCGAGCTGAGGCACATAGACATCTACATCTATGGAGATGTGTATGAGCCGCAGCTGCCACTTTACACGTGGTAGAGCTATGCTGTAGCTATATTAGTGGTATAGTTGTAGCATGAACGAGTCTGCTCGACCGGGGAAGGACCACGCTCTCACAGAATACCAGCATAAAATAACAGCTTAACGCTGCTGTGTTTCGTATGGTGAGAGTAGAGAATCGGAGACCTTTTTTACTGTAGACGAGGCATTCCATCTTAGTTTTCACGGTTGATAACGCATCTGCATTTTGATATTTAATCGATGATAGATGTAGATGTCTATGACCTACAGCAACCACCTACTATCAGGTGGACTGTGTGCTCGTTCGTCACCCTTATTCTATAAAAAAGCTAGCTTTATTTACTCTCCCTGCTTCACAAGATTGAACGCTGGAAAATTTCGTCGACCACTTTGTACTTTGATTAAATTTTAATTTCTAATAAAGTGAAATGTTTTTTCTCCTAATTTGAAATTGTTTTCTGCGTTTTCCTCAATTATTTAATTTTTGTTTTTCAACCTTTACTTTTATTAATTAAAATTAAATAAGAAAGGATTTCAAGGAACACTGACTGTCCAACAAAATTAAATCTCAAGTAAATTTATTTTACTTAAGTTTATGATACTAATAATAACATTATCCTAGTATTTTATCCTGATCAGGATCACCAGGATAAAATAAAATAATTATCAGGATCTGAAGCTCATGTTTATCTATCTATCTTATATTATTATTTTATTTTATAGTTGTTATAAAGAACATGCTGCTACCTATCTCCTGTTTTGTTTCCCCCTTTCGCCTCTTACGACACCCGTGGGACGATATGGGGTAGTGAATATTCTTACACCACCAATACATAGTAAGTTTATCTATCTACATATCCATTATCATCATTCAGGCACCGTCTCTCCATCTAATAGAGGACATCGTTTTTTGTATGAAGAAATTCCTATGCATATTCCTCACGGGCTAAGTACGGTTATGTCGGACTCAAACTCACTAAAACCTCATGGTCTTTGCCGCATATAGGCAGAGCTAAGATAACGTTTTTACCACATGGCAGCCCCTCATCAAGAGATGACAACTGCTCATCCGGTCATTTTCTCAGTTAATGTGCACCAGAACACAAGGCGTGTCTTCCTCCGCGGTATCAAACTCAAATTGCGCAATGAACCTGTTCCCGTTCGGGAGGAAGTGGCGGCTGCCATACCCTTCGGTTGCCGGTACGAGAGTGCCACTCAAAAACCTTTCTTCCCCGTCGGTTTTCGCTTCTTCGAGCTTTATGATCGGTACATTGTCACTTGTGTTTATTTTTTTTACGAAGTCTATCACGCAGAAAAAATCCAAACATATATCGCCTCTCCATAGCTCGCTGACCTTCCTTATACGGCTAGCAGTGAAGGACTACATCTAAGATTTATTGATTGATATATCATCACTGGGAACCCGCAATGGTTGTAAACTTTTGTTTTCATTTAAATTATACGTGACGAGAAGTTGTGTCGTCATCTCGCGAACACAGTGATAATTATTTTTGTCTAATTAATCGTGGTATTCAAATCTTTTTGAGTGAATTACCTTAACAATTACTTTTCATATCTGATGTATTGTGACGGCCTTACTATCTTCGACACAAGCCTCTGTTTATATTTCTACCCCCGCCGGCATCAATTGAATAGATAACTTCAATTGAATTTGCAAAAAAATTTACAAAATTAGACTCATTTTACTAATATTTTGAGTATTATACAATCAATTATTTTAAATAAGGATATTAATTATGCTTTTATTTTAGATGATTTTAATGCAGACATAAATTTATTATTTGGTTTAGAATTATTTAATTTTTGTACTTTTTTTTTTTTTTTTGGTTAAAAGTTGATTGAATCGTTGTGTAACTACATGGCAGGCATGGGCTACTGTAACCAACGTTTATGTGCTAGAAGACGTCATGTGGTCCGACTATAAGCCTTTGTGTGTTAAGTGCAACATTTATTTGGCCTTTATGGCAGTGCGTAATAGCGTTCTTTACAGAAATGTAACGCCCTGTCAAAATGGGGTAAAAGAACTGGTCTCGAAATTGAATTTTATCCCTCCATTTGTTATGGGTATATACGTAACTTGGATTGGGAGAGGTTGTGGCATAAATGATTTGTCCTCCCCTTCCTATCTTAAGGATAAAATTTCGATACCTTTCGTCCAACCACACCGAGGTACTTCGCTCTTCAACTAGTCTGAAAATTTCAGTTTCACTCTATTTTACTGGCTTTATCGGCAATTCTTTTACTGTTCAGTCTACACTACTCTGGAACTCCTTACCTGAATACATTAGGAAAGCACCAAAAAAGATAGCCTTCAAAAGATTGGTTCGGGAACATCGCTCAAAAACAATGTCGTCAACATAAAATCAATACTCCTACCTTTATCCAGACATATTATGTATATATGTATTTATGTGTGTGTATATGTATATTTGTATTTAAGGATAATTGTTATAAATGGATTATTATGTATTTGTTTGTATTGATGTGCATTTGTGTAATTTACAAGCTTAATTTTAATAAGTGTTATATTTTTTTTATTTATTTATTTATTATTAAAAGTACAAAGTTTGGTTTTTAATATACATATTCCCGCAAAACTGCTTACGCAGTTTATCTGCAGGAACATTTGATTATATAAATTGATCTATATAAATGTATTGTATTTAGATATTTAAGTCACCTGCCAATGATTTCTCACCACGCCATGGGTTGAGTGGCAGAGAATGCTAACTGGCATTAATTCCGCCCTTTGTAACCTTTTTATTGGTTAGAAAAATATTTTTTAAGTAAAATATATAAATACACATAAAATATATTTTACAGTTTTAAGTTTAATTGTTTAAGCTTTTTAAGTTAACAGCTAGTCAACATAATGATTTCTTATATTTACGCGAATACTACATTGAATAAAACTACTTTTACGGATTCTACTGATGTCAGAGTTAAATCCAAAAGAGTACCTTCAGCTTTTTTAATTATTAATTTTGGTTCAATCTACGCAGAATGAACTTACTGTGTCTTGAAGTCTTGCAGTGGTATGCTTGGGTTTAGTTTTAATTTTATTAATTACAGGATCCCAAGCAGGTGGTAGTACCCAACCTCCCCCTCTATTGAAATTAGGGTGTTTTTTTTAATTTTATATAAACATTAATGGCTAATAGCTAAACGTCGGGAATTAATAAAAATAAGTTAATTAAACGAGATAGAATCCGTAAAAGTAGTTTTATTCAAATTTAGTCAACATAGTAACACTAAAACATTTATCCCCTATTCTTCCACATTTATTAATGATAGAATTTATACAAACGAATCGATTCACAATCGGCGAAAAATAGTGTAACATATATTCAAATTAAAATCTTTTTTTTAAGTTAACTAAAAGCAACCCGCCTTTAAAAACCAACAATTGATTTGATTGCACAAATGTTTGTTTCATAACAATATAGCCAGGTAGTCTAACCAATAGGTTGATGAACTTTGCATTTTTTTTTTATTGTATATTGTAATTTTTTTCATTTGTATATAGTTTTGTTTAGTATTTGTATTTACATTAGTTCCACCACGCAGCTCCATTGGCTGTTGATGGACTTGAAGTGTCCTCTAAATGTTTTATTTCCCGGAAATACATACTTCTGTACGATGTTTTCCTTCACCATTGAGAACGTGATGAAGCAGTATTTAAAATTTTACTTAACAATTTCATTGGTTTAGACAAATATCGAACTTATGTAAACGTCGAGCATAAGCCCCTAAGCTATCACGGATCTTGTATTAATACTCGTATATTACTTTTAATACATTCTCAATCTAGAAACATCCGAACAGACAGCAGAGAAACACCAATTCTGAGGTATTTGATTTTTATTGAAAACTAGCTGTTACCCGACACGTTGCTGTCTCAAAAGTAATTATTACTTAAATATCGTTTTAATATTGTTTAATTGGGAATACATTCATATATACACACACTGATATATATATATATATATATATTCATTGAAGTTGAATGATATATTATAAAGTTCAAATAAATTTATTGGTACGACACGCGCGCCGCCTACTATAAGTTAATTGTGCTATGCCTATAATCTTCGCGGAAGTACAGTCAATAAGTTGATAAAGTTTTAGTGCAATCTGATGAACGGTATGGCAACGCAGAAAATTCGAACAAACATAATTTATTTTTTATATATTAGATTATATCAGATAAGCTCTACTTATTAAAAGGTTCACTGGTGAGAACGCCTTAAAGCCTTAAGTCAGTCATTACACATTTTTGTGTGACAAAATTTAAATAAAGGAATAAATAAATAAGCGATAGAAAGAAGAATTTTTATATCTAGAATAATAACCTTACTCTACCTTCGGTTATTAATAATAAACAGTATTACACACATAAACACTCACGCCTGTCACCAAGAGGGGTAGGCGGAGAATACGGACTTCCATTTAGCACAATCCTGATACATCTCTCTCGCCTCCTTTACATCCATATATCTACACATACGAGTACACGCTCGTCGGTTAAAGGTACTCCTAATCTGGTCTATTTTCAATATATCGCCAATTTGGTCGATAAACCTTCGACTAGGGCGATTCTGCCGTTAAAATCTGTAATATAGATTTGTTTTGTCACTATTTCCTCGTACATTTTATCTACATGCCAAAATATTATTAATAATATTACTTCAAAAATATTAACTGCGTTTACGGGCCTGTTTGAACTGAAGTTTACGGGCCACCATAATTATAGAGGGAAGTCAGCAATAAAAGTGCAGTACAAGTAGTTTAATGGCGCAGCTTGCGCGTTCACACGAAACTATAGTTGCTGGCGTCTTTATTCTATTTATTATTCAAACTTCATGAGAAAGCAGACACGTGTCTTCTAAGTGCTGTAAGTACCCTGATACTAGAGTCGCAAGAGTAAAACTTTTAATAAAAAGTAAAAGCCGACTTTAAAGAATTGAATAGTTCCCACAATCTTGCTTCAGGCGTCGGTGCAAAAACATACAAAATTAAATTCCCGGCTTCGGGAGCCATTACGTGGAAATCATACAAGGCTATTATGCAATAACCGGCCCAATTTACAGAGAAGCTTCAGAATAAGTAATATAGGCAAATGGTGACGAAAAATGAATTGAATAAATCTCAAAAATTCTGTCTTTTTTATTTTTTAAATTCTAAGTGCGTGGTAATGCATTATTTTACAGAGCACGCACACATTAGTAAGGGTCATCGTCATCATATCGTCAGTATCCATATGCCCTACGAATATTATGACGTGACGGCAATTTATGTGCTTACGTACGTGTGCGTAACACATTAGGGTATTTTTCCATGTGGCAATCGTTTTCATTAGGCATTGGATCGGTAGCAAAAACGTTGTTGCCCATGAATCACATTCAATTTGGGATAATTTCCAAAAATAGAAGCCTTATTTATCCTTATTTTCAAAAATTGCAATAGCGGTATATCATTATTAATAAATTAGAACTTAAATTTTAAATAAATATTAATAAATTTTAAACAAATAAAATTTAGCTACTCTTTGAAAAATAACCCTGTATGAATAAATATTTATATAATTTTTTGATGCAGTGGACAAAGTAATAATAAATAATCAAGTTAGCCACTAGAATGTTGTCTAAATAGTTACAATATATACTTCATTCCCTATTTTTCTTCCATAGTGATGAAGTTTTCTCTCTAAATTTTAATGGGAACTCTTTAATTTTTATACTCTAAAATTTTATTTATCATAAAACTTATTTACTAAATAATCATTTAAATCTAGTCACTCTCTTATTTAAGAATCCACTTAGCAAGTTGTCCTTAACAGTTTGTTGGACAAGTATGGAGGTTATCAATCATACACCATCATAATAAACATTATCATAATTACAATACGGCCGACGTATCTTGGCGAGTCTGAATATAGGCTCTGCGAAGTTTAGCGCATGAACACTCGTGAAGAAAACTGTTATTGTCATTTTTTTATATATACCAATGTACAAATAAAATTTCCCTAATACAGTGACCAAAAATATCAAAACACTTTGGAGACATTATAAATTAAAGATTCAATTTTGATACCTCACCTTTCGATAGGGGCAGATTTTATCACAAACACATACAATATTATTTACATTTAATACTTTTTATTTATTTACACTTATTATTATTTAATCACTGTCGCTGAGGGGGGAAATTCCTAACATAAAGTCGTCGGCCCCTTGTGTACCATGTGAGGTACTTGGCATAGGTTCATCTTCGTAATCGTCGCTCTCACTTTCAGACTCACTTTCTGAATCTGAAGCTGTATTAATGATGAATAATTGATCCGTCATTTCGTCAATAATATGGTCGCTCTTCCTATAGTCATGTTCGACCTCTTGCACTTTTCTGCATAAAGCACTCCATTCATTCTGACCCATTAAATTTACTTTTTCTTGTATGAGCTCCATTGTCCGGGTTACGTTCCAGTCGACGTTTTTAGCGGCTACGTGCCCTTTAATGGCAGCCCACACCATCTCGATGGGGTTTAAATCGGGATGATATGGGGGTAAACGAAGGACATCGTGGTTGTTTTGTTTAAACATTTCATCTATTACGTATTTTTTATTCACGTCTTTGTTTTTTTTTATTAGATCGTAAAGTTGTGGTTTACGCATGTCCTTTTCATATGGTATACCCTTTTCTAATAACCACGATTCCATTTTTGCCTTCTTGTCATTAGATGTAGGGGCAGGATCCATTAATTTGTTGTGGTACGGAGCATTATCGATAACCACCACCGAGTTAGGGCTCAAATTTGGAATCAGTTGGGTCCGTAACCATTTCTCATAATTTTTGAAATTCATGTCATCATGATAGTCTCCGGTTTTGCTGCCAGATTTGAACATTAGTAGCGCGTTCGGAACAAACCCTGCTTCTGACCCAGCGTGTACCATCACTATCCGCTGACCTTTTGATATCGGGCGCTTTAGTCCTTGAGCGGAACCATCTGACCACGCCTTACCTTTTGTATGTGATGAGTGGGCATACGACTCGTCAGTGAATACAATTGGTCGCCCTTCGTCCCTGTATTTTTTCATTGCCTTCAAGTACAAGATCCTTTTCAGGCGAATGTCGGTCTTCTCTATAAGAACCATTCTATTGGTTTCGGTCTTTCGCCACTTGAAACCCAAGTTTTTGATAATTGTCTTTAAGCTCGTTTTACCACCTTGAAAATTTATATCCCGTTTGAGTTTCGCTAGTAATTTGTTTATCGTCGGCATTTCTTTTTCAGTTTTGTGGAAGTTGTGTATGCATCTTTTTACTACTCCCTGGTCAAAATTATCCATATCAGTAATAGGTTTTGATCTAGACCTTTTTTTACCAGGCGTGCGGAATACTGAAAGTAAGCCCGAAATATTGCCTTCAGTTGCGATCCGCTGTACTGTGCGTTGGGACACACCAGTTGCGTTAGCAACTCTTAAATAAACTTTATCGACATCTTTTACGCCTTCTTCTTTTTCTTTTTTCATATATTGCGTTAAATCGTAAATAATTTTTCTCGCCTGGCGATTTAACACACTGTTATGTTTTGGTGGCATGTTTGGCGAATAATATAAGTGCTAACTGACACTTGCAAATAAAACAAATAAAACAAATAAAACAAACAAAACAAACTTAACACTATTAATAAAAACAAACAACAATAACAACGAAAACTTTTGTAACCGACTGTGCTCAAGACAGAGATAGCGACACGAACACGACACCAATGCTAACGTGTGACTGAGAAATATTACCGTGTACCGAGCATTGCCGAATAAGCACGAAGCTTTACGAAGTAACCAGAAAGGGATGTCCAACACGCGTGCCTGAGGGTGTTGTTTAATCGATTTTTATTCAAATCGATTAAAATTAAGACATAAAAATATATTTATTTGCAATTTATAAGGAGGTTCTAAATTTTCTCAAATAGTCGTTACTCAAGAAGACGTTAATAGATAATTGATATTTAAGTACATTATGTCTTTCAGCTGAGAAAATAATATGTTTTTAGTTTTTTTTTTTTTATTTAAGTCGAAATCTTGTTTATTATCAACAAAATTCACTATATTTGTAAATCTATTTCGTTTAATATCTTATATAAACAAAAATCAATAACTTCTAAATAAAACTAATCGATTGCGATATTTTATGACTAAAGGGTCGATTGTGTTTACTTATGGTCAATCTCTAGCCTAGACCACCGCCCCCCGTACGTCGCCTCATGCCACCATTTTGTTCCTTAAAAAAGCTATTGCGCAACCTTCTGCGCGAAGGTCGGACTCGCCAAGATACGTCGGCCGTATTGTACATCCCTTAACAAGTCCACTGCTGAACATAGGCCTCCCCCAAAGAATGTCACATAGCACGGTCCCGAGCCACTTGCATCCATTGACTTCCTGCATATCTTACCAGGTCGTCACTCCATCTAGTGGGGGGACGCCCTACACTTCGCCTGCCGGTACGAGGCTGCTACTCGAAAACCTTTCTTCCCATTGCCACTTCAACATACTAATTCTTTGCTATTTCGGTTACTCTGGCTCCACTGCGGATATCCTCATTTTTAAGTCTATCACGCAAAGAAACGCCGAGAATAACCCTCTCTATAGTCCGCTGAACGACTTTGAGCTTCCTCATACGGCCAGCAATGAAGGGCCGCGTTTTAGATCCATAGGTAAACACTGGCTACTAGCACTGGTTGTACAATCTAGTTTTGAGGTTCTGAGGTATGTCTGACGAGAAGATGTATCGTAATCTCCCGAACGCTGCCCAGCCAGGTTAATCCATCGATTGAGCTATCGGTCAAAGTTGGACTTACCTAGTCGGACTATTTGCCCCAGGTAAACATACTATTTACCAACTTGTGCTCACAGCAACTACCGGTATAGGTGTGACATGGACGTTACACATTATCTTTGTTTTGTCCATGTTCATCTTAAGACCTGTGCGTTATGAGGCACTATTGAGTTCATTGATCATAGTGCTTAGCTTCTCCAGAGATTCTGCCATAAGGACTATATCGTCGGCAAATCGAAGGTGAGTGATGTACTCGCCCTTGATGTTGATACCGTATCCTTTCCAATCCAGAAGCTTGAAAAAGTCTTCCAATGCAGCGGTGAAGAGTTTCGGGGATATGACGTCACCCTGTCTTATACCTCTCTGCTGTTAGATAGGTTTCGTACTCTGGTTTTGTATTCGGATAGCCATCATAACCCTACTGTACAAACACTTCAGCACTTCAATATACCGACAGGCCACTTGCGCCGCTGAAGGGACTGCAGCACCGCCCAAATTTCGACGGAATCAGAGGCTTTCTCATAGTCCACATACGCAATACAAAGTGGCAGATTATACTTTTCGGTCTTCTGTACTATTTACCGAAGGTTATGTTTGTGGTCTATGGTGCTAAATCCTTTTCGGAAACCAGCTTGTGGGGGAAGCTGGAAGTCGTCGAGTCTGCGTGCGAGACTATTCGTAATGACTCTCGAAAACAGCACCAACTTTGTGATACTCTTACTAACACTGCATTAGGTCCATAAAAGTCATAAATTTTTTCGCATTTTTCCCTTTTTTTGTAATAAAACTTCAGAATGTTTCGAATTTCTTCGTCCTTGGCTTCACTCATTTAGCGGACAGAATAACAATTGAAAAACGGTAAATTTTTTTATACATTTTATTTTTAATTTTCTTAATGTCCTATATGTATTGATATTAAAACCAGAAAAATAAATATAATTAAATAGGTTTTACTTCAATGTTATACTAACAAAATACATAGACACTTTTTCTCCGACCTATGATATTTTATTTATGTTTTGTAACGTATATTCTATGAAAATTTAAGCTTTCTGCACTCTTTCTTTATAAAAAAATTAACTTTGCTAAATATATGCATAAAAGTGATAACAAAATATTCCCTTCCAAGTAGACTCTAATGTAATATATAATGAATATAATAAAATAAATGTAATAATGTATATAATAAAATAAAGAGGGATGAGAAAATCATAACGTACGTATTTAGACCCGAATTTAATTTTTTGCTCTAATTAATGACGACTATGGCTGGGTTTTCACCACAAGGCCGCCAGATTGTCATATAATACTTATTATACGCACTATAGACTTTAATCTAAAAACTAAACTTCTTAAACAATTATTAAACACTAGCTGTTCCCCGCCACTTAGCCCTCGTGGAGTTATTTTTCACGGAACCCTAAAATAAAAGCAGCCCAAGTTACTCCTTATAACATCAGCTATCTGCCAGTGTGTATAAATATTGACAAATATTGACATTAATATTTATACGATACCAACGTCACTCAATTGTTTTGCCTTCCCGGAACCCCTCCACTAACACTTAAACTTTACGTTATGGTATTAAAGTTCAAATTGACTTTTAAGTATTATTACGAATCTTTTTCGTAAGGGAATATGCAAAAGTGTTGTTTTTAGACTTTTTCAGGCAATTTTTTAAATTTTTCTCTCCGTAAGAACCATCTTCGTACTTCAAGGAATATTATAAAAAAAGAATTAGCGAAATCGGTTCAGTTCCTCTCGAGATTTGCGCTTAGCAACACATTCAGCGATTTATTTTTATATTATAGATTGTATAGTGAAATCGATAAGTAGAAGAAGGAAGGGGAGGCCTTTGCGGCCTGCAGTAGGACACATTAATCAGCTGATGAAAAAAAAACTGTCTGTATGACACTTAAATTATTTGGATGTAAAGTTAAATCACAACTTACAAACCCACAAACTGTTATTTGTGAAACAAAAGATCACTATAATAATGCTCCAGACCGAATTTCGTTCAAGGTGACCAACGGAGACTAACCATCTGCGCATGATTACATCCACAAGTGTGTAAGCAAGCACAAGTGCACTCTCTATTAGAAATCAGGTGCAGGTACATACTTTTGCGAGACACGGGTGCGTGAGTCACTGCCAACTTCCTAACTCAAGACTAATAGTGAGTTTATTACTTGACAGGAAAATCCAATAACTGATTTTAATCTGACCCAGGATTCAAACCCAAAAATTCAAATTCAAAAACTATTTATCGCGTCACGCTTATGATCAATGAGGCGAGATCAAAATATAATATACCATATCGCTATTTAGTAGATAAGGTTAATTTGCCAGACAACTTAAGCCCTCGTCATTTGGGGATTAGTCAATACAACAAAATGTAATTTCAATACTCATTACTATTGATCACCGCTGGAATCACGACAGAAGGGTAGATTGCCCAAGCGATCACGTACGCAGCCGCATGCATAATTTACTACATTGAAATACGTTAGTGTTCAATACAATTTCCACTAATAGCTCGTATTTAATGGTCTGAGTGGGCTACTAACATTTATTATTTGTTTCGTCAAATAGAGTCAACTTTCAACCGACTTCAAAAAAATGAGGAGGGTCTCAGTTAGACTGTATTTTTATATGTGTGTTACCTCTGAACCGATTTGATGATTCTATTTTTATTTGAAAGCTGATGCGAATGAGGTTTTTGAGTTACCCTTAATAATGCGTATTTAATTGAATTCAACTACATTTATTTCTATTTAAGTCGGTTGTACAAAATTTTTAATTTTACCTCTTGTTATTGTATTAAAATTATCTATTGATTTCTTTTCTACAAACACACTATTAAACATAAATCCTGTATTATATTCTAAGCCTTTGATACAAGATCGTGTGTTTGCCACGCCCAGTGCCCCGCCCTCCCAACCGAGTCCTTAGGCCTCAGAGATGAAAGTTTGACGGGGCATACGAGCTAACAGAGCGAGTTTCATACAACTTACTAGGTGGCAGAATCATTTTTCTGCGTAGAAATCCGTCTGGAGGTACCACACTCCAACCTACGATTACCGCGAAAAAACAGTGCCTGCACTGCTGTGATGTGGTCTGAATTGGATAGAGAGCCAGTATACTTACAAGCATTGTATCGTAATCCTCAGAGGTTACAATGCATCTGTAGTGTCTTTTGTTTGAAGATGACTGCAGGTGTCCAGGGACTGCAGTAACCGCCTACCATCAGGTGGACTGATTATTTGTAAGTTACTTCAGTTTTATAAAAAACGAACTCCACAGCGGCCGCCATTCAGAACGTTACAATACAACAGCGTGTGCAACGATCCACTAAACTTTCTAAACTGAGGCCTGTCCTTAAAAAGTAGATTTGGTCTGTATTATAAGATAAAGTTGAGGTAATTTTAGTATTTTTTAATATAGGATAGGATGACAAACGAGCACACAGTCCACCTGCTGGTAAGTGGTTGCTGTGACCCATAGACATCTACATCTATCCTCGATAAAGAATCAATAACCCGTGAGGACTAAGATGGAATGCCTCTTTTCCAGTAGAAAGGGTCTCCGGTTCTGCACACTACCACTACACACACCATACGAAACACAGCAGTGTTGAGCTGCTATTTGTCTCTGATATTCTGTGAGAGCGTGGTCCTTCCCCGGTCGAGCCGACCTTTTCTTGCTACAACTATACTACTAATATAGCTGCAGCATGGCTCTACCACGTATAAATGTGTGTTTTACGTTTTTGTCATTCCATCATACCACTAAGCATGTTTGAAAAGATGCTTAGCGTTATTATACCTTGGCGGTAAGATAAGCGTTGCACCACACACAGATGGAGGTACATGGGAATAACACCTTTATCCATAGCACCCATGCGCAGCTATCCCCTCCACGGTTCGTTCAGTGCTAGATTTACATACGTGCCGCGACTGGTACCTACACAATGGACATTAGATCATACAGATTGCAATACATTTTCAAAAATAACATAATATATAATAATTAGTTAGAGAAACTTTTAACAGGAAATATTTTATTTTTTAAAGTCTCTTATTACTTAGATCTCTAACCAATTGGATGGAATTTTTTTCAGTTTTTATACTCGTTGTAGATGTCGTAAATATCTTATTTTAAAACGTTTTGGTTGATGGCAGACAAGTTCACTTCGCCACAAGCAATTTAACAAAGTGATTTCGAAATTGCTCTAGAATTTAAAACTCTTGAGTGTCCTACGGCACTTGAAAGTACTTCGTGAAATATTTCATTTTGTAAAATTACTCAGATACTTAAAATTAGGCCAAACAAATTAATTTGTAGTCATTTAACTTATAACATATTTTGAAATTCGCTATCGAATTTTTTTTTATAATATGCACACAATCCTCTCTTCTGCTGCCAAATACCAGTGCTTGCAATATAGTTACAGGCTGGGAGGCATAACTACTTAGTTCTCAGAGGTGACAATGCACCTTCAGCCACCTCTGTTTCATTTTGGCTGCAGGTGTCCATGGACTGTAGTAGCCACTTATCTTCAGGTGGGCTGTAAGTTCGTTAGTCGTTTCAGTTTTATATAAAAAAAAAACTAGAGCACAGCACTTCTATTGCTCGACAACATCAAATTGAACTGGTACGACGGAGGCTCCACTGCTCTATAATTCTCTTAAAATGACTAGAGACTAGCAACCTTGCAGTAAAATTAGGATGTTACTTTTATTACCATCATTAATGTGCTCCACTTGATTAAGTTTATTTCGTGACTGGACTCTGTCTATGGCAATTGCCCTCGCATTCTCCCCATTACAGCAATATTGCTACTAGATTTTACGATGGCGCTGACCAGTATGATAAAAATTATGTAACTTCAGAATTGGTGGTATATATATACTCATTATGAACCAGTCTTTGTAATACACTATATAGTTAGTAGTGTGTCCTGCGGAATTGGGTATTTAACTTTTTAATATACAATACGAGGTTCAATTACATTAACAATCCACCCTTGTATAGTGTAGTGGCAGTGTAACAATTTGTACCACCCCATATCGTCCCATGGTTGTCGTAAGAGACGACAGAAGGAAACTGAAACTGTAGTATCTTAGTGATACCAACCCAAAATTATAAAAAAATGCTGTTGCCAACCCACCTGCCAAGCGTGGCAACTGTGGCAAGATCCTTCCTATGAGTCAATCTATGAGACATGGCCTGGCCTATGTTCACAGTGGACTTTTATGGGATGAATGGATGAATATGTTTGATTTCAGGAAAGATTTGCCATAATTGCAGCACTTGGCAGCCGGATTTACAATCGCAGCATCTGACTCATTGCACATTTGACGCAGCACTCTTTCCTCGATCTAGGTATTTTATATATGGCCTTTAATACACATAGATCATATACTTCTTAGATGCTGGTTTACAAGGTGGTATTAGGTCTTTCTAGATTTTTCCATAGAGACATTACGACACCCACAAGATGATATGAGGTGATAGATTATCACCACAATATGGTAAATTAATGTTTAATTAACCTAAAGTTTAACAGAACTTTGTCGATTTGTTTGTAATTTAATGTAGAAATGATAGTGGATGTAATATACGTTTTTGCTGTTGGAAATATAAACATGAGAATGACAAAACAACAATTAAATGAAACGCTGTTTTTAAAGATGTTTTTTTTTCAATCCCGTATCACAATTAAATCACACTATTCGTGATAAAGCCGTGCATGCAGTCAATTTGAAACTATAAGTATTTCATTTGTTGGTGCATTGAACAAAACGTGGAATTTTATAGATAAACAAACAGTTTTATAGATGTTAGATTTCCCCAGCGAAATCGGTGCTTGATTTTATTCATACTATGAATCACTTGCATCTGTAAATATTGGACAATAATTTTAAATTGATTATATTATTGTTTACTCTAACGTATATAAGCATATATTAATAAAGCGACACAGTGGTGAAAATACGCCAACAAAATTTCTACACAATATAATTATATGTTTGTGCGTCTCATAGTTTTCACGGCACAAGCCTAACATGAGGTCATTTAGTAAGATTCAACCGCAATATAACATTTCAAGTAAGGGACTTAATATTTCACTGAATTTTATTTAATTTCTGATAATAGAATTCCATCATAAATAAATGTTTTAACGAGTGCACAAGGCGGCAACGTCGCAGGGCACGCCGTCAACCGTGTGTCGTTTGTCTAGTAGCGGTCTAATATGAAATAATGACGTTATAATATTATGTAACTAACTTATATTTATTTATTTATTTATTTCATAGTATATAAATCTCTAATGCTATAACAATATTACAAACTACAAATTTAAAATGAAACATAATTTACATTGAGCTATAAAAAAAAAACATTATTTTTATGTGTAGGTAACGTATTTATTTTTCGTGAAAGTCAACTTTTAATATTGAAATTTGATAGCAGCAGAGAGAAAATTAGTCATGTATTCTTTTAATATTTGTTTTTTCGTTAATAGTTACTTCGCAAAATCTTAATTTAAAAACTAAATTAGACATTCCGTTTACGAGGAATTTAATTAAGGACGTACTCTACTCCAATCAATCTTTCCGAGCGGACATAAAACAGTCTTCAAATTTTTACTTTTTTATATAATTAATACCATTCCGTTGCTTTGCAATATTTTCTATTTGAAATTTTCAAGGTAATAGCAACATATTAAAAACTAGCGCTCGGTATGCATGGCAATCAAAAATTTTTTGATAAACCTTCCCGGACGTGCGCACTCCAACTCACAGTTTCATTGTAATCCGATAGTATAATAAACGAAGTTATAGGAACGCATAGAAAGCGAACAAAAAAAAAGTGCGTGTAATTCTGTACACGCGTACGAAGTGAAACTTCCTAATGATATATCATTATTCTTTTATTTTATATTTTACATAAGTAGTTTGTATAATACTAAACTCATGCAGCCCCGGCGCGGCGGTGAAACGTTGCAATAAAACGTGACTTTTTTTTTAATACCGTACTAAATTTCTCCACCATGCCGATAAAGAAGTTTCACATTAAAAAACTTATGTTTCATGTTTAACGTTAACATTGGCAAATAATTCATACGATCAATTATAGGATTTTTAGTCTCATTTTAAACTTTCTTCTAGTTATGTTTGCACGCCACGTTTTATTCCACATGCCGTTGCGAAATGTGGTCATGCAAGGCGAATGAGGAAGCCAAATTAAAAAAGTTGTAACAGACCGAGTGGAAAAATAAAAAATATGTGTGCTTTATACGAAATGGGGAGTCGTTCGGCGAACGAAAAGATCGGTATTTGTTAATATTTTAATAGACATCATCTGTATAGTATACAGGAGTGTGCGTAGTATCATACATTAAGAATTTGAAACAATATCAAACACAGCAACTTTCTTTTATTTCCATTCATAATTAAAGTTTTGTAAACTTTCTGTCTACAACTAATGATAAATAAAAAAGCATCCTGTAATGGTTTAATAGTCAAAATTGAAAATAATATTTCAAAATTGAAATTAATTGCAATATACTTATTTTATTTATATTCACAAACCAGTAATAAGCATACCGAATTAATCCAAAAGGGATCAATTAGAATAATGCTCTGAAAATAGTAAAGCTACGATTTATGTATATAAACCTTAGCTTTACTAGACGTAGTAGAAAGAGAGAGGCCTCTCTCTCTCACTTTGGCCTGCATCTCATTTCCGAAATATTGTTTTCTTTATTTTTAACGTTACCGTTAAAGACTATTTTTAGAGTGATTAGACACTGCAGAACATAGGCTTCCTCCATTGATTGAATTATAATGGGCTATTCGCCATAGTTGTCACGCTTGGCAATTGGCCGCAGTTTTTTTTTAGTCGTTATTAGGAAGACGCTGCTGCCCATCTCCTGATTTGTTTCCATCTGTCGCCTCTTACGACACTCACGGGATAGTAGGGGATAGTAAGATTGTGGATTTATTTTTAATAATAATAATAATAATAATAATAGAGCTGTGGAAATATCTGGACCTGGCCCGCGAGGTGACCGACATGTGGGGTGGACTGCCGAAATTATACCTGTAGTCGTTTCTGCGAACAGTCAGCCTCTCGGGTCATCTGAGGCGACTTGGACTCCGTGACGGACCGCTCCAAGCTCAAATGCGGAAGGCGGTGCTCGTGGATAACGCCCGCATCGTCCGCCGGTTTCTTTCCCTTTCTCCCTAACCCTCCGCAGTTTGGTCTCCCCTGCCGAGGGCTTGTTTTATTTATTTATGCATTTTTTATGTATTTATTTAATTTTATTGATATTTATGTATGTTTATCATTTTTATTTACCACTATATATTTATACAGCCCAACCAGATGAGAAAACTTTATAGATACCCCATAATAGAGCTGTCGCAGCTCAGACTGCTCCCTGTAACTATCCCCGTATGTGGATTAGCTTAATGCTCCATAACCCTCCCTGGAATGAGAGGAGTCCCGTGCCTCGCAGTTACGTAAAGACTGAAATTTCACTTCACCATTTATAGCCCACAAATTATTACAAACTTCAAAGTAATTTTTTTTATAGAATATGGGTGACAAACGATAGCACAGTCCACCTGATGGTAAGTGGTTACTGTGGCCCATAGACATCTACATCTATCCTCGATGAAAAATCAAAATGCAGATGCGTGGTCACCCCTGAGGACTGAGATGCCTCGTTTTCAATAAAAAACGTCTACGGTTCTCTACACTCACCATACGAAACAGAGCAGCATTAAGCTGCTTATTTTTACTCTGGTATTCTGTGAGAACGTGATCCTACCACGATTGAGCCGACCCATTCGTACTACAACCACAATATAGCTGCAGCGTGGCTCTACCACGTATAAGTAATATTCTTTGAAGAAATATACCATAGATATCTTTTACAATATAATATTGAATCTTATTTGAATTATGATGTAGTTAATGATTTCGTATATTTACGCGAACACTACACATTAAATAAAACTACTTTTACGGATTCTATCGCGTTTAATTAACTTATTTTTATTAATTCCCGACGTTTTCGGGTGCTTTATAGCACCCACAGTCACGGGGGACTGGAGACTATGGGTGCTTTAAAGCACCCGAAACGTCGGGAATGTTAATTAAACGCGATAGAATCCGTAAAAGTAGTTGTATTCAATATCATTTTTAGTTTTTAACAGCGGTGTAAAATAATTAATGGTCCGGATGTAACGTTTAGGGATTTAGGAAAAAATAAAAAATGTAGTATTAGTGATATGGAAAACCAAAATACTACTAGTACGAAAACTTAACGATAACCTAATGTATTTGTAATTTATCTGTGGTATGATATGGTAAAGTTAAAAAAAATGTATTATAGACACCGACATTCGAAATACAATCATCTTCATCATCATCATCATCATCATTACAGCCTTTCAAAGTCCATTACTGATAGTACGAGTACCAAAAGCCATAGTCGCTAAGTTTGGCAGGCGGAAAGACGCTGCTGTTTGTTTTACACCCATGTGGGCTGTAATGGGCTCGTAGATATTCTTCGCTGGTTACTCATCGGTGGTGTAAGAATATACACTACCCCATATCATTAAAAATACAACAAGACCCGAAAACCAACAATGTGTCTTATTGCTCAAATGTTGGCTTCCAAATGGAACCTAGAAAGCGCATAAATCTCCTGCTACATGGAAAATAACTACTTGGTCGTCATAAAATATGCGCCAAATAGTTCCACAAATACGTCGTGGCTATCATGGAAGAGCTTATGTTAAACAGAAGAATGCTAAGAAAGTGGCGAATCAACATAATATCAATAAAAAACAATACAATTTCATCATATTGTCGATTTAATAGTAATTATTACACATGTCTCTATGTATACGCACAAGAAGGGTCATCATTAAGTGTAATAGACACCGTGCTTCCGATTTAATTCCTTCCAGCGCATTTAAACGGGATAAGCGCCAATAAAAGTCTGAACTAGAGTTATAAATTGATCAATTTGTGGGAGCCGAGCCAATGTACCTAGCGGACACGGCAGCGCGGGCGGCCGATCGAATTATTTGCTTGAATATACATTTACCTGCTCTGGAAGGGGTGGAAATTGAATTGGGAATTAAATTTTTATCGCAACGTGTGTTACGTTGTGTTTAACGAATATCGCCGTGTAGTCGCGACGTAAGAATACGTAATGGGGTTACGTATTCTTACGTCGCGACTACACACACTATGATCTGCAGGTGACGTGGTCCGTGGGTGACGCAGCGGCGACAGCGAGACTCTGAAACATGGCGGACAGCAGTATCTACCTCAGAATAACTTAATTACATTAAGTTATTTTGAGATAGATGCTAAAAAAAACTGCTGCTGCCTAGCGTCGCACACCTATCACCCATGGCAAGCATGGCAAATACTTGCCATGGCTGATAGGTGCAAGTGTACTCTATAAAGCAATTTATACTGGAGGCCCATGTTTAACTTTGGAGTTTGGAGTTATCCTGTAAAGGTGAAATGAGTGGAAATATGAATAAATATGGTGTGCCTACTACAGGCATCGGCTTTAAATCAAGCCTTCTCTGTTATAATAAGTGTCATATAAAATAGATACATAAGGTGACAACTGACAACTTTCAACTTCGTCACCTCTGAAGATAAATGCCTCACAATATGTAATTATACTGGTTCTATTTACTCTTTAGACGAGAACGCAGCAGTGCCTGCATTGCGTAGCGATAGAAATAGGTAAGAGGGTATTTACTACTCAAACAGACTCTTAGACTGAAGAAAAAACTAATAAAAATATAAGTTGCAATAAAAGCTAAAAGGTCCATATTTCTTGATATAACTTGTTGAAACATGTGCAGAGGAAGATGATGTTTTAATTTGCGCCCGATACATAATTTCTTAACTCTTAAAGTGTACGTACTAATAAATGCATATATTAATTCTCTAATTCCCGGCCTTTTGATATCGCGTAGAAGTACATTGATGGGCATTTGCCTCTCCCGTTGCAGGGAGTTTGTTTACGTCGCCACGTTTGGCAGGCGTATAATTGACGACCGCAATGCCAGATGTCAACCACCTGCTTCTGAATAAAGTTTCCTCTTTTTTAAAAACTTTTTAAGACGCAGAACCATTCTACAGCTATATTAATAGTATCGTTGTAGCACAAATGGGTCGACTCGACCGGGAAAATATAACGCTCTCACAAAATACCAACGTAAAATACGATAGCAGCATAATGCTGCTGTGTTTCGTTTGGTGAACGTAGAGAACCAGAGACCCTTTTTACCGGAAAAGAGGCGTTCCATCTTTTTTTTTTATAGGATAAGGGTGACAAACGAGCACACAGTCCACCTGATGGTAAGTGGTTGCTGCGGCTCATAGACATCTACCTATCATACTACCAATCCTCTATTAGAAATCAAAATGTAGATGCGTTGTCACCCGTGAAGACAAAGATGGAATGCCTCATTTCCAGTAAAAAGGGCCTCCGACCACCTGCACTCACCAAGCGAAACGCAGAGGTAAACCTCTACTTCACGCTGGTTTTCTGTGAGGTCGTGGTACCACCCCGGTTCGAGCCGGCCCATCTGTGCGACAGCAAAAGCTGCCGCATGGCTCTACCACTGTTAAACCATCTTAGTTCTCACGGCTTACAACGCATCTGCATTTTATTCGCAAATAAGGACAGATGTGGATGTCTATGGGCCACAGCAACCACTTACCATAGGTGGACTGGGTGCCATCCTTATCCTATAAAAAAGCTGGCAACGCAACTGCAATTTCCCTGGTATTGCAGTTGTTCATGGGTGTCGGTCGACACTTACGATCAGGTGAGCCGCATGCTCGTTTGCCCCCTCTTCTATAAAAAACATAATATACGCTGCTGTTATACAACAAATTTGTTTTTTATTGGTTCTACGAGTACGTCGAGTACGTTTTGAGTGATGCGTGTTTAGTCAAGTAACCGAGTACCCAGTATTTTTCGGTTTTATATTGTACTAGCTGTGCCCGCGGCGTAGCTCGCGTATAGAGGTTTTACATAAAGAATTTGTCGTTTAGGTAAGAGAATATTAAACGATTTATTTCATTACTGTATCAATAAGTGGTAACTAAATAAATCATTATCATCAAAGTTCTAAGTCGTTTATGATAGAGCTTCTGTGTAAACGACGTTAGAAGTAGGCTTAGCCGGGGTGTACACAAAAAGGTTACGGGGGCTACTAACGCGGGAAAAAGCAACATAGAGTTGGCCATGTGCAAAACAGTCAGTACTGAGGTACACTCTTACAACGCGTAAAGTTTGACCTTGCGCTTTATTTACGGTCATCGCATAACACACGCTCACTGTAACTGGGAACTGAACGCGCTTAAGACTGAAAGGAAGTTACTTATTAATAGAGGGTTTTTGGGCAGTGCTGCCAGATAAAAAAAAATCTAGCGCTTTAAAAAAGCCCTAGATTTCGCGCTAAATTAACTACAAACAAAGTTTGTGTTTTTTTATATAATCATAATAAAGAAAACAACATCGAGTTTTTTTTCTGGCAATATTTTTTTGGTTTCATGGTATCAATACTTCGCAGGACATTGACTTATAATTATGGCAATTGCTGTCAACAGTAGTTAGTACTGTACGAACAATAAAAATGTCATTAATTGTTTTAAAGTGCAATGTATTTCGCAACTTAGTTTCAGATGTCAGCATCTGATTGCGGTTGCTACACAGTTTCTTTGTGTTATAACTTCTAAGTAACTTTTAACTTAGCTGTGCTCTAAGCAACTGACTGAAACTGAATAAAGCAAAATAAATGCGTTGCCAAAACCATGAACGAAAACTTTAATAAAGGGGATTTCCCCGCTTATAGTCGTCGGTAAAAAAATCAAGTTGATCATCCTAAAGGGGAAGCCAGGAGATCCATAGCACAGGGTATCCTAGTTTGGACTCGTCTCCCATGCTCTCTGTTTTGTGGAAAAAATATGTTTGAAAAAGATAAACTGCAATGTACTATTTGTGGGAAAAAATAATAAAGGTCATTATTATTATTATCGGTAATGTGGACTAACAGTGCTGCTATAAAAGAGTTAATAACCCGCTAGTCGCTAAAATATTGAAATGTGTGCTAAATACACCAAAAAGCGCTGGATCAAGCTAGGTGCTAAAATTTCGAAATGCGCGCTATACATTCCAAAAAAGCTCTAAATCTAGTTCCCAAAGCGCTAAAATGGCAGTACTGATTTTGCGTATATTATAAATACAATATCACGACATTTCGTTGCAAAATTTTTATTTTTGGTGGGGTTCCGTTGTAGCGCTTCGATGGATACAAATTTCTTCAGTAAGTCTCAATACGATTCATCGGCGAAAAATCTCAACACAGCAATTCAGAAAAGTTTGTAATTTGTACAACTCCATCTATTACCTACGTCCTTTGTGTGAGAAAACATCCTTTTTAAATCTCTTTTTGTGTTTTAAGTATAAATATATTAATTATTATGGAACGTTTTTTTTACACACAAATCTTTTTATTACTATTTCTGAGATTTTATGGCGCCATTGAACAAATTCGAACCTACATTTCAAAATAATAATCATTACTTTCGATAGAATTAACCAATTTTAATAAAACAAAGATTAAATGTAACTCGAAGATACGCTTTATGATTTTCTTAACGATTTCTTTGAAAATAAAAGATGTTTACTTTAGACGTGATGCGTTCATATAATAGCAGACAAATAGACAGACAGACAATTCTAAAAATTATAAAATGTTCTTATTTAATTATTTTCAGTTCCCCATAATGATTTTAGCCACCAAAATATATATACGATGTACAGAAAGAGACACAACATGTTATCATCATTTTTATTATATGTATATATTTAAAGAGAGATGGCGCTGCTAACATCAATTTTAAAAATAAAAGAGATTAATTGACGCGATTGATACATTATATAAAACGCAAGAGAACTTATAAATCAGTGCCTGCACAGTAAGCAAAAAATAAAGTTCGACTCTCGCCAAAACCAACGCAATTGTTAATATCTCTTTTAAAATTTGATTTACCACATAGAGTACTCGGCGGTAAAGAATAAATTCAGTTTGTCAACACGCAGTAGGGCAGCGAGTAATATAATAAAAATTAGCAGTAAATATGAAAACTCATCTACAGGAAACAACCACATTGCAATTGCATTACATTTTCACAACATCACCATCTATCGAAGAAATGGGTTAACTATTGTGCTTCAGATTTTTAGTTAATAAGGTTAATATATTTTTGTATAATATATTTAATACGTTCTTTAATACTTTTGTTTACTGCGTTTTAGATATACATAATTATATCATTATTTTACATAATTTAACTATGATTTATGTGCATTTTAAACTAATATCATAATATGATATTAGTTTAAAATGCACTTGATGACTCAAACAAAGCCACCGTTGAGCAAATTCGTACCTATACTTCCCTACCCATACTTCAGAATATTTATCATAACTTTTGATGGAATGAACTGATTTTAATGAAATAAAGACTAAATGTAACCCGAAGATACACTTTATAATTTCCTTAACAATTCTTATGATATAAATTAGTACTTTATACGTGATACGTTAACAAACAAACAGACAGACAGACAGACAGAAAGACAGACAGAAAATTCTAAAAATGGTAGAAATGTATTTAATTACTTATTTTTAGTACCCCTCAATCACTTTTATTACAAAAATATAAAATGTACAGACATCTGCTATTTACAGTTTTATTATATGTATAGATTTGCTCTAGTAATTGAAATTCTCGGTTCAGTTTAGAAACCTAGTTTTAGGTAATATAACGCTATCGTATTATGAGCATCTGCATTAAAATATAGCCAAATATGCCAGGTGACGAATTGTAAAGGAGTAGGCAGTGCAACACTATTTTTATGTAATAGGAATATTAATATAAACACATAATATTATAGCATTTTTTCTGTATGTCTGTCAACTGTAGACATAAATAGTTACGTACAAGTAAAAAAAAATCCTTTCTGTGTATGAAACTACGTAGGCGACTAAAGGAAATATTAATTTTATATTAAGAACTGTTAAAAATATTAAAAAAAATACAAATAAGGTAGATTTTTAGTACGCAAAAATAAGCTGAAGTAAGGTCTCTAAGACAATTTTTTATAATGAATAGAATGGTCGATCTGAAGGTTGACCTAATACAACTATGACCTACGACTTTACGTCCTTTTCCAGGTACATAATTATGTCAACATCGCTAACTTTTTGACTGCTGTCGAGATTTTTCTTTATATAGAATAAGGGTGAAAATCAAACAGTTTACCTGATGGTAAGTGGATGGTGAGGCCAACAGACATATACATCTACGTTTAATTGAGAACCGAAATGCGGATGCATAGTCATCCTTGAGAATTAAGGTGAAATGCCTCATTTCAAGTAGTCTTTGATTCTCTACAGTGACTATACGAAACACAGCAGCATTAAGAAGTTATTTTATGCTGGTATTCTGTGAGAACGTTGTCCTTCCCTGGTCGAGCTGAACCATTCGTGCTACAACTATAACAGCTGCGGAGTGGCTCTTCCACGTATAATGTATTTATTTATAAAATAACTTGGAACTGATTTTGGCTAAGTTTATTTTAAAATCGACTAATTTTATATTGCGAGATTTAAATATATTAAAGGGAAATCAAATTTTATCTCTAAAACGGTTCGATTGAAATAGTACAGCATTCATAAACAATCCTTATTTAAAACACCGTACGAATAAAGCGGGGGACGACAGTGCTAAAAGTGCACCGCCCCGCCCCACCCCACCCTGCCCTTACGGCCCATTAGATGTGTCCGCGGGAAATCGTCATTTGCATAAGCGGCTTGGCTCTCTACACATAGTAATTGGGATCACATGAATACGGGCTACTTTAGTTTGCTACGTGGCGTCACTTCTCCCGAGTTGAGAACTAAATAAAGTTCAATATGCGCGGGCGATCCATTAAGTATCGGCAAGACCCAATTAAACTGGTCTGTCCGGGATAGATTTAAGTTAGCTGGTACTACTGTTTGCTTTACACTTAGGCACGCGTTGCTCTTCGAGCTTTTAATCGGAGTGCAAAATTTGAATTTGATTTAAATTCGTATTGTTTTAATGGAACCGAATGGCTGTGCGAAGTTCAACACCGTGCAAGTGCCACAAGAAATTTGCATTTAATTTGAAATGCGCTCAAATCTTAGAAGTTAGTTGTCATAATTAATTTGGCGTCAGTGACTTAATTACTTGTTTAAAACGAACGCGTGCCTCTGTTTAACTTTCATTCCGGAGTGTTTATTTTAAGTTACATTTTAAAGCCAAATAAATTAAAATGTATAATCTGAATTAAGAGCCCTACACTACTCACAGCACCCTAGTGAACCACTCGACCGCTTAAAAACATGATAAATATTAATTTTTGAAGCTACATTACTCTAGCGATAAATTTAAAGTCGCAAAAAAATGATAAGTATATTTAGTGCAATACACAAGAAACTGTGATTAATATTAAATTAGTTACTTTAAAATCATTTTATATACAAACCCTCCAACCACATGCAATTGTAGAAACTAATCGCGTAACACTGTATATATTCAGTATCAATTTATACACTTGTGATTATAACCGAAATACCTAAGTGCATAAAGCTTACATTATTATATTAATTTATTTAAAACTACAAACATTAGTTTTATATTGAAACATACAATGGTAGACGTTATAGTATTTCTATAACAAGTGAATACGTTTTTTTGATGGTAAGTGAATACTACAGGCCATAGACATCTCCGTATATCCTCTATTACGAATCAAAATGCATATGCATTGTCACCCCTGAGAACTAATATGGAATGCCTCATTTCCAATAAACACAGCAGTCGTAAACTGCTATATTACGCTGGTATTCTGTGAGAGCGTAGTCCTACCCCGATCGAGCCGACCCATTGGTGCTACAACCATGATATATCTGCAGCGTGGCTCTACGATGTATAAGTATTCTGGATCTGAACATTAAATTTGTTCTTTTCCAACTGCTTCAAAAGCAGCACTTTCTTCTTCTTCTTCTTATTTATCAGTTCACAAAAGTTAACTGTTGGGCCTCTCCCGTTTGGCAGGTCAATTAACGATCAGCGTCTCATAACTTTGACGGAACTGACCGTATGAGTATTTTATGTCTGGCGTGAGTAAAATGTTTATACTGCGAGATTTAATATGTCCCACTAATAAGTACTCGTCACCTCTATTTTCTTAAAAATAAATGAGGTCTTTACTTTTCCGTAATAAAAACAATCACATCAGAAATCCCAGTTGACGAAAACCATCATCAAAATATTAGTGATCCAAACTTCAAACTATGTTTTCAGATTTTGTCGTTTGTAGTCGTTTTGCGTAAGTTGGACATCTATGTATATTTATGCAAAGCACTGCCATGACACATAATAAAGAATTAGTATGTATAAAGTGGAAACTTAGTAAGAACAGCTATGGCAAATAAAATAAAATAAAGAAACTAAGACGACGATGGCACCCTGGCGCCAGTGGCTTAGCAATGAGTTGTAGTTCTAAGCGCCGGGAGTTAGAATCCCGCACGGTATAAGGATTTGTATGGCCTAAAAATAATTGATCCGGGTCCGGATGTTTGTCCTTGAGCATTTTATGTTTGTAAACTGCCTCCAGGATATATGAGAAAATTCTAGTTGGGATTAAAGTTTTTGGTTAAAAAAAAATAAACAAAGACCACTAACATTTTTGTACATATTAAATTATCACCTACTAATAACATAAGCAGTTTTGTCGTAATGTACCACCGGCAGTGCAATAAATACTTCTTTGTGCAACTACATAACCGAAGAGCTTTGATTAAAACACTATCCATCTCTTTGGATTAATCTCATTTTGCAATATCCTTTTCACGGTTTTTTTTACCTATTATCTTAATGTTTGAACTTGTAAGATAATTTTGAAATTAAGACATTTGAATGTCTTAATTTCAAAATTATCTTACTCTGAATGTATAACCGAGTTAGGGGTGAAATTGTTCATTTTTATTTAAGAGGGAAATAAATCAGGAGATGGGCAACAGTATCTTCTTAATAACGAATAAAATAAATAAAAACTATGGTTGAAAACCCGCTTTCCAGGCGTGGCGACTATGGCAAATATCCCATTTATGAGACACCTATGTTCAGCAGTGGACTTTAATAGGCTGTAACGGTAACGGTAATTTAAGTGCGACCACCTGTGCCTGTGCGGCAGGTAAGCAGGTTTAATATAAAAAAAAGTAACCATTACGATCGTTCCATAATTGGCAAAGATAACGTACATACAAAAATGAAGTCAAATTGTGAACATTATTCTTTTTAAATATAGTTAAAATAGTTTTTCTTTCATTTTAATTTCATTATTACAAGCACACATAAAAATCTTCTTAAGTTTCCTTCAAACCATACAAATAAAGTAATTAAATCTTGCTTTAAGAATGTTTTTGTAAGAACATTAATGTTGTAACTTTTACGTTACATTTTTTTCGTAATTAAAAGAAAGCAATATTTAAAGACCGTTTAAAACATCCTGGGAAATTTCTTTACGCCTCGACTAATTAATTACTATTTCAAATATGTCTCTTTTGCCAGTAAAGCTTTTATTTTCATACACATATGCATATTTCATATTTGTTCTGACATAGATAATATTTATAAGTATTGTATATATATGTAGTGTATGCGTGTATATGTGTATGTATGTGTTTATATATGTATATATTGTTTGTATTTAAGTATATATGTCTATGTATGTGTGTGTATATGTATATTTATATGTATATATGTATATACATTTTTTTCTTTTAGCACTTTCTATTTTGATTACTGCTGCACCGCCTCTTGTTTGTATATCTCTGTTTAGCCTAATGGTTGACTGGGAGAGAATGCCCTATGGCATTAAGTCCACCATATGTACAACTTTGTGCATGAAAGCTTAAATAAATAAATAAAAAATAAATAAATATTCACACGGTGTTTACTACAGTGTTTATTTTGAGAATATTAAATGTGTAAAAAGGGAGTACTGCATTCATTACAGTCTATCAAAAGTCCCCTGTTGAACTTCCTCATCGATTGCTTCACAGGGAGAATACATGCCATACTTGCCATGCTACACAGGTAGGGTTGGTAACCGCAGTTATTTTTTATATTTTGAACTTTTATCAGCATACTACTGCTGCCATCTCCTGTTTCAGATTCCTGTCGCTTTTTACGAAACCCACGGAATGATATGTGGTATTGTATGTTGATGGCTGTGGCTCACAGGCACTACTGCAGCTAAATACACTAACGGGGCCCTATCACATAATATAATCAAGAGTGATGTCCATTGCTACAGTCCGCTTGTCACTTAAATTTTAGTATGTGCCAAACAAGACGGAATCGTAAGCAGAAACACCTCTACCTAGTAAAATCCAGCGTCAAATACAGTTTTTGAGTGTTGTCATGGTTGTAAAGGCGATATAAAGAATATAAAGAACTTAAAGATATCGCAAATCAAACTTTTAACTGACGACATTCTTATTGTTACCTCGTGCTCATGATAGTCCTTTGTCAATTTAAATTTTGATTTGAATTCATATAACTGAAAAGAATAAAATATTATTTTCCATATAATAGCTTCTGAAGCTATAATATTAGCTTAGCTTAGCTGGCTTATATTTTTCAGTTTTTTAAAGTATAGAGTACAAATTAAATGAGTATGCAGTTCACCTGATGATAAGTGAGAACCGCTTCCTATGAACAACTGCTACGCCAGGGAAATTGCAGCTGCGGCCTTTTAAAAAGGAGTAATCTCGTTGCTTGAAGGTCCAATTACGATGTCGGGCTAAAAAATCGCCGGTGATAGCCGAAGAATTCATGCAAAGGAGAATACTCCTAGTAAATCGGACATTGGTTTACCGCCAAACATCCAAATGGTGTGGACGGTATCGTGACTTTGTCGCGGTGCGCGATGGTGAAATATGATGGCTGGAATCAATCCGAACAATTCCCCTGAGCTTTCCTCTTAGTAAATGCGATAGAAAATGCAAATGATGCAACATCTCTTCGCAGCGCCAGAAAATTGAGCCGATTAGAAGATACTCGATCGTTGAAGATTCGGCCTCGGATGGGGTCACGTGGGAGGAGCTTGCACTGGGGTGGCATGGCCCAGATATGATAACAGTGAGGCCGAACTTGCAAGCAGTGTGCTGGCATGAAATGATTCTCCAAAATGGGATTTTGCTTTTTATTTGACTTTTATTTTTACAAACAATTTTCGTATACTCTTTTTTATTTAATTATATATGTTTTCATGGATAGGAAAAGTGAGCGCCGATACTGCGAATCCTGTCACCATCGCCCACGGCGACACGACGCGGCGAAATTTAATAAAGCTCGGGGGTCGGCGTGTATCATCATTTACATTTAAAGCACCAATTATTTGACGTCATTAGCGCCCTCTGGCTGCTATAAAACGCACCCAACACGCGCGATCGCTCGGTCTATTGCAATTATAAATTATAAGTAAAATGACAATTTTTATCTGTGCCGCACGCTGAATCACCCTGTCCCCAATGTTATAAAATTAAAAAAAAATGTATATAAATATCCATACATTGGAAACGTGAATGTGAAAAAGTGTTGCCGCATAATCACTCTTTTTTTAAATGGTATGATTGTAACTGTTTTAATTCAAAAAACGATTTGCCAACATTAAATATTATATATCAGTAATTATTTTTTTCATTGTATCGCTGTTTGTTTTCTAAATAAAATAAACTACAGCTAACTTACACAATAACTTATCCCATTGTTGTAATATTTTTATAATTTTTTTGAACGTGGTAGAGCCATGTTGCAGCTATATTAGTAGTATAGTTGTAGCACGAATGTGTCGGCTCGACCGGGGAAGGACCACGCTTTCACAGAATACCAGCGTAAAATAGCAGCTTAACGCTACTGTGTTTCGTATGGTGAGTGTAGAGAACCGGAGACCCATTTTACTGGAAAAAAGGCATTCCATCTTAATCCTCACGGGTGACGACGCATTTCCATTTTGATTCTTTATTGAGGTTAAATGTAGATGTCTAATGGGTCACAGCAACCACTTACCAACAGGTGGACTGTGTGCTCGTTAGTCACCCTATCCTATAAAAAACAAGACATATTTTCGTTTTAACTTACGAGTATTACGCATCTATTTAGTGGTTTCGTTCCGTCGTATAACGATAATTAAAGACAATATTATCGTTATGCGACGATAATATAAATTTGATTATAATTTACAAATAATTTTCTGAATTTTATACAAATAAATATTTTATTTACATGAAACCAATTGACTGATCCGCAGGCGATAATTTGAGGAATTTGGGAGTGCGACATATCGGTTGTTGAGCATGGTATACGTCACCACATCCCTTCGATATTGACTGATGATTCGAAAGTTTGTTCTATTTTTGAATATAAATATCTAGTATATAATTATTAACACTAAACATAAAGCAAGGTAATTTTTTAACAAAGTTAAAACTGCTTGAAATAAAATATACCTATGAATATTCTTTTGAACGTTGTTTTAGGTTTGACCTTAAAATATTATTGTTCAAGGACTAAAAAATAATCAAGGTACGGCATTTATCCGTTTCACATTAGTTTTAACATTTTTGAAAATTAGGCTAAATTCAATTATTCTCAATATAAAAGGCTTTAAAGTGTAAAGTGTATAGTGATATCTTCTTTATTGAGAAGTACTCCTATAATATATCGAAATCAGATATAAAAAGTAATAGAAATATTATATCCATACGTAATTAGACTAACATAAATAGGCCGCATTTAGTTTATTTCACACAGTTGTACTGACTTGATATTACTTTCAACACAATAAATGTAAATTAGTACTTATATGTAAAATATAACCAATCCAGATTGGATTTAAGTTTCTAAGATTAGTTTCACATTTTGACAGTAAAACTACTATTTTAATACGCTTTTATTAGCTTCGCGTGTATCTATCTATATCTATCTAGCTAGATAGAAAGATAGATAGATATATAACGCAGTGATGGCCGATTGACTTGAAAATGTGCAAGAACCAATGACGATACAATAATTTAATAACTTTATCCTAGTATCCTGATCAGGATAATTACCAGGAGCTCAGCTCAGTGCGTGTGTTGTTTAAGTTTTTAAACTCATAAATTATTCAAAAACAGTTTTGATGATGACATTGGTTACACGAAAATGTTGACAATATATTTCTTCGTGTTGCCCATAAAACATGTGCACTGAGCATGTGCAGCCAGTACGCTAGTTTTATCTATGATACGCGGCCTCTACTTACTATTTTCGCCACAAAGGATATATTACTTTATTAGTAAGAGTCTATACAGGGTCCTAATTTGTAGTATATTTATCCTAATCGAACCAACACGCTCCAGCTGTCATAATCCTAATGCGTATGATTGCATTCAACCGGTTGATTATTCAAAGGCGTCCAGGATTATCGCATGCTACCCTATGTAATAGCGCTGTGGTAATTGTAGAATATTGTGTTTCGGTAATGACTTGTAATTGGATTGTTGTTTCATTATCATTGTAAAATTTTGTTCGCGTTATGTGTTGTGTTGGCTGGTTTGGTGTCAAGTTACATGATTAACAGCGTTTAAACGTGAAATAAATACATATTTTACAGTAATAAAACTAACAAAATACATTTTATAAAATATATACGTATATTATTTGTATGTAGTCTACTCTGGTCCACAAACAAGAGCGATTAGCATTTAGCTCATTTTTGTGTGAGATTGTTAGGCTACAATTTATCCTCTTTAAAACCTATTGTGTTAATTTTAGTTTTAACCAGGGGCGTGATTTTATAGCTTCATGGACTCAACTCAGGGTTTGCAAGAAGGCCGCAAGCGTAGTAGAAATGGAAAGTAATTATGATGAAGATTTTCATGCCACTTACGAGTAACAGTTGGAGCTCGGTCGTCAGGACATCTGTACGGAGCTTGATAATTTTTTATAGTGATGAATTGTGTGACCACCATTACTATGAGCGTATATTGTCTACCTCATAGATCTAATGGTCTTAAACGCGATTGCTGATAATGAGGTCAAATTTCAAATGCGGTCCGGATTGAAATCCCAGGTCGAACAATAATCGATTATTGGATTTTTTTGTCAAGAGATTCTTAGTAGCAATCGTTTCAGGATGTTGGCGGCGTTTTACCTGGTGCCTCGGAAACTATGTTAAGCCGTTGGTCCATCACCTGTTCTTTCTCCGGTTGTATCGGATTACCATCCCATCTGACTATGAGAGTGAGGGAATAGAGAGTACGCCTGAGCTTACGCATACACTCAGACGCTGTAATCCTGTCCTGCACAGATATCCGTCTCAACAGAGAATCCTTTTTCGAGGACATTATTCAATGTTTCTATTACTAGATTCGTCGTCCACCTGATGGTAAATGGATGCTGTAGTCCATAGAAATCTACATATTTCCTCGATTAATTATCAAAATGTAAATGCGTTGTCACTCTTGAGGACTAAATTGGAACGCCTCGTTTCCAGTAAAAAGGATCTCCGGGTCTCTACACTCACCATACGAAACACAGCTGAACATTGAGCTGCTTTTTTACGCTGGCATTCTGTGAGAGTATGGTTCTACCCCGATCGAGCCGACCCATTCGCGCTACAACCATAATATAGCTGCAGCATGGCTCTACCATGTAAAAAGATGATTGTGTAATGTCATTATTTTATCCGGTAAAATTTGGATTTATGTGATCGAGTGAGATGTGCTATTTAATTAAGATAGGCAGAGGTTTAACCTTAGAGTGACTTATTAATATATTTTCGTAAAATATTAGGGCTTCTTTCGGATCATTATTAGTTAGTTATTCGGTTGACATGGTAGCAAGGAACATGCTCTCAAGATATTTGGTCGAACAGAATGATCATGCCTGATTTTTCATGACGTGGGTCCAAGGATGATAAATCCGTGATGTTGGCTTCTTGTGTTGTATTATCTTATTACAAAATCGCAGATGCAAGTGTAAGTGTTAAGTAGATACCGAAACAGAAACAGAAACTTTTTTATTCAATATAGATTATATATAATACTTATTGAAATTCACTCTTTTGATTAATTACCACTGGTTCGAAAAAAACCTCTGTCCTGGGAAGAACCAGCAAGAAACCCAGCGCGACTTTTTTTAAAAAAACAGTTTACAATCATGTATATTACACAATTAACAACATAACAAATTAGAAATAGCTTGGTAGTGATCACCTCATTCCCAGGGGTTATTATCATACATACATTCATAAATTCCTTAGTATTATAATAACCCTTTTTATAAAACCTTTGTTTAATAAAGTTTTTGAACTTTGAGCAGGTCAAATTTTGTATATTTACTGGAATTTTGTTGAAAACGCGTATACATTGCCCCAACAATGAATTATACTCGGTGGAGTCAAGTAAGTAGTATTACTAGTTCCTAGTATTAATGAATGAATATTACTTATTTTTGTAAAACTACTTTTATTTTGTGTACGTACATTACATTTTCATAAATGTATTGAGAGGCCAAAGTTAATATTAATTTCCTTAAATTTTTTGTTGCAGCGACTCTTTAGGCTTTAAATTATAAATGAGTAATTTATAATTTAAAGCCCTCTTTAATTTATGACCCTCTTC
Source organism: Parnassius mnemosyne (assembly GCA_963668995.1). Taxonomy (NCBI): domain Eukaryota; kingdom Metazoa; phylum Arthropoda; class Insecta; order Lepidoptera; family Papilionidae; genus Parnassius; species Parnassius mnemosyne. The sequence goes on along the minus strand of CAVLGL010000126.1, from coordinate 9,750,366 downwards.
TCTAAAACAAATATAATTACAGTGTCAACTGCATGTCTTCATATCAAAATACCATACGACATTATGCTATGGAAATTCCTAAAGTAAACTAGTCTAGGTGTTTCAATACTGGTAAGATTTCTAATCTTTTTTACAGCATATGCTGTAGAACTAAGCCTGCTTGCTAGTTTTGATATATGGGGGCTCAATTGAAAATTCGTGTCTAGTGTGATTCCAAGAAAAATGGTGGTATCAACAAGACTCAGTGCCTCCCCATTTATACTTACATTAGTATTTGATTGTTTGACATTTTTAGTCACGAATTTCATACATTTCGTTTTAGTGCGATTTAAAAATACTTCAAAACTATTGATGTAAAGAAAACCACAGATTTGTAGGGAATTTCCGTTACAGTTATTGCGTCCATAATAGATTTAATTGCACCTCATCTTGCTATTATTTTTAATACTTGTATCGAGTCTGGTGTGTGTCCTGATTTAATGAAGTATAGTAAAGTAAAACCTTTATTTAAATCTGGTAGTACATTGGACCCCGCTAATTTTAGACCTATTTCTGTACTACCAACTCTCAGTAAAATTTTTGAAAATAGAATTTTGGATCAATTGTTAATTTTTTTTATACAAATAAATTACTTCATAAAAACCAATTTGGTTTTACAAGGGGTCGCTCGACTTCTAGCGCCGGTGTTGAGTTTATGAAAAATATTTTTAATGCCTGGGAGAATTCACAAGATTACTTAGATTTTCTGTGATCTTTCCAAGGCTTTCGATTGTGTTCATCATGAGATATTAATCAGGAAACTATAACATTACGGTGTAAAAAATTTGGCGCTTAGGCTTATTACTTCATATTTAAGTAACAGAACTCAAAAAGTCGTGATTAATGGTAAAGGTTCTTCCGGATCGGTAGTATCAATGGGCGTTCCTCAGGGCTCGATTCTTGGCCCATTCCTGTTTTAATCTATATTAATGACTTACCTTATCTTGTAGGGGACAATCATGATATAGTATTATTTGCTGACGATACCTCTTTAATTTTCAAACTCCAACGGCAGTTAATTAATTATGACGATGTAAATAATGCTCTATCGAATTTAGTAAATTGGTTTAACGCCAACAATATGCTCTTAAACAGCAATAAGACAAAGTGTATTAAATTTATAATACCTTATGTAAAACATTCGAATACCAATTAGCTGTTAAATGGGGAGGCGTTGAGTCTTGTGGATACACTGTTTTTCTCGGTATTACTATTGACGCGAAACTTCAATGGGGCCCCCATATATCTAAATTAGCAAGCAGACTTAGTTCTGTAGCATATGCTGTAAGAAAGATTAGAAGTCTCACAGATGTTGAGACAGCTAGATTAGTGTATTTTAGTTACTTTCATAGCGTAATGTCTTATGGAATTTTCTTATGGGGCAATGCGACTGATATTGAAGCTATATTTGTTTTGCAAAAGAGAGCCGTTCGGGCGATTTATATACTAAATTGTAAAGAGTCCCTCAGACAAAAAGGAGACGGGGATTTCTGGGCCAAATTGTAATAAGTTAAAATATAGATTAAAAAAAGCGTTATATTTTTCTATTTCAAAATATAAAAAATTTACCCAATCCACAATCTGGAAGACGAGAAATCTTGAAAATAAGTTTATGTCACGAATAAAATAGGAAATCGATTCCTATAATCGATTAATGTGAAGAAGTTTTAACAACTTAACTTAAAAAACAACTTAAATCAGATGATTGATTCAATCAAAGTAAATAGATACATTACAATATATTAACCTAGTGTCAACAGTTTAAAAATGAAAGATCAACAAAATAAAAATAAATCTTAAAATCGATTCACGTTTACAGTTCGATTTATTACTTGTGTTTGTCAGCTGTATTTTTAATCTGTGCTAATAGTGACAGCTCCTGCATGACTCAATCTATGTCTATGATCACTCGTCCCGTATCGTTTAGTACATGTGTGTTTTAAGTGTTTCCCGTTGTTTTATTGATTTATATTGCTCGATTACTACTTTTTTAATACGGACTTCTGATTTTACTTAAAATCTTTGCTAACATACCGAACACCGATAATCTTGTTTACTCGACTTTGGCTCGTTATTGTGGATTTTACGGCCTGGATTTTATCGATTAAATATTGACTCAATGGGTAGCTGTGTGAATTGTGGCATAGCGACTAGTCGCTGTAATACACTAGGACCACGATCCTTCTAAATAGCAATCCAACATCAAAAATCAGCTGTTTAGTATAGTTTGTTGCCAACTTGTTGCATAACCTTACTTTTACTAAATCTCTTATAATTCTGCTCTCAGATTGCCAAAGTCCGCTGAATTTTCAGTGATGTTTTAATAATATATAAGCTATTAATTGACACTATTTTCGTCTTTTTACAATCTGGGCCCAAGGTTGTACGAAACCGTATCAGTCTCTTTTAAAGAAATAAATATATTATCTTTGACATCGCAATATATTTATGAAAATGTAATGTATGTACATAAAAACATAAATAGCTTTAATAAGAATAAGGATGTGCATACTTTAAACACTAGGAACAAACATAAGCTTGTAATAATACCAGTTACTAGACTCCACAGAATCAGTAATTCATTTATAGGGAAATGTATACGCTTTTAGAACAAAATCCCAGAACATATTCAAAATTTGTTAATAAACAAGTTTAAACATTTTATTAAAGAAAAACTGTACAAAAAGGGTTATTATAATATCAAGGAATACATGAATGAAAATAACCCCTGGGAATAAGGTGATCGCCACCATGCTGGTTCTATGATAAATTATTTAAAAATTGTATAAACGAAATTATTGTTAAGTGAAATATGTTTGAAAAAAAGTCCCGCTGGGTTTCTTGCTAGTTCTTCTCAGGACAGATGTATTTTCCGAACCAGTGGTAAATAAAAAAATGACTTTCAATAAGAATTATGTAATAATCAATATTGAACAAAAATTATTATATTCTATTCTATTCTAAATGCAAATTATTAACAGTGAATCAATTTACTAATTTAGATATAGCATTATTTACTTCATCATATTTTAATAATTGTCGTCTTAATTTGAAACTTAAAGAAGTGTCATCAGCAAATAATAATCTTAAATGGTTATCCCCTAGTACTCGTATGTAAGGTAAGTCATTAATGTATACAAGAAATAGAAAAAGGCCGAGAGTTGAGCCTTAAGGCGCCCATTTTGGCCCGGAAGAGCTCATACTGTTAATGAGCATCACTTCTTACACCGTAGTGTTGAAGTTTCCTGATTAATTTTTCATAGTGAACACAATCGAACGCCTTGGATTGGTCACAGATATACCCAAATCATCCTGTGTATCCTGTAATTATTCTCTCAGAATAATTTTTTCAAAAAATTTACTAAGTGTTGGTAGTATTTGGTTGGTTGGTAGTACAGAAATAGGTCTAAAATTGGTGGGTTCTAATGTACTACCAGATTTAAATAAAGTTATTAGTAGAAGGTAAGGTAAGTAAGGTAGTAAGGTAAGTACTTTAACATGCTTCATTAAATCAGGAACACTGGTGTGTTTCTTGATTTAATGAAGCATAGTAAAGTTTATTATTATTATTCGATATTCTATTATAGACGCAATAACTTTAGCAAGAAAGAAAGTTATATTCAAAACTTTTCATCTTTATAGTATCCTATCAAAAAGCTCTTCTTAATATAATACGCCACTGTAGTTCTGTCGAAATACATAAAAATACCCTTAAAATCTTCCCTCTATTTTATATGACCAGCGGAGCAAGCGTGACGGGGCGCACTTGCCGAACCGTAAAAAAGGGAAATCAATTATAACGAAACGGCAAGCCAGAAACGAGCGGTGACCAGTTTTTGATAAACCTTTCTGTCCCTATCACTGTCGCCAAATTACAAAAATAACAGAATGCATCAAGAAGGCTACTGAGGTCAGAGTAAAATGGGCGATTGGTGAAAGACCCTGACGAAGAACAATATGTTGTCTCAGTCCTTTTGAAATCGATACATAATTAGTGAAACGATGTAATCGGGGAAATATTATCTGCCTTTTAATGACATTCACGATTATTTTTTACCAAGAGAGCATTATACAAAGATTTTATATTTTACAGACGGATGGCTATTAGACAAATGTTTAGTGCTTAGTAAATACATATTTTTCTCTCAAGCATATTATACTGTATCCGGTTTTATTTTTCATATGTTTATTTATAGTAAGTTTCATATGTTTATTTATAGTCAAATTCTAATTATTGCGATTTACCATATCGTTTTATCGGTTGCGCATTTTAACCTATATCCCTTTTTGGTGACCAAAAAGTGGGTGGTAAAATTTAATATTTAATTTTAGTTAACACTCAGCTTTAAACGTTTATTTAAGGAATATTATTAGGAAATAAATTTATTTCTTTTATTGTTATTTAGCTTTTACTATAGCAACAATCAGTCATACTAATACATGCTTTTTTTATAAGATAAGGGTGACAATCGAGCACACAGTCCACGTGATGGTAAGTAGTTGCTATGGCCAATAGACATCTACATCTATCCTCGATTACGAATCAAAATACAGGTGCGTTGTCACCCGTGTCCTCACGGGTGACAACGCGGGTGACAACACGGGTGACAACACGGGTGAAACAAGTTGGAATAACTTGTTTCCAGTAAAAAGGGTTTCTGGTTCTCTACACTCACCATACGAAACACAGCAGCCTTATGCTGCTATTTTACGCAGGTATACTGTGAGAGCGTGGTCTTTCCCCGGTCGAGCCGACCCATTCGTGCTACAACTATACCAGTAATACAGCTGCAGCATGGCTGTACCACGTTAAAAATAGCTTATATTTAAAAATAGCTTAACTTTATTTACCTGTATAGTTCCCTAATGAATTATACTATACAATATTCGAGGCATATAGTACAGAAAAATTTACAGTTTTAGGTGAGTAAACGTGTAAAATAAATGGAGATAGTATTACATACATTACATACATAAGAATTAATAAATATAAAATTAACTAAGAGAAAGAGATAGAATAACTAAATTGATCATAAATTTAAAAAATTGACAGCTACTCTAAGTTATTGATATTAATTTTATATAATATGTAGTGATTAAACTGATTAGACAATTTAATAAAAATATGCCTATCTACTTCTGAGTTTGTCTTACGAAAATTTTTATTATAAATGGTCACACTTCTTATTAAGAAACGGTTGAGGATAATATTGATTTTATGTTTACAACGTATTTTATTTGGTCATATATATCACTTATGCAGTAGAATTAACGAATTTGTAGATTAAGAATTGAAAAGTTGAAAATGTAACCTACTGACAAACAAATGCTGTCTTGGCGTGTCACGTTTAGTTAGAATCCTTGCGGAGTTGCATTAAACGGCAACGGTGTAGTTATTATTTATTTCACAATTTATTTTGTTGTTTTGTTTGTGTGTGTATTTTTTAGTGAATTCTTTGACGATATGTGAATTTATATAAGATTTTATTCGTGATCTTATTTTTAATTAAGTTGTATTAGATCAGATTTAAAATTTTACTTGTTTGTGTAATTTATGGAAAGGAGACGGGAATTACTGGGCCCAATTTGTAATAAGTTGAAATATGGTTTAAAAAGCTTTATATTTTCTTCTTCTTCAAAATATAAAAAAATTTGCCCAATTCACAATCGGGAAGAAAAATCTTAAAAATAAGTTTATGTCACGAATAAAATAGGAAATCAATTACTTTAATCGATTAATGTGATTTTTTTAACATTTTTATATTTAATAAAAACAACTTACACCAGATGATTGATTCAATTAAAGAAATGAAAAACATTACAATTGACATAGTGTTAACAGTTTAAAAAATAAAATATCAACATAATAAAAATAAATCTTAAAATCGATTCTCGTTAACAGTTTGATTTATTACTTGTGTTTGTCAAATGTATTTTTAATTTGTGTTGACAGTGACAGCTCCTGCCTGACGCAATCCATGATCACTCGTCTCATATCGTTTAATACGTGTGCGTTTTGAGTGTGTTTCCCGTTGTTTTATTGATTTACTAGCTGACCCGGCGAACTTCGTACCGCCTAACAGTCGATTCTTTAATTTTTTTTTAAATACTTATTCTGCAATCAGCGACACACCGGGTCAGCTAGTAAGATAGAAAAAGAAAAAAGAAAGTTGATAAGTCAACAATTACATTATATCATAAAATAAAATTTATAAAACACTTAAAATTCTTTTAATAGTCACTAAAAATCACAATGAAAATTACAATTCCTGATTTCTTATTATGCAAGACCTGCAGAAATGTTGACATTAATATTTATACGATACTGACGTCACTCAATTGTTTTGCCTTCACGGAACCCCTCCACTAACACTTAAACTTTATAGTATGGTATTAAAGTTCAAATTAACTTTTAAGTACTATTACGAACCTTTTGTATGGGAATATAGAAAAGTGTTGTTTTTACACTTTTTCCGGCAATTTTTTAAATTTTTCTCTTTGTAAGAACTATCTTCGTACTTCAAGGAATATTATAAAAAAGAATTACCGAAATCGGTTCAGCTGCTCTCGAGATTTGCGCTTAGCAACACATTCAGCGATTCATTTTTATATTATAAATATTCCTCGACCACTGATTTCTTTTCTACGGACTTCTGATCTTACTTAACTTGTACAACCGTTGCTATCATACCGGTCACCGATAATCGCGTTGACTCATTTGACATTGGCTCGTTATTGTGGATATTACGGCCTGAATTTTATCGATTGGATATTGACAGATGACATATATTGATAACGACAAAACTCGCGATACCACCCATTCCATCTGGATGATTGGCGGTCCACTAATGTGCTATTTAGAAGAAGTTTTCTTCCTCGTACAACTTCCTTGTGGAATTGAATACCATCAGCGATTTTTCCGGACCGATACGACTTAGGGACCTTCAAGAAAAGATCTTACTCCTATTTTACAAGGTCGCCAACGTATCTGCAATTTCCCTGATGTTGCAGTTGTTCATGGACGGCAGTAGTCACTTACCATCAGGTGAGCCGCGTTCTCGTTTGTCCCCTCTTCTATATAAAAGAAACAAACAATGGATCGCTGTGTGAATTGTGGCATTACAGCGACTGGTCGCTGTAATAAACTAGGCCGGCAATCCTTACATTACCGATAGTGAATTAATCCTCATTTCATTAGGGACATATTAAATAAAGCAGGCACGGTCCTACTATGGTGAGCATATGGTAATGATGGCTTTATAATATAAGAGTGCAGGGAGTTTAGCACCAGCCTTATTCAAGAGCTGTCGTTTTCCAATTCTTCATGGCTATTAAAGGGACGCATCTAGTACAGACATATAAACCGAGAAATTTATTTTGTTTACATTTTAGTCGACAGCTCTCGAAGAGGTGAGGAAGCAATACTTAAGCAATAATGTAACTGCATAATATGCAAATGAACTGTAGGCTGCAGGGCAGATGTAATGTATATAATATGTAACCTTAGTTGGGCTAGGTACCAATATAATATAATACCACCTGCACAATTCTTGGATGATATTATAATTATAATTGAAGACGAATAAAAAAAGGGGCGTTGATTGAGTAAGTCAATGAGTTTCTATATTTGGGATGTGTATTTAGCAGGGATAGTAGATATGATAAAGATATAGAACGACGAGTGAACGCAGGAAATAGGGTGATTGGGCTCTACACGCTATTGTGAAAAATCAGAATGTGTCAAAAAAGGCACGTATGGTAATTCATAATGCTTTGTTAGTCCCTACTTTAATGTATGGTAGTGAAAGTTAGGTCTGGCAGAAGAAGCACGAGAGTAGAATAAATGATGTAGAAATGCGGTTAATAAGGAGTATGCTAGGGCTGAATCTGAATGACAGGGTGAAAAATTGTGTGATAATAAGAATGTGAGATGTAAGATGTAAGATAAGAAAAGTGTGGTTTGCAAGATGACGATGTGACCAGGATTAAGAAAGGAATGCTTCGGTGGTTTAGTCATGTAGAAAGAATGAACGAGGAAAGAGTGACAAAGCAAATTTATGTTGCAGAAGTGAACGGCAGAGTCGGGGAGGGACGCCCTAGATGAAGGTTTATCGACCAAATTGGCGATATATTGAAAATTGGCTTAGGAGTACCCTTAACCGACGAGCATGTATGCGTAGATATATGGATATAAAGGAGGCGAGAGAGGTGTGTCAGAATCGTGCCAAATCGAAGTCCATAGTCTCTGCCTACCCCTCTGAGTGACGGGCGTGAATGTTTATTACGAATGAAATATAATTTAAAAACGTGTTTTCTTATTTTAAACATCACCTAACCTTCCCTATTTTTTAATATATTTGTGAGTTTCCTATTATCCTCCTACTCAATACAATAGAATAAAACTAATACAATTAATATAGTAAACAACTGTCTAATAACACAGAATAGCAATCGCTTTATAAAGGTTGTTGCCAACTTGTTGTATAACCTCACTTTTACTAAATCTCTTATAACTTTGCTCTCATATTGCCAAAATCCGCAGAATTTTCAGTGATTTTTTGATAATGTATAAGCTATTGATTGACACCACTTTCATCTTTTTACAATCTGGTTCCAAGAATATATGAAAGCGAATCAGTCTCCTGTGCGTACAATTAACACTAATTTGCGTGCAACAACACCGAACCGTGACGCACCCGACGCGGCGCGAACTTTTTAAGATAGTGATACATAATTAAAAATTTTGTATAGCCGACTTCAATATAAGTTATTAAGAATAACTAAAAAACTATTGGTCTGACCATGATCAAATTCATATGGGTAGTCCCATCGAGAAGTACCAACTATCAAAGAATAAAAGAATCATTGAAATCGGTTCACCCAGAAAAAAGTTATGAGGCAACACACATAAAAAAACATACAGGATTTATATTTTATTGAGGTAATTTGAAAATTCCCCGTTCGACATATGTACAACTATGATAACTCATCGGTTATTATTAATTTTGTTCATAAGGTTATTTATTTATGATATATATATATATATATATATATATACTAGCTGGCTAGGCAGACGTTGTTCTGCCCTTTTCGACGACTCTTCATATAAAAAATCATTAAATTCGCAATAAAAAAATTTGAGGGTTATTTATCGGGATAGAAACTATCCTGTCTCTCAAGTTGGACCAAAATGCACACAGTGTGCAAAATTTCACCGTCAGCGAATATGAGACGACAATATTTGGCAGGTAATAGGCTCCGTGTATATATATAGGCTGCACTAAAAGTATCGGGAATGGAATATTTCCACTGTTTCTGTCATATTAAAATCTTTTTAATTGAAAAGTCCTTGGTTTTAAAAATCAAATACCATCTATTTATTTAAAAGAAGATTCTCGATCTTGTCACAAGGTTTTGTCAAACTTGTTTAGTCGTTGAGAAAATGGAATTGACTCGAGAAAATTCAAGAGCGATGATTTATTATGACTTTCGAAGTGGTTTAACACAAAAACGGTGTGTTGACCGGATGATTTCTGCATTTGGTGATGAAGCCCCATCCAAAACCACAATTTATCGCTGGTTTGCTGAATTTCAACGTGGACGTGTCAAGCTCAGTGATGATCCCCGTCAAGGTCGTCCAAAAACTGCAGTCACCCAAGAAAACGTTGATGCTGTGCGTAAGCTGATTGAGGAAGATCGACATGTGACATATCGCGAAATTCAGGCAACTTTAGACATTGGCATGAGTCATACAAATAATCTTGCATGAACAATTAAGTGTAAAAAAGTTGTTTTCCCGATGGATACCGCATTCGCTCTGTGAAGAGCAAAAAGCGACTCGCGTTACTTGGTGCGTCAGAACTCTCGAAAGATTCCACGCAGGATCCTCAAATGCTGTATACAACATCGTATCAGGTGAAGAATCCTGGATATATGCGTACGAACCCTAAACAAAAAACCAGTCACGAGTTCGGGTGTTCGAAAATGAGTTAAAGCCAACAAAAATTGTTCGTTCACGGAGTGTTGCAAAAAAAATGGTGGCCACGTTTGTCTTCAAAACCGGCCATGTTACGACTATTCTTCTTGAGGGACAAAGAACGGTTAATGCAGAATGGTATGCTAGCATTTGTTTGCCACAGGTCGTTTCTGAACTCCGTAAAGAGAACTGCAACCGCCGCATCATCCTCTATCACGACAATGCGAGTTCTCACACCGCACACAGAACAAATGAGTTTTTAGCGCAAAAAAAACATAGAATTATTAGACCATCCGCCGTACAGCCCCGACCTAGGCCCTTATAATTTCTATACTTTCCCTAAAATAAAGAATAAAATGCGTGGTAAGAGATTTTTATCACCTGAATAAGCTGTGGACGCCTACAAAACGGCCTTTTTGGAGACCCCAACTTCCGAATAGAATGGTTGCTTCAATGATTGGTTTCATCGTATGGAAAAATGTGTCAAATTTCGCGGAGAATACTTCGAAAAGCAATAAATACATTTTTAAATAGTAATGTTGTGTAACTTCCTTGACTCTCGAAATTTTCAGTATATATATATTATATATCTCTTACAATATACGGGTAGCTTTGTCGCTTTACAAATTAAATTAATATAATGATGTTCAAAACCTTATGTCAGATATTTTACAGGTTCAGTCTAAGATTTAAGTATCCGCAAAGAGCCTACAATGCCCTTCGGACACAATATAATAGCGCTTCAGGGATGTACTTATACACCGGACAGTACAGACGGCTTTCATGCCATTAATCGAAAGAAAGTAGCATCCCTCATGGTTCATAGGAGCTCCAATAGCATATTTAGTTCTAGGCACTGAACGCGTATGCACTTGCAAGTGCCTGGTATTAAAATAGTTGTGTGTGTAATCATTTGAAACTAACATAGCTACTTACTAACAAAATTATGGACTGTATGTGGGTCTGAAATAAACTATTATGTGATTATAAATCTTGTTTTGAGGTTGTTCTTTATAATATTAGTTTAGATATCAACAATTTTTTTAATGCGCCGGCTATGGCTGTAATATACTCCACTACCTATTGAAATCTTCGCATTTACTTTTTCTATTAAACACCAGTAGATCTTTTTGGGGTATCTACAGCTACAATCATTTAAACACAACCAATGTATTAACCACCGAAGTATAGACATTTGCTTCCAGTCTTAAGCAAAGTAAATTTACACTAATTACTTATTAGTGCTTATTGAATAGAAGTCATAAATTTGATTATTACATCTTTTTAAAAGTCCATTACTGAATATAGGATTCCCCAATAGATTGCCTCATAGGTGGGCTTTTGAAGTTTTTTATTGTTTTATCTCTCTGTCTCTTTTTACCACACCCACAGTATCACATGGGATAGTGGGTTTTCTTTCAGCAAAAATTTCAGCAAACCAGAGTAAGCAAAAAGATTAAAATGAATGAATTTAATGGACTTCATTGGCGAGCGATAAATTTCTCGTGTAAATTAACTTCTCAAAAATTTTAATTTGGTAGGAGACATAATAAAGTTTTTTACTCCGCTAAAATAAGCCATAAAAGTGAGTGAAAGTGTAAAGGGAAGTAACTGAATTTATTAGCAACAATTACGTAAACGTCTTTTTAATGGATTTAATTGCCTTGATTGAAGTTAAACAATCTCTTATTTATTATTTTTTCAATGTTTAAATACTAATTGTATGACGTTCAGTTAAAAGTATGTTTTATGTTTTTTACATTAATAATATATTTTTTTACATAATAAAATAAAATATTTACAAGTTTTTCGGAGACATATATATATGTAGGACTTTTAAAACTAGAGAGCGTTTACGTAATTATTTACATTTTTCATTTCTTTACAACCTATTTTTTTTTTTTTTTTTATAGGAGAGGGGGCAAACGAGCATGCGGCTCACCTGATGGTAAGTGACTACCGCCGCCCATGAACAACCGCAACACCAGGGGAATTGCAGATGCGTTGCCGGCCTTTTAAAAAGGAGTAGGCTCTTTTCTTGAAGGTCCCTAAGTCGTATCGGTCCGGAAAAATCCCTGGTGGTAAACTATTCCACAAGGAAGTTGTGCGAGGAAGAAAACATCTTCTAAATCGCACAGTGGTGGACCGCCAATCATCCAGATGGTGTGGATGGTATCGGGAGTTCTGCCGCGATGTGCGTTCGTGAAATTTGGCGGCTGGGATTAATCCGAACAATTCCTCAGAGCACTCCCCATGGTAGATGCGAAAGAAAATGCAAAGAGATGCAACATCTCTTCGCAGTGCCAATGAATCGAGCCGATCGGAAAGGGCTCGGTCGTCGACGATTCTAGCCGCTCTGCGCTGGATGCGGTCAAGTGGAAGGAGCTGGCACTGGGGAGCCCCTGCCCAGAGATGGGAACAGTATTCCATGTGAGGCCGAACCTGCGCCTTGTAAAGTTGCAGGCGGTGTGCCGGCATGAAATACTGTCCCGCTCTGCTGAGCACGCCAAGCTTTTTAGAGGCCAATTTGGCCTTCTCTTCCAAGTGACCACGAAACTGCACGTCACTCGATATGTCGACTCCGAGGATACCGATACTGGCTGAGGCAAGAAGGGGAGTGCCTTGAAACTGAGGAGATACGACAAAGGGGTTCTTTTTAGCGGTAAACGCGCAAACTTGTGTCTTCTGAGGATTAAACTGGACTAGATTTAGTCGCCCCCAATCCGAGACTTTGTCCAGCAAAGACTCGACTTCAGACACAAGTTTGTTCCGGTACTCGGCGACGTTTTCCCGAGAAATATTGGCCCGGCCGGTGTATAGAGCATCACCAGTGCTGTCATCCGCATAGCAATGAATGTTACCAGTTAGCAACATATCATTGATATGCAGAAGAAACAGCGTTGGTGATAGCACACAGCCTTGTGGAACACCAGCGTTAATAGGCTTGTAGTCAGAACATGCACCGTCTACAACGACCTTGATGCTCCGATCTGCAAGAAAGCTGGTGATCCAATTGCACAATTTCTCGGGAAGCCCATAGGAAGGCAGCTTCGAAAGAAGCGCTTTGTGCCAAACCCGATCAAAGGCCTTCGCAATGTCCAGACTAACGGCCAACGCCTCCCCCTTGGACTCTACTGCCTTCGCCCATCTATGGGTCAGGTAGACCAGAAGATCACCAGCTGATCGACCCCGACGAAAACCGTATTGGCGGTCACTAATCAGCTGGTGATCCTCAAGGTACCGGATGAGCTGGCAGTTAATAATGGATTCCATTATTTTGGAGAACAAGGAGGTGATCGCGATAGGCCTATAGTTGGACGGGTCTGAGCGGTCGCCTTTTTTAGGGATCGGGTGGACAAAAGCTGTCTTCCATGAATTCGGGACTACGCCTTGGGAGTAGGAGTACCGGAAAAGACGCGTTAGGACCGGTGCCAACTCCGGAGCACACGTCCTCAGCACAATTGGGGGGATTCCGTCAGGCCCACTCGACTTCTGGATGTCCAGGGAGAGAAGTGCTTTGCGAACTGAGCGCTGTGAGAATAGCACATCCGGCATGGAGCACTCACACCGCGGGATGGTCGGCGGTATTTTCTCCCCGTCATCAAGAGTCGAGTTGGACGCAAAAAGGGAGCCTAAAAGGTCGGCTTTGTCTTTTGCGTCTTGGGCCAGTGAGTCGTCCTCCCTGTGCAGAGATGGTAGTGATGGCTTACAGAAATTCCCTTGGACAGCCTTGGCGAGAGACCAGAATGCACGGGTTCCCGAAGGAAGGCAAACTAGTTTCTCGCCAATTCTGCCTATGTGCTCTGACTTTGCCTCGGCAATAACTCTTTTGAAGGACCTGGAGGCGAAGTTATACTTCTTTTTAAGTGTGCTGGTGTTTACATCCCGAGTTACCGAAGCCGCAGCCCAGGCTTGATAACACTCCTGCTTACTGCGCAATGCAGTCTTACAGGAGCGACCAAACCAAAGCTGAGATCTGCCTCCGATGGGTACCACAGATGATGGAATAAATAGTTCCATTCCCTGTAGCACCACATCAGTGACAGAGTCAGCAACAGCACTGGGATCATCCGGCGAGAAGCAAACCCGCCCCCATGGGTAGAATGCAAAGAAAGACCGCATTCCGTCCCAATCCGCCGACCTGTAATGCCAAACACGGCGGCAACCTGCAGAACGCAACCGCGAAGGGAGCGTGAGTGGCACCATACTCCGGATCAGACAATGGTCCGAAGAGCCGAGAGGGGCATCGACGGAAACCTGATATCCGTCCGGATGAGAGGTCAGCAGAAGGTCCAACAGGGAAGGTGTATGATCCTCCACATCTGGAATCCGCGTAGGCGAAGTAACCAGTTGTGTCAGACCATATGCCAAGGCAAAGTCATAAACAGATCTCCCCGCATGATCGGTTAAACGTGAACCGAGCCATTCGGCATGGTGGGCGTTAAAATCGCCAAGGATCACGATCTCTGCGGATGGGACCTGTTGTAGCAAGGTATCTGTAGCCATTTGGACGTGGTCGATGAGTCGGTCTGTTTCGGCATTACCGCTATGGGACCTATAGAGGCACCCGTAGACGCGCGGATGGTCGTCGCTGTCTACGCGTAGCCAAAGGATGGACAGGTCCGAACCTTCAAGACTGCCGAGGCGTCGAGAACAGATGTCCTCTCTAACATACACGCAAACTCCAGCCCGAGGCACAAAGGAGTGCTCCAATTTGTACCCCGGGTAGGAGAGATACGAAATATCAGTCGGAGAGGAAACCTGCGTCTCGGTCAAAAAGAGCAAGGCCGGCTTCGCCGTCTCGAGATGGTAGTGGACGGCGTTTAGGTTAGAGTGAAGTCCCCTGATGTTGCAGAAATTCACGGATAGCGTGGCAGGGGTCGCCTTGGTATTGTTGCTCAGCTTGCCCCGAGCAGTTTTGTTTTTGAGCGGAATTTTGCCCCCCCCAGAATACGCGGGGCAGCCTGAGCACCCACGCTCAGGATTGGAATAACATGGTCGTGGATGCTCAGCGAGGGATTCTCCAGGGGTACTGGTACCCTCCTGGGGTAGTCTATTGTCTAATTCCGCTACCATGTTGATGGGGGGGGGGGGGGGGGAAATTGGGCCTCCGGCTACCTGCACTCATCAGACGAAACGCAGAAGCAGAGCCTCTACTTCACGCCGGTATTCTGTGAGGTCGTGGTACCAACCCGGCTCGAGCCGGCCCATACGTGCAACAGCAAAAAACTGCTGCAGGGCTCTACCACCGTTAATATATCAAAAGTCAAATTTCATTTACGTTAACTCATAGCGTAAATGAAGGAGACCTATGGTTTGCCATATAGTACACGGTACGACGTTTTATCTAATAAAGAATATTATTCTGTCTCTACTTCTGTATTTGCAGCTTATTCAGTCTGCAAGTTTTAAGTGATTTCAAATGTTCCTTTTCCAATAGTAGTGTTTATGTTATATTTGTATATTCGGTATCTGTGCGTTATATATTAATATGCAGTTTACAGTGCAGCTTGCTTAATATATAATATAAAATGACCAATATTTATTATAAATATACTTCACACGACAATGATCGAGTATGACATATTGAATCATCTTTGTATTTCGTGTAAGTCTTTGGTAACTTTGTGTACATTTTCAACGTCTTTGTGTATGTGCAAACAGTGTTTGGTGGCCGGGGGTGTATTCTGTCTTGTTTTGCTTGCTTAGTAGCCTTAGTGCGACGGCAGATAGAGGGCGGAGAAGGCACCTGTTGCCTCGAGTTTCGATGTGGGAAAGCCTAATCCGCCCGGAGATGAAATAAATAGAACATTGGCTCGGCTCGACATTCGCAAAGTGTTTTCACTTTTTTAATAATTTGGTCATTTTTTACGTGTGAATTATGAACCTTTGGAATTATGATATGCAATTAATCGTTATATTGACGTTAAGTTGAATCTTTGGGTGTAACAGATACACATATTATATTGCAGTTTAATTGATATATTTGTGGAAGTACTATAACAATTTGAAATATAACTGGTAATCAATTTTTATCAATATTAAGCAAAAACAATAAGCAGCAGTAATTATATATTATTAACTAACATCTTCAATATTTGTAATTTTACGAGAAGTAAAATTACAAATATTGAAGTGCTAGTTATTGGGTTTTGCAAGTTATTCTTGTGTTCCTATCATGTAATACAGCTTATGGCTCTGCCAGCTTAAGAAACAATCCAACAACTTTTCACACACCTTAAAATCCATCAAACCGTTAAAGATATAGGAGTCGACATAGGAACTGACAATGTCTTCATAGTATAAAATAAAATCGCTTCCCGCCGTCTTTACGCTTAGATCTATTAAACCACGCAACGGGTTTTGATGTGGATTTTAATAGTAAAATAATAATTCAACATAAATGTTTATATGTATAATACAAGTATATTATAGTAGTGAAAAGGCGAGAGTTATATATAAAAATTAATTGCTGTCAGTCTCGCTAAAACTCAAAAGTGGCTCGCAATAGCGCCACCTACCGGATCCAATGGTGAATATAAACTACCCACTCAAACAAACAAAAAATTTCATCAAAATTGGTCCAGCCATTTTTGAGTTTTAGCGAGGCTAAAAGATAAAGTAAAGATATTTATTTTGTAAAACATGAGTAAATATGTACAGGTGTTAAAAAACTTAAAACGAGCTACATGTTTTGCCATTTATGGCGTACAAAAATTATACGAGGCTAACGGACAACAATTGATTTTTAAATAAAGAGATTAAATTTTTCATGGTTATTTAGATGAGTGTCTTAAATGATGATTGCTATTGACTCAACACATGTATTGTACGGTACATTATTAGATATCTTACCTAAGTTATGAAACGTTCATGTTTGTCGATCATTTTATGAATTACAAGCGACCCGGCCCAGCTTGCCTGGGTAAGATCTATTAACGCGGCGTAATTTAGATTTAAGATACTCAAAGAAAATTATTAAAACAATTTTTTATTCCTTCACAAAACAATTTTTTTTCGTAGATAATATAGCCTAGAATCTATGTCATTGATAAATCATGCCATTGCTTTCTATTTTTTAGTGGGTGAAGAGAACCGATGATTCCATTCTTAGTGGAAACGGGGCATTTCATCTCCGTCCGCAGGAGTGACAATGCATCTGCATTTTGATTCTTAAACGAAAAAATATGTATATGTTTATGAGCCACAGCATTCATTTACCATCAGGTTGACTGTGTGTTCATTTGTAACCCTAATCTATAAAAAAGGGCTGAAGATATGTCGATTAAAATAATTCGCGTTTTCTCTCTAGTTAAAATTTCGTTAAAACTTCAACATATATTTACATAATTAAAAGGAGAACGTTAGTAGCTCTAATTTTTTTGCCTACTCAAAAGGGTCAAAGTTGCTACCAAATGCCGTCGTTCTAGAGTCTAAATTATAAAATTAATTAAATTTCGTCTCACCCAAACAATGAACTAATTACTCACCTCTTTTGTTTCAGGTAAGTCTTCTCCTATGCCACAAAAGAACACAAATATAATTAATTACAAAGGAGAATGTCAAATAAAGGTATGGCGGAAAATTTGCATGAATTGTTATGTTACCTCCATGTCTTATTTAATTTTATATTACAGGTTACAAAGGCATCATTATATTTTCGAAAGTACTGTTTACTCTTAAAATCTAGTGCACCTTAGTAGGTGGTTACTTAAGCCCATGAACACCTACAACTAATTTCTAACAAAGGTGCATGCAGGATGCACCGCTACCTCCGGGGACTAGAGTAGAATGTCCCTCAGCTTCCAGCCTGTAATTTTACAGGTTCCCATAACCCTTTAAGGGTTAGATAGTTATAAGTGTGGAGGCTTCTGGTAGATAGGATCTACCCAGAAAGAACTCCAAGCAGAAATATAGCATAACAAATCATTTTTTACGTGGTAGAGCCATGCTGCAGCTATACTAGTAGTATAGTTGTAGCACGAATGGGTCGGCTCGACCGGGGAAGGAGCACGCTCTCACAGAATACCAGCGTAAAATAGCAGCTTAAAGCTGCTGTGTTTCGTATGGTGAGTGTAGAGAACCGGAGACCCTTTTTACTGGAAAAGAGGCATCTGCATTTTGATTCCCAAACGAGGATAAATGTAGATGTCTATGGGCCACAGCAACCACTTACCATCAGGTGGACTGTGTGCTCATTTGTCACCCTATCTTATAAAAATAAAATAAAATCATCAGTTTCTTGAATAATATGCTTCACAAAATGTTGTATATATTCGTAAGTAATAAATAAACTGTTAAATATACATATATGTAGAGAGCGAGATAAGATAATTTAGTATAAATTTCCAGACCCTTGCTACAAATCCGAGTCGGTATCTATGTTAAAAGTTGGATTTCGGGTCTTGATAAGTTTTGATAGTCTTCAGAAAATTGCTACTGCCAAATTCATCACATAAGCATTACTTAAGGCGTGAGAAGTTTAGGAATATGTGTATCTCTGTGATAACGATAGCATTTTATGAACTATAATATATCCTGTATTACTAAAACCTTCCAATATTATGTAGAAACTTGCCAGGGAAAGACATTACTCTTAATTAAAGAGAAGAGAAAAGCGGTCAATGACGTACAGCCAGTTTCTACCATTTATACAACAACATTTTTTGTTGGATAATACTCGTCAGTATGTCAGAATTGTCTAACGAAACGACTGCGCAAATTTGAATTTTATCTGATACAATTCCTATGACTGGACGGTATAACAAGTTATTTTTAGCATTACACCTATTTCCACTCGGGCGCTTCGTTCTATTTCCGCCGGCAGACATTGACATGAATTCATTTTCAAATCTCACGTTGCATTTGCATTTCAATCTTAATGAATTCGTTGCTATGCATAATGGCCGCTTTAACACTTGTGTGTATTCATAAAATTATTTTGTTACTTCCATTTTTATTATGTAAAAAAAATACCATCACATAGACTTAATATGTGGTATAGTCACGTGCTTTTGCATGAATTGATCAGATCCACGTCGTAAAATAGCACTCAACGTAACCCTGTTGTCACCACTGTAAGAATTTTCATTAGATTTTAACACATAGACAGACTAAATTACGAGGAAGACTTAGATTTATAATTAATATATATTTTGTGCAAATTAGCAAACTTTTTTTTTAAAAAAAAAACGTTACCCCCACACTAGGAGTTTCTCCTGTGTCGTGGAGGCAGTTTACAAACATAAATTGCATAAGGACAAACATCCAGACCCGGAACAATTATTTGTAGGCCATACAAATACTCGTTCCGTGCGGGATTCGAACCCGCGGCCCCCAGCGCAAGAACTGATTGCTTAGCCACTGCGCCACGGAGCCGTCATTATTGATATTTATCGATTAAGTTGGAAAAAATGAGATCCAAGGAGCTTTCACATAGTGCGTTGCGCAGTGAATGTAACCAAAACAATTTTACTTGCGTTCACTGAAGCTGTGTTAATCGATAAAGTTAATTTTTTTACATAGGATAGGGTGCACAAACGAGCACACAGTCCACCTGATAGTAAGTGGTTACTGTGATCCATAGACATCTACATCTATCCTGAATAAAGACTCAAAATGCAGATGCGTTGTCACCCGTGAGGACAAAGACGGAATGCCTCTTTTCCAGTAAAAAGGGTCTCCGGTTCTCTACATTCACCATACGTAACACAGCAGCGTTAAGCTGCTATTTTACGCTGGTATTCTGTGAGAGCGTGGTCGTTCCCCGGTCGAGCCGACCCATTCGTGCTACAACTATACTACTAATATAGCTGCAGCATGGCTCTACCACGTAAAAGAACTATTAGTAGAAGAGAAGTACTGTTTAGACGATTAAGTATAGTTTTTATGACGAATGTCACTTGGCGCCACGAGTGGAAAGAGTTTTTAATTTAGAATGTTTTATGAAAAATATGTAGAAAAAGCAATGTGACGTTTTCAACAAATAAAATATTACAAAAATTTTATGTGCAGTGTTTAATTTAAAATAAGTAGTGGTGTAAACAAGTACTTTATACTCGTAAGAAAATAATGTATGGTAGAATTATATTTCTTCAAGCGTACTATTTATTGAATAATCGTGACAAATGAGCACAGAGTCCTGATGATATCCTCTTATTATCAGGTGGACTCTGTGCTGTGGCCCATAGCCATCTATACTCCAAAATTGAAGATTTAAATTATAAATGTACTGTCACTCCTGTATATTAAGATAGAATACTTCGTTACCTGTAAAAGGATTTCCGATTCTCTAAACTAAGTACAGTACTAGTCAGGTAAAAATTTATATGATATGTATCTTTTATTTGAAATGGTTTAAGATATACGCATTAATTTTTTGGGTTTTTTTTCAGAAATGAATAATAATGAATAAATAAGTTATTTCCGTTTTATATTCTAAATGTAAATCTACTTAAGTCATGCGTAAATTTATTATTTAATATTGATTTGCATGAGTAAATGTTTGTTAGTCTGTCAGATATCTGAAAGATTTTAACAGGCGGATTATTAACAGGTGAATTTTAAAATTTGTAATTATTATAAATTTATGTTGCCGTTAGTATTGATGTGAGCCATAGCATGCACTTACCATGATGTGGACTGTGTGCTCGTTTGTCACCCTTTTTACAAATAATTTAATATTAAAAATTTTGTACGATTATTAAGAATAACTCAAACACTATTGGTCAGACCTTGAACAAATGTATATGGGACTACATGTAAAGCACCAGCTTTCAAATGAAAAAGGATCATCGAAATCAGTTCACACAGAAAAAAGTTATGAGACAATACACATTAAAAAGAACATACAGTCGAATTGAGTACCGTCTCCTTTTTGAAGCCGGTAGAAAATTTATTATTATGGTAGATTGTATATTGTCTGTGAAATGTAATAAGCGATTTAGATAGATCATCTGCCAATTAAAAGTACTTCTTCAACATGTATTGCATATTGGCAAACACCCAGACACCGAAATATTATTTATAGGCCTGTGTGAGAATCGAATCCACGGTTCATTGAGTTACTGAGTCATGAATAATTGATGTATTAAATTTAGCAGCTTGTTAACGCAAACTGAATTTTTGTGTTAAAAACCACAATGAAAATATAATCGTTGGGACTTTTCAGTTCGTGCTATTTTTACGTAACTGCTATCGCATTTATTTGTTTTTCTCGTTCAGATAGACAAAATTTAAAGAGCGTTGAAAGAGTCTACACTTTTTTTATTTTCCAGTGCCGTTAGTATCCTTGCAACAACAAAAGCATACGACATACTCGCCTAATGGATCATTGCCTAATGGAACGGACATCCGATGCGAATGCAAAATATGGCCAACGGGGCTTCACTAAAAAGAAAATGCAAGAAAAAATCGCGCATATGATAATTTCTTGGAAGATCCTAAAATCAAGTCGCCGTATTTTAAATTTGTGGACGCTTAATTTTCTCATTTTTTGTGGCAACTACGGGACGAGTTAAAGTTAGATTCCATTACAAGACCACTGCTGGACATACATTTGATCAAATTTTTCACATGCCTTGTCAGTGGTTGCAAACTTCCGAAAGGTTCACATAAAATAAATCTAGTCTACTAAATTTTCTTCATACTGCCAGATGATATTAATTCACATACAAGTTCACTACCCTCTGATCAGGTTCCTTTTGCATTCTACGTGCAGTAAAAAAGGAGTTGATTTTTATACCTATTTCTAATCTTTGTGCAGTTCTCGTTTTTTTTTTTAATACTTTTTTGGACTACAGTACAGTCCATTTGATGGTAAGTGGCTACTGTAGTTAATGGACAACTGCAGCCAATTTCACACAAAAATGCTACAGATGTGTTATCACATCTGAAGACTAAGATGGTATGCCTCACAACCTGTAACTATTTTTACATGGTGGAGCCACGCTGCAGCTATATTTCTGGTATAGTTGTAGCACGAATGGGTCGGCACGACCGTGGAAGAATCACGCACTCACAGAATACTAACGTAAAATAGCAGCTTAACGCCGCTGTGTTTCGTATGGTGAGTGTAGAGAACCGGAGACCCTTTTTACTGGAAACGAGGCATTCCATCTTAGTCCTCACGGGTGATAACGCATTTACATTTCGATTCGTCATCGAGGATAGATGTAGATGTCTATGGGGCACAACATCCACTTATCATCAGGTGGACTGTGTGCTCGTTTGTCGCTCTTACCCTATAAAAAAACTACACTGGCTATTTTTACCCTTCAGACGTATAAAACAGTGCAAGTGCAATTATTTAGCAGCAGATACAGGTGAAAGGTTGGTACCTACTCAGACGGACTACAAGATAGATAAGAAGTCCTAATATCTAGTAAAAGGGGATTCAAAACAAGGGGATTCAAATTCGAGCCTAGAGATTTTGCACTCGTTCAATGATTTATCAACATAGCTATGTATACGGTGAACTAGTGTGACCGGTCTACTTGAGTTTCTCATGCACTAATGAGTTCAAAATTATAATTTCTCATTAGGAAGTTGTTGTAATAGTCCCTATGTTCAAAAGTTCAAATTTCAATGAATCTCCGAGTTTTGTGGTCACTAGAGTGCTATTCAACGTTTGTACGTTAGTGTTTTTATTCTTCATTTACTTTTTTAACAAAAAAACGTACATTATATTCAGTTTGTTGGCAGAAAATACCGACTAGCAGTGCGTTTAGCATATTCCGTAAAAAAAAACTAATGAAAGAAAACAGATTTAGTCTAAGCGTTATTGCATAACAAACAACTGATTAAGTTTTCAAAATACCATTAGCTTCCAGAAAATATATTGGTACTAATGGCATTTTTTTATATAAACTACTAATTTATTGAGTTACAAAAGAATAAATTTTTGAGTTTCTATCACTGCTTGTTCTCCGACCAATTAACCTCATTTTTTAACGTTAGAAGATTACAACAAAACATTAAAACGAAACAAATGGCATTTGACAGAGGAATTTTTAATTTATTATATTTAAAATGAAGATATTTTAAGCCTAATCTCTGTTTTAATCAGCGGATTAACAATTTTAGCATGGCGTCATATGTTTGTCTTTTGATGATTTAAAAATATTATGTTAAAAATAATTTACCCCTTGTGATAAAAGAATTGAACAACATTGCGATGTATTATTCGTCAACAATAGTCCTACGTTTTAACTAAGATTCCAACAATACTATCGTCCGGGCAAAACACGTTATCACGATAGGATCAGCTAACAAATTCCAACATTCTCAGAAAGTTGCTATAAACAACAAAAAAAGCTTTGCTATAGGATTAGTACGCAAAAAGTTACAGCTTTTTAAATGAGTTGCAATTTAGTTTTTTTTTCCTATCACCTGGTAAATCGACTTCAGTTACCCACCAGAAGTCGATAATTAGTTGGTAATTAATATTACAGTTGACGATACGGTTTTTTTCAGCTAACAGATTTCAATATTTTCAGAAAAGTACCAGATCTATCAGTTGAGTTTTAATTTAATTTTTTAGCTCGCCTGAAAATTTTACATACATACATATAATTACGCCTCTTTCCCGTTGGGGTAGGCAGAGACCACTTCTGTCCACTTGCTACGATCCTTACATACTTGTTTCGATTCTTCCACTTTCATTATTCTCTTCATACATGCTCTACGGTTTAAGGTACTCTTGACCTGGCCTTTTTCAAGACGTCTCTGATTTGGTCTAGAAACGTCCGCCTAGGTCTACTCCTTGCAACACTTTCATTCACCTCGCCTTATACACTTTTTTCATTCATTCTCTCGACATGGCCAAACCATCTCAGCAAAAATCATCATCTTAGCAGTGAAAATTTTACTTCTTGTGAATACGATGGTATATGTAATTCATGTTACAGTTAACGATTTATATAAAAATATGTCATTCAAGTTTTCTAAAAAAAAGTACAAATGTGGAGTTTATTTAAATATTACATAATTTAAAAAGTACGCGAATAGGTTACGAGATTGCCTCCCATTGCAAATATTAAATTATCTGAAACGGAAATATCGTGAGTGGCGTGAGGTGCGGACGGGCACCACGCTCGCGCCTGCGGCCTCTTCCGGCGCGGCCTCGTTATGTCGCTTTGAGCCGCAGCCAGGGTCAGTATGAACGATCCATTGTCTGCGAATATCAACCCAACCGATTTGCGAGTACATAAATGACATATTGATTCATATCTAAATAAAACTAAACAATTGAACTGTTAACTTTAAAACAAGAACGTTGGAGCGAAACACAGCATCATTCTGTTGTTTCATGTTGGTTTTCTGTGAGAGCGTGGTAGGACCACGTTAGTATTATTTTTAAGACTACTTCTAAGTTTGCTGTGGGTTGCTATAGCCACTTAACGTCAGGTGGTCTAAAAGTTCAAATCAGACAATATACGGGAAAATGGATTGGCCTTTATACACTTATATGAAAGGATTGCAGGAGTGCTCAACATTTTTTGGTATCTTGTCACCAATATTCGAATGTCTAGAAATCTCAATTTTTTTCGATATTTTTCCTGTTCAATACCGGTAGCCCGCGCCAGTCAATTCGTTATGGGGTATTCATAGGTTTCGTATTTTCGGCTATCATTTTTATATATCAATAGAAATAAAAGAATTATTTCAACGTTTGTTATTTCGCAGTACAATGGTGAACTTTTTAAGCCATAGTTATAAAATGCAACGCCTGTCCACAAGAGAGTAGGCAGAGACTACAGACTTCCATTTGGCACCATCCTGACACACCTCTCTTGCCTTTTTTACATCCATATATTTACTCAAACATCATCGTCACTAAAAGGTACACATTTCTTGCTTGCACATCCCAATTGTTTCCGTTAGTCTTTCACAACACTTTTAATGAAAAGCTTAACATATAATTTTCCCACCATGCTAAGTAGAAAGATATCGTACTAGTTTTTAACTAACTTCAAAACAAGGATAAATTTGCATTTGGAACATCCTAAGTGCCTTAAGTTCTCAATGGAACTACTTAAACGACATTGAAATTGTGATATAATTTAGTCCACTAAGACTTTTTTTTTAATATAAAGTAAGAGCCGCACATAAACGACACAATCATTACATTGTGATAGTTAGGTTAACATAACAAGAAAGAATTAAATTCATTTTATATTCTGAAATCCGGACCTTAAATCTTCTACACGATATAATCTTAGCAATGTGAAATTACTTTATTCCTTTTGGCTCTACGAAGTCGGCTTTTACTTTTTATTAAAAATAAACTAAACAGTCCTTCTGTGATCCTTACCCTTATTTAATATACATTGGGAATATAACGAATTTGCACCAGTCTTTCGATACTCGCTTAACTCCCCAGGATAAATTAAAAAAGTGTACATACAGTAGGCCTGTTTTTTCTTATCTCACCACTCCCTCTCCAACATGAAAAAAAAGAAATTTAAATATTTTCCCTTTTTTATTAGAATATAACTACATATGGGTACATATGGTTCATGTATATTAATTTCAGTGAAAGATAGTCTTCCGGCCGATATTTTCAAAAGCTTATATAAATATTGCTATAAAAAATAACATTATTTTTTATCCCAGCATTTTAAAAGTGCATTATTGAACATACGAGGGGTTTTGCCATAATCGCTACGCTTGACAGGAGGATCCGCATGTTGGATCCGCAGATTGGATTCGCAGATTAAGAGTGTAAGTATTAGGAAGATGCTGCTCTCCATCTACTGTTTTAGTTTCCCTCTGTCCCCTCTTACTCGATACCCACGGGATAATAATGGGTAGTGGTTGTTCTTACACCGCCACTACACAGCTACATTATAACATTATATTCAAAATAAATGTACTGTTATTTATCACTATTTATTTCACTAGAAGAAGAAAAAAACATTTGTTTCAAATACTTTATTTTATGTTATTGTCAATACAAAATATATTGTTCTCTTCTATCTAGTGTACTGAGGAAATGTAATGAAATGTCACTAAATTTAACATCTCCTAGCAATCTATTCACTAATTATATTTCCCGTAGGATATTATGAACAACTTGATTTAAATTATTAAATGAAGCAGCTAAGTGACCGCTCGTGACACGTCTCATAAGATCATTATGCAGTACACGTAACGCTAGCTTCAATACTACTGATGAACAGAATTTGAAACTACGGTTGGGTCTCGTCTGTAGCTTACCCATTTGCGAACCGCCTACATATTAGTCCTTTCAAGCCGGGGTCGTCTCTCAAGTGTCGTGACCTTATTCTCGTCAGGAATTAAGTATTATTTTATGTTCCTTATTTATATTTAATATCTTGTGACGGTCTTTTTAAAGGTCACTTAATAAGTAACCATATTAATAAATTATATTGTTGTTTGTAATATGAATTCTTTGAGCATTTATTTCTTAAAAACGCTATTACCTATGAACACTCCCTTGCTTAAAATTATGTTACTTAAAATAAGTCAACAGACGTTTAATCGATTTAATATGAAACTCACAGATGATTATGTTTCTAATTTAATTGCAAAATATAAAAGTTGCGACAGAAATGAAACCTAACTTTATCTTTTTAATAACGCATTACTATCTTTTATACAGAATAATAAGCATCCTATTACACAGTATATGCCTCTTTTACACAATCAAATTACAGTTTTAATTCTTTCAAAATTGCAAAGCTTCGAAACGTATCTTTCAGTAGGATCGAGTCTGAATATTGGAACATTGATATTTCGAAATAAGGGTGGACAAACAATGGATCGTAACATTGATCGGCTTCGTGATTGAACCTAAAGTATTCGAATTGGAATTGAAACGAATATCCAACGAAACAATAATAATGCTTAATTAAAAATCATGTGGGTGTATTTTGTTTAATGTGTATGTTTGTATGTACGTAATTTTCAACCACATCACACAACATCCTCACGTTATGGCTAGATACTTTATAGCGCTTTACAGTATTAAATATTTAACGTGAGTTTATTATACATATACCTACAAATTTTTTTTTCGTATGATTTTATTTCAAAAAGATAGCAAATCATTATTTTAAGGAAGGTGAAGAAAATAAATGAATAAAACATAATTTTAACAAAAATAATTTTATATATTCTTTATTAATTTTATATAAATGTAATTTAATCAATAAAGTTAAGCACATAGTGTGAAAATAAACAATTAAACTTATATAAACAATATTTCAGATCGAATAATCCAATAAACTACACGATCACAATTTATTACATTAAATATCAGTATCAAATAACAAAAAAAATTAAAAGTCGAGTAACAAATATAACATTGATACATAACGAGCGACTGAAAAATAAAGTATGTAATAAAATATTAGATGGAGAACATAAACTGTCTGCTCCATCAAAATTGCAACGCTACAAAAATCTACCAATAGGTCTGAGTGAGATTATGGCAACGTTGATAGATCGGAATAAAGGTAAGGGAACAATGGGTGCTATAACATTGGTCGGGTTCTGAATTGAACCCGAAGCATTCTTATTGGAATTGAAACGTAGGTATTTACTTATGATGCAATTGGTATGCCGGTTAATAAAAACAGCGCAATCACTTCAGAATAAGGCCTGTCTATAGATTTTTAAACTGCTTTTGTATGATATTGTTCTATCAAAAGTTTTATTACGTAACCAATGTTCAGTATAATTTTATATAATTTATTTAATGTTGACGTATTTTATATGATTTATTAATTACTTAATCATGTATGTTTCGTCACGAATTTTTGTATCAAATTCGAACTCACTTATATATAGAGTGCTTGGAATAAGCCTTTTGAGACCGCCGTGCTGCGACCCTTTTTACAAGTAACAAGTTATTCCATCTTAGTCCTTAGGGGTAACAGCGTATTTGCATTTGATTCTAAATCAGAAATAGACAAAGACGCTTATGAACCTCAGTTAAAAGTTAAAGTTAAAGTTACAGCGTATATACGTTCCACTGCTGAGTACAGGCCCTTTTTAATTTCGGAGAAAATTCAAGGTCAAGGAAATGTCCGCCGCGCTTCCCCACTGTATGTTGGCGAACTTTACATATCTTCGAAATATTTTCTTACATCTCAGACATGCGGGTTTCCTCACGATGTTTTCCTTCACCTCCAAGCACGTGGTAAATTAACACTTAAAATTGCAATTAACAATTTCATTGGTGCAGGCGGTGATCAAACCCGGGTTGTTCCTCAGTGTCAACCTACTATTAGGTGATTTTGGCAATTTAGCAATTATTTACATCACAGAACTCTGACAACATTTCTTGGGATCATATGTTCCACACATAATGTCAAGGCTTTTACGTAAATCACCATTGTGGAATAAAAATTTCATAAGAGTGTGTGAAACGGTGATTTTATCCACTGTTAAACATAAGCCTCCTTCATAAAATGCCTTACAGCATACATGAGGATGTTTTCCATAGTTACTACGCTTGGCGAATAGTATTTTGATTTGTTATTTAATTATCGTCTCTTAGGACACGCCCAGGATGATAAAAAGGCAGTGGATTATCTTAAGCCACTACTGCACATTACAATAAATGATGTCAAAACACATCTGCAAATGCTTTTGTACAATATTTTCAAACGATTGCGATCGACTTTCAAGCTACAATCACGCCATGTGCACTGGTATGATGACAGCCGCATACTCGTATGCTTTCATTGTAAATTCGGTCAAGCTTAAACATTCTGACAGCGAATATTAAACGGAAGCTTTCCATTTCGGTGACGCGAGGTGAGAATTAAAGTTGACGTTCATAAAATGTATGTAAAATATTACGTTAGATGAAAGCAAAAGAATATAAAAAAAAATATTTTTCAGACAAGGACGTAGTCTTCTTCTTATATTCGCGTAATTGATATAAAAGAATGAAGCTGTTATATGTCTCACTTCTTATCGTTAGCCGTAAGTAAGGGGAAATATACATCAGCATTTTGTTTCTCAATTGAAAATAGATGTAGATGTCTATGAACCACATAAATCTACTTACCATCACGTAAACTGTATGCTCGTTTATCTCACTTATACTATAATAAAACTACTTCTAAAAAAGTTTATGAAAATCATGTGGACTTGAAAAGTATATTACACTGTTACTATATCATATATACTAGCTGTTCGCACGTGTGTAATTTAGGGTGTTAATTATTTTGCGCGGAACTTTTATTATTTTCCTAAAATAAAAGTAGCCTCATTTATTACTTATAACATCAGCTATCTGCTAGTAAATGTGCCTTCAAAATTGGTCGAGCTATTCCGGAGATTAGCCGGAACAAACAGACAGATAGAGAGACAAATTTTTTTAAGTTGTACTTTTGTTATAAGTAACGTCTATACTTTCATATGTATTTCCTAAAAATCTGTTGATTACAAACAGACACTTCAATTTGATTTTTTTATTTGTATAGATATTTATTATACTTATGTTTTTATTTCTTATTTTATATTGTGTTTTATCTCATTTATATTAGTTTCTTTTTACGCGTACTTTTTTTGTTTTCTCTGCACAATCTTAAAGCTGCCTCAAGCATTAACTTCCCTTGTGTATATCATATTTTGCAAACTAAGTTTTTTATAAAAAAAATGAATAATCTTGTTTTAGTTGAAAGTTAAAGAAACTTTTAGGGTCTGGAAAAAATAAGCACCGTTTTTCCCGACCTAAAAAAGCACGCTTTGCCTGGGAAAGGATAGGGAAAATGTGGCTGTGGACTTGCGAAAGCATTCCCGTCGTCATGAGTCATGACGATAGAAGCTAACGAAATAAATTGTTTTATAATTTCCACACAAACAAACTAAAGTATTTTTATTTGTTTTCGTTTTATTAGACATCAAATCTCTAATTTAATTCTGTTCACCTCTCATGAATAATTTCGCCGATGAACCCGACTGAGCTCAGATTAACTACAACTTTATGAGCCATCAAATGTATTACATTTTTATTCCTCTTCATCTACCCACGCAATGGTAGTAAAATATAATGAGCGAAATAGGGATTACACATATCGAAGTTTGAATATCCTTCGCAAATTAACGTGGAAACTTGTCGGTTAATTTTGAAAGACTTCAAAGTTTTTATTGCGACATCAGCCGCCGGTAAGGATGTTTTAAATCTGATAATATAATATATGCTATATATACTATAATATCTGCTCATCTTCCTTCTATGGGATAACTTTATATTTTATACGATCAAATGGCATTGTATACCCGCATCGCAATATCATAGATAGTTTATGTAGAAATATGTAATAATCTACCACGGTTAAGTTATGCCGGACTCTTACTGGGTAAAACCCCACTGTGGTCACAATTACGCTGATGGTCCTGCGATCCTTGTTCGGAACGCAACTTGATCCCCTACATTGTTGTCTCATTATCTGCTTGCAGCCTTCAACCTTTTGACAATTGTCTGAATCGACTTTTATTTTTACGACATCCAGGACGAATTAGGGGTTAAACGAGAATTTTACGGTGTAATGCTCGTTTGCATGGTGACTTTACGTTTTAACACAGAAGAAATTAAAATATCTCCTAAATTATTTTGTATACAATCCCTCACCTGATCAGATATATTTTCACGAGTCATTAATTGTATAAAAATTTATTTCTATAAGGCACTCTAGTACTGAAATAAGTCGGCTTAAACATTACGCAAACGCTGAAAAATAAGAATTCAATTGAAAACATCTCGAAGCCTTCCAGAACTAAGCTGCTACATTTTTATCGTTCCCTAAGAGTAATATCTCAGTTTTACTCGTTCTCCCTCGTATATTATACCTATAATTTACAAGAACGAGGAAGTAATAAAACTTAATGCAAACGCTTCGGCTACGGCGATGTTTGTCGAAATCTTCGCTGCGGAAACGCTACGCGACCAAACTCGGTGGCCCGTGCAGTTTCTTGGCAGCGCACTTAATTTGTCTTGTTGTGTTTGGCGCAACAAGCAGCGGAATGGATCTTGTTGCGTTGGTTTTTTAACCTCTCGGTATTAATGGCGTAAATACATTAGGAGAGGGAAAGTGGATATGTACTCTAGCAAGAATCACAACTGGATTTGTATAGGAAACATTGTTTTAAATGTCTAATATTTTGTTTTTACTATCGAGTACTCGTACATGTGAGTGATAGTTTTTATAGATTAGGCAAACGAGCATACAGTCTACCTGATTGTAAGTGGATGGTGTGGCTCATAGACATCTACCCTAGATTACAATATACATGCTTTGTCATCCTTGAGGACATCCTTCTATTATCATTTAGTAAAGAAGAGAGCCGGAGCAAGTTTAAGCATTTCTTGAGTTGACGTAGGTTTTTATAAATAAGGCCATTATTATCTAAAAATATGAAAACATCTTACATATTTCTTCATTAGAAATTCTAAGTATACAACGTATATAATATAACAACACCTATACTGCATATATCAGTCTGCAGAAAAAATATTTTGAAACCTATGACTTTTATTACCTCACGAAACCTAACAAAATTAAAAAAATAATTGTCAGCAGTATTTTAAATCGTAATTGCAAAGTAATAAGGACTTTACAATAAATCTGTCTCATTATATTAATTTATTAACAAAAAAACTAATCTAATCCGTGATACAGGAATAATCACAAACACATCCGGGCTCCAAAATCAACTATATACTGTACAAAATGTTGTTTCTGTTAGGGATTTGAGTCTGGAACCTGCTACCGTGGTTATTGGACATTGTAACTAGTGGCTAACACTTTTCTAGTAATTATAATCAGATCACAAAGCAAATAATCATTATATAACATAAAGAAAAAACATTTCATTCAGGAACATAATTTATCGTGCACCGTGTAAAGCGCCGAGTGAAAATAATTGCTTCCGATGTAACTGGAGTAGATAGAGGTCCGTTTCTGTTGAAAGTACTGATGTGTAGATAAAAATCTATGTACTCTGTACATCCGTGCTTTGTAAAAATAAATCTAATGATATACGTCCTGAGTTTACATTGCCTTAAAATTAAATCGACTGCATGACAGAAGTTTAATTTCTTAAGCATTGGGTAAGAAATGCAGCCGAAGACAGCATTTGTGTCAAAAAAATTATATTGGTTTGATAGCCTGAATGTAACGTGATAATATTTAATTTCCGATGTTTCGAGTGCTTTGTAGCACCCACTGACACGGAAAGATGAGTGTTGAATGTCTTGATGTATCCAAAGTTCATAATGAGGCCGGAAATTTCTTAGAATTACTCGTAGTTTAATTCAAATGCTCCCGGATGTTATATCCGGTATTTTTTATATAACATACTATGCCCTTTAACCACTCCTAGTAAGCTTGAAGTGCTTGGGTTAGGAGGGGTTCACGAAAGAAGTCGGATTCGAACCCACGAACGACCTTCGAGTTCGCGGTCCGCAATTTGCCATTAATCTGTACTACTGTCGCTTGAATACTCCCTCTAATATTAATTAATATTCAAGAATTATGATGGGAAAGGGTGGGCATTATTTTAAGCTGATATCAAAAAGGAATAAATCCTGAAGTATGTTTTTTATTGCATGTATGTATGTATATTTTGCCATATCGTTGTCAATTTTGAACCGATTTAAATGTCGGGGAAAAATTTTCTTCGTATTTTAGATACAAATTCAAGATATTTTTTTTCAAATGTTTATTTAAATTCAATTATATATTTTGTTCAATAACTTGTTGCCATTTTGTAGGTAGTGACATTATCATGTTGCTGTAGAAATCTTGGGATTTTTGATCAAAATAATGCGACAAGTAGTTTTGACAGTCGTCTCTTGATGTTAACTTATCACTACCCTAGGAATTCTGAATAGACCAAAACATGTGAAAATCTGAGGGTGCAAGTTCAGGGCTATATGATGGATGCATTAACACTTCCCAACCAAGCTCTCTCAATTTTTGCTAAGTGGCCAAAGATGTGTGGTCTGGCGTTCTCATGTTCAAAGACCACTCCTTTTCTGTTGATCAATTCCGGCCATTTTTACTCAATTTCACCATGCGCACAGCATCACCTTAATGCGTATTGATCCAGGTTTTGCTACAGTCTATGAAGCTTGATTACTTTTTTACCATGATCTATTTCGCACGTTCTTGTCGTAGGTGATGCACTTTTCATCTCACCAGTGATCAATATTTTCAAAAATGTTTCGGTTTTATTACGTTTCTAAAGAGAATCGCAAATGAGTACACGATTCATTAGGTTTCTTTCAGTGAGCTCGTGTGGTACCGAAATATCGAGCTTTTTTGTATAGCCAGACTTTTTCAAATGGGTCAAAAACGATTTATGGTCAATCCTCAATTCCTTAGCTATGTTTTATCTATTAATATGCTGATCAGGCTCCACTTTTTCAAAAATAGCATCGACCTTATCCGTGTGTGGGCGATTAGAGCGAGCTGCATCTTTAACATCAAAATTCCCGATCTGAAAACGCTTCAACCAACTTTGTGCTACTCTTACTGACACTGCATTACGTCCATAAACGTCACAATTTCTTTTCGTGGCTTGAGATGCATTGTTCCCCTTTTTGTAATAAAACTTCGAAATGTATCGAGTTTCTTCTTTAGATTCACACTCATTTTTGGCGGACTTTGAAAAATGGCGGGAAAGTGTTTCTTACTTTTTCTTTTTCTTAATGTCCTATATATGTATTGATATTAATACCAGCCAGATACAAACAGTACAAAATGAGATTTTTCTTCATTTTATACAAACAAAATGCGAAGAAACTTTTTCCCGAACTATTATGTCATAGTTTAGTAGTGGTCCCATATAAATTTGAAGACAACACCTACTCATATATCGGTGGTAAAGTAAGCGAAAAAGATCGCGGTCCCTGAACTATCGCTTTTCCAGGTTAGACTGTATAACCATACCTACTCGCTTAAGTCAGTCGTGAATCATCCACACTGGTGACGAACATATGCGTCAAAGGTGCAAGACGTCTGGCACTGCGATCGTTAATCCACCTACCAAGCGTTTTTTTTTTATAGGAGAGGGGGCAAACGAGCATGCGGTTCACCTGTTGGTAAGTGACTACCGCCGCCCATGAACAACTGCAACGCCAGGGGAATTACAGATGCGTTTCCGGGCTTTTAAAAAGGACGATAAAGGCCAATCTTCCCTACAACGGTGGAGGCCATGCCCATCACTGCATTTTACCGGCTGATAAAGAACTATTTTGTTAGCATGAATGTTTTGTGCTCCAAAAACAAAAGAAAATCTGCTTCTCATTCGAGTATATGAAATAACACTGATTTTTTTTTGTATAATTTTTAGAGTTCAATCTTGTTCATAGTTTTTACAAGCCCAAGTGTTTATTACTTCACCTTTATAGTCCGATGGGACGACAATTAGACATGACCAGAGAGAGATCAGAGATACATGGGTTTATGTACTTTTCGAGGCACCAGGGTAAAACAAAGCCAAAGGTTAAACTTTCCCTTAATTTGTCCCATCTTCAATATATTGCCAAACGGTTCACGAAAGAAGTCGGATGGCGGATTCGAACCCACGAACGACCTTCGAGTTCGCGGTCCGCAATTTGCCATTAATCTGTACTACTGTCGCTTGAATACTCCCTCTAATATTAATTAATATTCAAGAATTATGATGGGAAAGGGTGGGCATTATTTTAAGCTGATATCAAAAAGGAATAAATCCTGAAGTATGTTTTTTATTGCATGTATGTATGTATATTTTGCCATATCGTTGTCAATTTTGAACCGATTTAAATGTCGGGGAAAAATTTTCTTCGTATTTTAGATACAAATTCAAGATATTTTTTTTCAAATGTTTATTTAAATTCAATTATATATTTTGTTCAATAACTTGTTGCCATTTTGTAGGTAGTGACATTATCATGTTGCTGTAGAAATCTTGGGATTTTTGATCAAAATAATGCGACAAGTAGTTTTGACAGTCGTCTCTTGATGTTAACTTATCACTACCCTAGGAATTCTGAATAGACCAAAACATGTGAAAATCTGAGGGTGCAAGTTCAGGGCTATATGATGGATGCATTAACACTTCCCAACCAAGCTCTCTCAATTTTTGCTAAGTGGCCAAAGATGTGTGGTCTGGCGTTCTCATGTTCAAAGACCACTCCTTTTCTGTTGATCAATTCCGGCCATTTTTACTCAATTTCACCATGCGCACAGCATCACCTTAATGCGTATTGATCCAGGTTTTGCTACAGTCTATGAAGCTTGATTACTTTTTTACCATGATCTATTTCGCACGTTCTTGTCGTAGGTGATGCACTTTTCATCTCACCAGTGATCAATATTTTCAAAAATGTTTCGGTTTTATTACGTTTCTAAAGAGAATCGCAAATGAGTACACGATTCATTAGGTTTCTTTCAGTGAGCTCGTGTGGTACCGAAATATCGAGCTTTTTTGTATAGCCAGACTTTTTCAAATGGGTCAAAAACGATTTATGGTCAATCCTCAATTCCTTAGCTATGTTTTATCTATTAATATGCTGATCAGGCTCCACTTTTTCAAAAATAGCATCGACCTTATCCGTGTGTGGGCGATTAGAGCGAGCTGCATCTTTAACATCAAAATTCCCGATCTGAAAACGCTTCAACCAACTTTGTGCTACTCTTACTGACACTGCATTACGTCCATAAACGTCACAATTTCTTTTCGTGGCTTGAGATGCATTGTTCCCCTTTTTGTAATAAAACTTCGAAATGTATCGAGTTTCTTCTTTAGATTCACACTCATTTTTGGCGGACTTTGAAAAATGGCGGGAAAGTGTTTCTTACTTTTTCTTTTTCTTAATGTCCTATATATGTATTGATATTAATACCAGCCAGATACAAACAGTACAAAATGAGATTTTTCTTCATTTTATACAAACAAAATGCGAAGAAACTTTTTCCCGAACTATTATGTCATAGTTTAGTAGTGGTCCCATATAAATTTGAAGACAACACCTACTCATATATCGGTGGTAAAGTAAGCGAAAAAGATCGCGGTCCCTGAACTATCGCTTTTCCAGGTTAGACTGTATAACCATACCTACTCGCTTAAGTCAGTCGTGAATCATCCACACTGGTGACGAACATATGCGTCAAAGGTGCAAGACGTCTGGCACTGCGATCGTTAATCCACCTACCAAGCGTTTTTTTTTTATAGGAGAGGGGGCAAACGAGCATGCGGTTCACCTGTTGGTAAGTGACTACCGCCGCCCATGAACAACTGCAACGCCAGGGGAATTGCAGATGCGTTTCCGGGCTTTTAAAAAGGACGATAAAGGCCAATCTTCCCTACAACGGTGGAGGCCATGCCCATCACTGCATTTTACCGGCTGATAAAGAACTATTTTGTTAGCATGAATGTTTTGTGCTCCAAAAACAAAAGAAAATCTGCTTCTCATTCGAGTATATGAAATAACACTGATTTTTTTTTGTATAATTTTTAGAGTTCAATCTTGTTCATAGTTTTTACAAGCCCAAGTGTTTATTACTTCACCTTTATAGTCCGATGGGACGACAATTAGACATGACCAGAGAGAGATCAGAGATACATGGGTTTATGTACTTTTCGAGGCACCAGGGTAAAACAAAGTCAAAGGTTAAACTTTCCCTTAATTTGTCCCATCTTCAATATATTGCCAAATTGTTCGATATAATTACGTATAGGGCATCCCTTGCCATATCTGCCTCTTACTACTAAGAATTGCTTGAAAGAAAACCGAATAATTTATTTTTTCCCTGACCTCGAATTCGAACCCGGAATCTCATAATCAGAAGTCAATATACATACGAGAAAGATATTTTACTATATTATAAACCTTTACCGTTATTACCGTTACAGCCTATTAAAGTCCACTACTGAACGTAGGCGTCCCCATATATTGCCTCATAGGCGGGATATTTGCCATAGTTTCCACGCTTGGCAAAGCGGGTTGGAAACCACAGTTTTTTATATTAAGTCGTTCTTAGGAAGACGCTGCTTCACATGTTCTGATTTGTTACCCTCTGTCTCCTCTTACGACATCCGCGGGATGATATAGAGCAGTGGATATTCTTATAGCGCCACTACACGGTAAATTATAAACAATCATTTTTTTTAATTCACGTGTAAATTTGCCATCCCACCTTAATACTCGAGCACTCCCAGTGATGCTAGTGTCACTGTGATTAAGATTAATAGATATTTCCTCGGCAGTTAAAGAAAAATCGTGAAGAAATCCAAATTTCTTTGAAAGATGCAATACATATGTGGCGGTCTCTTCTCTGTTTAAACACTTTTTCAGTAACGAGAAAAGGAGGTCGTTTGTAACCGTTACCTTAGAAAAAAGATTTAATTTCTATCTTAAGGCGATTTTGTCATACGGTGTAGGTTTCCTCATTTCCCGGCATTGTTAAGCAAAAAGCACTAAAGTGGGGAGATCTTTAGAATAAACAAGGTATGTCAAACTTCGAAGATGTCGCAATGTACACTAGCCCGGGCGGGCTTGAACACTGGAACTGTTTGATTTTGTTTGATATAACTTTGACACTGTATTGCTATGGAAGCTCCGCAAGGTACACGTTTAAATTTAATTCGTTTTACTTTTTTCACGCAAACTATAACGTATGTTCAATTTTTATAAAATGACTTAGTTTTTGCGAAATAATTGCATTTCAGTAGATTTAAAAAAGTGCAAAAGCTACTGTACGGCAACGTTGTAATTGGTAGCAAATTTCTATTATTACACATATCAAACAGCTGTATGCTTGTAATGAGAAGCGTAATACCTATCAGCAAGTTAAATACAATGAAAATTTTCATAAAATTTGTATGTCAATTAAACGTTCATTTTGTGTTCATGCTACTCGAATCACTGCGAGGCAAAGATATGTGTTTGATTTTGAATTTAATTTTCTCCGCATCATACTCGCACATTGTTGACATTTATACGAAAAATACTATATAATTATGGCTCTGTATGCAAACAGGGGAGATAATTAAATTTAAAACTGGAATTTTATCCCTATAGTTTCCGAAACTAAATATTTAAATATTCGTTACTGTATCAAAAACTAATTCGAGAAGTAATATATAATATTTCGGAATTTGTGAGGCGTATGCAAAATCTATTCAACCCTGGTACAATACTAACATAGTAACATAATATTGCAAATTACTTCAAGTGCACATACGAGGGTGCGTATAAACGGAAAACGGAATAGCAAGACATTTGAGAGGGAGGAAAACGCTCGAGCAGTTCGGTTCGCTTGATATGATCTGACCCCTATTGACGTTTTGATAATTTCGATATACGAAATACACTATAAACGACTTACAGGACACGTGAACATTACAATGCACAATTGCTCGGCAGGCGCACGCATGTGTTATTCCAAATATTATGTACATTTTAGCAATCTAGGGCTACATCACCACTAGGTAGGGTTGTGGTCAAGCACTGACTTATAATAAGTAAAAAAAAAACTTTTTATCACTATCAATTTTTAATTTGTCAATAATGTTACGCATAAATATTGGTAATAATTTATATCTGCCATACGGATTTGCTCGCCATTTACGAGGATGTTGCTCGTTATGCATTTGTCGCTTCGCGAGCTATATTTTTGACATTTTCTGAATTAAACTACCTTTATCTACATATTGCAATTAAATACACATTTGTAAATTAATGCAAAGAAACTAGGAAGACAAATAATCTAGATTTTTTTTAATAATCCGCAATGATTCAAAGTATGCAGCCGATGTTTAAAAAATATTTTTAATTAAATTCGAGGAACGAATATTGCTTTTTTTCTAATGGTGGATTCGACCAGATCTCGATTTAAATGCAATTAACTATATACCAGAGATATACTATTCCACAATTTTAATCTCGAGTTAAGGCTGATATCGTTTTATATACAATTTAATGTATACCTACACTACTAATAGTATAGTTACTTTTTTTTATAAGATAAAGGTAACAAACGAGCACACGGTCCACCTGATGGTAAGTGGTTACTGTGGCTCATAGACATCTACATATATCCTCGATTACGAATCAAAATGCAGATGCGTTGTCACCCGTGAGGACTGAGATGGAATGCCTCGTTTCCAGTAAAAAGGGTCTCCGGTTCTCTACAATCACCATACGAAGCACTGCAGCGTTAGCCTGCTATTTTACGCTGGTATTCTGTGAGAGCGTGGTCTTACTATACCAGTAATATTTGTAGCTGCAGCATGGCTCTACTACGTAAAAATTCCACGTAAAAATTACTATACGCGAGTAACAGAGTGAATAATAAACAAATGAGAAAACGGGAAAATAAATATTGTTCCACAACAGGGCGATGTATTAAGTCACGCCCGTAAGTCGCGTAGCATGCACACAAATAAATACCCATAGTCAAATTTTAAATCGCATCTTTTTGACGCCGGCAAAAAATTACTTTAAAACTTTTATGTTAAGAATGGCAGTGAAGGAAATCATTGTGAGGAAGAAGGTATGTCTGAGAAATTGAAAGCAAAAAGTACGTGTTAAGTTCGTTAACGTCTGCGTGAGAAGTCTGTGGCTACACATGTGACGAATATAGCCTTTTACTAAACTTACAGTTAGATTTTGTATCAAATATTATCTCATTGTAGCATACTTATATAAAATAAAATAAGGGGTTTAAAAACAAAAAATATCTGCGTCTGAACTGAATTTAAAATGTGATGAGATGTAGAGAATTACTTGTGCCATATTTTACCGCTCACCTCTCTGAAATACCGTCCGTATAATACGTAAAGTAAATAAAAATATCTGCAGCAGTTTACGTTGACACTGAGCGAATTTGTAGCGTACCCGTGTGACACTTCCATTTATACATGTCAAAATTGCGCTAGCCACAGTGAGCTGAATCACCGAGGTGCAAGTGCCACAGTCGCGTGTACCCCTTTGACAATTGCTATAACGAGGCACACCGCAGCCATTGTTTAAACTTAAATTGCTTTCGCATCTTGAACGCTTGCCGTCACAGCTCGTGAGCGCGACTGCGGCATTAATTCCTGGTAAATAGAGTCGGGCGATGTGGCACAAGCGGCACAACTTGTTGAGGTACGGCGTCGGTCGTACCTTTGGCTCGATTTAGATCAAACCGCTGAAGGTTTAATGCTCCCGGAGTTTCATTCAAAAATCCTCAAACTGGATAAATATCTATGCAGAAAAATTGCTACATACTATTACATACTTTTAATTATTATATACGGGAAATTTGTATATCACAACTACATGTTGTAATTAAATACATAACAAAACAAAAATATCTATTAATATGTAGCTTATAAAGATTATTTTTATATATGTATATAACTAGCTGGTACCCGGCACGTAGCTGCCGCAGAAGAAATAATTGTGAATTATTTATTCTGTAGCATTATTTAATTAGGAAAAATGGACGATATATATAATTTTCAAATAAATTTGTCGGTACAATACGCAAGCCTAAACCTAGTGTAAGCTAATTGTACTATGCCTATAACCTTCACGGAAGTACAAGCAATAAGTTAACAAAGAT
Organism: Parnassius mnemosyne; assembly: GCA_963668995.1. Taxonomy (NCBI): domain Eukaryota; kingdom Metazoa; phylum Arthropoda; class Insecta; order Lepidoptera; family Papilionidae; genus Parnassius; species Parnassius mnemosyne. Next base: position 9,709,770 of record CAVLGL010000126.1, on the reverse strand, counting down.
TTACCACAATCTGATGAACGGTATGACAGCGCATGAAATACGAACAAACTAAAATTAAATTTTATATATTAGATTATAACTTTTAACAAAAGTAAAAACTGACTTCAAATTGCTTAAAAAGAAGTTATTTATTTGCTTCTTTAAATATATACAGAACCACTCTTGAAGTATAAACTATTTAATAAAAGAAGAATCATCAAAATTGGTTCACAATCTGCGAAGATATCTCGTAAATTACACACAAAAAACTCTCGTGAGTGTCGTGGAACACTCGGTTAGATCAAAGCTCCATTCGTAGTATATTATTATTAATAATATTATTGATCACCAAATGCAAATAAATTAATCACTAGCGTCTATTAAAATGAAGCGTCCTTTTAAAAAATTATTTTATGGCAAGATAAGAAAAAGTGCGAGGAAGATGGATATTATTCCATCTCGCTTCCTTATAGCAGAGCCGACAAGACCGTCTACACTACGTTAGGGGTCGTGACGGAAAAATCTTACACTTTTTGTCGCCTAGTCCCCATCTACCAAATCCGTACCGTCCGATAAGGAACTTCGTTCCAAAAACCTACACTCGAATTTGGAACCTCCTCCTTTTTGAGGTCGGAAAAAAATGGTTATGACTCGGGAAGTTCACGTTACACTTGCCGGTAGGCAGTGACAAAAATAGGAAACATAACACATGAAATAGAAAAATAGGAACACCAATAAGTTTTCACATGTTAATAAACGCACGGAACATAATCAAAACCTGTCTGAGTAAATAGTGTTAAATTAAGTGTAGAATTCAGTAAGTTTGCCGATTTTTGGTTTTTTTAAATGGGGAGGAATTGAGCCCTGTTGTATCCACTGCTTTTCTTGGCATCACTCTTGACGCAAAGCTCCAGTGGGGCCCCCATATATCCAAATTAGCAAGCAGACTAAGTTCTGCAGCCTATGCTGTAAAAAAGATTAGAGGTCTCACTAGTGTCGAGACAGATAGATTAGTTTATTTTAGTTATTTTCATAGCATAATGTCTTATGGGATTTTGCTATGGGGAAATGCGGCTGATTCAGAAACTATTTTTGTTTTACAGAAGAGGGCCATTAGAGCTATTTACAATCTAAAACCGGGAGAGTCTCTTAGAGATAAATTTAAAGAAATTAATATATTAACTTTGGCCTCTCAGTTTATTTACAAAAATTTAATGTATGTTCACAAAAACAAAGATAGTTTTAGTAAGAGAAGTGATATACATTCTATAAACACTAGGAACAAACACAAGCTAGTGATACCAGTTTCTCGACTCCACAGAGTCAGTAATTCATTCTTGGGGCAATGTATACGATATTAAACAAGATCTCGGAAAGTGTACAGGTTCTCTCTATTACCAAGTTTAAAAGTTTTATTAAGCTGAAACTGTATAAAAAGGCTTATTATAGTATAAATGAATACATGGTTGATAATAACCCCTGGGAATGAGGTGGTCGCTTCCAAGCAGTTTCTAAAATAAATTTTGTAAATAGTTCGTAATCATTTATATTGTAAAATTTTTTTTTTTTAAAAAGTCCCGCTGGTTTTCTTGCTGGTTCTTCCCAGGACAGAGAGTTTTTTCGAACCAGTGGTAAAGTAAAAAATGACTTTCAATAAGAATTACACATGTAATGTATATTGAATAAAAAATATTCTATTCTATTCTAAAAGGCCGGCAACGCATCTGCAATTCCCCTTGTGTTGCGGTTGTTCACGGCGGTAGTCACTTACCATCAGGTGAGCCGCATGCTCATTTGCCCCCTCCCCTGTAAAAAAATAAATAAAAAAAACTTAATCGAATGCAACCAGTCCGATATCCATATCATTATTTTATTTTCGAGATATTTCTCTGGGCTATCTCGAAGTCAAAATTAACCACGAACGTTAACGACGAACCACGTTAACGTTAACGTTAATCACGGACGTACACGTACAACATACACATACATCCTTCTAAAAACCATAGCATCCGACTCTGACAATGTAATGTGGAAATTTTTAATTTTAGGCTTTTAGATTATCTGACTCATTGTATTAATTTCCTTCTGAGAAGCTCTATTTAGCCCATTGGTGGAGGCGTAAGAGAATCTATCACCCACATTTCATCCTTGGTTATCCAAAGAGACGACTATGGGAAACCCCATAAACATCTAATGGTTTCCATTAGATGTCGGTACAACAATCACATTTGATACTTCAAATTGCTTAAAAAGACATTCTTCGACATTCAGTGACATTCTTCACAACTCCACCAGCCAGCTGTTGTTTACTGAACTTCGAGAACACTTGTGTAGCATGAACTGATTTTTCATATCTACTGCACGCTAAACCTAGAGTTTTTTGGTGATATTTTTAGCACAAGGTATACAAGTACACATTTACACCATTTTATACTGAGAATGGGTGTTAAGTCTCACAGTCGCACAAGTGAACGCAATGCCGTGGAAAAGCAAACTAAGTGAACGCAATGCTGTGTAAAAGCGAACTGATCTAGACCCTCGACGGAGAGTAGCGTCAATGGTGCGAAACGTCTCGTACAGCGATCGCCAATGCTCGTCTAAACATGGCGATTTAGGCGAATCATTCATACAACGAGAGAGGCCTATTTGTGTAGCAGTGTATACAGAAGTGGAAATAGAAGATAATTAAATGTAACCTAGTCTAGTCTGGTGTGCTGCTGCTTACATGATAGTAATATCAGGGTTGGCTGACGTGGCTTACGTGCCAAGCGTGGAGATTCAGGCTCACATGTTCAGCAGTGGAAATTTGCGGGCTGCTGATGATGGAGAAGAAAAGAAATTGAATAATATATTTATATATATATATTCATCTTCTTTTCTTAAGCGAAACACCACTGACTCATACACTCACTAGATCTCCGAAACTATACGCCCGATTTAGCAAATTTGGCATTTCTCTCCTTTCTCGACGTACATATTTACTAAAGATGGATTTTGGAGAATTCAACCCCAGAGGGGTTGAAATAGGGTGTTTCAGCTTTTATAAATATGAATACTAACCAAAAGTGCAAAATACAATTTTTTTATCAATTCGCACGTAATGATCTGAATTGTTTGTTTAACTAAAATGTTCACTTTCAGATTCTGAAGGTACCGTGTCATTTTAAGTAGTACTTAAAATCTACCATGACATTCTAAGTAGTACTTAAAATCCTCACAAGACCAACATGTCATACCGTCGGAGAGCTTTCAGGGACACTTAAAGAGCCCATTCATACTAGCTACTTCTTACAGCAACAAGGTCGTGAAGCTGACATAAACACAGAACTTTACATGTAGTAATTGAACTGTTTAATAAGGTTTTTGAAAAAATAGCACTATAGTAAGGTATTCATAAACGCAACGAGTGTACGCCCTGTGTGAAACTCCCAAAGATCATCCTGCATCGTATTTATACCGCATCAAAAGGATAAAGTTATATTCAAAACTACGTCATGCCGTTTATGTATATTGTTTGGATATCCTCTCCCCCACTATACAGGAGAAAATCCTAGTGTAACTCTGTTGAAATATATTAATGCGTCTGTTAATGTGCAACCAATATTTGATATTATATTTATGCATAGCATTAGCCTGGTACCATCCTATTACCATCGTAACTAGGGCAACGTGTCGTCGGGTTACTTCCCGGAAAGTTTTAAATGGTCACCCTTGTGCCGGTGACGAGGTGTCGTTCGCGTTGACGGCTCTATTACTCGCGCCACGGTTTGATTTAGGTCCGCTTTTGATTTTGCGAGTGAAGTTTGCGGTATTGTTTCTCTCTGCCGTCCAGTGGCTATCGTATGAATTTTCAAATAATGGAAATGTTACACAGGGCGTTAAATCAACGCTACGTTATGATGTTTTGAACACTTTTGTAGATTTATATTAACATTTCCTATGTTTGTTAAACAAAGAAATTTCTATTTACTTATTGATATGACCAAATATATAATATTTGGTTATTCGTTCTACTAATATTATAAAATAATTAATAGAATCAGGCGTTACTTTGCGGAAATCCATTATAATGGGATTGTTATAAACTAATTTGCTTAATTCCGCGTAAAGAAAGATAATGATGTGTCCTGCCTAGTTACGGGTATAGTGCGCGCGATTGAGGGAGGCTGGGAGCTTCCCTTAAAACTGGCCAGGACACATCATTTTCTTTCTTTACGCGGAATTGAGCAAATTAGTTTATAATAACCCCATAATATTATAAAACTCCTAAGAGTACCGTAATTTTTCATTTATGACGTTTATGTTTAAATTAGCTCTTTTTTTTTACTTATTATAAGCCAGTGCTTGACCACAATCCCACCTGGTGGAAAGTGGTGATGCAGCCTTAGATGGTAAATCGCACTGTCTTATCGTAACAAAAGCCTATTCACTCTTGCCTTGAAGACGCCTAGATTGTATTCGGACGGAAAGATAGACGCCGGCAAATTATTCCACTCGTTTGCTGTACGCATTACAAAAGACGAAGCAAACCGTTTGGTCTCCCTAGTAAAAATACATTACATATTTAAATTGACCCATTAATTTGTATTAAAAATATCCTTGATATATATCGCATATATTAAAAAATGTGATCTTAGCTTATAGTAATAATGCTGCACTAAGCTAAAAGAAGATTGTCCGATGATTAGCTTCATTTCTTTAAGGCACGTTCACACCCGAAGGCATCTTTTCGCCCCAACGCAATTTATTTCGCCTCATCAAAACGTCAACACGTTGACGCGTATTTTAGGGATTTTAATCGCACCTCGCCCCGGGGCGTAGCTCGCCCTCTATGTAAATTACGGGACCCGTTTGTTCCCGTAATTGTTTTCGTTGCGAATCGACACGTACGGGGGTTCTAGTTTTGACGCGCTTTGTGAGAGGCAAATTTATTTACTACTTTGTTGGCAAAATAGAAAATACGATAATGTACAATTGGTGAAAAGTATTTCACGTCAGCAACGTACGGCTTTACATGGTCCGAGAGCTCATGACGCATTTTTCATGAAAAGAAACTTTGTTGAAAAGTATCAGTCCACTCAATAAGCAGGTATTTGACTGTTTGCCTGGCCTACCTGGGTACACCTGGAACTGCGCATACAGGAAGCTAAGTCGAAAAAAATTCGCCAAAAAAAGTATTTGATTCAAATAATACTAAAGACTATCAATGCTCACAACAGAGCAGACAGTTTCTCCGGGGGTTAGTAATTTAAAAATATTTAAATAAATCTGATCTACTCACTGGTTACACGCTTTACACCAAGTAATTTCGGCACATTACTTGATGAGGAAAGCTTGCGCATCGCCGTAGGAATCCAACTAGGAGCGTCGCTTTGTCAACCCCATTAGTGTCTTTGTGGTATCAGCGTCGACCAGTTTGGGTTGTACAGATTTTCATATAAGAAAAGTGCTGGTAGGTTTTCATGGCACGATTCTTTGAACAATGCCATCCGAAGGGTTCTTGTCTCTATAAAGGTTCCCTCGGTTTTAGAGTATTGTGGAATATTTAGAGAAGATGCCAGGAGACCCGACGGTATGACATTGGTCCCTTGGGAGAGAGGTAAAGCCCTAGTGTGGGATGCTAATCGCTTAGACACTTTGGCGGTATCTGATCTCGGGGGTACCTCGATTAGAGCCGGGGCGGCATCAGAGGCAGCCGAATTGAGTAAGTGGTGCAAATATGAGTCTCTGGGACTACCTACATGTTTGTGCCATTTGCTGTAGAGACTATCTACAAGTTCCTAAATTAACTCTATCCGCGACTTGTCGTTGCTGCTGTAGATAAAAGGGCTGGTTGTTTTCTCGCTCAAAGGATAAGTATAACAATTCAGCGAGCAAACGCAGCCAGCGTTCTTGGTACGATACCACAAGGAGTAAGACTGTAAGATAATTAAGTTATAGTATATATTAAAGATAATTCAAGTTATAGTATATATTAATCTTGCGTGGACAGGAGACAAATGTGCCACGGGTCGTAATGAGTTCAACAGATAGGAACGATTTATTTATTTATTTTTGCATAATGTGTGTTTTACAGTTGTTATAGAAAATATAGTACAACACATTAACCATTTCTGGTGTACAAAATTATTGAATTTTATAAACATTAAGTATGACATTATGAATTAAAATTACAAAAAAAATACGTACATTTCATAATAAATAGCAAAAACAAAAAAAAAGTAATGTGACCTAATTAAAAAAAAACATTTACTACTATTTGCATTATCATATCATTAATATTTATAATGTCATGTCACATTATAATATATAATTACCAAAATATTATTATTAAAAAAATGAAGATAATTATTGTTTTTCCAATAACTCGCTAACCGAATAAAAACATTTATTAACTAGCCATTTTTTCAACTCGTTCCCGTAACCTTAGTTATTCTTCGCGCTCCCATTGGCTGCGGATCACGTGATCTTTTACAGTACATACACACTACCAGGTACTTATTGAGTGAACTGATACTTTTCAAAAAAGTTTCATGATGCACCAAACACTTCATGAAAAATGCGTCTTGAGCTCTCGGATCAATATAGCTGCCAGTTGGGATCGTAACTCTATTCATCAGTTATCATCCATTTTGTCCTACGCGTGATGTAAAAGGTGACTTTAGGTAATGCCAGAGAAACATCATTACAATTCAATCTATTCAAAATCATAGACATTGTGTAAAATACATCAAGAATTATAATTAATTAATACATAAGCAAAACAAAATAGTAAATTTTTAACAATAGTAATGTTATACAATGCAAAGCATATAATGTCAAGTAATGAAATTATTAATATTAAAACCGTCATACTCGATTAGAAATTATGTTATAATAATATTATGATCAAATACTATCATTAACAAAGACATCAACTCACTTTTGTACTGATCATTTTTAGGTCTACTGAAATCTTGCAACTTTACAAGGCGCAGGTTCGGTCTCACATGGAATACTGTTCCCATCTCTGGGCAGGGGCTCCCCAGTGCCAGCTCCTTCCACTTGACCGCATCCAATGCAGAGCGGCTCGAATCGTCGACGACCGAGCCCTTTCCGATCGGCTCGATTCATTGGCACTGCGAAGAGATAATGCATCCCTTTGCATTTTCTTTCGCATCTACCATGGGGAGTGCCCTGAGGAATTGTTCGGATCAATCCCAGCCGCCAAATTTCACGAACGCACATCGCAGCAGAACTTCCGATACCATCCACACCATCTGGATGATTGGCGGTCCACCACTGTGCGATTTAGAAGATGTTTTCTTCCTCGCACGACCTACTTGTGGAATCGATTACCATCAGCGATTTTTCCGGACCGATACGACTTAGGGACCTTCAAGAAAAGAGCGTACTCCTTTTTAAAAGGCCGGCAACGCATCTGCAATTCCCTCCCTGGTGTTGCAGTTGTTCATGGGCGGCGGTAGTCACTTACGTTCAGGTGAGCCGCATGCTCGTTTCCCCCCTCTCCTATAAAAAAAAATCTACTAAATAAATGAACCGACTGTTATTCTGAGCATTGCTTGGATATAACTAGATGAGGAATAACTTTATTCTTAAAGTCTTGCCTTCTTGTATTTTCCTTAATATTTCTTTCATTCGTAGTTTTTTTTCTTTAACAGTGGTAGAGCTAAGCGGTAGCTTTTGCTGTCGCACGGATGGGCCAGCTCGAACCGGGGTGGTACCACGACCTCACAGAATACCAGCGTGAAGTAGAGGTTTACCTCTGCGTTGCGCTTGGTGAGTGCAGGTGGCCGGAGGCCCAATCCCCCCCCCCCCCATCAACATGGTAGTGGAATTAAATAAAAGACTACCCCAGGAGGGTACCAGCACCCCTGGAGAATCCCTCGCTGAGCATCCACGACGAAACTACTTCACTCCTTCTGGGGGGGGGGGCAAAATTCCGCTCGCGACTAATGCTGCTCGGGGCAAGCGAAACAATACAACCAAGGCAACCAAGGCAGGGGACTTCATTACAACCTTAACGCTGTCCATTACCATCTAGAGACGGCGAAGCCGGCCTTGCTCTTTTTAACCGAGACTCAGGTGTCCTCTCCGGCTGATACTTCATATCTCTCCTACCCGGGGTACAAATTGGAACACTCCTTTGTGCCCCGGGCTGGAGTTTGCGTATACGTCAGAGAGGACATCTGTTTTCGACGCATCGGCAGTCTTGAAGGTACGGACCTGTCCACCCTATGGCTGCGCGAAGACAGCGACGACCATCCCCGCTTCTACGGGTGCCTCTATAGGTCCCATAGCGATAATGGTGACACAGACCGACTCATCAATGACGTTTAAATGGCTGCAGACTCCGTGGTACAACAGGTTCCATCCGCAGAGATCGTGATACTCGGTGATTTTAACGCCCACCACGCTGAATGGCTTGGTTCTCGTGTAACCGATCATGCGGGTCGATCTGTCTATGACTTTGCTTTTGTATATGGTTTAACACAACTGGTTACTTCGGTTACGCGGATCCCAGATGTGGAAGACCATGTACCTTCCCTGTTGGATCTTGTGTTGACCTCTCATCCGGACGGATATCAGGTCTCCGTCGATGCCCCCCTGGGCTCTTCGGACCATTGTCTCATCCGGAGTACGGTGCCACTCACGCTCCAATCGCAGTTGCGATCTGCAGCTTGCCGCCGTGTTTGGCACTATAGGTCAGCTGATTGGGACGGGATGCGGTCTTTTTTTGCATCCTACCCTTGGGGGCGGGTTTGCTTCTCGCCGGAAGATCCCAAGCATTGTTGCCGATTCTGTTGCTGATGTGGTACTTCAGGGTATGAAACTTTTTATTCCATCCTCTGTAGTGCCCATCGGAGGCAGATCCCAGCCATGATTTGGCCGCTCCTGTAAAATAGCATCACGCTATAAGCAGGAGTGCTACCAGGCCTGGGCTGACGCATCAACGTCTCGGGATGTATACACCAGCGTACTTAAAAAGAAGTATAATTCCGCCTCCAGGTCCTTAGAGAAGCTAGTTCGCCTTTCTTCGGGAACCCGTGCATTCTGGTCTCTCGCCAAGGCTGTCCAAGGGAACTTCTGTCAGCCATCTCTTCCATCTATGCACAGAGACGACGACTCACTGGCCCATTCCGGAAAGGAGAAAGCCGATCTGTTGAGCTCTCTTTTTGCGCCCAACTCGACTCTAGATGACGGAGGGAACACACCGCTGACCATCCCGCAATGTGAGTGCTCCATACCGGATGTGCTGTTCTCACAGCGCTCGGTTCGCAAAGCACTGCTCTCCCTGGACATCCAGAAGTCGAGTGGGCCTGACGGAATCCCCCCAATTGTGCTGAGGACGTGTGCTCCGGAGTTGGCACCGGTCCTAACGCGTCTTTTCCGGTACTCCTACTCCCAAGGCGTATTCCCGAATTCATGGAAGACAGCTTTGGTCACCCGATCCCTAAAAAAGGCGACTTCTCAGACCCGACCAACTGCAGGCCTATAGCAATCACCTCCTTGTTCTCCAAAATAATGGAATCCATTATAAACTGCCAGCTCATGAGGTACCTTGAGGATCACCAGCTGATTAGTGACCGACAGTACGGTTTTCGTCGAGGTCGATAAGCTGGTGATCTTCTAGTCTATCTGACTCATAGATGGGCGAAAGCAGTAGTTAGTTTGGACATAGCGAAGGCCTTCCATCAGGTCTGGCACAAAGCGCTTCTTTCGAAGCTTCCTTCCTATGGGCTTCCCGAGAAATTGTGCAAATGAATCACCAGTTTCCTTGCTGATCGGAGCATCAAGGTCGTAGTAGATGGTGCATGCTCTGATTTCAAGCTCGAAGAAGTGTTCCACAAGACTGCGTGCTATCACCAACGCTGTTTCTCCTGCATATCAATGATATGTTGCTAACTGGTAGCCTTCATTGCTATGCAGACGACAGCACTGGTGATGCCTTATATACCGGCCATGCCAATATTTTTCGGGAAAACGTCGCTGAGTACCGGGACAAACTTGTGTCTGAAGTCGAGTCTTTGCTTAACAAAGTCTCGGATTGGGGCCGACTAAATCTAGTCCAGTTCAATACCCAGAAGACACAAGTTTGCGCGTTTACCGCTAAAAAGAACCCCTTTGTCGTATCTCCTCAGTTTCAAGGCACTCCCCTTGCTGCCTCAGCCAGTATCGGAATCCTTGGCGTCGACATATCGAATAGCGTGCAGTTTCGTGGTCACTTGGAAGGGAAGGCCAAATTGGGCTCTAAAAAGCTTGGCGTGCTCAGCAGAGCGAGACAGTATTTCATGCCGGCACATCGCTTGCAACTTTACAAAGCGCAAGTTCGGCCCCACATGGAATACTGTTCTCATCTCTGGGCTGGGGCACCCCAGTGCCAGCTCCGTCCACTTAACCGATTCCAGCGCAGAGCAGTTCGAATCGTCGACGACCGAGTTCTTTCTGATCGACTCGATACACTGGCATTGCGTAGAAATGTTGCATCTCTTTGCGTATTTTATCGCATCTATCACGGGGAGTGCTCTGAGGAATTGTTCGAACTAATTCCAGCCGCTCAATTTCACCATCGCACATCGCGACAAAACTCGCGTTACCATCCATACCATCTGGATGATGGGCGGTCCGCCACTGTGCGAATTAGAAGAAGTTTTCTCCCTCGCACAACTTTCTTGTGGAATCAGTTACCACCAGCGAATTTTTCGGACCGATACGACTTAGGAACCTTCAAGAAAAGAGCTTACACCTTTCTAAAAGGCCGGCAACGCATCTGCAATTCCCCTGGTGTTGCGGTTGTTCATGGGCGGCGGTAGTCACTTACCATCAGGTGAGCCGCATGCTCGTTTGCCCCCTCTTCTATAAAAAAAATATATATAGAATTAGGGTGACAAACGAGCACACAGTCCACCCACACACACGATGGTAAGTGGTTACTGTGGCCCATAGACATCTACATCTATCTTCGTTTGTGAATTAAAATGCAGATGCGTTGTCAGCCGTGAGGACTAAGACAGAATGCCTCTTTTCCAGTAAGATAGGTCTCCGGTTCTTTACACTCACCGTACGAAACACAGCAGCGTTAAGCTGCTATTTTACGCTGGTATTCTGTGAGAGCGTGGTCCTTCCCCGGTCGAGCCGACCCATTCGTGCTACAACTATACTATTAATATAGCTGCAGTATGGCTCTACCACGTAAACAACATCGTAGTTCAACATCGTCAAATTTGCGAGACGTCTGGTATTGCAATCGTCAATCGAATTCTCAAGAGTTATCAGTTAAACACATCCTCCCTCATGAAAGGCGACGTCACGTCTACCAGTGATATTTTACAGGCTGATGATGAAAAGAAGAAACGTGGTTCGAGTTTACACGAAGGAAATCAAAAAATTAAATATTTGAGCGCTTCCTAATTATTGAATACTTAGTAATCATTAATTTTCTTTCTTAGTCTCATTAGATATGCGTCCCACCCGTTATTGGGTGAACTTATAATCGCCAAGCAATGCAAGTGTATTGACAATCGTAGTATGAGACATCTGGCCTATGTAATGCTTCTTCTCTTTGCGTTGAATTATTTTTTTCCCATGTTACCCATACTTGCTTTTCACGACACATGCGGTAAATATTAGGTACATGCCGTAGCAATGCTATAACTGGATAGCGATTTTGTCTTTTTAATGGAAGGTACGATCATTTACTTTGGCATAGAATAAGGGTAACAAACGAGCACACAGACCGTATAGACGTAAGTGGATACTGTAGCCCATAGATACCTACATTTATCTTAGATTATGTAAGTATCAAAATGCAAATGCGTTGTCACCCCTGAGAACTGAGATGGAAAGTCTCGTATTCAGAACAAAGGTTCTCTACACTCGCAATACCAAACACAGCAGCATGAAGCTGCTAGTTTATGATGGTATTCTGTGAGAGCGTGGTCCTTCCACGGTTGAGCCGACGCATTCGTGCTATAACCTTAATATAGCTGCAGCGCGGCTCTACTACTTAAAAATATGGTACTATTCTAACAAAATACAAATGTAATGCTAAATGTTCTCTGGAATCTAATTTCTAATTGTTTTATTAAAACAAACTTATGAGTTCAGTTATAAATATTGAGTTTTAATGTCGAATATCGAGTGAACACAGTTTTTACGGAGTTGTATTATGCTGTTATATTGTTAGGCTGTGTATTACCTAAAGCATGTTTCTTGCCTAGTCGAGTCAGCCCATTAGTGTTGCATCTTAAATAAAATTTGAGTACAACATAATATATTTTGGACTAAGTTAGCCTGCAAATGTCAATATTAATAAGAGCAATAAAATTATATTACACATAAATTAAATTTGTCATATTATCTCATTATTGTCAAATTTGCATTATATTATTTTGTATATATAGGTTAATGACCAAAATATTTTTTTTTATATAAAAACTAACTTCTTAATGGTTTTAAAATAGGTATTTTTCTAGTCCTGTCGCTATTTATTCAACATCGTGAAATATTTCACTCATAACGATGTTATTATGATTAAACCATGAGATTCCACTACCCCATATCATCTTGTGGGTGTCGTTGGATGTGACCTAGGGAAATTTAAACTGAAGCTGGGCAACACCAGCAGCATCTTTGTGATGACAAATCAGTAATAATAAAAACTGTAGTTGCCAAGTTGACTACCAATCGAGACAACAACAGCGTGGCTATGTTCATCATTGGACTTTGTTAGATTACAATGATTATAATAAAGGTGACAATGTAGTTATAAATACAGTTATACCATCATTCTTACGGTTCCGTCGCGCCGTGTTTTAGCATTGTGTTGCAGCTCTGAGAGCCGCGGGTTCAAATCCCGCACGGAACAAGTCTTTGTATGGCCTACATATGATTGTTTTCAGTCTGGGTGTTTGTCATTATGCAATTCGTGTTTATAAACTGCCTAGACGATCCAGGAGAAAATCCTAGTGTGGGAGTGACGTTTTAATAACAAAACAATATTATTTATCGGAGACTACTAGATCTTTAAGATATTTTTCTGTTAATTCCAACAATTACGGAATTCAAAAAGTTATTACGCTGTCTTGACTTTTGTAACATTAACTCTAGTGTAACCTATCCCATAGCCATTAGTCTTAATTTATTATTAAGCACGTTTCTTAAAACGATAGTCCACAAAGGTAAAAGCATACATCTGCGTCGAACCACCCGCTCATAATACATTTATGGTATTATAAACCCTCCCAACTAATTAGTTAATTGCACGCAAAACATAACGTAATAGATTATTAACACGCGCGTCGAATCTCCCCAAAACATTATACAACCAGACCACTGTTCAAAGCAAAAACGGTGTATCAGATTATCATCTCGCTCACTGTTAAATAAGTTTCATAATCGGATTACATTAACCTAATTCTTTCTTGTTATTTTAGATAATATGAAAAACGATATGAAAAACTAAATCACACTCACATTGTAAATTGTAGCAAAATATTGTAAGTACAAAGCAGCACATAACAGGTTTCTCTTCATCAGCACGAGGTTGTATCCCATCATATCTACGTCAGTAAAGTTCAGGGTGCAAGACGTCCCGTACTGCAATTGCAAATCCGCCTGCCTATATATATATATATAAACTTGAGACAAGGGACTGTAAAGTTACGATGAAAGATTTGTTGCATGACACTGCCATACGTTATATGATACTGCTTAACACAAATGAGTATTTCTTGTATGTTTTCTACCGACTTCAAAAAGAAGACGGTACTCAATTCCACTGTATTTTTTATGTGTGTTACCTCATACCTTTTTACTGGGTAAATCCATTTCGATGATTCTTTTTTAATTGAAAGTTGGCGCTTCACATGTGGTTCCATATTAATTTGATCAAGGTTTGACCAATAGTTTTTGAGTTATTATTAATAATTTATATTGATTTTACATTCGGTTGTACAAAATTTTAAATTATACTTTTAAGTGTTTGTACATAAAACATAGATAACTAACTTATTTGTAGTTACTATTTTATAGCTACACTATCTGAAATTAAGATACAATCCTCGCTATATATTAGCAAAGTAATAACATCAAACACGACCGTATGAATAAAACAACACACAAACACGCCACGAGACCGTAAAAACGACCCAATGAGATAATTATCTCGGCCGTTTCGCCTCAACATTAATTATTCATAATATTTAGTGGTCACCGCTGTAACGAGCAACAAATGAATGGACCTGCGGTCTTGTCTCGGCTGGGGTTGTAAGTTGAAGGTACTGGGCACGCTCCCGGGAGGCGCTACCATCGATTTTGTATTAGACAGTACTGATGAGTGTAGCGTATATTTTATACTATATTTTAGGACTCTTTTTCCGCCTAGGAATCTGTCTGGGTGCAAACAGCAGTGCTTGCACTGTTCCAGTCTGAATGATATAAAGGGATAGTATAACTACCGGCTGTGAGGCATTTAATCTTATTTCTTCTTTGTTTGACGTTGGTTGCAAGTTTTTATAGGCTGCAATAGTCATTTACCATCATGTGCACTGGAAATTTGCTTGTCACACAGTTTTATTTTTTACCTTTGTCTGGTAAAGGTGGTAAATTGATGTTCCTTATTATTAACTTAAATTTAAAAAAAATATAAAATCCTGAATGACAAGGTATTGCAAGAAGTAAAAAAGAAATATATCCTTAAAGTAAGTTTGTTGCTTCTTATATTATATGATAGGCTATCACCGTAACGTGCCGTTACGGCGTAAGAGAATCAGCTATCCCATATCGTCGAGTGGATTTCGTAGGAAGTATTAAAGGGAAACAAAAAGAAGATAAGCAGTATCTTCCTGCAAACAGCTCAAAAAAATAAAAATTGCGATTGCCAACTCACCTAGCAAGCGTGGCAACTATGGCAAATATCCCTTTAATTAGGCAATCATTGGTACAGGTTTGTATTTAGCAATGAATTCCCGATAGACTGTAATAAATAATAATGATGAACAATATTTTTGTATTTTTTTTTACGTTACCTCTACGCTAGGATTTTCTCCTGTATCGTGGGGGCTTACATACAAATTACATAAGAACTACCAGCATCCAGATCCGATACAATTATTTTAGGCCTTACAAATGCTTGTTCAGTGCGGGATTCGAACCCGCGGTCCTTAGCGCTGCTACTCATAACTAAGCCACATCGCCACGTAATCTTTTAAATGTATATATTATATACTCGTACATATGTATAAATGGAATAAGTTAATTCATTTTTCTTTAAAATTCGTATTTCCTATATCTATATAGTATGATCTAACTTTGTGACGTTAGAATGTAATTCAGATATGTCTGCATTCAAGTAACAAAAGGAGCACCTTTCTATAGGAGGGGACTTCAGCGTACTTCGAAGAACTTGAGCGTACGTCTCCTTTTGATGCTTCATGTTATTTGCGTACAGTTCTTCGCGTTTCACTCGTTTTAAAAAGTACCCTCTACGGAGTTCGTCCTTTTGATCTCTCTTTAAATGGAATGGTGCCCGTCGCTGTGACACGGGCAAAGGAACAGCGAAAATTGGCGGCGGCGATTTAAAATAAATGGGTGTCTTATTTTTAGTCATAAAGTGAGAAAGCACGCTCCAGCGCCTTCAGTTTTCATTTCAATTTTTCTGTAAATTACAAGATAATAAAATCTACAAAAAAGAACTTCTACTACTACTTTCTAAATTATCAATAATTGTTTATTTATTTATGTTTTTAAACATACTATAACTTTAACTTTTTTCAACACAAAATTATGCCTAAGCATGCGTTATGTTTAACTCAGTCTCTATACACCTATAAAAGATAAGTCACTTCAGGAAGTGACTATAATAAATAGGAGTAAATAGGAGGTAAATATAATCGAATATATGCTACGACTCTTAGTTGAATACCATTCTATAAACCTAATTGTTGTAAATGATAAGTAATATTTTTTTCTTTATATAGGATAAAGGTGACAAGCCAGCGACACAGTCCACCTGATGGTAAGTGATTGCTGTGGCCCATAGACATCTACATCTATTCTCATTTGCGAATCAAATTTCAGATGCGTCGTCAGCCGTGAGAACTAAGATGAAATGCCTCTTTTCCAGTAAAAAGGGTCTCCGGTTCTCTACACTCACCATACCAAACACAGCAGCATTAAGTTGCTATTGTATGCTCGTATTCTGTGAGACCGTGGTTCTTCCCCGATCGAACCGACCCATTCGTGCTACAACTATACAATAAATATAGAGCTGAAAGATGGCTCTACCACGTATATATTTATACAATTTTCGAGCATACTTAGCAGAACTAGAAACATATTTTGTTGTAAAGTTCTATAAACGCAACAGTTAGCGAAGTGTGCTGTGTACACGTTCCGGCCATCCATCGTTAACACCGACGTGGGATTTCTTTATCCCTATCACGTTCCTTGGAAGTTACGTTGGACACAAACAAAAAGCTTGAATGCAGCTTTCTGCTTGTGAGTAAAAGCATACTGTAAATTTCCTTAAATATATTTCTATTATTATATTATTTATACATTTATGTGAATAGATACAAGTAATGAAAGGCAGTTTTATGTATATGCTTGTGTTTTATTATCGACCACACAGTCCACCTGATGGTAAGTGGATTTTGTGTTCCATAGACATCTACATCTAGCCTCGATAAAGAATCAAAATGCAGATGCCTTGTCACCCCTGAGGACTGAGATTGAATGCCTCGTTTCCAGTAAATAGGGTCTCCGGTTCTCTACACTTACCATATGAAATACAGCAACATTAAACTGCTATTTTACGCTGGTATTCTGTGAGGGCGTGGTCCTACCCCAGTCGAGCCGACCCATTCGTGCTGCAACCACAATATAGCTGCAGCATGGCTCTACCATGTAATAATAGGAATAATACTATTATTAATTACATTTAAAATGTTTCCTTGGACACTGAATAAATTGCAATAGTTTTTTAAACAAGTGTAAGTATAAATAATATGTATTTTGTGTTAGTTTGTACTGTTTACTGCAAGTAGATAATAGTTGTGGCTTGTAAAATAGGTCATCTCAACAGAATAAGAGCCATTTTCTTAAAGAACGCTGCCGTAAAAATGCATCATTATGTTGCTTTGTTTTGTATGGTGAGTAACGGGAACTTAAGTTACTAGTAGTCGTTATAATCCGTATGTGTATTAGCAACCTGAAATATTTGATCGGTGAAAGCATCGTTGAAATTGTTAATTTTGATTCAAAATAATACATAATACATACTGGCTGGTGATAAAAACATCGTGAGACTAACACATGACAACTTGACAAACAAAAACATCGTAAAAAAATCTTAATATTTGGGTATAAAAAAAAACTTGTTATATCACCAGAAAAAAAATATAGAAGCTTTTTATATAGGTAGGTATATTATATTATTAAGAGAATTAAAAAAATCTACAAATTTAAAAACGGCAGTGACAGCCTATCACGCCTACGCTCAAGCGTGGCTAAACTACGGCGTCATACTGTGGGGCAACAGTGTAGAATCACACGAACTATTTATTTTACAAAAAAAATGTATACGCGTACTTGCAAATATCAAACAAAGAGAAAGCTGCAAACCTCACATTCAAAGTCTCAAAATTCTAACATTACCGTGCCTATATATATTAGAAATATGTAAATTTGTAAAAAGACACCCAAGTTTTTACATCAAAATCATAGACGCGCCCCGACACAACGTACCTCGCTATAAGAATAACCTTTTGCAACCAAAATCTAAATTAAAATTACACAGTACAGTTCCTTACCCGATGTCAATAAAAATTTATAATAAATTGCCGGAATACATAAAAGCCGAAACAAATATTAATAAATTCATTACATTTTTAAAAGCTATACTCATTAAAAAAAAGTTATTATTCAATTAATGAATACATGGAGGAAAAGAATTTTTAAGTGTCTGCCCCTTTCCTGTTCATTGCTATGCCTTTCGAGGTGCATGTGATTGTTAGAACTTGCATGTTTTGTTTAGTCTCTAAGTCACATGTAACGCAATTTGTGAATAAATAAATAAATAAATAAATAAATAAATATTTTTTATGGAAGATTGTTTGACGAGACTTAGCCATCGTCGTTCCTCAAGTCCACTGCAGAACATAGGCCTCCGCAAGGAACGCCGCAAACCACGATGTCCCTTCGACTTTCAACGACTTTAATGACTACCTGCATATTTCTGCATATATAGAAAGTTTTTTTTATAGGATAGGGGGCAAATAAGTATGTGACTCACCTGATGGTAAGTACCGTTGCCCATGAACAACTGCAACACCAGGGGAACCAGGGAAATTGCAGATGCGTTGCCGGCCTTTTAAAATGAGTAAGCTCTTTTCATGAAGGTCCCTAAGTCGTCCAAATAACTTACTGCATATCTTGCCAGGCTTGCCATCAATGCATCTAGTGGGAGGAGAGCCCACACTTCGTTTATCAGTGCGAGGCTGCAACTCAGGCATTTTTTTATATTTACGTACGTTTTCTCTTTCAGTTTTTTAATTAATAAGCATATTAAAGAAAAAAATTGTATACCAATTTTTCTTTTAGACTACAGCAACAATCTCAAACAACGATAAATAGACGAACAAGACTGTGAAATGAAAACAAACGAGAGAACGCCAATTGAAATCGAACTGAACGAACACGTCATTAATCAGAGTCTCGCTGATGCCGGGCGAAAAATACGAAACGGTTTTTTCCCTTTTATTCCATTGTTTTCAAGTCAAAACCTGTTGTTTGAAATGCTAGAGCTAAGGGTGCATTGCTATACCATACAGAGTTATCAACTATCAATTATTGTATACTCTAAAAGTCCACTAGTTGTTTAAATGACATTTATACGAAATTCTTCAAAAGGTTGCATGTAACTATATATTTTTTTATTACAATACAATAACAACATTAAATAAGACAGTGCATCTTATCATCATATTATTGTTATTAATTCAATGGTCTACTATCACCATAAACAGTTTATTTTTGTCATGATAACTTTAAATCAGTAATTTAGTATTAAAGTATATAATTTAGTTATAATAAATAACAAATGTTATATAATAAATAATAATATGTATATAATTTAGTATTATAGTAATTTCCAAAATACTGTTTTCTTTTGAAAGGAACATCGTTAAAAAATTTTATGTTGTGTTTCTTGTATATCTATACATCTATACTTAAAAATAGATTTGGCACATCTGTCTGTAATATGTCCGAAATAATTGCCTTTTATTGAGCTGTGGCAGTTATTTGACGTTTCTTTTTAAAGTTTTAACACATGTATAAACATTGTTAAAAATGTTGTGTTGTTCGGGCTAATCTTCGGATTGGCTTGGATTGGATTGGATTGTAATGAAACTTGACGATCAGATAAAGAGCAATACCAGGAGTGATCGGAAATACTTTCAATCGAAAAATTTATAAAATCAATGGTATTTTATAAATTATCTCAAATATAAATAACGACCCATAAATAGATTTTACCCAGACGAAGCCAGGGCGTGCCACTAGTTATGTTTCAAAATGAAAAACAAAAAATACATTAGTCAGAGAGGGTTCATCTGAATTCTAAACGGGACCCCTTTTATTCTTCAGTTGTTAAAAAGAAAGGTCCTCTGTATAGGTATAATGAGAGCGAAGCAATCATCACAATGAATGGTGAGTCGGAGAGACGAGGAGTGCTTTCGTCTGAATGTCGGATTCCGAGCCGCGTCGATGGGCCGCTGGCGGGCGACTGTGTAGCGGCGGTGTAAGACCCACAGCGACGCCACCTCGGCCCTATTTTTATTTCGTACACGATGTGTGTATGCTTTGAATACATTTTAGCTAGCACGTAAAAACTTTAAGTATTTAAATAATAGCAATCGCTCAAGATTATTATTATTATTATTATATAATTGGATAATATTATTCTTACATTTTCAATCAGTAATCGTGAACGTAATTTTGATAAATTGAGTGCGAACTAATAACTTAAACGTAATGCGACTAATTCGACTACTGTCATAAGCGGTCTTCTAATGATTAGTAGTGATCATTTCACCTTGTTTTGGAAATTAGTAATAATACTATAAATTATTTTATTAGCATTCCTAACGTTATATTTTTTTTTTATAAATATGTTACAACCAAACTAAAACTACATTTACAAACTGCAGAGCAATAATCCAGGCCCGAAATAATTAGTGTTGGCCATACAAACAGTGTTTATTGCAGGTTTTTTTTTTTGGAATAAGTCACCGACACCTCTGATATCTAAGATAGAATGAACCTCGAGGAAAATGGTCTTTGGTTCTCTACACTTACCATATGGAGCACTCACACAGCAGTAATCTGCTATTTTTTTGCTGATATTTCGTGAGAGTGTGGTCCTTCCCCGGTCGTGCCGACCCATTCGTGCTGCAGCTATAAAATGGCTCTATTACGTAAAAAAAAATCCTCGTGCAGAATAAGAACCTCGATGCTCGACGCCCAGAAGTCTAACACTTAACCTAGAAGTATTTTACACAAGTACTTAGTACACTTAGCTTAGAAGAGATATTTATTTATTAGATCATTACAAAAAAATACTTCAACGAGTGTTTATGTCTACATAAAGAGCTATTGAATTTAAAAAGTGGAATCGTCAAAGAAACATTTCCTTGTTCACTTGTTGTCGTTTTATTTTCCGTTTTGTTAAATTTTAATATTCTTCCCAATCCGAAAGGCGCTACTCAACAATAGTCCTTACAAAAGCAGCGGTTAGAGTGGCGCAAGATGCTCCCGCTGGAGGAATGTAAATAATTTAGAAGACTGTCCTTTGAGTCATACCGGCGCCATTAAATTTGGTCTGTTTGCTAGGCTAATTTTGCAGATTGCCCTGGGGAAATCTCGGAGTGAAAAATTCGTAATTAAAATGTTGGTTCGTGTTGAATACCGATATGAAATTATTTAGCTTACCTACATATTTTAACTCATAATATGTTGATAATCTATACAAATAAATAAAATTGAAGTGTCTGTTTCTAATGTCAAAATTACAGTTTGTTACTAAATTCATATGAATGTAAATACGGTACTTATAACTAAAATACAATTTTTAAAATTTTTGTCTGTCTGTCTGTTTGTTCCGGCTAATCTCCGAAACAGCCGGACCGATTTTGACGGGACATTCACTGGCAGATAGCTGATTTTTCTTTTTTATTTTAATAAAAGAACTAGGGTTCCGCACAAAAACACAAAAGCAGCTAGTCTTTATATATAAAAATTACGTGTCATGTTGTTTGTCCACGATGAACTCCTAAACTACTGAACTGATTTTGTCCAACAGTTTGGTCCAACTTGAGAGATAGGATAGTTTTTATCCTGATAAGTGACCCTAAATTTTTTATTGCTAATCTCAGGAGTTTTTTTTTAGGAAAGCAATGGTCGTCGGAAAGGGCAGAACAACGTCTGCCTGGTCAGCTAGTAATTTATAAAATATATGTTTTTTAACGTTTTAACAAAAATGTAAGTATACCTAATTAAAAGTTAAATTTACAGCCTATAGAGCCGACTGCTGGGCAAAGACCTCCTCTCAGTTTTGAGAGGTTTTTAGAGGAAGGAATTGTCCACCACGCTGCCCCAATGAGTTTTGGCAAACTTCACAAGTATTCAATTTTTTTTCTTATTTCTTAGACATGCAGGTTTCCTCATGATGTTTTCCTTCACCGCCGAGTACGTGGTAAATCAGCACTTAAAATTGCAATTAACAATTTAATTAGTGCCGGCGGGGATAAAACCAGAGTTTCGCGTGCAGTGTGAAGTTTACTAATACCTAATAATAATTATTTTTATACCCAATTATTATTAATGCATCACAAAGTCGTATTCCCAATGATTCTCTTCTAAGACTCAACAGAATATTTCCGAACGAGATGAAATCGACAAGACAGTTTAGTATTCTGCTACAGTGCGGTCAGTCAAATGCTTGGTGCTTTTAAATACGCCTCTTCCACAGGCTTGCCGTCTCATACATACGAAATAAATGGTGTGGACAGCGGCTTTACGTAACCTGTTTCAATTTTGTTTAGGGATGCTCCAAATGTCAGCATTTAGAATTACCTTTTTAATACTAACGATATAGTATATAAAGTAGCATCGACTTCTTTTATTAGGTCGCTGTCATGACAGGTTGACAAAGTTTTAAATTGTAGCTTTAATCATGTTACTTTGTAACAGATTACTTATGCTTTAACAATTTAAAAATATATTTTATTTTTATGATTCAATAATCAAATGAATTTACTACTTATTGCATATAAGATTGCTCTTTAGATTTTTAATTCTATGGCAATACTGAAAATGGTTTTAATTAATTTAACCGTTAGTTTATGATACTATATATTTATATACTATATATTATATATATTTTTTTAGGTTTGTGGTACCTTTATATTTGAGTATGAAAATTTCATCCGTGTGCATGTGTGCAAAATATTTGTTAGGTTCCTTTTTTTTTAATTTCTTCGACAGAGGATGTTATGTAAAACCGGCGAGGTATGTCTTGTCAGTACTTTCAAAATTATGAAACAAAATTTTGCGAATTCTGTACGATGTGATGTGATGTAATCACGACAGAACAATTTTTATATATTTTTAAGTTAATAAGATTTGAAGTATATTCTTGTTTCTACGTTCGAAACGTAACACATGTACGAAAGTGATTGGTGAATTTCGGCATTACATTTCATACATAAATATAATATATGCATAGGCATAGTTGAGTTATGCAACAGAACTAATGGAAGCAACACGCCAGTAAACATGTTGAAACATCATGCCTCCGTGAAATTCGATAATGTAATTGATAGTAAGTCGTGTTTGTATGCATATTACTAGCTTTTGCCCGCGGCATCATCCTTATCCGAGGAGCTCGTTAAACGATATCATTTCGAAAATGACAGCTCATTTTCACCCTTCTGTCATTTATTCGCTTTTGTCAGCGACTTCGTCCGCGAAATAATCGGAAATAATATTTTTGTTGCTACAACTCAACACTGAATGTCATCATTTAAAAAAGTTTCTGTAAAAATGATTTTATGTGCATAGGACATGGACTTGTATTGCATATGATATGGCACTTATAACATACTGCATAACATAAAATACCTAAAGTAACTTATTTATGTATATTTTACTCATTAACGAAACGCTTTAACTGTAAAAGATTAAAGTAACAACCATCTCAAAAACTATACGATTTAAGGACCTAAATTTTAGTTGCCCACATTGTAGTAAAGGAGAGAATTTAAAGTATGGGGCATTAAATTAGTATTAATATTATTATTAGAATAGAATTTAAAGTTTTGGGCATTCCACATTCATTTATAGCCAACATACGGCTGATCATATGAGGAGCATGGAGTGCCCAAATAAATTCTTATCACTTTTAAAGTCCATGGTCTAACTTTGAAAGAATTGACTAATTATTGGTCATAATAAATGCTAATTTTAGCGGTTATCGCACCCTTTCATTTCGAAATGATAAATTGTTTGAAACAATAGGAATGTGGGCAATCAAAACACCCTCTTCTTTAGCTGCTCAAGTCATATTAATGGATTTTATATTTTCCCCCAAATCTATTATGCACAGCCTGGTACCATTACACAATCGCGGTGCAACAAGGTTACGTATCAGCAAAATTGGGATGTCAATCTTTTAGCTGTAGCTTATGCGAGGGCACACGATCCCTATTTTCAAGGAGTAGAGGAAAACGACTGGGTAGGCAGTACTGTCGTCTGTAAAATTTGGACTCACCAACTATAATGTATAATATGTTTGTTATTTATTTTATTAACAGATTCATTTTTTTCGACAGCAATGCCCTTTCACATATTATAAGTACAATTCGGAAAATTGCGAGCAATAACTACTTGCGATTTTGCCATACAAATTTAATTGAATATTGAATTTAGGTATCTACCTTCGCTTTTAGTCAACTCTCTCCAAATTGTAGCAGCTTACTTACATACGCACCTGATTTCATGAGGTCATTATGAAGTTTCACACGTGTTGAGCGTCAGATATTTATTCTCAATACTGTTGCACACAAGCTTTTTGTTCATTCATGAGAGAGTTTTAAGTCTTCTTCTTCTTCTTTTATGGCGGTTACGATGAATTCGCCAATGGCATGTTACATGTGAGAAGGTTTAATTGGGACACAAACTCTGCTTAAAAAAGAAAATTGATAATGTAAAATGGTAACAAACGAATATTATGTGAACGATTTTGGTCAACTTAACTGCTGAATCACCTAAAACAAAATGTTGTTAGAACAACACAAATGTGTTATTATATGACTAACAAATTATAGTTAAATGTTATTAGAGTTAATAAAATCACATAAAATATATACACAAGAGGTATTTGTGAAGATTAGAAGGGAGTTAAAGTCTATGGGACGAGGGATGTCAGAGCAGATAATCGTAAAGAGATGATGACAATTTGGTGCAGTTAAAAAAATATGATTAGTATTTCCCTCATCTAAACCACATTCGCACAGAGAACTATCCCTAATCCTGAGTTTAGCTAGGTGAACATAGGTACAGGCATGTCCAATTCTCAACCGGCAGACAATAGAGGTGGCACGTTTGTTTGCTTTATTAAATATGAAAAACCAAGGTCATGATGGAATTTGATCTTGTATAGCAGCATAGTGCTTGCCTTTTAGTATTTGTGATGCTTTCCATATCTCTTTCCACGTATTAACAAGCTTTTTCCTAGCAAGTGACAGCAAGTCATGGGAATAAGTAACATTTAGTGGGGTGCCATTTCTAGTAGCCTCTTTGGCACACAAATCTACTTTATCATTTTCACAAATACCACTATGACTAGGTATCCAGGCTAAACAGACAGAAACCCCTTTAAGATGGCACCTATACAGAATGCTTTTTATATCAAGAATTAGGGGAAATTTATATTTACTTTGAAATTGGTTAGCCAAAATAGCAGATAAACAACTCTTAGAATCGCTAAAGATCACTGTCTTGTCTAGGCTATGTGATTCAGTTTTAAGTCAAAAAGTGCTGCAATATGTTTTGACAAGCTTTACATCACTTTGTTATCATTTATTTCTCAAACACGCAAGTTTCCTCACCATGTTTTACTTCATCACCGAGTACAGTACAGTAAATGGGCAATTAAAACTGCAATTAACAAATAGAGTGATGCCTGTACGATTGCGCCGAATTGACCAATACATTAATGATTTGAATTAAATTAACTACTACTCGTATTTTATTGTTGTATTTACAAATTTTGCATACATAACAGTTAAATAGTATTGGAATAAATTGAGTATCAAATTAGACAGGGACAAACTTCCTATATTATCATACTTATGCAATGGTTAATTAATAATTATTCACACAAAAAAACTATATATATTATATTATGAAGATGTTTTCTGTTGACACTAAATTTTAGACTGCTTTTGAAACAATGAAAGTCATAAGCCTACCGAATGTTTCTAAAAAAAATCGTTTGTATTTTTCAAATATAGAAATACTCCTTTGTGTCTCATTTCTTATATTGCCTTTTGTCTTTTGCTTCGTTAGTAAGAAAGTCATATATGAAAACATATAACATTTATAAAATTAGAACAGATCTCTAGTTAAACATATAGGCCTTCAGAATTGATTGATTTCTTGGTTAGCAACCACAGTTTTTATTAGGAATGTTATATTATAAGGAAGATGCTGCTGTCCATCTCCTGGCTTGTTTCATTCGGTGTGTCGCTTCTTACGACTTTCACGGGATGATATGGGATAATGAATGTTTTTACACCGCACTATACGAAGAATATGAATATATTAAATACTACCGATACGCCCCGCCTTCGCTCCTGTCAAAGAGAATTTTGAACCTTAATCATCCAGGAACCCACTCACACAATTAAAAGGAAAACACACAAAAAAATTCATCAAAATCAGTCCAGCCGTTCTCAAGTTTCATACATGTGGCAATTGATTTTTATTTATATTATTCCCATTTAGATTAATCCTGAATTATAATATTGTTGTCTAGATGTCATTATTCCAATACTCGTTATTACAAATGTTTTAAAAAAATATGACAAACAAACAAAAAAATCACTAATGAGCCGAATGTTTTCACACATTTCCGCTGTCTAGACGTAATCGTGCCTTCAAGCAGAGACATTCCCGAACGTGGTTTCACATCGCGAGTTTCTTTGTTTACACCCTTATGACTTCTAAGCGTGAGCTTGCATTTTAAACCCTCATTGAACTTTTCTTGCTGAAATGCGTCTGCCTTTCCGTCCGATTACAATCTGTGTGTCTTCAAGGCAAGAGTGAATAGGCTTTAGTTACTAAGACAGTGTGATTTAACATCTAGGGTTTATTTACCGCTTACCACCTGGTAGCTGTGGCTTGTTAGATAGTAGACCAGTGCTTTACTTATACAAAGTATAAAATTCAGTACTTAATTAATTAAAGTAAAAAAATGCGTGTTACGAATCGAATAAAATTGGTGACGTTCGTTGTTCTGTTTAGCTAATTGCGATAACTCTCGTATATCACACCATCATTTTCTCATTCCAAGCCCATTAAAAATCAACCGCTGAACATAGATAGCAGTACAAGTTACTCGAATCCACAAAGTCAGTAATTCATTCTTAGGGCAATGTACCTTTGAATTTTTACAACAAAATCCCAGAAAATATACGAAATCTGACTTCCGCGATGTTTAAAAATTTATTAAAAATATTCTATGTGAAAGGTTATTACAATATTAAGGAATTTATGCATCATAATAATCGCTGGGAATTGGATGATTGCTACCAAGTGTGGAGGCGCAAGTTTTATTTTGTTTTTGTTCTTAATTATTGTGTAACTTTAATAATTGTAAACTATTTTTTATAGGTTCTTCCCAGGACAGAGGAGATTTTAAGAACCAGTGGTAAATCAAGCAAAAGATATTCAAAAAATATTATTTATAATCTATATTTAATAAAAAAAAATATATTTCTAGACCTTCCCCTGAGATTGACGGCTACCTACGTGTTTTATCAGGTCGTTAATTCGTCTAGTTGGGGGTTTCCCAACACTGCGCTTGCTAGTGTAAGGCTACCAATTGCGAACCTTTTATTATTGTACCGTAGGAAGCTATTAATTGCGCAAGAGATATTAAGTATATCTCCAGATCAGACGGGGATGGGTGTCCATCAAATTTTCCTTTTGTTTTCATCATTAAATTCAAAGAACATTACTTTTATACATGTTATGAAAAAATCAACATGACATTTTATCAAACCGGTTTCTTTATTCAGTGGTATTGCTGGCTAGTAAAGCATCTATTTTTAATTTCAAAAATAGCTAAGTTATTACATAAACTTGTGTAAAATTTTAAGTCCCATCTAAAATAACAGTGTAAAGTTATTATGAAGTGGTACGACATGACGTTTATCTAACAATTAAATTATAATTCAATTTCTGTAACGAATTCATAACTAAATTTCTCTCTTTGCCGGAACTGGAAACAATAACGAAGTAATGAACGATCTAGTTCATTGGAGCCGTAGAGGTTTTTGGAAATTCACAAGTCATTTTAAAACTTTTTAACATTCAATTACGTAAAAAGGGTTCTAATCGTCGGGAAATATTTTGTATATTTCGTTGAAATTCACTAATTATATTTCTATTAACGAGCAACTGTATCTGTGGTATGTAGGGCGAGTAATTATAATTGCATGTAATATGAATATAAAATAAGGAATTGTCGACTTGTGTAGTTATACGTGGTAGATCCATGCTTCAGCTATATTAGTAGTATAGTTGTAGCATGAAATGGGTCGGCTCAACCGGGGAAGGATCACGCTCTCACAGAATACCAGCGTAAAATGGTAGCTTAACACTGCTGTGTTTCGTATGGTGCGTGTAGAGAATCGAAGACTCATTTTAATGGAAAAGAGGCA
This sequence comes from Parnassius mnemosyne, assembly GCA_963668995.1. Lineage (NCBI taxonomy): Eukaryota > Metazoa > Arthropoda > Insecta > Lepidoptera > Papilionidae > Parnassius > Parnassius mnemosyne. Next base: position 9,681,781 of record CAVLGL010000126.1, on the reverse strand, counting down.
TTCCATCTTAGTCCTCACAGGTGACGACGCATCTGAATTGCCAGCTGTAGACAACAATTCGACCAGGGTGACATTGTAAGCGCGTGGTCAACTCTTGGCAATAAATGAACTCTGAGCAATACACATACGAGCTAAAAAACCCCGTGGTTCCCAAGTAGAGGTGTCAATAACTTGACATGCGCATCGGTAAGGCGGGGTCTTTGACAATAATTTTACACCCCCGTCAATGCAGAGGTTATAAAACCATATATAATTTGCAAATAGAAATTTATTTAAATTTAATTGATTTTTTTAAATATTTGATTTAAATTATTTATGATCGAGTTATCTGAAGTAAAGTTATTTCTTTACATTTGAATACTGATTCCTATAGAGCACTTAACAAGACCCATATGGGATTTTCTACATGTTGCATAGATGGTATATTAACAACGAGCGCAATCCATAGTATACTCACTTTTATTTACTTTATAATAATGAATTTTACGTGTATCATATTAAAAAGCTGGTTGCGTTGTTATAGAGGGCGATGGCCATTAGTTTGAAATATTGTGTTATTGATGTACGACTCCCAAAACTGATTTAACTCCAATAAATGAACAGACGCACCGAAGTTACTAAGTAACTAAACCCTCTACAACTCACACAAGCGAACCTTATTGTCTTTAGAAGGATAGGGTCTTGTATTATAATATTCAATATGTTGGTGTGTGATTAACGAACGAAGCGATGTCAGGTTTATCGTGATTAGAACGTATTTTTAACCAACTTTAAAAAAGGAGGAGGTTCCATCTGATCCGATTTTAATGATTCTTGTTTTATTTGAAAGCTGGTGCTTTTCATGTGATACCATATAAATTTGATCTATATCTGACCAGTAATTTTTGAGTTATCCTTCATAATGCGTATTTAATAGACTTCGACTACATTGATGATGTTCTCATTATTTATATTGAGGTTGGTTGTACAAAATGTTTAATTTTACTACTTGTTTCTTTACTCATAACTTATAAAAACATAGATCAGAATCAAAAAGCTTTGTTTAATTTCATAATATCACTTTTTTCTGTTTACGACGCAAATTTATTGTAAAAACGACCGGGATATACATACTTCGTTTTAAAAGAAGAAAAAACTTTTGATTTCGTTGTAAAAATGTTGTTTTAATTTCCATTTAATTTCCAATATCGACATGACTTTCATTGTTCACATTTTTAAGCACTAATACATTTCTACTTGCCTATATTTTAAAGATATCACACACATTGCATGATAACTATCGCGGTTTGTAACTGTTTACTCATATAGTAAATTCATACCTTACACATACAAAATATCTGCTCAAATTACGAGTATGATGAGGTTTGAGTACCGATTTCTGTATTCTGTGCAAACAACAATTTTGTTTTAACGTCTATGTAAGTTATTCGTATAATTTACTACTTTATAAATGTACAGAGGAACCTGTTATTAGCTCTACAACATAATTTAAAATAATATATTATCAATTAAACAAATTATTAGAACTGTGTTGGTTTCTTTAATAAATCAATTAATAAATATAAATGTATCTGTCTTTTAAGGGTTTTACAAACATTAGATACTAATTCCAAATTATATCCTCCAGACAATTTAGGTTTCTTAACGGAGACTGGCCATCTCTGCAGGACTGGGTTTCGATACAACCGGAGAGAGAACGTAGTATCGGCGTGCTTGTTTGGCGATCTTCCAGTGAATGAAGTGACTACCTGATGAAACAGGCAAGCAGCCGCTAGATGCAGTTGGCACAAGACCGTGCTTTATCGGAAACATCCTTCAACGTGGTAGACTGTCCGCTGGTTGAATTTAATGGATCATTTGATAGGGAATGTGAAACAGTTGCACTTACTGTATTTGAAAAACCTTTCAAAATGCCTTAAAATAGCAAAATCGGTCATCCATCCAATAGAATTCTGAAAGGAAGTTGTTATAGTGGTTTTTTTTATAAGATAAGGGTGACAAACGAACACACAGTCAACCTGTTGGTAAGTGGTTGCTTTGGCCCATAGACATCTACATCTATCCTCGATTAAAATGCAGATACTACAGAGGACTAAGGTGGAATACCTCATTTCCAGTAAAAAAGGTCTATGGTTATCTACATTTACCATACGAAATACAGCATCATTAAGCTGCTATTTTACACTGGTATTCTGTGAGAGCGTGGTCTTTCCCTGGTCGAGCAGACCCATTCGTGCTGCAGCTATACCAGTAATATAGCTACAGCATGGCTCTAACACAAATAAAAATTCGCGAGAATGATATCATTCTTTTAAATATTTCGACATTACACACAGGGTATAGAGTTTTGAGACAGAAGTCGAGTACCAGGAATACTAGTATAGTCAACAACGTGTGGATTAAGATCTTAAGCTCATTTTGTATTGTTTTGCCTTTCTCTTAATTTTTGTTTCGCAAAGAGCTAGGAGCTAAGCTGAGCTTAAAACACCTCGTTAGTAGTGTTTTTGTGAATATTCGAACTCGAACTACTTACTTGGTGTTGGACCGCGTGGATGCTGTAATAGCTTTTCTACTAAGAACTTGAGCTGACCGATTTATAATCGATAGCAATACTGATTTCGCATCTACCATGGGGAGTGCTCTGAGGAATTGTTCGGATTAATCCCAGCCGCCAAATTTCACGAACGCACATCGCGGCAGAACTCCCGATACCATCCACACCATCTGGATGATTGGCGGTCCACCACTGTGCGATTTAGAAGATGTTTTCTTCCTCGCACGACTTCCTTGTGACATTGATTACCATCAGCGATTTTTCCGGACCGATACGACTTAGGGACCTTCAAAAAAAGAGCGTACTCCTTTTTAAAAGGCCGGCAACGCATCTGCAATTCCCTCCCTGGTGTTGCAGTTGTTCATGGGCGGCGGTAGTCACTTACCATCAGGTGAGCCGCGTTCTCGTTTGTCCCCTCTCCTATATAAAAAAAACAAATAATGGATCGCTGTGTGAATTGTGCATTACAGCGACTGGTCGCTGTAATAAGCTAGGCCGACAATCCTTAGATTACCGATAGTGAATTAATCCTCATATCATTAGGGACATATCAAATAAAGCAGGCACGGTCCTACTATGGTGAGCATATAAGAGGTAATGATGGCTTTATATAAGAGTGCAGGGAATTTAGCACCAGCCTTATTCGAGAGCTGTCGTTTTCCAATTCTTCATGACTATTAAAGGTGAGCCGCATGCTCGTTTGCCCCCTCTCCTATAAAAAAAAATACTGATACTAGTCGTCGTTCTAGATAGTAAATAAAATGAACGATTAAAAAATAGTCTTAAAAAATGATGTAAGCTGTAAATATATATATAATCATACCGGAAACAAAACACACTTTATCAAAGACTAGATAATGTTTAGTATATGAGTGTTGACGAGCTTTTTAGTAGTGGTTGTATTGACACAAAAAAAAAAATTAAATAATTAAATTAAAATCATAAATTATTTAAAACAATCAACTAATATTATTTGCGAGGAAAACATTATAAATGTTCAATTATATATAATATAATACCAAATATCATATAATATATAGGTGCAAGGTTGTTTTACAAAGAGGAGCCAAATTTCAAGCTTAAGTTCAAATATATAAATCATAATATACCGTTATTGCAGTTTTTGAAAATACGAGTAAATAAGGCTTCTACTTTTATTTGATGTTATCCCAAATTTAATGTTTACGAATATGTGCGTGCGCAGTAAAACCAGATACAATAATGCAGTACCACGCATTTTGAATTTAAAAAATAAAAAACACAGAAAGTTTAAGCTTTTTCTAACCTTTCTTTACAAATTTGGTCGGTTATTGCAAAATAAGCCTGTATATGTACGATTACATTCCATTCTTTGCGCGCTAAAGTAGACGTAAGTAAATTAAAGGATACTTAGTTATATTATCATGATGTCACAGTTTACGTGGTTGAGTCACGCTGCAAGCTGAGTTAAGAATTATTCGGGTTGAATGCTACAGAGCAACGAAGTATCTTTAAATAGCAGCATTGTAGTGCAGTATTTTATATGTTGAGTGTTGAGAACCAGAGACTTTTTACTAGGAACTAGGCATTCCATTTTATTCGTACTCGTTCTTCGTTCCAGGTTATTCTATTTTACTACTAAGGTGGAATACCTTCTTTCCAGTAAAAAGGATATCCGGTTCTCTACACTCACTATACGAAACACAGCAACGTTTAGCTGCTATTTTACGCTGGTATTCTGTGAGAGCGTGGTCCTTCCTCGGTCGAGCTGACCCATTCGTGCTGCAACTATACCAGAAATATAGCTGATGCATGGCTCTACCACGTATAAAAATTGGCGAGAATGAAATCATCCTTTTAAATATTTCGACATTACACACAGGGTACAGAGTTCAGGGCTCAAGACTCTGTACTTGAATAAAATAAAGTATGGTTATTCTATTTTACGATGACGATTTAACTTTGGTTGTGTTAGCCGTGCATGTTGCCCTACGCACACTATTACAATGTGTATGACATTGTAATAGTGTGCGTAGGGTTGCATAGCATGTTGCCCATGCTTATTTAGTTTACGAGCTATAGCGAATCCGAAATATTTAATATTACCAACATTTTTTTTTTCAATATTATTATAATATATATATTGATTAAATAGAATTTAAATAGGTACGATAAAATGAAATGAAAGAAATTAATAAACAAATCAAAACAGTTGGAAAAAATTGCATTATAGAAAATTACTGCTGGTTTTACATTGTCTTTGATTCTTAGTACGGATTTGTAAGAGTTGTATTTTTACGATTGATAAAAACACCTAGAAATATGTTTTTAACAATCACTTATATTTTAACATAATCACAAAATAATCATATTGTATGTTTTATATTAACATATTATTTGCTTAAATGTTTGTTAGCAAGTTATATTAATTCAAGATAATTTTGAAATTGTTTCATTGTTTGAAGATTAACAAAAATACCCTAGAACTTGATAAGAATAAGAAGACTTATAGAAGTTAATAAATATTTTTAGTTAAAGAAAATATTATTCGAATCATATTGATAATTGAACTGCAAAAATTAAAACAATAACGAAGTTTTAAACTCATCTGTCTTCATTGGAACTGTAGTGGCATCTGTAAATTAACAAGTGACTTAAAAAGTTTCCATTTAGCGCTCAATTACAGACGAGGATTCCAATCAGTCGCAGATATTCTGAGCGAGAGCGTTTGTAATTGACGCAGCACGGCTAATTGAGGAAGAGAAATGATCTAGCCTAATCAATATGCTAATTGAGAAAAGTATCGATTATATCAATTCAATATCGATTGCTGCTTAGTACGTATTTTAATAGAAGTATGTTACTAATTATTTAATCACATAAATAAAGCTATTGTGTATATGCATTAAAATTTTTTTTTAGAAAATTTAGTTTAATGTTGAATAACGCTTACTAATAATTACGTGAATCTAGACACACAGAAATGTGTCAGTAAAGTTCAGAAAAAAGAGTGAAGCATCGGCAGTGTGTAAACCATTTCGATTCACATTTGACACCCCTTCCTTCACAATTCAAAAACTATTTAACCAACAAATGTGGAATTTTGCATATCTAATATATGTAATGGGACTATAGATATTGCAGATATAATTTGAGATATCAACGAGTGCCAATCTCCATAGTAGTTCCAAGAATGATGTATGTACATTCCTATAGAGTGACGGCTATGTAGCTTATTTATAGAATAAGGGTAACAAACGAGCCCTCCTGGTGGTAATTGGATGCTGTGGCCAACAAACACCTATATTTTTCCTCGATTAAGAAGAAGTATGCGTTGCGTTTTCACCCCCTAGGAGTAAGATAGAATTCAACATAACCAGTAAAATACTTCGGATCTCTCCACTCAGCATACGAAACACAACAGCATTAAAATGCTAAATTACGCTGATATTCTTTGAGAGCGTGGTCCTTCACTGGTCTAGACGACCCTTTCGAAAACGAACTTAATAAATATGATGTGTTTGCTTATTAATGATCGACGTTTTTATTTGTCTTTTCATTTTGTTTTTTTTTTTTACAAAATAACTCCTTTAATATAAATGATTAAAATGTTCTGATTTCAATTAAAAAGCGTTCATAATTAACTTCAAAACTTCAAGCGTCAATTAAATAAATTCAACAGAGAAATTCTCCTTTTTTTATGTTATTCTTTATTTTTGTTTCTGTCCCTTAATAGGTAAAAATTTCGTCCATTTTTTATTAGACTGTAATATAATATATAATCGGTGCCTCGTTATTCTGGTGAACGTAGACGCGGTTGTTGATCATTAGGTCCCGGGTTTGAGTGCCTAGGTCGGGTCAAAGTTAGTTATTAGTTTTTTGTATAGGAACACAGGAAGCTGGCGGTGTTTCATCCTCGTGCCTCAAAAATCACGTCGAGTCGTAGTTCCTACGCCTCATATCACTCCGGTCGTGTTAGATTACCGACCCCATCGGACTATGAGAGTGAGGGAATAGGGAGTGCACCTGTGCTTGCTCGTATAGTAGGAAACTATACTCGTGTCTCCGTTGAGACTGGCCACCGTGACCGAAATTCGGTCTCGAAAACATTATTAATTCTTGGTGCATCTGTTGGTAATCACGTAACTTTTGAACGATTCGACAGAGTGAATTCATATTATTGACACAGTTATTTCTTTATCCAGGCGATAATTCATAATTATTTATTTTATACAAGTAAATACCGAGATTGTTCTTTAACAGTATAGAACAATCTCGGTATACTATTATTAGTAATGTCTTTCAGACCAAATTTCGGTCACGGTGGCCAATGTCAATGGAGACTAGCCATCGGCGCAGGACAGAATTATAGTGCCCAAGTGTATGCGCAAGCACTGGTACACTCTCTATTCCCTCACTCTCATAGTCCGATGGGACGGTAAACCGACACGATCGGAGAGAGATCAAGCGCAGGACCAACTTTACGTTATTTTCTAGGCACAGGTGTGAGAAACTGCCAACTTCCTGACTCGAAGCAGCTACTGAGAATTTCTTGATGGAAAACTCAATAACTGATTTTTTGGCCCGATCCGGGATTCAAACCTAGGACCTCATTATCAGCAGTAGCACTACTACAACCACCAGACTAACGAGGCAGTCAAGTTAATAGTATTATTACTGTTAGTAAGCAAATGATTAGTTTATTGTATTATTAACGCTGTTATTTAAGCAGATTAGACGAAGCTTTAACCATACAGCGTAAGTAAAAATTTTAAATTCGCTAATCAGCTACATTCGTAAACTGCTTCTAGTACAAACATATTCTCATCAGTGAAAGTTTACTAAGAGTAGTAATAATGTTATTAACTGATGATGATACTAGCAAGTACCGATACACTTATAATCTAATAGCGTACAGAAATTGCACTCTTTTGATGTTGACTGCTTGCCGACGTTATAATAGCCTACATAGTTATTATTATTCAGATAAATCGCGCACGCTAGCTAAATAAAACTTTATCGCTGCGCTCAAGTTTCCGTATTACTTTGCATCTTTTCTCCTTACTACGTCACGACGGACTTTCCGTGGTTGCTAAGGGCTGTTAATAAAGAGTAAAAAATACATTGTGAAATGGTAAGTTACTTAAGTGAAGTACCTATGCTGACTATAATCGACCATATTATCTACTATTTGAGTTCTGTGATGCCCAACGCAAGTAACTTGCAAGGCCATTCGTCGGGAATCTCGATGCTTGGTTCGTATAGGTAGATAGCAATAAACCCGAAATACGATTCCTAACAGAAATATGATCGTAATCTACTTAGTTGAAAATCGTGTAAACAAAGTTTTTAAGTTCAGTATTTTGTGTTATTATAACTTACACTATTTTAATTAAAAAGACGAGTATAGGTGTAGATGAGTAGTATGTAAGTGGGTACTTAGGTAGTGAAGTAAATTTCAACTAAGTTTTGTAATAAAGTATTTAGGTATTACTTCTGGAGTTAAATTATAACCTAATTATTTTTTCGCTATAAATACCTATCTAACAAAAACATTAAATAAATTTACCTTTCATTATCCTTCGGTAACTCAAAAAATGATATATCTGAATCCTTTTAATTGCTCATTAAGCATCCATCCCCGCAACAATTTTAGTAGGAACGACGTTTTGCCATTATAATTTATGAAATAGGTAAGTAAAATACATAAGTATATATTAAACCTAAATTACATTAAAACTTTTTCAACTACTTTATCTTAAAATTAAATATACTAAACACTAAACAAAAACTAATTCGACGAGTATTTACAAAAAATTATTTACGTAAACAGCGTTAAAAAAATCTCTAACATTCAATCGTATAGAGCGCGCTAGCCCCGACTACGATATACCCCTGGGGCAGCTCGCGATTGTAGGTAATTATTTCATGCAGGTAGCAAGAGCGATAGAGGCCTGACTAAATTTATTAATGAATAGATGCAGCGTAGTTACTGAGCTCTTTGCGGCTACAGCAGCGAACACTCATAACTATTGTGTTTGTAAACATTAAACACACAACAAGAAAACAAGCTTTCTTGTGTGATTTATATACGTTCGGATATTTTCGGTGCACTATGTGTCTCATCTTATATTTATACATTATTTAAAAAAAAACCCTGTCTGATCTGTGAAGGTGCTTTTAATTAATATGATTTTGTTAACATAATGATTTCTTATATTTACGCGAACACTACACATTGAATAAAACTATTTTTACGGATTTTATCGCGTTTAATTTACTTATTTTATATTCCCGACGTTTCGGTTGCTTTCCAGCAACCGTGGTCACGGGGGACTGAGGTGATTGACGTCCCGATGTCAAAGTTAACCCGGAGTACCTTCAGCTTTTTAATTATTAATTTTGGTCCGATCTACGCAAAATGAACTAACTGTGTCTTGAAGTCTTACAGTGGTATGCTTGGGTTTAGTTTTAATTTTATGAATTACAGGATCCCAAGCAGGTGGTAGTACCCAGCCTCCCTCTCTATTGAAATTAGGATGTTTTTTAATTTCAATAGCCTCACGTATCATCCTTGGCAGGAATCGATGTTCTTTCGCGAGGACTTGTGGTTTATCAAATCTAATGTAATGACGGAGGCCGTCTAGGATATGATCACAAACTGCAGACTTCCCGGAACGTTGGTGCTTCGCGTCAGCTATGTGTTCTTTTACGCGGGTTTTTATTGATCGTTTTGTTTGCCCTATATATGAGAGACCACACTCACAATCAAGCTTGTATACTCCTGCATCTTGTAGAGGAATATTGCACTTGACGGATGGTAAGAACTGACTAATCTTCTTCGGCGGCTTGAAGAATGTTCTAATAGAAGCTCGCTTCAAGATGTAGCCAATCTTGTCTGTGACACCTCTGACATATGGTAGTACAGCAGGCACACGCTCGACTGTGGCCGGCTTCACTCGGTCACTGTGACGTAGGCGCGGAACCCGAAGCTTGTTGTCGTGCAGAACCTGCTTGACGTGCTGAAGCTCGGCGGCCAGGTGTTTGCTGTCACAGATCCCTCGTGCTCTCTGCAACAAAGATTTGCCCACGGTAGCTAACTGTGAAGGGTGATGGTGGGATTCACCGTTTAAGTATCGGTTTGTATGGGTCTTTTTTCTACACACAGTGTGACCTACGGTGTTATTAGGATTTCGAATGACTAACACATCTAGGAAAGCTAAAGAATTATTTGCCTCTAACTCCATAGTAAATTGAATTTTAGAGTTTATGGAATTAAGATGTTCTAAAAATGCAGTTACTTTGTCTGATGGTAAAATTGTGAAAGTATCGTCTACGTACCGCTTCTAGAAACTTGGAGTTACTGGTGCAGTAAGCAGGGCTTTCTCCTCAAAGTCCTCCATGAAAATATCGGCGACAATGGGAGACACCGGTGAGCCCATCGCAACACCATCTACTTGCTTGTAAAACTGTTCCTTCCACAATAGGTAGCCAGATGTAAGGCAATGTCTGTCTGAGTAATACTGCATATTCTGCTGGCATGTTGTTTTCCTCTAGTTTCCTAGTTATAATTGAGATGCAGTCTTCAACAGGTAGGCATGTAAATAGAGACTGAACATCAAAACTGACCATAGTTTCATTGTCAGTAAGACATAGGTCTTTTATCTCACTGACAAAATGGTATGAATCCTTAGTGTGTGCTCTTGTATGTCCTCTGAGTGGTGATAGTACTTTTGCTAAGTGTTGAGCCAATCTGTAAGTTGGCGAATCGATCTGACTCACTATTGGACGTAATGGAGCGTTCGGTTTGTGTATTTTTGGTAACCCATACAACTTCGGAGGTTTGGCACACGTAGGTATTATCGAATTTACGTCTAGATTCAGTTTCTCGGAGTATTTCTTTATTAGATCGCTAGTTGTTTTAAGCGTATTAGTTGTAGGATCTGTTTTGACCTTTACGTACGTACTTTCATCCGATAAAAGTTGTTGTATTTTAAAATTGTAATCCGACGTATCCATTATAACCGTAGCATTACCTTTATCTGCGCGGAGAATCGTAAGATCTGGTCTGTTGCGTAAGTTTTTCAATGCAGTAAATTCATCTTTGGGAAGATTTAATTTTGGCGCTGAGCTTCGACGTAACAAGGACGAAATGTCTTGACGTATAGCCTCTAAATCTTCTTTATCAATATTATTTTTATACCGCACGTTGTTTATTACTCGCGCTCACGAGTAATAAACAACGTGCGGTCTATAACCTGTCAAAACAATCTCTAGACGACGCGACGATAAAAGTTTTGGCCAAAGGTATGAATTTCGCTATAACACCGCGAAAAAAATTCCGTATGAAAACATTATCTGTAGTGTTGAGGACTGTCTGTATAAAAATAATATTGGTAAAGAAGATTTAGAGGTTATACGTCAAGACATTTCGTCCTTGTTACGTCGAAGCTCAGCGCCAAAATTAAATCTTCCCAAAGATGAATTTACTGCATTGAAAAACTTACGCAACAGACCAGATCTTACGATTCTCCGCGCAGATAAAGGTTATGCTACGGTTATAATGGATACGTCGGATTACAATGTTAAAATACAACAACTTTTATCGGATGAAAGTACGTACGTAAAGGTCAAAACAGATCCTACAACTAATACGCTTAAAACAACTAGCGATCTAATAAAGAAATACTCCGAGAAACTGAATCTAGACGTAAATTCGATAATACCTACGTGTGCCAAACCGCCGAAGTTGTATGGGTTACCAAAAATACACAAACCGAACGCTCCATTACGTCCAATAGTGAGTCAGATCGATTCGCCAACTTACAGATTGGCTCAACACTTAGCAAAAGTACTATCACCACTCAGAGGACATACAAGAGCACACACTAAGGATTCATACCATTTTGTCAGTGAGATAAAAGACCTATGTCTTACTGACAATGAAACTATGGTCAGTTTTGATGTTCAGTCTCTATTTACATGCCTACCTGTTGAAGACTGCATCTCAATTATAACTAGGAAACTAGAGGAAAACAACATGCCAGCAGAATATGCAGTATTACTCAGACATTGCCTTACATCTGGCTACCTATTGTGGAAGGAACAGTTTTACAAGCAAGTAGATGGTGTTGCGATGGGCTCACCGGTATCTCCCATTGTCGCCGATATTTTCATGGAGGACTTTGAGGAGAAAGCCCTGCTTACTGCACCAGTAACTCCAAGTTTCTACAAGCGGTACGTAGACGATACTTTCACAATTTTACCATCAGACAAAGTAACTGCATTTTTAGAACATCTTAATTCCATAAACTCTAAAATTCAATTTACTATGGAGTTAGAGGCAAATAATTCTTTAGCTTTCCTAGATGTGTTAGTCATTCGAAATCCTAATAACACCGTAGGTCACACTGTGTATAGAAAAAAGACCCATACAAACCGATACTTAAACGGTGAATCCCACCATCACCCTTCACAGTTAGCTACCGTGGGCAAATCTTTGTTGCAGAGAGCACGAGGGATCTGTGACAGCAAACACCTGGCCGCCGAGCTTCAGCACGTCAAGCAGGTTCTGCACGACAACAAGCTTCGGGTTCCGCGCCTACGTCACAGTGACCGAGTGAAGCCGGCCACAGTCGAGCGTGTTCCTGCTGTACTACCATATGTCAGAGGTGTCACAGACAAGATTGGCTACATCTTGAAGCGAGCTTCTATTAGAACATTCTTCAAGCCGCCGAAGAAGATTAGTCAGTTCTTACCATCCGTCAAGTGCAATATTCCTCTACAAGATGCAGGAGTATACAAGCTTGATTGTGAGTGTGGTCTCTCATATATAGGGCAAACAAAACGATCAATAAAAACCCGCGTAAAAGAACACATAGCTGACGTGAAGCACCAACGTTCCGGGAAGTCTGCAGTTTGTGATCATATCCTAGACGGCCCCCGTCATTACATTAGATTTGATAAACCATAAGTCCTCGCGAAAGAACATCGATTCCTGCCAAGGATGATACGTGAGGCTATTGAAATTAAAAAACATCCTAATTTCAATAGAGAGGGAGGCTGGGTACTACCACCTGCTTGGGATCCTGTAATTCATAAAATTAAAACTAAACCCAAGCATACCACTGTAAGACTTCAAGACACAGTTAGTTCATTCTGCGTAGATCGGACCAAAATTAATAATTAAAAAGCTGAAGGTACTCCGGGTTAACTTTGACATCGGGACGTCAATCACCTCAGTCCCCCGTGACCACGGTTGCTGGAAAGCAACCGAAACGTCGGGAATATAAAATAAGTAAATTAAACGCGATAAAATCCGTAAAAATAGTTTTATTCAATGATTTTGTTAATATAATTATATTCATACCGTACAAGATTATGTACGGTCTATAAAAAATTGGATACAGGAATATGTTTATATGCTACTTATTTACATTTGCAGCACGTCACCACGACACAGAAATAAAGTCCTAAAATCCTACCGTTACCGTTACGCCTATTAAACGCCTCTTAAAGTCCACTGCTGAACATAGTCCTTCCACTTAAATTGCCTCATATGAGGATTATTTGCCATAGTTGCAAGGTGGTTGGCAACCGTAGTTTTTTATTTTTATTCGGAAGACACTACCTATCTACCTGATTTGTTTCCCTCTGTCACCTCCCATGGCACTCACGGGGTGATAAGTGGTAGTGGATATTCTTACACCATCACTACACGAATGCTATTATATGTATTTACTAAATTTTTAAGTTATGTAGACTATTTGTATCCAATATCCATAACAGCAGACGTGTGTATACACCACTGAGCAACAGAATCACCGTAAACATATAATAATATCGATATACGGCCTCATAGCCGCCAAATGGGACGACGAGGTTATGAGTATTGCGGGTTCAAAGCAAGCGCACTGTCTGTTGGCAAGATGCCTAGAAAGTACGGTAAGTGGGGGATTTGTTATTTTGCGGTCGTTTCTGTCAAGTATACTTTGTGTGGTATAGATGAAGAATATGGAAGAAGTTCTGAAGATGAAATTGTTACAGTTTTCTGTTTCAATTGATAATATTTAATGTAATAAATACTAGGCTAAATTAATGTATGGCATGCTTGCGGATATTTATTTATTTACACTTTATTGAAAACCTCAATAAAAAGGATTACAAAGGGCGGACTTAACATTCTCTACCAGTCGACCCGGAACTTTTGGAAAATAATGTAATAGGTGCCAAAAATAAAATGAACATTATAGAAAATATGTAATAAATACATTACACATATTATGATATATATCTATACCATATGTGTAATAAATACTAAGAGTGGATCAACTCCTATGTTATACCGCAAAACACCTACAAGGCTGTCTCGACGTCTAGTCGCTAAAAATATGCAAGGGTTGTCACAAAACATTTCCTTAGATAATAATATAATAACATTATATTTTCTGTATTCTTCGTAATAATTTAGTTTTCTATACAAACTAACTAACTTCACCTGATTCGTCGTGATGGAAACAAAGGCTTGTGCTGGTACATACCTTACTAATTTTACTGTATTTTAAGCTATAGAGCAGTATTTCAGGTATTCCGCTTAAAATATTGGGTAGGGATTTGAACAGAATAAATAAAACAGCTTAAAATTATACGTTAGTTTTGTTTATTTAACCGCCTCGTTACAGATGTGCAACCGATAAACACTTACATTTATTATTGGGTTATTTTATAGTATTTTGTTGATTTTAATTATAAAATGAATTTTAATCCTTACATGTAATTCCATTAAAAAACGTGATGGAAAGCAATCACATGGTTATTAGAATTCAGTTTTACTTAAGGCTTCATACAATATTTTCCAAATATTTCGATAGAATACCGAGTAATATCGTGTTGTTGGGTAAGCACCAAATACGTGACGCTCCTAAACGAGCATACCGACACGCAAGCGAAGCTGACCGGTACTACTGCAAGTGTCGCAGGCAGGGGGGGGGGGTGCTCCGCTCTCCTTCATACTGCGCCCCGTTGTTTCTTCGTCTAGTCGCCTAATTGACTCACTATTAGTATTTAATAATAAATAAATCATAAAAAAAAATTAAAATTAAAATGTTTTATTTTTCAGGCATCGTAGGCCCATAGCGTGTAAGGGTGCGTACAGATTAAGTAACGTGTTATATATATTTTATTTAAAACACGTCCACATTATGTAACATTGATTTTCAACATTGCAACATATAAAAAAACTGTACACATTAGAATAACAATGCAATATAACAATGTTATATGACATTGTCGTATGACATTGTCGTTTGTTGCTCTGCCGTTCGAGTTATATAATATTTGAGGAACGTTATATAACACGTTTTATAACATGTTATGTTATATAAAATCCACATTACTGAAACAAGTTATATAACAAGGTTTTAAAACATGTTATGTTATATAATGTGTACGCATCGTTAGAAATAGAGTTTATTACACATATGTCTATACTTAGCATAATTAAGTACACGATGCGCCCTGCTAATTAACGGACAAGATTCTAGCAACAAACTGATCATGGTGAAATGGCTCAAAACCGTTAAACCCAATTTTTTGCGTTGTGGTGTTCGAATAATGTAGTTATCAGCGGTGTGACAGTATCTCCTCTTCCCTCACGAACATTCTTACCCAGTATAATAAATATAGACAAATACCAGCAACGATTATCAGCTAGCTTATTATTGGAAAGGCTTATGGACTCACTAAGACTGTAAGTTATTTGAACGTCGAAAGGAAAGGGAAGATATTCCGCAATTTTTTTTTGTTAGATTAAGTGTAACTAACGATCACACAATCCACCTTATGGTGAGCGTTTGTTGTGGCCCATAGACATCTACATTTATCCTATCCAGGCTCGAAGTATGGTAAAAACATCGTCAAGTTGTACTACGTTTCTGTATATACTCGTACATATAGCACTATATTCTTGTCCTACGCAGATCTCGCTAGTCTCCGTTGAGGCTAGCCGTCGTGACCGAAAATCTGTCTGAAGGATATTAAAAATCACCAATGCACCCAATAAATTCGTTGCTAATAGTGACTATTAATATTTTAAAATATAATTCACAAATTACGGTACATAGTTCTAATCACAACAATCATAAATACAAGTACATATTAAATTTAAAGATATATTATTAATTTTCAAAATACGGTTTATATTTCAAATAAAACTACAACTAAAATTTTCTGAAAAGCAATATTTATTTTTAAAGGAGGTTAACTATATTATTTTCATTGCATTAGAAAATATTTTTGTTAACTGATATATCAGTTGTTGGCCTTAATTTAAAAAAAATGTTTTTTTATAAATAAGAAGAATTAAGAACAAGCAAGCATCTTTGTTATATGGATAAATCACATTTATCATCATTTTTTAGAAATTAATTGTAAGTTTCTGTGCATATTTATTGTCCTAGACCTAGATGTTTTCGAGAAACATCATGTAATGAACGAAGCCAAGAGCCGTTTCCAAAAGTGTTTTCTTACTTCAAACCAATTTTCATATTTCATGGTTACCTAAGCGCTAAATCCTTAAATGTTTATTGAATTGCTTTGTGCTCTTTTAGTAAAGAACGAGCTAGTTTTTGTGTTTTAGATGTATCATTCATTTTTATTATTTTACTCATGATTTATTTTATTTTATTAACAAAAACACAATTAGTAGTCAAAGACGGTTACTATGAAATTTTGTTTAATTAAAGTAAATATCCTAGAACGATAAATCAGGTTTTTTCAATCTACACCTTGTATTTTGCAAGGATCTAAATTAAGTATATTTAAACTTCAAGTTTGTTTCCAAAAACAACGATCTAAATAACTCTTTAAAATATATTTTATTTACTTTAATTTGAGATGTTTAATTAAAATAATAAATTGTCAAAATTTTCTAGAAAAATAAATACCAAAAGTTACGATCATCCTCGAACGACGACGAACAAAGAATTGATTATTCAATTTCGATAATAAATTCATAATAAAATTTCTCCTTTACGCTGGAATTGGAAACAATAGCCGGAGTTTTAAACTCAAATCTTCTAGTTTATGGGAACTGTTGGAGCGTCTTTGAATTGACAAGTGGCTTAAAAAGTTCCCGTTTAGCGCTCAATTAGAGCCGAGGATTTCAATCAGCTCCGATATCCCGTGAGCAATTGATTGTAATTGACGCTTATCAAATCAGATGAGCCGGAAAAAGTGCCGGTTTTATGAATATGCTAATGCATCAAGAAAACGAAATCAAATTTTAGGTCTACTGTCCAATAAGTGTCGCTTGATATGTTCGATTATACTGAGTCACACAATCGCCTACTCTGTATTATACACTAAATCCCCAATTTGAAGGATGATACGAGTATCATATCTGTCAGCAATCGATTTGCATTTAGCTGGATGATTTTGGCCGAATATATATATATATATGTGCAACGTTATTCAGTCTGCTCTCGCTCAACCTTCTTGTATGTATCCGACAGAAAGCTTAAAAAATCAGGGAGGACATGTAATTTCAAGGTCATTGTCATTTCACTCCTATTTACTCGGTTACTTAAACTATTTATACATATCTTGACCGTACGCTCTTCGCAGCTGGCATATTTTCTTATTCTTGCTTTCCTTAATAAAAATCAACAGCTGGGCCACTTCCATTGTAGGGATGAGATTTTGTCTTAATCATCACGCTTCCTAGGTGAATTAATCATTGCAGTACCAGACATCTCATTATTTTGAATTGCTAGCCGCCATCGGTCTGGGTATTTAACGTTATCGTTAACGTTACAGCCTACTAAAGTCCACTGCTGAAAATAGGCCACGCTTGGCAAGCGGCTTGGAAACCTTAGTTTTCTTTATTATTAGTCGTTATTAAGAAGACGCTGCTGTCCCTCCCCTCGTCTGATTTCTTCTGTCGCCTCTTACGACACTTATGGAATGATATGGGGTATAGGATATTCTTACACTGCTACTACACGGTACGTATTTTACGTGTGACGTAAACAAGATGGTCATACCACCATCTATTCAAAGTCAAACGATGTTCCAGGCGTTTCCTATAGTCGGCTCTTGTGACACCAATGAGACGAAATGAGGTGAAGGATTCGCTTACAAATTACCATTTAATATCAAGCTTTAATTTCGTGCCGTATAGTGGAGGTTTAGAATATCCACTACCCCATATCTCCCCGCGGTTGTCGTAAGACGCAACAGTGGGAGACAGGCAGAAGATGAGCAGCAGCATCTTCACAATAACAGAATTATTACAATAAAAAACTGCGGTTGTCAACCCGCTCGCCAAGCGTGGCAACTATGGCAAATATCCCCCATGATGAAAGTTACAAAGAGACGGCCTCCAGGCCCCAGCGGCCCAGCTATTCCTGGATACGGTGGCGACCATGGTAACGGTGTGGCAGGGGTTGCTAAGAATCTCCGGTGAGGGTTCGGTTGCCACCTAAGACGACTCAACCTGGCAACATACAACGCATGCACCCTGAGGACTGACGAGAAGATCCTGGAGCTGTAAGAAGAGATAGACAAGTTATGCTTGCATATTGTAGGATTATCCGAGGTCCGAAGAGAAGGATACGGTAATCCTCGAATCCAGCAACTTGTTCTATCACCGGGAGGGCGACCATCTATCCCAAGGAGATGTCGGATTTATCGTCCACAAGTCTCTCATTAACAACGTTGTAAAGATAGTGAGTGTGTCGACGAGGGTTGCGTACCTTATACTCAGAATCACCAAACGGTATTCGTTGAAACTCATACAGGTTTACGCAACAACCTCGGCACATCCCGATGAGGAGGTGGAGAACATAAATGAGCATACCATTATACGGTGTTACGCGAGACTTCAATGCAAAACTAGGCACAGGAGAGAACGGTGAGCTGAAGCTAGGGAAATTTCGAGTAGGGCAACGGAACCCAATAGGCCAGCAGCTGGCCGACTTCAAGAAGAAAAAAGACACTTTATGATGAACTCTTTCTTTCAGAAGCGGCCCCACAGGTAGTGGGACCTGGTCGAGCCCCGACGGTTCGACAAAAATGAGATTGACTTCAGTATGACGACCAGATGACAAGCATTCAGTGATGTCTCAGTGATCGCGAGGGAGAAAACTGGTAGCAATCACCGAATGGTTAAAGGCACACTGAACCTAAATGTTAAGTTGGTGAGGTCACGTCTAATGATGTCAACGCTCCGTCCCCCTCGTGCTCTAACTCAAAGTCCCGAAACCTTTCAGCTCGAGTTACAAAACCGTTTTCAGTGCCTAGAAGACTGCAATGAAGTGGACGATATGAATGACAAGCTCGTGGAAACTGTCCATGCAGTTGGAGCTAAGTTATGCAAGACCCGACGCAGAAGAACACAAAAATTCTACGATCACACTCTTAATCTCACGGCTGTTAGACGGTTAATGAAGCTGCGGTCTTCAACAGATTTGACAGCACACAGGTAACTGAAGAGACAGATCTCCAAATGAATGCGGCGGAACTGACGCAACTTCAATACAACTCGTATTGAAGAAGCGATCGAGCTGAACCAAGGCTCCAAAATTTTTCCAGAGATCTGTCTGCCATAAAGAGCCAGTTATCAAAGCTGAAGACCGAGTGTTCTATGGGCAGATGTACACGTCATCGTTGGAGCCACACGCAAGTGTGAGTAACGATCCAAGAGCGAGTCGTATCCGACACTATTCCGATGATATCCCGGAGTCTGTCTGAGTGAGATTAGAATAGCTCTCCAGCACCTTAAAAACGGCAAAGCCCTAGGTGAGGATGGAATTACAACGGAGTTTCTGAAAGCGGGTGGAAAACGGTTACATGAAGTCCTTCAGAAGCTCTTTAATTCCGTGCTTCATGGTGGGACTACTCCGGAGACGTGGAGCAGAAATGCGATAGTCTTGTACTTCAAGAAAAGCGAAAACGCTCTCTTGAAGACTACAGACCGATTTCCAGTGACAACGTCTTATAATTCGATGAAGCTGGCTGCACGCAAGAATAAACATGACTCATGCGGCGTTACCTCGCTCTGAGGCGTTCCATTTAAGGCTTGAAGTGCAAGCGAGAGCGCGGAACAAGCGACAAAGAGGCACAATCGGCCTCCGCGTTCAGCAGCGTTCGACATCTGTCTCTCTCCTACTTGAGTGAGCGATGCGTCCGCATGGACAGCTGCTATACAATAATATATTTACATGTTTTCGTCAAGTATGAAGTACAGTGAAAAGTGAATGTGGTGTCAATTGTTTATAGCAACATTTTCTTATGACGTTGTCACGTTCAACTATCGTCAGTAAACCGACTTTACAGACAACCGATTTTTTTTAATGTCATTACGAATAGTCTCGCACATACACTCGAAGACTTCCAGCCTTCCGAACAAGCCGGTTTCCGAAGAGGCTTTAGTACCATAGACCACATACACACCCTTTGGCAATTATTACGGAAGACAGAACAGTACAATCTGCCACTTTTCCTTGTGTTTGTGGACAATGAGAATGCCTTTGATTCTGTCGAAATTTGGTCAGTGCTACAGTCCCTTCAGCGTTGCCAAGTTGATATCGAAGTGCTGAAATATTTGAACAATAGGGCTAAAATGGCTATCCGTGTTCAGAACCAGAGTATGGAACCTATCCAACTGACAGGTAAGACAGGGTGACGTTGTATCCCAGAAATTCTTCACCACTGTATTGGAAGACGTTTTCAAGCTACTGGATTGGAAAGGATATTTGATTAACGTCAATGGCGAGTACATTACTCACCTTAGATTTGCCGACAATATATTCCTGGAGGACCAAAGCACTATGTTCAATGACCTCAATAGTGTCTCCCAACGGATAGGTCTTACGATGAACATGGACAAACAAAGATCATGTTTAATGTCCATGTCACACCTATACCGGTAGTTGTTGGGAGCACTAAGCTCGAAGTTGTTGACGAGTATGTTTACCTGGAACAAATAGTCCAACTAGGAGTCCAACTTCGACCGAGAGGTTAATCGACGGATTCAACTCCGCTGAGCAGCGTTTGGGAAATTACGACACATCTTCTCGTCAGGTATACCTTAAAACCTGAAAACGAGATTGTACAACCGGTGTGTGTTGCCAGTGATGACATACGGAACTGAGACGTAGTCCTTCACTGCTGGCCGGATGAGAAAGCTCAAGGTCGCTCAGCGAGCTATGGAGAGGGCTATGCTCGGAGTTTCTCTGCGTGATAAACTCAGAAATGAGGATATCCGCAGTAGAACTAGAGTGACCGACATAGCCCAACGGATTAGTAAGCTGAAGTGGCAATGGGCCGGCCATATAGCTCGAAGAACCGACAACCGATGGGGAAGAAAGGTTCTCGAGTGGCAGCCTCGTACCGGCAGGCGAAGTGTAGGGCGTCCCCGTAGTGTAGGAAGTCGATGGATGCAGGTGGCTCAGGACCGTGCTTTGTGGCATTCTTTGGGGGAGGCCTATGTTCAGCAGTGGACTTGTGAAGGGCTGTAATGATGATGATGATAATGATGAGCAGCCTCGTACCGGTAGGTGAAGTGTAGGGCGACCCCCCACTAGATGGAGTGACGACCTAGTAAGATATGCAGGAAGTCCGTAAAGTATAAAATCCGTGAAATTAGTTTTAATCAATATGTAGTATTCGTGTTAATATAAATTTACTTCATGCTCGACGGTGAAGGAAAACATCGTGAGCAAAAAAGCATGTATGAGAAAAAGTATTTCGAACACAACACGCTATTTTCGCCGCGTCCGCGTATGGGCCGTAAACTTAATTTACTTTTATTACGTAAAATGTTAATAAAGCTTAATGATCATCATCATTACACAGCCCTTCACAAGTTCACTGTTGAACATAGGCGTCCACCAAGGATGCCACATAGCACGGTCCTGAGCCACCTGCATACATCAACTACCTGCATGTCTTACCAGGTCGTCACTCCATCTAGTGGGGTGCGCCCTATACATCGCTTGCGCCCTTCACTTTTTTATATATGTATTAAAACTAAATTAACATTAAAGTTAACCTTTTATCTTACTACCATCTCCATCTTTTGTAAATAATGACAGTCTCGAGATAGTTTGATCGTATTTAATGTTCAAAGTTGGTATGGAAAAGTGACCCAATCCATCTGAAGCCGTTTGAAATAAGGGCCATTTCTCAGGAGCAACACAAACTAACAACAACAAAGTTTACTATTAATAATAATCCAACAGCAAACTCGATCCATTATCTCTTTATTAATGTAAAATGAACCGCGATCCGTCTTCCAACTGCTGGTACTACTGTGTTATGCGAAGTTAAAGGCGCAATTTGCATAGAAATTATATCGCGTCCGCTTGTTCATAGGAAATTTTCCTAATTAAAACGCCTTCGGAACGGGGATTTTGTTCCAATTAAAAGTTTCGCAGAGTGTGGCTGCCTCGAGGAGCTATTGTGTTGCAATTGATAATTTAGCAAACTCCGCGATACACGGCGGCATTAGGACAAAATTTTACTTGCATACGCTTTTGAATTAACCTAAATAGCAAATTAGTTCAATAACGTTTAGGTCTGTGTTTGACATATTTTCATACACTAGATTCTCACTTTTACATTTATATGAATATGTGCCTTGTGGTGACAGCGTAAGAGATATCAGTCCCACTCGTCCTCTGGGTGTCGTAAGAGGCCAGTATGGGTCACTCCAAAAGGATCTTATGGTTTCCAATTAAATCCAATAAAATCGACTCCCTCGTTGATCTAGTGGTTGGAATCACGACTGCAGATCATGAGGTTCCAGATCGGGCCAAATCCAGTTATCGGGTTTTTCGGTCACGAAATTTTCAGTAGCAACCCGTAGTCAGGAAGTTTGCGGTGTTTCACCACTGTGCCTCGGAAAGCACCCAAAGAAAACATCCTGTACCTATTCTCTTTAAATTCGTATCGGACTACCATCCCATAGAAATATGAGAGTGAGGGAATAGAGAGTGCACCTGTCCTAGTGCATACTAGGGCTGTATAATTCTGTCCTCTTCAAATGGCAAATGGCAAACAGAGACTGTTGAGATTCGCCGCTGTAACCGAAATTCGATCTGGAAGACATTATTATATTGTCATTATATATATCCTATATCCTAAACAATTGTTAAATTAAATTCTTGAAACGCTTATTTAAGGTGCAAGGATCTTAATAACAATACTATGATGTTAGTAAAATTAAGTTTCTCCCAGAATTTATCACATGTAACAGTGCTATATTTCCTCGATACATCAACTTCCCAGTTATCTTAGTTTTCCATCTTATTCCGAAAAAGGAGTCTATGGGGTAAGTGACGTAAATTTGCAACTGAATTACCCAGTACACTTGGAAAATTCTCACTCCGAAAAATAGGGTCATAGGTAAGTAATGCAAGGAAGAGTAGCGATGCAAAATTAATTGAAATGAAAGGAGAGCCTTATAGATTGTCAGATAGCAGCAAAATAAAATGACATCCTATTACTTTCTTAGTTCATTGCAATTTGAATACGTTTATCTCATTGCTTGTTTTAAATTTGCTTCCCCGTCATATAATTCATTATATAGTGTTTTTATCTAGGTGTTCTGGGTAGGTATCTTCTCACTAACAAATTATGCCGACAAATAGCAATGCCTAAAATTATTTAAATTTATCCAAACATATAATTCTTTTATATCTAATGCAAAATCTATCCTAGTAAAAAGTAGTGATGTTGATTACGTTTTAATTTCCAATGGAACTGTATTATTTGAAATTTTTGTTGCTATCTAGCTATAGACTGGTCAAGAGATATTATAGTACCATGACCTTACAATACTTAACCTACAGATGTTCACGTGTCCTAACCTATTAATGCCAATATAAACACTAACTTGTTTAATAATATCAGAAGCTGCTTAGAATTTTAAGTAGGGTAAGAGACGTGCGAAAGACACTACACAGCATGATCTGAATTACATAAGGTTAAGGTTCTTAAATCTTATTATAATATATGAGAATAATTTTTTTTAAATTAATTGTTTTAAAAAGTTATGTTGTCTATGGATTAAATTAAGAAAATGTTATGTTCAATTTGCTGTTTTATATAAAAAATTATTTTATCAGTCTCTGCATTCCTTGATTAAAGAAGATTAAAGTGGCGGCTATTTAACGTAACTGGTGCGTTACTCGATCATAAGTATTAGAAAGAACTTAATAACTGTTGGGGTGGGTAATTAAAAAATAACTTTACACGAATCCAAAAAAAAATAGAAAGTGATAAATCAGGGACAGCCACAGCAACATGCCTAGATTCAAAAATACGCTATGCATGACACGGGCGAATGAAAATTTACATCTGTTTTTTAGCCTCTTTTACTAAAAAGATATCGAAGGGGATAGTCCATCATAAAGATTACCACTGCGCATTAAGGATTTCTGTTGTCAAAGTGATTGCTAATATTTTTTTTTTACTTCGCATGCGACGAGAGTTAATGAACTTTTATAGTTATATTGCTACGTTTGAACCCATAAACTTGATGCTAGCACGCGATCACTTTAATTTGATTTATACATCGATACTGCAGATTGTTTAGAAACAGAAACAGAAACAGAAACAGAAACTTTTTTATTCAATATAGATTATAAATAATACTTATTGAAAGTCACTCTTTTGTTTGATTACCACTGGTTCGGAAAAAACCTCTGTCCTGGGAAGAACCAGCAAGAAACCCAGCGGGACTTTTTTTTTAAATAACAGCTTACAATCATGATGTTACACAAATTAACAACACAACAAATTAGAAATAGCTTGGTAGCGATCACCTCATTTCCAGGGGTTATTATCATCCATAAATTCCTTAATATTATAATAACCCTTTTTATACAAACTTAGTTTAATAAAGTTTTTGAACTTTGAACAGGTCAAACTTTGTATATTTTCTGGAATTTTGTTGTAAAAGCGTATACATCGCCCCAAGAATGAATTACTGACTCGATGGAGTCGAGTAACTGGTACTACTAGCTTGTGTTTGTTCCTAGTATTTACAGAATGAATATCACTTATTTTTGTAAAACTACTTTTATTTTTGTGTACGTACATTACATTTTCATAAATGTATTGAGAGGCCAAAGTTAATATATTAATTTCCTTAAATTTTTGTCGCAGCGACTCTTTAGGCTTTAAATCATAAATTGCTCTTATGGCCCTCTTCTGCAAAACAAATATAATTTCAGTGTCAGCTGCGTGTCCCCATAGCAAAATACCATACGACATTATGCTATGGAAGTAGCTGAAGTAAACTAGTCTAGCTGTTTCAACACTGGTTAAACTTCTAATCTTTTTTACAGCATATGCTGCAGAACTAAGTCTGCTTGCTAGTTTTGATATATGGGGGCTCCATTGAAGCTTCGCGTCTAGTGTGATTCCAAGAAAAATGGTGGTATCTACAAGACTCAGTTTCTCCCCATTTAAAATTACATTAGTATTTAATTGTTTGACATTTGGAGTCACGAATTTCATACATTTTGTTTTAGTGCCATTTAAATGCAAATTATTAACATCGAACCAATTTACTAATTTAGAGATAGCATTATTTACTTCGTCATATTTTAGTAACTGTCGACTTAATTTGAAAATTAAAGAAGTGTCATCTGCAAATAATACTATATCATGGTTATCCCCTACTATGTAAGGTAAGTCATTAATGTATACAAGAAACAGAAAGGGGCCGAGAATTGAGCCTTGAGGCACGCCCATTTGTACCATCGATCCGGAAGAGCTCATATTGTTAATGACAACTTTTTGCGTTCTCTTACTTAAATATGAAATAATTAATTTAAGGGCATCACTTCTTACACCGTAGTGTTGAAGTTTCCTGATTAATGTTTCATGGTGAACACAATCGAAGGCCTTGGATAGGTCACAAAATATACCCAAAGCATCCTGTGAATTCTCCCATGCATTAAAGATATATTTAATCAGCTCAACACCGGCATCAGTTGTCGAGCGACCCCTTGTGAAACCAAATTGATTTTTATGAAGTAAATTATTTATATTAAAAAAATTTAACATTTGAACAAGAACAATTTTTTCAAAAATCTTACTAAGTGTTGGTAGTACAGAAATAGGTCTAAAATTGGCGGGGTCTAATGTACTACCAGAAGTAATATGTACTTTTTGTTTTTTATTTGAATAACAGTGACAACTTAATAACGTTGTTGCTAAGTGTTAGGCGACGCTGCCGGCTGCGGTTATGATCCCCACTCGGAACAATGTATTCCTGTTTCGATTTATGTAGCCTCGAATCAAATTTCTCTCTTTCTTTCTTTCGAACTAGTGTTTACATGGCCTACAGGCGATTGTACCGGGTTGAAATGTCGACGTTGTGCTAATTTAAATAACTACGGACTACTTAAATAATAACGGACTCGCGCATGAAGGGTTCCGTACCATCGCAATGCACGTTTTTAGTAGGGGAGCCCCATTTTTTTTTTTTAATTTTTATTATTTTTTGTTATAGTGGCAATAGTGATACACGTTTTGTGAAAATTTCAACTGTCTACCTATTATGGATCATGAGATACACCCCGATGACAGACAAACGGACGGATGAACGGACTGACAGCGGAGGCTTAGTAATAGGGTCCTGTTGGATACCCTTTGGGTACGTAAACCCAAAAAGGGAATTTCCTTTTTAAATATGAACAAATAATAATTAACGAATTATCGACCACAAAATCATCTAGATGCATCTGGTGATATGTTTTACCAAGTTTTTATTAAGTCACTTACTTGTTTGTCTGTCTATCGTTCCGGGTTCCGGGAATCATGCAACTCAAATTTCGAGCACTTCCGATTAGCTAGAGACTTGAAATTTTGAACATGGCTCAGAACCGGATGACATTTTTTTTAGTAGAATTTAAAATAAATCACTTGTTTGTTAGTGCAACACAGAAACCATTTTACAATATTCTTTCTGAACTCATTGTTTGTCTTAAACCATATTCAATAAAGCTGAAAAGTGCATATTGTATTAAGCACAGTATATAAATATTATATTATAATACTAACTGTTCCCCGCGACTTCGCTCGCGTGTTAGGGTTTTTATTTTTTGCGCGGAACACTAATTATTTTTCTAAAATAAAAGTAACCCAAGCTACTCCTTATGATATCAGCTATCTTCCAGTGAAAGTCCCGTTAAAATCGGTCCAGTGGTTTCAGAGATTAGCCGGAACAAACAGACAGACAGACAAGAATTTTAAAAGTTGTCTTTTAGTTATACTCGTAAAAGTACCGTATGTAAAAATTACAGTTTTTTACTAAATACTTATGAAAGTAATTTCATAAGTATTTAGTAAAAAACTGTAATTTTTACATTACAATTAGATACTTCAATTTTATTTATTTGTATAGATTTAAACCCATATATTAAATACCATTTGTTAATAAACACTTGATGTCTATTAACACACCTGTGTCTATTAACTTTTAAAATGTATTCTCAACACTTTCATGCACATAAGAAAGTATTGGCCTTTATCGCCGCTACCACAATCGCTTACATGACTTATGCCTTTCTGAGAGTGCAATAGCGACTTACTTCAAAGATTTACCTATCAATCATCATGCTGAGCATGATTTGCTACATTGCCAATTAACAATCTGTGAAATATTGGTTCAATGTTTACGAATTTTTTGCCATCAGTTGATCTATTTATTTATTAATTTACTCGAGTAACAAAGACCCTACATTTTATACCTTCGCACCGATAATGCTCATCATCATAAATCTGACGGATTAGCGTTTTGTTAATGTATTTTCTTTTAACAATGTGTATTCAGATGCAATCAACATTTTATACCGCGAGAAAAAGTTGGTATATTTCGCATACACCCCTCCTAATCGTATGCATTTAATGGTACTTTACAACTTACTGATTTAAATCTAAATAAACATAACATGAAAGCATACCTTCCTTATATCAAGTAAAATAAAATTGTAAGGAACGTAAACAGAAACTTATTTTTCAATAGCCGTCTAACTCATCAAACTTGTTAGCTTGAGCGCTTTTAAGGATATTCATAGACTGGGAATCCTTTTAAAGGTAAAGACTAAGTAGGGTACTGTGAAGATCGAATCGATTCTAGAACGATATCATGAATTAATTGAATAAAATGCAGCATAGAGTGGGAGGGTATCTGGTGAGGCCAGGGAGACGTACACCTCATGAATATGGATACCCGCTAAAGTGTTCTCGACTTTGTAAAAAACTAGAGTTATAAGAGAGTAGTCATTAAAGCGGCTAGTGATGAAAGATGATTTACTGAGAATAAAAATAAAACATTTAAATATAATTAAAAATAAGTAGAATTAAACGCGATAAATTCTGTAAAAGAAGTATTCAATTTAAATTTATTCAATGTGTAGTGTTCGCGTAAATATAAGACATAATTATACCGGGGGAAAAAATTACATTTGTTAATAGCTTAACAGTCACATTTTATACAATATTTTAACTATAAAGCACCGCTGGACTATTTCTATATGTGATATTTTAATTTAAATTCAAAGCCCGTTTTACGTTGTCTACTTAGCACTACTTCACTGCATATCTAACCGTATCAGACCCTTGTTGTGGAATTAAAGGTAATTTTGAATTACTTAAATGGTAAGAAAATAAGCATCAATTGTTTAATAATCGTTTTGATATTGCAGTAAAGATAGTGTAAATGTTTTAATAATCAACTTTGTTAATTAAAGTTCATTACATATGCCGCCTATTGTTCTAATCCTGGTTGTTTTGCATAAAGTTAAGAATAATATTTAACATGAGCCTCAGTGGAGGCAGTTTGGAGGAGCGAAGCGTTTGGCAGAAGGACAAACACACGGTGATCTGTAGCAGTGTTCTTTCTTAGCTGCGAGCG
Organism: Parnassius mnemosyne; assembly: GCA_963668995.1. Lineage (NCBI taxonomy): Eukaryota > Metazoa > Arthropoda > Insecta > Lepidoptera > Papilionidae > Parnassius > Parnassius mnemosyne. The sequence continues at coordinate 9,653,318 of CAVLGL010000126.1, read as the reverse complement.
TTCCATGGAGCGTTTCCCACACGAATTGAGTAGCTACAACTCGAAACACTGTTTTACGATAGCATGTGTTTTTTATTATGCCACTGTGTACGCTCCGCTAAACGCTTGCTACTGTGACTTTATCCTTATGCAGAGGTATAGTGGTCGTAAGTGCAACTGCTAATTGTGAGGTCCCGGATTCTAATCTCAGATCAGACCAAAAATCAATTATTGTTTTTTTTAATCAAGATAGAAGCGAAAAGTTTTAAATAAATATTTTTATATAACATTAAAGTAACGAAAGAACTAACAGTACCAGGTGGATAGTAATTGGCTACTTCCGCATATGTATACCTAAAAATTTAACATATATACATCCGTATATAGTAAAGAAATAATATTTAATATAAATAAATAAATATAATTGTATACATATCTAATTTTTAAGCATAATATATATATATATATATATATATATATATATATATATATATATATATATATATATATATATATATATATAGATAGATATTGTTTAAAAATGTAGGAAAATAGCCTTACATACAACCAACTTCAAATAAAACAGATGCGTTCTAACTTGAGAGGACTAAGATGAAATGTCTCACACTCAGTTATAGAAAATTCAGTCAAACAGCAGTCCACGCACTGCCGTTTAGTCGAAAATATGGCCGGGGATGGTACCTACCCAGATGGCCGCCTACGCAAAAAAGAAATACAACCGCCTTCCTTTTAGAGTCGTGTTTTCTGGGTGGAACGGATCCCAGTTGGATGTACCAAGATTGCCCAAAAAATATACTGTAGGTAGATGTAGCCTATTATCGTCACTTAAATTATTATAATTTTTCGTCGCTCTGAGAGGACCCCGACTCTGACGGCTAACTCGTATCGCTAGATGTTCTGGGCGGTGAAAACCGCCCAGGGATGCGGGTGTACGGTGTGTACGCAGTGTGGAGGGGTGTGCGGCGCGCCCGTCTGCGGACTCGCTGCGTCCCATCCGTTGTTGTCTTAATGTGACTGGCCGGCGACATTACGGTCGTCGGAATCTAACGGAACCGGGGGTTCGATTAAAACGTTGCGTAGCCTCCTGAGGGTTGGCGTAAGGTTCGAAGTCGGAGCGTAGGCTGCGTTTACCACTAACGGGTTGGGATATGTCTCTGCCCTTTCGAAGTAGCGCCGAGACATATCTTTGAAGTATTCAGAGATAGTCGGACGTTGACAGTCTCTGTGTAGATCGGAGTATCGCTGGTAGCAACGAGCTCCAGTCACTATGCGAATGAATCTATTTTGGACGACTTGGAGGTTGTAGAAATGAGTATGGATTGCGTGCGCAAAAACTACGCTTGCGTAAGACATGATGGGTCTTAAGCACGCTTTATAAAGATGGAGCTTGTGTCTTAAGGACAGTTTTCTCCTTCTGTAATCTAGCGGGTGGAGGCGACTAGTGACGACTTTGGCTCGATCGCAAACATTGCGAATGTATTTTGCGAATGCCATATCTTCTCGAATGTGACTCCTAGATATTTGGCCGTTGACTTTGTACAGCTTGTAAAGCAAGCCGTCGTGCCAGACTTTGTCAAACGCTTTTGCGACATCGAGGAAAACGAGACCTGTTATGGTAGTTTTGCGATTATTTTGTGGTTGTTTAAATCCTTTCAGTATGTATTCTGTGAGGCGATGTAACTGATTACTGTTTGTTGGGTTTTGGCGCGGAAGTCGCGGGAAGGCTAGCACCTTGTTTAACCGCCCCGGTGACTTGAGGTGAGGGTGTGGGCACCGATGACGGTGCAGATTTGGGGGCAGACAGCCGAGAGCGGGACACACTGGCTTGAGCTGCGTGTCCAGGGCGGCTTTTACCTCCGCGCTGCTTCCTTTGTGGCACTTTGGAACACTCGCGATAATTCGCTGGGCTCTTCGCGGCAATTGATGCAGCTTGGGGGTTCAATCATTTCGGGCATGCGGGGACAGTCAGTGGCCGTACAATTGGCATAGGTGCACTCTCCAACGATGTCCCTTATGTCAGAGGGGCTTCAACTGCAATCCCCGTTAGGTTACAGATGCGACGAACATTAAAAATTTCCTTGCCTTCCGAAGACAGGTCCAAAATGACAAGGCATAGATCTAAGAAAGGCTTTTTGTCAGTCTGGTGATGCATTCTGTGCACCTCTCGTACCGGGAGATTTTAGGCCTTTAGGTCGTCTAGAATGTGGACAGTCTCGAGCTCCTTGGGGAGGCGTCGGACGACCACGCGCAGGTTACGTCCCTCAGAGAGGGCTTACGTATGAAAGCTGACTTGTTGGGCACACAGGTGGTTTGTCATGCTGCGAAAATCGTCAGTCGTATTTAGAAAAATTCGAATGCCCTGCCTGACCAGCGTTTTGCACCTTTGAGCACTATATTTTTTTAGAGTTCAACCAATTGGAAATCTCAAAAAATCTCCTAGTCTTTCGGCTTTTTATATGACCGTCAAATTTCATTACAATCAGTTTCACCATACCGAAGATAAGCACGGACAGATAGACAGATAAACTAACAAAATATTTAAGAAAAATGATTATTTGTCTTTCTAGCATGCAAATAACCACTTCAGTTCAGTAAAAACAAGCTATTTGAAGTGGGAGTGGAATATGCATAGATAAAACTTCCCAAGAGCTCATAAAATATCTGGGTTCACGACTGGATTGGACTAGAAAAAAATATTGTCGAATCGTCCTTGATTTGCCTTGGTATTTCACTTAGTTGACTTTTACGACGCTCGCAAGACAAAATGTGCTATTTCTAAATATTATTTCGTCTGGCGGCGTTAGAAAATTTGATTGTTATTAAATATATTTATCGGCGCGTCTATAAAATACCTGATGGATTGAGATTGAGCGAGGGTTTCCATCACTCTAGCGAAGTGTCATATCGACGGTGGCGTGGTAGAATTGAGGGTATATCTAGAAACCCCCACTGGATTATGCAGTAGAAAGTTAACAGTAGGCACCGTGCGCGAGAGATTCCGCCTATGTCATTCAACGAGTGCTAAAAGCTAAAACTCGTAGAATGACAGTATCGTGGTTCTGTCTGTTGTAGTAATTTTTCTAGTGTAGGCAAGGAAGATGGTGTCGTTGATTCGTGTTACACTGAGATGTATAGTGTTGCTGTTGCTTTGTATACTATGGTGTTATCATATAATTACGTCTTTACTATTTTGACGGGTACATATTACTGTAGGTCGAACTGTAATTGCTCTATACTAAATGTGTAATGCATTACGCTGTTTTTTTTTGCTGATAATGATTAATTGCGTCAGCAGGAGAGCAAGTTGAACATCCGCTCTCACACTATTATTATTATTATTAAAAATCAACCTTCTGATGTATTCCCAACAATTCCGCCATATTGATTTAAAAGCGTTTTTTTATTCTAAATGAACACGACACATTATATGACCGTGATCGTAGTAGTTTCTACAGTTCTACGAAGCAAACCATAAATGTTTGCAGCAGTATTTGACTGCGAGGCACCACACAGAGCATGTCAGGTAACAGATGGCATTTAGTGCCAAAAATTAAAATTTCGCTACCCGCACCGTGTGGTGGCGGTGTAAGAATATTCACTACCTCAAACCTGTGGGTAACTTAAGAGGTAACTTACCTGTGGGTAACTTAAGAGGTGACAGAGGGAAACAAATCAGGAGATGGGCAGCAGCGTCTTCCTAATAACGGCTAATAGTTACTACGTCAAATATTATAAATGCTGAACATTGTATAATAATATTATATACAATGTTCGGCAGTGGACTTTAATACTCTAACCGTAACGGTATACGCTAATGAAATATTGAGTGTAAATCCCCAACAACATCAAATACATTATTTATTTTAAGTGCTAATATGATCACCTGTATTAAAAAATGTAAGTAAAATTGTCGTTCAGAGAAATGAAAGATTATTCCCTGCCCAAGTCTTTCTTTGAAACGAAAAAATAGGACTGTGCCCAGCGAGACGAATATGGGCTATTTTACTTTTATAACTATAATTTAAAAACCACACCAAACTATTTATTGAGACTTAACAATACGTAGATTAGATGTGACTAATACAGACATAACGCATCACTTGGTTTGTGATAAAATGAAGATATAAATCTGGATCTACTCGTCTTTAGTGTTCCCTATAGTACGCAATGTATTAATGTGAAGTCGCCCACGGTCGTTAAAGTGGGATATAAAGCTAAAAATGTTAAATGATAAAATTTTGCCGTTGAAAAATTATATAACTTATTATATCATGACAACTTAACTGCCCAAACTCACTCTCTGTTCTACCCAAGGCTAACTGGTAGAGAATGCCATATAGCATTAAGCTCGTCTTTTGTACAAATATTTGGTGCAATAAAGATTAAATAAATAAATGAGACCTTTAAAATAAATTCTACTCCAATAGAACTTAAATATGTACTCCTCTATAAAGGGTACTTCTGACTTTAGGGTTTCAAAAAGAAAACACGAACAAATTTATTTCAAGAAATATTGATATTTTTCTGAGTTGGTAAAAATAAAAACTCAATAAGTATATTTTCAGTTACCTTTAAAACTGAAATAATGATCTTGAGAAAATCAGCTTTTGGCAGTTAGTAAAACGAAAGATAACATTTTTTTTGGTCATGGTCGACTAAAGTTTTCTCATAAATTTTTTTTTAGAGTAAGGGTGACAAACGAGCACACAGTCCACCTGATGGTGAGTGGTTGCTGTGGCGCATGGACATCTATATCTATCTTCGTTTGCGAATTAAAATGCAGACGCGTTGTCAGCCGTGAGGACTAAGATGAAATGCCTCGTTTCCAGTAAGACGGGTCTCCGGTTCTCTACACTTACCATACGAAATACAGCAACATTAAGCTGCTATTTTTAGCTGGTATTCTGTGAGAGCGTGTTCCTTCTCCGGTCGAGGCGACCCATTCGTGCTTCAACTATACCAGTGATATAGCTGCAGAATGACTATATCACGTAAAAAAGTGTGTTACTGACTCTCTATTACACTTCTATTGGTGCACTTCTATTTGGGGATTCTACCAAGACCGATTCCTAGGCAAAATAACAGTTCTACCTAGAAGAATTTGCCGGTACGAGTTGGTTTTTCCTACCCAACAGTTCGTTAAATAATCTCATAAATACTTCTCGAAGGACTTTGATAACCCTTGTATTGTTTTACCCTATAAGAAAATGTTCAAAATTACAATAATGTATTCTATCACAGCCTATCAAAGTCTACTACTGAATATAGGCACTCCATATCTTTAGGCCTGTAATAAATAAAATTTGATAAAATAATAATTTCTGTGGAATCACTTTGTGAACGTTTGGTAATTGATGAATTCGCTGTTTGGGTTGACTTTTGAATCGGTTTATAACGGCGACCCGCAATAAAATAATAAGTTAAAACTATACACAACCATGAGTGGTCATTTGTTCCCGCTGCACTGAAATATTATTTTTCTGTCCGATTGATTTTGGAGTTTTGTAGTCACCTTAGTGGACTCAAATATTTGCCAAGCCGAGGAATTTGGAGATTCGGTTAGTATTTTGCTTCTCTTGTTATCAAATTCATTAGGTATTTTCCACAGGCATTACGAATTTGTATTAACAATTAATAATATAATTACCGCATGTATCTTGTCCTCCCGCATTTACCAAATAAACTTACAGTTCGTTTGATCTCTTTTATAACCACCATATTATATTACTTCATATTTGCAATAGTTACCACGTTTGGCAGGTAGTTGGTAGGTTGGTAGGTTTACTTTCAAGTTGTATTAGGAAAACGCTGTTGCCAATTTTCTGCTTTAATTTTGCTGGTCGCCTTTTACGACACCCACGTTATTAATGGGGGTAGTGTATATTCTTACAGCACTGCAACACGGCGCAAAATTTTTCAAAGCTGGCAACACTTAGACAGGTGTAAATATTAATGAGAAATATGTCTGATGCCTGATTATTTAATTATTTTTCAGCATAAGTAGTATACTGCTAAAAACCTATGCTATGCAAACTTTGCTAATCAATAAAATAAAAATCAACATTAACTTTGATTTCTCTTTCTTTAAAAACATTTTATTCATATTTTCCTTATTCATGAAACCTGTAAAATAGATATTTTTACGTGAATAATACTAACAACCGTGTTAACACTACTTGTATTCCAGTTAACCAGTCCAACTAAGCTTAAATAGCTTGTGTTGGAAGTCTTTCACGGTAGAAGTCGAATGGCAACCTTTGAGTTTCGCAGTTCGTATACTTAACTTTTATGCTTTAAACAAGTTTTTGCGCTGCCGATAATTTGTTTACATTTTGTACATGGTTCGATTATTTTGTGAATCAGCTGAAATAACTCAATTGTTAATAGATTCACAACTCCAGATAGATTGATTGATGAAAGAAAAACTTTTGCAATTTAGTTTCAAATCTTGATTGTTTTCCGCCACCTGTTGTACTAAATTTATAGTATGTATGTATGAACGTATGTATGTATATATATATACACATATAAATATATACATATATATATATATATATGTATATATATATACACATATAAATATATACATATATATATATATATATATATATATATATATATATATATATATATATATTAAGAGAGAGAGAGAGAGAGAGAGAATGCCGTTAGGCATTAAGTCCTTTGTTACCCTTGTTATTAAGGGTTTTTTTTATAGGATAAGGGTAACAAACGAGCACACAGTCCACCTGATGGTAAGTGGTTGCTGTGGCCCATAGACATCTGCATCTATCCTCGACTACGAATCAAAATGCAGATGAGTTGTCACCCGTGAGGACTAAGATGGAATGCCTCTTTTCCAGTAAAAAGGGTCTCCGGTTCTCTACACTCACCATACGAAACACAGCAGTATTAAGCTGCAATATTACGCTGGTATGCTGTGAGAGCGTGGTTCTTCCTTGGTCGAGCCAACCCATTCGTGCTACAACTATACCAGTAATATAGCTACAGCATGGCTCTACCACGTAAGAAGTGTTAACAAACAAGATTAAATAAATAAATAAATATCCATTACTAAAAGGGCTTTTAATATTTGGAATACCTGCTTAGATAGATTATCGAGTTTCAGTTTAGGCATCTGTAAACGTACAGACTTTTAAATCTCAGTCGCTTGTTATGAGATGCCATGGATTATCGTGGGTTATGAACAAGAAGGAAACTTTTTCTTTATATACGTCTGGGCCGACAAATAGCAGCGCTTGATATACTGTGTTCCGGTTTGAATGGTTTAAAGAGTATAATTGCAGGCTGTAAGACATTACATTTAGTCCTAAGAAGCGAGAACGCATTTGTAGCTTTCTATGTTTAAAGTTGGTTGCAAGTATTCATCAGCTGCAGTAGCCAATTACCATCAGGTGGAGTGTTAGTTCGCTTGACGTCTCAGTTATATACGAAAATAACAGCAATATAATACAAGTTCTAAAATGATTTTACAGTTTTTACATTTTAAAATACTTTTATAATGGCAAATTGAATCATTTCATTACTTTCACACAAAACCTACGCTCATGGCTGGGAAGGAAATTTCAAAGTAACTCAGTGAACTTATCTGTATGATTGACATTGTAATGAGGTTGTCCACAGTGTAATCAGATCAAGAAACATAACGTAAAATTAGTAAAATTAAGATTTTTGTACAACCGACTTCAATATAAATAATTTATTGTTGATTTTTTCTAAACCTTTCCACCTATTTCGATATAATTTTAATGGTATATTACCTGGAAAGTATACTCTTTGAAACAAAAAAGAATTTTTGAAATCGGTTTAGGCGTGTTCAAATAATCGGTAGTAATAATAATAGTAATTGCAATTTCGTGGTCTCTTGGAAGGGAAGGCCAAACTGGCCTCTAAAAAGCTTGGCGTGCTCAGCAGAGCGAGATAGTATTTCATGCCGGCACATCGCTTGCAACTTTACAAAGCGCAAATCCGGCCTCACATGGAATACTGTTCTTACTTACTGCTCATCTCTGGGCCGAGGCATCCCAGTGCCAGCTCCTCCCACTTGACCTCATCCAGCGCAGAGCGGTTCGAGTCGTCGACGACCGCGTTCTTTCTGATCGGCTCGATACACTGGCACTGCGTAGAGATGTTGCATCTCTTTGCGTATTTCATCGCATTTACCACGGGGAGTGCTCTGAGGAATTGTTCAGACTAATTCCAACCGCTCAATTTCACCATCGCATATCGCGACAAAACTTGCGATACCATCCATACCACCTGAATGATTGGCGGTCCACCACTGTGCGATTTAGAAGATGTTTTCTTCCTCGCACAACTTTCTTGTGGAATCGATTACCACCAGCGATTTTTCCGGATCGATACGACTTAGGGACCTTCAAGATAAGAGCCTAATCCTTTTTAAAAGGCCGGCAACGCATCTGCAATTCCGCTGGTGTTGCGGTTGTTCATGGGCGGCGGTAGTCACTTACCATCAGGTCAGCCGCATGCTCGTTTGCCCCCTCTCCTATAAACAAAATCGGTGAACATACATTAAAAAATCCGAGGAATTGAGAACCTCGTCCTTTTTGAACTCTCATGAAAAGATAATGAAATTAAAATGGGCAGATAACATAGCTAGAAAAATCGACAACTGATGCTAAAGATAATTAAAATAATAGTGATAACCTCCACCAATCAGGCCAACCTGGAGTATAAGACATGCAGAAAGGAGATGGATATAGGTAGCTCAGGAAAGTATTAGTTATTCGAAATATAAAACTAAAACTAAATTTCCGTTACTCCATTGCATTTCATTCGAAAGCTGTTCAATTCATTGGACTGTCTGTTGCAATGACATCTCGAGGCTGCCAGTGTGAAATGTCTCGGAAGAAAAGAGTAACGCAAATAATACTTCTACAATACTGTAAAATGGTGGCAGTGTTTAAGAATTAATACTATTTATATCATAGATCTTATATCGCTTTAAAGTATTGAATAGTGTTGCGATGGCTTATGAAAGTCCGTCACTTAGTTGAGTACCATTTTATCTTAAACTATATAATGATCGAAATGGTAGTAAAATTTTGTAGCATTTGAGAAAGTTTTCAAACACTCTTAATATTTTGACCGGAGAATAAAAAAAACGTCTAAGGTAAAAGCTAAGGTAAGGCTAAAACTCGAAACTGGCTCGACCGACTCTAATGAAATGTTTTGTGTGCACTTGTGGTGGGGTCTCTGAATGGTTTAGATTCACAATTGGACGCGATAGGTGATGAGCTGTTGCCGAAATCCAGAAATCTCCCATGCGAAGCTCGTACTACCGATCCGCCCCGATCGGTAGTACGAGTATATCTATAATATAAAAATGAATCGTTAAATGTGTTGCTAAGCGCAAATCTCGAGAGCAGCTGAACCGATTTCGCTAATTCTTTTTTTATAATATTTCTTTAAGTACGAAGATGGTTCTTACGGAGAGAGAAATTTGAAAAATTGCCTGAAAAATTCTAAAAACAACACTTTTCTATATTCCCGTACAAAAGATTCGTAATAATACTTAAAAGTCAATTTAAACTTTAATACCATACCATAAAGTTTAATTGTTAGTGGAGGGGTTCCGGAAAGGCAAAACAATTGAGTGACGTTAGTATCGTATAATTATTAATGTCAATATTTGTCAATAGTGTTTTATAATTTTTATTTTTTGACCTAATGTAATTGTTGACTTATCAACTTTATTTTTCCTTTTTTATCTTACTAGTTGACCCGGTGTCCCGAATAGCAGAATAAGTATTAAAAAAAATAATTAAAAAATCCACTATTAGGCGGTACGAAGTTCGCCGGGTCAGCTAGTTATACATAAATATATAACTACTTGTGACAGACCCGTGCACAGCAGTATAGTGCTTACAGTCTACATAACATAACATAAACACTCACGCCTGTCACCCAGAGGGGTAGGCAGAGATTATGGACTTCCATTTGGCACGATCCTGACACACCTCTCTCGCTTCCTCCACATCCATATACCTACGCATACACGCTCGTCGGTTAAAGGTACTCTTGATTTGGCCCATTTTTAATGTATCGCCAATTTGGTCGATAAACTTTCGCCTAGGGCGACCCTTCCCGACTATGCCGTCTAATTTTAAATATGGGATAAAAGAGTTCTGGAGATGCGTTTATCCCGATATTTGCCCGTGGGTTTGCTTACATCGCAAGCGTTTTTGGGGGATTGACGATCGCATTACTAAACTTCTTGTACCTGCGAAGCTACCTCTCGTGGTCGTTAGCGTATTTTCACCAAGGGTAAACGAGCATGTTCTACGGGTAACAGTCGTCCCTTACGACACCCACGGGACGATATGAGAAGACGCATTCTCTTAAACCACCAATCATACGATAAAAAGAGGCACTAATTCATCCTAATCTACTTGTAGCGATAAAAACGAAGTATCGGAAAGACATATACGATACATCACTCAGCCAGAACCGGCAACCATTTTGTGATTTTTATAATATTGGTGGGGATTCGAGTTCAGAATCCGTGTTGTTGGAACGACGTATTCCATATTCAATTTTTTTTAGTAATTTTTATGAGGCATATAATCATAATGATAATAAGTGTAGTTGTTCGTTGCTCAAGGAGCAGTGTTTATGTTTATCAAACTTATAAGTTGGCAACTTCAAAGATGAGTCGCCCTAGGACCTTATCTTGTCTTTTCATAATAATGTTTTGTAAGTCATTCTGTATAACGCGATTTTCTGACTTTAATGTCAAAAGATTTTACTTTAAATGTTAGCTAAGTTTTATTACGTTAACTTGTATTTATTATCGTGTTTTCTAAAATAGAAATATGAATAATTATCTTGAATAGATTCTACACCCATAGAAAAAAAATAAAAAAAGAGTTGAGAAATAAACTAAAGATATAAAATCTTTAGTTTATTTCTCAACTTTTAAGAACGTAAAATGTGTTATCGAGTATATACATCCCACTACTGGGCACATGTCCGCGAGGCTTATAGAGTTAGTAGTCCACCGTGCTACTCCAGTGCGTTTGCAGACTTTTATGTCATGTTCTCGAAGTTACGAAGTTAATTATGAAGCTATGCAGGTTACCTGCGATGTTTTCTTGACATAGATGTGATAAATCAGCAAAGTTATAACTAAAACTAGATTTATTAGATTCTATTCTATTCTATTCTATTCTATTCTATTCTATAAGAAATAAAAAATATACTCTTTTTTTTTCAAAAGTAATTTTTGTTAATTTTTTGAAGTATTAAAATAAGACAAACCAAAGTGGTTGAAAATGAACGCTCTTGTCAAAACATTCCGAGAAAAATCCAATTTCACATATTCGCAATCAGAAGAACCCTTAATTTACCGAGTGCCTATTGTTCGGATAAATTAATTTATAACTATAGTTATCCTACTACAGTTTCCAGTAGGAAAAAAAGCCAATATTTATTTGTATAGCGTAATATAGAGTCAATGAAGATCACCCTGTTATAAACAGAGAAATAAAGATTTTGAACAAAATAGCGAAATTTATAAAATACAATGCATATATACGTAAAATTTTATTTGTTTATATATATTCGATTGTGAATAATATCTTAGTTTCTATTTCTAAATAGGTCCGTTTATTATTATCACTTTTATCTTTATTATTTACTAGCGATAAAATTCCGAAAATATTATCACCCCAAAACTGAATTAAACCAATATATGTACATCTTCAACATCTACACAAAAGATTTCTTACACTGAAAAAAAATAAGTCGGGCTACCTGATGGTTAATGACTAGTGCAGTTCATGATTACCAACGGCCAACTTGAAATAAAGAAGCCTAAAGATGCGAGGTCAACTCTGGGGACTAAATTGGAATGCCTCGCAGCCTATAACCTTACTGGCATTCAAATCATATGTTTTATTTTTATTCAATTTAATTATTGACATTTATGTCAAATATATATTTAGATGCAGATCTCTAATTATTGTCATTCTATCTAGTGGAAGTACGCCTTACACTTCGCTTAACTAACGTTAAAAGCTGCTCCGAAGTTGCCACTCGAGAACCTTACCTCCCCATTTTTTCGGTTCCTCCAGGGCTGACCCATTGTAACTTTAGATTGTTAATCCATTGAGCTATGTCGGGTACTTTCTTTTTCTTTCTTTTTTTAACTCTTTTTACTCTAGATAATAGATAATAAAAGATGCTCATCAACAACTGCGAACGCAGTTCCCCCAACAATTATCGACATTGGTGTCATATGGACATTACACATGACTTTTGTCTTTCACATGTTCATTTAGAACTATCCTTTCGTAAACATTATTGAGATCATTGCGCATAGCGTTGAGGTCCTCCAGCGATTGCAGTGAATTCTTGAAGCAGTGATACTTATTTTATTTAATTTTACGCATATTTACGTTCACAATATAAATCCTTATAATATTTCTTAGATCTGCGATAGCTCTGAAAATAATCACACGCCTTAAAACTTCGCACTATGCGAGCAAACTGATGATTATAAATTTCAATTTTAAATGTTGTTTATTTTACATACTTTGCTGATAAGATCGTGACCTGTGTAACTCAAAAATGTAAGTATTTAGAATATAAAACAAATATAAAGCGAGAGATCATTCGATCTGTAGAGTCCCCAATACTGCTTAAGATTAAATGAAATTTTAAAAAAGAACATTTTAATCAGTAACTCAAAATCACACAATGTGGTAAGTATAATGACATTTACAATGTATTCTGAAGGAAATAATGAAAACAATGTTTTACTAATGTAACGACTCAGAAATCTAATACAAATTTACTCTGTACAATCTAAATCCCAAAAGCAATAAACGAGCCAAGTTTCATAATCAAAGCAAATTCGTCACGTACAACGGGACTAAGTTAATAACAGCCGAGTGTCGCCGCGGGCGTGGACTTAGTGTTCCGTCATAATTACCGGGGAATCGGTGCGAAACATTCGCACGGAACTGTAGAAGAACAATTACTACAAATTTACTAAATTTAAAGTAATAATGAAGTGTGATTCCCGTTCTTATTCGAATAACGACATTTATGATTATATGAAGCATCAAATATAAGCAATTATCCATGGAGCTGTATGAGTAAACATTGTATGTTGCTTTTTTGTACAATTTTTTTGTAGAATCTCAGAAAAAAGCCATTGCTGTTGCTGTGAATTTCAGTTTTATTGGTTTTTTACGTCTCCGACATCTGTTAACAGCTTTTTATAGTTTTTATTACAAATTTAAGAATTATTTAACTGCTTTCTTCATATCCTATTCTTTACCTTTTTGTATGTTCCTGTACCCTTTATTCTATTGTTTATCTTTCTGTCTGTCTTTGTAACTTTGTATGTAAGATCAAATTTCAAATTTCAACATATAGTGGCCGTAGGTGAACGGTTTTACGTCGTTATATTAAATCGTCTATTCAACTGTTAAACGTGACGTCCCACCCATCCGAATACTAATGAACCGATACTTTGTGTTGTACTGAGGCGAACGCGGTGTGGGAAATCGTGGACTATCAGGCTGACTTCCATTCATTCGTCTAATTCTCTTTTTCTCTTTCTTTTGTTTTTACCACGACAACACGTATTTATGACAAAATCGTTCAAAGTGAAGAAAACTACGCAAAGGAAACGTTTTAGCAGGAGACAGCATTGATGCAGCCAGCTTGTTTATATCCCTCGAGATATCAATTGATGACGAACTTAACTTCAAAAATAACTTACACATTACAATCGTAGTTCCAACTGCATCACGTGTGTAGAAATCAAAGTTATGATATCAGTTTAATAGTTTTCACAAATAATTTAAATTTAAAAAAATTGTACAACCGACTTCAATATAAATTATTAAAAATACTTAACTCAAAAAATATTGGTCAGACCTTGATCAAATTTATATAAGCCCACATATGAAGCACCAGCTTTCAAATAAAAAAAAGAATCATCGAAATTGGTTTACAGAGAAAAGAGTTATAAGGTATAACAAATAAAAAAAAACATACAGTCCAAAATGAGTACCTCCTACTGTTTGAAGTCGGTAGAAAAGTACCATGTACCTCTTACTGCAGGAGCAATATTGCATACCTTAAGCAAAAGCGCAAGGTATGTTCTACGATCGCCTAAAAATTAAGATTCCAACGTTTTATCGAATAAAATCGTATCTAGCAATCATATTATACATATAAATGATACAACCAGCACATTGTTAGAAAGATAAATGATTGTTGAATTTGTTAATTTTTTTTTAAAATCGATTAATTGCTATTTTTAAATAAAAAAGGGGTTTTAGTGGCTTATGGTGTGAATTTATCATGCCCCCAAGGCTTGTAAATACAATAACTTTTGAAAATATCAATTGTTTAACTCAATCTATTTTTTAATCTCTTCATCTATCATGTGGGAAGCCACTTAATGTAAATGGCAGTGTAATTTTGTTTTGTTTAGCTATAATAAATTTCTTTCGGCTCCAAAGGGCGAAATTTTCGTTGATTTGGTAGCCTTGTATGTAAATTATTTCTGTAAATGGGGAGCTACAGCCACAGAGTAGTTTACTCACACTCAGTTTGGCGTCAATCGCCGTCGTGAGTGGACATTGTTTCGGTTGTTTGCAGCGGCTCAAAAAGATCGCTGTATAAATACACAATATTCGAATAACCAAATTTCCTAAATACTTGATTATAATAGTAATAAGAGATTTTTTTTATTACAATATTTTAAAAGCACAGAATAAATAACAGTAGTACGTACTAAAAGTAAGTAGTATCAATTTTTTTGTCATGGGTGACATTTTCATGGTTTTCGAGGGTGTTGAAACCGATAGGGTTGTCGGTATGTAAATCCAAGATGGCGGCTGCAATAGGTATCAATTTTTTCATCATGGGTTTCATTTCATGGTTTTCGAGGGTGCTGAAGCCGATAGTGCTGTCGAACTGTAAAATCCAAGATGACGGCTGCAATAGATATCAATTTTTTCATCATGGGTGTCATTTTCATGGTTTTCGAGAGTGTTGAAGCTGATAGTGCTGTCGAAATGTAAATCCAAGATGGCGGCTGAATTAGGTACCAATTTTTTCATCATGTGTGTCATTTTCATAGTTTTCGAGGGTGATAAAGCCGATAGTGTTGTCGAAATGTAAATCTAAGATGGCGGCTGAAATAGGTATCAATTTTTTTCATCATGGGTCTCATTTTCATGGCTTTCGAGGGTGTTGAAGCCGACAGTGCTGTCGAAATGTAAATCCAGGATGGCGGCTGAAGAAGGTACCAATTTTTTCATCATGGGTGTCATTTTCATGGTTCTCGTGGGTGTTGAAGCCGACAGTGCTGTCGAAATGTAAATCCAAGATGGCGGCTGCAATAGGTATTAATTTTTTCATCATGAGTGTCATTTTCATGGTTTTTGAGAGAGTTGAAGCCAATAGGGTTGTCGAAATGTAAATCCAAGATGGCGGCTGCAATAGATATCAATTTTTTCATCATGGGTATCATTCTCATGGTTTTCACGGGTGTTGAAGCTGATAGTGCTGTCGAAATGTAAATCCAAGGTAGCAGCTGCAATAGATATCAATTTTTTCATCTTGGGTGTCATTTTCAAGGTTTTCGAGGGTGTTGAAGCCGATAGTGCTGTCGAAATGTAAATCCGAGATGGCGGCTGAATTAGGTACCAATTTTTTCATCATGGGTGTCATTTTCATAGTTTTCGAGGGTGCTGAAGCCGATAGTGCTGTCGAAATGTAAATCTAAGATGGCGGCTGAAGTAGGTACCAATGTTTTCATCATGGGTGTCATTTTCATGGATCTCGTGGGTGTTGAAGCCGATAGTGCTGTCGAAATATAAATCCAAAATGGCGGCTGCAATAGGTATTATTTTTTCATCATGGGTGTCAGTTTCATGGTTTTTGAGAGAGTTGAAGCTGATAGGGTTGTCGAAATGTAAATCCAAGATGGCAGCTGCAATAGATATCAATTTTTTCATCATGGGTGTCATTCTCATGATTTTCACGGGTGTTGAAGCCGATAGTGCTGTCAAAAGGTAAATCCAAGGTGGCGGCTGCAATAGATATCAATTTTTTCATCTTGGGTGTCATTTTCATGGTTTTCGAGGGTGTTGAAGCCGATAGTGCTGTCGAAATGTAAATCCAAGATGACGGCTGCAATAGATATCAATTTTTTCATCATGGGTGTCATTTTCATGGTTTTCGAGGGTGTTGAAGCCGATAGTGCTGTCGAAATGTATTTAAACTACTTTGAAAAATTCCGTATAACCATGTTATACGGAATTTTTTTAATGCGCTTAAGGTATGCCCAATTGGATTTACCAATATTTATAAACATACACAGTTATATATTTATACGATCTGTACTTACATGCATTAATTTACGATTCTGATGCTACCCCTCAGGAAAGAAAACATAAGCAGTGGCAGTTGCAATTATTTTGGGGGCTTATTAATAGGGTTCCATGACCGAAACGGTCGTAGATATATTATGTTTTTAACGGTCTTTCTCTGTCATTTCTCAAACTCGCTTCTATGGATATCGTAAGAGTGATGAATTTTCTTACGCTGCTGCCACACGGATATATGCATCAACGAAATTACAATTCATTTATAAGCAAAATATTCAATATGCCGATTCATTCATATGGGAATCGATGTCTATGTCTTCACGTGAGTGTCGTAGGTGGTGAATATGGAATATACTACACAGATCTCATGAGATTTTTTTTTATTCTTTAAAAAACGTTACCCCCACACTAGGATTTTCTCATGTGTCGTTGAGGAAGTTTACAAACATAAATTGCACAAGCACAAACATCCAGACCCGTAAATACTTGTTCCGTCCGGGATTCGAACCCGCGGCCCCGAGCGCTACAACTGATTGCTAAGCCACTGCGCCACGGAGCCGTCATCAACATTTTTATATTAAAAAAAAAGGGTAAGGTCATGCTTATTTATGGCTAATAAAAGAATAACACTTTTCAAAAATTATGGAAATCTTGAAAATCATAAATGTGAATAAGGGCCAATTTCGGAAACCAACTACTAATCTATATCAAAGAAGGAAGAATATTAAAGAGCGCAACAATTTTTATATTAAATCAATCGAAGAATGTTGTACATTATATATATAGCTATGAATTAAGGAATCGCTATGAAACTTGGCACACGTTCAGAACTCAATTCCTTTATCGGTGTATCCGACAACACTGATCGTCGTTTGTACCGAACTTAGCCCCTTTTTCACACTTATGTTTTTGGTAAATTATCTTTAAGATAAATTATTGGATTATCAATACTTCGTTATATGTTGCCGTTATAATACTGCAATTTATGGCCATTATTTGAAGCAAATCTAATTGATCTTGATCAGAAAATTTTCTTTGTTTGGCGCATTGGCGCCATTGGCTTACATTTTGCGAGGTTGCCACTTAAGACATTATAATATTGTAGGTTTGTTTATTTATCTTGCTCGCCAAACGTCAATGATGCATGATTCTTACTCATTACAGACCAGCAGATTGCATTTACTTCATTTGTCATCGTATATTCAAATTCGTTTTTTTTTTAATTTGCTCCCTAATATGCTAATTAATTTCATAACATCTGTCCCTATTCACTTACCTAATGAGCCTTTATATTCTCAATGTATAATTAAGTGATACATTGCGAACATTACTATATGATAAATCTCATGTTCTATCTTGAACTACGTCTGATTTGCCACCACCTTTACCCGTTTCTGTTAGGACTTTTTTTTCTGATAAGAAGTGTTAGTATAATTGTATAAAAAAAATGTTTAATTGTAGTTTATGAATTATTCTACCTTTTATCCCTATGGTTGAAAATACATTTGTACCCTGTTTTGTTTTTAAGTAGTTGCCAATGGACTGCAGAAGTTACTTACCGTTATTATAACACGAGAAACCCATAATAAAACAGTTGAGTGGTAGCAGTAGTAGCCTACAGACCGGAGTATTATGAATAAGAATACATTTCTGATATCGCTATAAAATTTCTGCTAACATGAGAGATCATTATTGTATCTTAGAATGTAGCATCCATTAGATAGGGTGTTACACGCTACAGACAAAGTGTATCATATCGTTCATTGTGAGAATATAGCGACTGAGAAATTACCAATTCTGTCAATTACGTACAAAAGCAAAATCGTGTTTAATAAACAGTATATGTACGGGAACATTATAACTGATTGCGTAGTGAAACGGATGTTAATATAAAATTAATTATTAAATTTAATTGTGCTATTAATTAGGCTCTTTATAAAGTACCTTTACCAAATACGCTAAAGTGTTTGATCTTATCAAATATACATGAATAGATTTTCCTTATTCCAGATCCCTTAATTAACTAATGTCCTGGATAAATGTGTAGAAATAGTTCTCATTTTGTTGACGTAGGATCTGAGCAAACGAAATTCTGTAAATGCATTCAAGCAATCGAAATTTTAAAATCGTAACAATTCAATCTTTTTTTATTTGATTTGAACGATCTTAATCTGGCAAAATACAAGAAAATAACTTCTTATTCTTTTGATAATATAAGACATTGAATAAAATCAATATTGTGGATTTCATCGCGTTAACTTTTAACTAACTTTCGATTCCTGAGGTTTCAAGTACTTTAATACTATAGAAACAGATAGACGCAAAACATATCATTCATTATAATTACAAGGTTTCAAGTTGGTTTACTACTGGATGATAAATGTCAGGGTAGATATCCGATTTTTTTTCTAATTTCCCTGAGCATTAAAGCGTGAATTTCGTATTTCGTATTAAGTTTTTTATTTTGTAAAACCCTATCGATCTTATTACAAAAGTAGTTTATTAATTGTCTTGCGTTTTTTCTGGTAGTATATTGGTGACAAACGAACACACAGTCCACGTGATGATAAGTGGATGCTGTGTCCCACAGACATCTACATTTATCCTCAATTAATAATCGAAATGCTGATGCGTTGTCACACCTAAAGACTGAGATGGAATGCCTCATATAGGAGTGCATAATATAGGTTCTTAGAATGAAGGCGTATTGATGTGTGTGCACTGTGCAGAAGTAATACCTTTGTCCTTGGCCTCGAAGAGTACTGAATTCCCTATATTGGGATATATTTTTTCTATCACTTGGTTGTCAGGACCTTGTCTTATGAACACTTGAATGCTGCTGATTAATGTTAATGTGGTAAATATATTCTTTGGAATTAAAATATATTTTTCAAAAAATATATTCCTAGGGATGGACAAAGGTACTTATTAAAATGGTGAATATTATAAGTTTTTATACGGTTGTTTAAAAACAGTGAAGAAATTTGATAGTTAATTTCTAGAATTGAGCAAGCTTTGAAGATGCTCATATCGCTTTTTTTAATTGAGAGGGGGCAAACGAACATACGGCTCACCTGATGTTAAGTGACTACTGCTGCCCATGAACAACTGCAACACCAGGGGAATTGCATAGGCTCTTTTCTTGAAGGTCCCTAAGTCTTATCCGTCCAGAAAAATCGCTGGTGGTAATCAATTCTACAAAGAAGTTGTGCGAGGAAGAAAACTTCTAAATCGCACAGTGGTGGAACGCCAATCATCCAGATAGTATGGATGGTATCGCGATTTTTTCGCAATGTGCGATGGTGAAATTGAGCGGCTGGAATTAGTCCGAACAATTCCTCAGAGCACTCCCCGTGGTAAATGCGATAAAACACGCAAAGAGATGCAACATCTCTTCGCAACGCCAGTGAATCGAACCGATCGGAAAGGACTCGGTCGTCGACGATTCGAGCCGCTCTACGCTGGATGCGGTCAAGTGGAAGGAGCTGGCACTGGGTAGCCCCAGCCCAGAGATGGGAACAGTATTGCATGTGAGGCCGAACCAGCGCCTTGTAAAGTTGCAGGCGGTGTGCCCGCATGAAATACTGTTCCGCTCTGCTGAGCACGCCAAGCTTTTTAGAGGCCAATTTGGCCTTCTCATCCAACATGAAACATTTCTTGAGATATTCTCCAAAGCACCAAAACTGAATCAATGAGGAATTTTCGCTTTATAAGTTATGTAAAATTTTGTGAAGATTGTTACAGGACAGTTTACTTAACAAGAATATATTTATCAAAACAAAGAACCAGACTACAGAAATCTAAGGAAGGTCTTTACTTCTAAAATGACACAATAACCATAACCGTGCTTACAACACGCAGCTGACTATGTTTTGCGAGCATATTATTGTAATTATTATAAAATGTTGTTTAGCAGTTTACACCGAACGTGATGCGACGCGGTGCACATTTTTAAGATGGTAATATAAAATATAACTTTATTTACTACATAAAAAGATACACATTTCATTGAGATGGTTTGAAAACGCCCAGCGGCGTCGCGTTACGCCACGCTGCGGTTTGAAATGCCTCGCACCGTACCGTGACGTAGCGTAGGCGCAGAGTACTAGAGCGGTGCTGTGCCTGTCAGTAATATATAATGTACTCTGTGGCTGTGCCTACGCTACGTCGCGATGCTTCTCGCGGAGGTGCGCTACGCGGTGCGAACCCATCACTGGCCTCGTCAAGCATCGTCGCGTCGCGTCGCGTCGCGTCGCGTCGCGTCGCGTCGCGTCGCGTCTCGGTGTGAACTGACCCTTAAAACATTCCATTTATGAAGAAGAATCTAATTACACTTTATACTTTAAAATATTTCAAGACGTTTAGGATTACGGAAACGAAAACAACGAAAGAACATAGAAATAAACATACAACTCTGAGTCAGTTAGGTAAAAAAATTTTTTTCGTGATTTCTATTCGTTGTGCTAGTTAACTTAAAAATATTCTGTTCTTTAGCAGACTAAAACACGTTTGCATAACATTCTTACCTAATGCGCAGCGCTGGTGGACAGACGTAGCATTACTAAGCCCATAGAAAATGAAAGCCCTCATAGGAAAGCAACTTTATATTCATTGCAAGTAAAGGGCTTTACTATGGATACAAGTTTTGCAAACTCTTATACTACCAACTTGATTATAAAACAATGAATTTTACTATTTATTATTAAATTTCCTTTTTATAATACTATAGTTTTACAAATTAAGTGGAAATTTTGTATAGACTAATTTCATTAGTTGTTTTAACTACATTTCACCGTTCTTATGCAAGTTGTTTTTATGCAAATGTTTTAAATTAAAATAGCAAGTGCTACAATAACGTAACTATTATTGGAATATGTTTCTCATACTGCCTACAAAGTAGCGCTGTTGTTACTTTTAAGTACTATCATCTAGTACTGTAGCAAAAAATGTAGGTAGTTGCTAAAATGCTTACAGACTGAAAGAACTGTACTTATATACGTATAATAGTATCCATAATATTTCTATATTGTTATCTTAAAATGTATGATAAGTATTCATATAATACCTGTGGTTGTATCCGAATGTTTCTGTTCGACCAGGTAGGCCTTACAAAATATCAACGTAAAATAGCAGCTTAATTCTGAGTGTTTTTCAACCGACTTCAAAAAGGAGGAGGTTCTCAATTCATCGGAACCTTTTTTTATGTATGATTACTCGAAGACGCCTGAACTTATTTGGAAAATATTTTTTAAAGCTGATGTTTCTCATATAATGTCCCATATAAACTTGATCGAGGTCTGAACAGTAGTTTTTTAAGTTAGCCTTAATAATTTATATTGAAGTCGATTGTAAAAAAAAAAATTACCATTTGTTTTGGTAAGTGTTGAGAAACGGAAACCCCTTTTTACTGGATACGATGCATCCGATGTCGAATCTTAGTCCTCAGGGGTGACAACGCATCTGCATTTAAATTTTTAATCGAAGATAAATGTTTATGGTTTTTTACCCTTATTCTATGTAAGAAAGCTATGAGGCCATGTACTAGGGCAGATTATATGATCATGAACTATTAATATCTACATGCCTTATGTAATGTGAATTCTAAATTGAAAACTCAGCGTAAGATAATTTATTATATTTTCAAATTATTGGCTCTCGTATCTGGATAAAATGCATTACATGTTGTTCTGACTTTGTATCCAGATTAACTAACGATTTTTTATGCATACGTATTAAAAAGGTACGTAAGGTATGGTAGGGAAATATAATAACGCAGACCATATTATCGCACTAGAAAACTAATCCTTAGGAAACCTAAATAAACTTTATTCTAACGGTTATAACATAATATTATTTAAATTGAAATAATATTAATATAATTTAAAAACTGCGTAATCACACTTTTTTGCTCGTTTCAATGCAGAAGAGGCAATATATGTTTTAAAAAAGATTAGAGAGCAACAGATATTTCGCGTTATGTTCCGAGTCTTAATCACGATATTTATTCTTATTTTTTGTTTAGCCCATAAGTAATCCACTTATAAACGTAGACCTCAACTTGATGGCAATAACTGTTTAAAGAAAGAGTTTGATATTATTGTCACGCTTGGTCGCTGAACTCACAATTACAATACCAAAAGTCTTTCAAAAGGAGACTAGGATTTTCCTGGCACGTAGCATACTCACTAGTCACTAGTCAACTCGTACAAAATTTCATAGTATATATATTTATTGGTTGTAGGTGATAAGACATCGTGATTCTTGGTGATTTAACGCCCTCCACGCTGAATGGCTTGGTTCTCGTTTAACCCATCATGCGGGTAGATCTGTTTATGGCTTTGCTTTGACATATGGCCTGACACAACTGGTCTCCCTACTATCGCCTACGCGGATCCCAGATGTGGAAGATCATGTACCTTCCCTGTTGGACCTTCGCTGACCTCTCATTCGGACGGATATAAGGTTTCCGTCGATGCCTCTCTTGGCTCCTCGGACCATTGTCTGATCCGGAATACGGTGCCACTCACGCTCCCATCGCGGTTGCGTTCTGCAGGTTGCCGCCATGTTTGGCATCATAGGTCAGCCGATTGGGACGGGATGCGATCTTTTTTTTGCATCTTACCTTTGAAAGCAGATTTGCTTTTCGCCGGATGATACCAGCGTTGTTGCTAATTCTGTCGCTGATGTGGTACTAGAGGGAATAGAACTATTTATTCCATCATTTATGGTACCTATTCGAGGCAAAACCCAGCCATGTTTGGTTGCTCCTGCAAAATTGCATTACGCCATAAGCAAGAGTGCTATCAGGCTAGAGCTCACGCATCGACGTCTCGGGATGCAAATACCAGCGCTCTTAAAAAGAAATATAATTCCGCCTCCAGGTCCTTCAAAAGTATCATTGTCAAGGCAAAGTCAGAGCACATCGTCGTGCACTTGGAAGAGAAGGCCAAATTGACCTCTAAAAATCTTGGCGTGCTCAACAAAGCGGGGCAGTATTTCATACCGGCACACCGCCTGCAACTTAACAAGGCGCAGGTTCGGCCGCACATGGAATACTGTTTCTATCTCTGGGCTGGAGCTCCCCAGTGCCAGCTCCTTCCATTTGAACGCATCCAGCACATAGTTGTTTGGGTCGTCAGCGACCGAACTCTTTCCGATCGGCTTGACTCACTGGCACTGCGAGGAGATGTTGCATCTCTTTGCGTATTTTATCGCATTTAGCACGGGGAGTGCTCTGAGGAATTGTTCAGACTAATTCCAGTCGCACAATTTCACCATCGCATATTGCGACAAAACTAAAGATAATGGTATCGCGAGTTTTATACCATACCATCTGAATGACTGGCGGTCAACCACTGTGCGATTTAAAAGAAGTTTTCTTCCCCGCACAACTTCCTTGTGGAATCGACTGCAGCCGGAGATTTTTCCGGACCGATACAACTTAGGACCTTCAAGAAAATTTTTTAAAAGGCCAGCGACGCATCTGCAATTCCCCCGGTGTTGCAGTTTTTCATGGGCGGCGGTTATCACTTACCATCAGGTGAGCCGCATGCTTGTTTGCCCCCCTCCTATTAAGAAAGGTAATTTTGATGAGAATTTACCTTTTTCCGGGTATGGATTTATTTGTCCTTGTGCAATTTATGTTTGTAATTTGCCTTCACGATACAAGAGAAATTCTTAATATAGTGGTAACCACTTTTAAAAAATAATAATAATTCGATTTTTCAGTTCAAACTTCAAACTACTTCATAAAATCTTCTAAATGACTACACGCCATACTGGTTTTTCCGATAAAAAATAGAGGATTGGCATGTGCACTGTGGCTTAAAATATAATAACTAATATTCTAGGAAGTAATAGATCATTTAATATTACGGCCCTCTTCTTTAGTAATAGTTCACACACTTTATGTTGAAGTTGAAAGCTTTCAGTATCCTTAAATTTAAAATCGGAAAATTCACGGATACGCTTTTTTTCTCACAATGCAATGTTAAGCCCGAATTTGCTAAATAGAAATCAACAGTGTCAGTGGCTTCGACATTGCTTTTTTTGTTTGTTGTTAATTGACATTGCGAATTCTAATACAGTTGCTTGTTTACTATAAAATTTATATCAACCGAACTGCCCCTTCATTTCTACAGCTGGAACAAACGTTACCTGATTTAAATTCATGAAATCAGTTATACTTGCATTCTGATTTCGATTTCGTGAAATGCTCAATGCAATTTTCTGCTTTGAATCAATTAAGTATACGCTGAACGTATTAAATTTGAGTTCAGATCTTTTATTATTTCATGACAGTTTGTTATGAAGGAACATTTGAGCCGATATACATCTTTACATGTTTTCTTTAAAATACATTTTTATTACTTTAAGCATGGAATATAATAATGCCACGAAATGTTTGCCAACTTTTGTAACTAAGGCCTTAAAGGGGAAACTACCAAATTTCTCCAATAATCAGCTGCATAACAGACGACTGCTCTGGTGACCAACATACTTACTTACATTCAAACACTCACGCCTGTCACCCAGAAGGGCAGTAAGACATTACGGACTTCATTTGACGCGATCTTGACCCACCTCTCTCGCTTCTTCCACGTGCTTCGTGATTAAGATAACTCTTAACTAACCTTTGATGACACACATAAAGGAAAAATTTCATGCTAATTCCAATTCAAAAGTAAAACTAAGGCTCTTATGAACTTCAAAATCTACACCGGTTCAGGAAACAAAAACCAGCAAGAAAGTCC
Source organism: Parnassius mnemosyne (assembly GCA_963668995.1). Classification (NCBI taxonomy): domain Eukaryota; kingdom Metazoa; phylum Arthropoda; class Insecta; order Lepidoptera; family Papilionidae; genus Parnassius; species Parnassius mnemosyne. The sequence goes on along the minus strand of CAVLGL010000126.1, from coordinate 9,628,168 downwards.
CTAGATTTTCTTTGATTTTTTAAATATAAAATCGCGTAATCCTCATTTTTTTGATTATTCGGTGATGTGAAAAAAATCATTACCAGTGCAAGGGCTATCAACTTTGCACTCATTAACTGGCTGGCTGTTGTGGTGTCTATAAGGTCCTCTTAAAAATAATAATCGCTGGATAGCGTATTCTTGAAAAGACTTAATATTATATCTAGCAGTGTACTAAGACTGTTAATGCTATGATGTTAATGTTCTCAATTATTTATTGATGAAAGTAAAAACATGTTTATAATAATTCGAGCCGTGGTGACTAAGGGGCTTAACGCTCGCTGTAAATTTCACAGTACGCCAGCAACCCGGGTTTGATCTCCGCCGGCACCAATGAAATTGTTAATTGCAATTTTAAGTGCTGATTTACCACGTGCTCAGCGGTGAGGGAGAACATGGTGAGAAAACCTGCATGTCTGAAAAATAAATTTAAAATATTTCGAAGACATGTGACGTCATTTGCATTGGAGCAGCGCGGCGAGCACTTCCATGCCTTAAAACCTTCTCTCCCCAGAAGTGAGAAAAGGCCAATGCCCAATAATAGGACGTATATAGGCTGTAACTTTAATAATGTAACTTTAATAATTCGTAAAAGACAAGTTTATGTAATATCAAGTTGTTTGTTTATACAATAAAAGTAATTTTCTAAATTTATCATGTGTGATTTTAACAGATTTAACAGAATTTATTATGATTATCTGTTTTCCATCTACACAATTATAGTGTTTAAACAAACCTGTAACATTGCTATCAGTGGAATAAGTCATGAGTACATACGGCGAAATATGGATAACAAACGAAGTTTAACTATCGTAATTAAGTGCTCTTTCTGTAAATTAACAAAAGAGAGTATTAATACATGTGAGACTTTAAATTAGGTTTACAAACTAAAGTGTAATTAGGTTTCTTAACTTACTTTATGGTACTTGTCGTAACTATGGCTTATTATTGTTGAGATTGAATGTTCAGTTAGTATTCTTCAATTGTTACCATCGTATTTTTTTATAAATTATTATAGATTGCCTCACGGGTTTATTTTTTATTTTTTAGATGTTATTTGAAAGACGCAGCTGCCCAACTCCTGGTTTGTTTAGATATTTTTACATCGCCACTACCCGGTTATAGTTTTTGTAAATCTTAAGGACTACTTATGCTATTTATTTTTTAAATATTTAAAAATGAAAAACATGCGGTGCAAGTATAGGTGACAAAGGAGCGCACAATTCATCTGATTGGTTTGGCTGATTTAATTGGTTGTAGCTTATAGGCCACAACCAATTAAGTCTATGGACGTTTTCATTTATCCTCTATAAACAAAATACACTAACGTTATACCACCACTGCAATTAAAAACCCAAATCTAACACAAAGTACCTCGTAACCAGTAAAAGGATTCTCATGTTATGTGACAACCATAATAAGTTTCATCATAAGTATCGAAACCGCTCTTTCCTTAATACTTACTGTGAAAGTTCACCGACGACTCGATAGAGAAACGATAGAGAATCTTTTGGTTGCAGCGCTATGGGCCGCGGGTTCGATTCCCGCAAGGAACAATTTTTTTTGTACCCACAAAAATTAATTCCGGATATGGATGCTTGTAGCACGGCTTTATCATATGAAAAACAACAAAGTGTAGAAACCTGCATATTAGAACCTTCACTAGTTACTATACAGATATTATTTATTATCTTATATTAGATTGATAAACGAGATTACAGTCCCCTGGATGGTTCTTTACCACTGTATACAAGTGTCCATTTAGCAACTAATTTTAAACAACAAAAAAAACACTAATGTATTTAAAACCTTAAGTTAAGGATTAAGTAAAACCTTGTGCAGTAGAAATAAATATAATAAGATTCTACACCAGAAACTTGCTCTGAAATACGCTCCAGTGGTTGAAAAACTTCCTTATTAAGTTTAATTTAGTTAAGTGTGAATTAAAAATGACCACATCAGGCTCTACTGTGAATATGCCACTATCCCAGAGAGTTTATGGACCGGTCAAATTCAAGGATATTTTGGTCGCCATTAACATTTCGTATGACTAGAACCTCATGAAAGTGAAAGAAATAAATAGTTACGTGAACAATATATCTGGACCTGGCTCACGAGGAGACCGATATTTGGAGTGTTCTGCCGACCGAAATTATTCCTTTACTGTAGTTTTCGGATCATTTGAAGTGACTGGGGCCACGCGGTGGATCGCTCCAGGCTGAAACCTCAAGGCAAAAATCTCAGAAGGCAGTGTGCTTATCCATACTGCCCGCATTTTCCGCCGGTTTCTTTTTCTTTCCCCTTAACTCACGGTCGTTCGGTCTTCCCTGACTTTGGACTTACGTTTGGTTGGGTATATATATTTAATTTACTTTACTTTTGTATTATTGTTATTATCAACGTATATTTTATCTTATTTATAGACTATTTTTATTTATATATAAGTCCGGGCCAGACGAGAATACTACAAAATATCCGAATAATAATAATATAAGAAGTAACATTGAGGACAAAGTTGTATTACAGATATCGCGATAAACACATCGTGACCCTCTTTCGGAGCTCCGGCGGATAAAGGCATGATTTCGAAGTAATTTCAATTTGTCGGGTTCTGCCCCTCTTCTTGACCGTAGTGATCTGGGCTCCGATTGAAGAGATTAAATTAGTTTTAGGTGGTTTCGTGATATTCGAGGGATATGAAAGAAGTGCAAAAATTTATAAATATAAGCAAAATCTTCTGAAGGAGTTGCAAATGCGTATAAATATGAATAAACACGGGTATGTGACAAATATTATGTGATATTTATACAATAAAACTGGATCATTATGTTATATAAAAATTAATTTGTGTTGTTTGTATCTTCTTATTTAACCATATCAGACCTTTAAAAGTTTGTCGCCTCCCGTATTGAAGGATACGCTATAATATTCCCATATTTACATTGTATTCACATTTATTTGGTGTGAAAATTAATAGTCGTAGTCCCAGATGTCTGTTTTTCGTCGTCATCAGTACTGATATTCTGGTAACATTTTATTTCCTAGACATGCAGGTTTCCTCTTACTTACATTTGTGTGATAAAATTGGCACTTAAAATTGGAATTAACAACTATATTGGAGCTGGCAGGGATCGAACTCGTGTTGCTGTGAAATTAATGGCGCGTGCTTAGCTTCTGAGTTACCAGGGCTCTTGGCCTCATTTTAATATAAAAATGCCTAGTCCAACCTCCATACGCAGGAAATGGGTGACAGCTTTACAAGTAACAAGCGGGTATCGCCCCTACGCTTACCTATATGTACTCGCCTGCACAACGTGGTAAGTTTTTTTTTATAGGATAAGGGTGACAAACGACCACACAGTCCACCTGATTGTAAGTGGTTGCTGTGGCCCATAGACATCTATATTTATCCTCAATTACGAATCAAACCAGAAATATAGCTGCAGCATGGCTTTACCATGTATCCAACCATACCAAAATGTGTGAAGCTTTTAGAAAAGATTCATATGATAAATCTTTGTCAGGCTACACTATCGTTACAAATTCATTATGAAATTTTTGAATATTTTTTTTTTGCTCTTGGATGAAAAATTTTGTCGATTACATAAAAATATTTTATTTTACTTGTTTTTTAGGGTATGTTATCAATATTTTTATAGGATTAACTTTAATGACATGATTTTTTTTTGTTACAGGTAATAACATTATTTTACAACTAAAATGTCTACAAAATAGTCTTCAGAAACATTTGAAAAGATTAAGTGTAAAAAATGGTAAGATTTTTAGAAACGGGGAAAAAATAAAATTTTTTAGAAATATTTCGAAGGGAAAACGAAATACTCTATGACACTTTTGGGCGTTTTTTTTTTATAGGATCGGGTGACAAACGAGCACACAGTCCACCTGATGTTAAGTGGTTACTGTGACCCATAGACATCTACATCTATCCTCAATAAAGACTCAAGATGCAGATGCGTTTTCACCCGTGAGGACTAAGATGGAATGCCTCTTTGCCAGTAAAAAGGGTCTCCGGTTCTCTACACTCACCATACGAAACACAGCAGCGTTAAGCTGCTATTTTGCGCTGGTTTTCTGTGTGAGCGTTGTCCTTCCCCGGTCGAGCCGACCCATTCGTGCTACAACCATAATATAGCTGCAGCATGGCTCTACCACGTAAAAGGCGTACTAGGGCGTACGGCACTTTAATATCACATACGCCGAGATCAATTTTTTTTACCAATTACAAAAGTGTTGATTAAAGCTTTTCGGATGGATTCGTATCTAACGTCATTTACGCGACGTAATATTGTTTTAGGTAATTAAATTTTACATACAAATTAAATATTGTCACAATGGGTTTATAATAGATCTACAATATACGACTACTACGTAATTACACAAATAAAAAAGAAGTAGCTTAGGTAACTAGGTAAGCTAAGAAGTATACAACAATAAATATAAAACATTCTAAGCAAATTTGCATTATACGGCAATTTGTTGTTAAACAAACAGTTGTAAACGCCGAGTAAGTTAGCTGAAACTTGCCTAATTCACACAAATCTAAATCCCAATGGCTGCGAGGGAGCCAAGTTTCATAATCACCTCGAATCCGTCACGTACGACGGGGCCACGTTAATAACAGCCGAGTGTCGCCCCGGGCGTGGACTTACTGTTCCATAGTAATTGCTCGGGAATCGGTGTGAGATATTACTTTTGAGAACGATCCCTGGAAAAGTTGCCTTTTTTGGCAATAATGATATTTATGTCGACGAAACAGCGGTGTCAATATTTGTTTGTCTCCATTGTTTCATTTACTTTAGCTTAATATTTACCGACGTGTATTATATTTGTATCATTGTATGGATAATAATTGTAGGTCCATATTATTATTAGCCCTCATTTACATGAATCATAAGAATTATAAAAGTTATGTCTCTATTTGAGAACTAATCGGTTTCGCATGACTAGTGAGTAAATTACTAAAAACTATTTGGTTCAAACATCAAAGACCGTTAAATGAAACTAATTTTTACCAGGGGGACCAGTCCCCTCGTAACCATGGGTGCTGTCAAGCACCCGAAACTTCGGGAATTAAAAAGTTAAATTAAACCCGATAAAGTCCGTAAAAATTAGTTTAATTTAATATGTAGTCTTCGCGTAAATATAAGAAATCATTATCAAAGACCGTATTTGTATTATAATTTTTTCGATTTTACAAAAAAAAAAAAACTAAATTTTTGTAGATAAAATATAGCCTCGATCTCTCCTGATATTTTTTTTATCCTTCCTAAATTTTCATCATAATTGGGTCAGCCATTTTGAAGATAAGACAGACAGACAAAAATTTTAAAAATGGTTATTAATGTATTAATAATGTGCGAATAACCTCCTAAGCCTAAAAGAAACCCGTTATTTCAATATTACCGACATACACTTAAATTTTATTTATATTTAAGTGTATATATAAGTACATAGTAACAGATAAGAGATAATAAACATGAAAAAATGGCACTTACAGAAACTGGAAAAAAATCAAATCCATGTATACAGCAAGCCGATTTTTTATAGAAAATACTACAGGCATATAATATGGTTTCGTAGGAATCCGTATATAATAATGATTAATGCCGTGGTAGCTCAGATGATTAACGCTCGCTGTAAGTTTCACAATACGCCACTTCACGCTGGTATTCTGTGAGAGCGTGGTCCTTCCCCGGTCGAGCCGACCCATTCGTGCTACAACTATACTACTAATATAGCTGCAGCATGGCTCTACCACGCAAAAAAGTAACAACAATATAGTATAATTTATACAATATAAAACACAATCTTCGCTTTATTGTAGCAACATAATGAAATACTTCAACAATATTAGCAAAGTAAAATAGTAAGGTTAGCTAACTCATACATATTACGTAATTTTAAATGTAGTGTGCAGATATAACATACAACAAGAATAAGACTTAAAACACACTAGCTAGCTCCGGATCAGCTCGGGCAACTGCAAGTCTTGAACAAACATTGCGGATAATGAACCAACTTAAAACTAAGTAACATAATAAAGAGCTTGTTTCTCAAGATATCAAACACTTGGCAACATTAAGTAGACGTGAGAGACGTGAAATCGGATTGTAAGGCTTCTTTTAGTTAACTTTTTGTTTCACGTTGAAGTTTCCTTTTGTCTTTTTACGGAAAAGACAGTTTTAAAAAGTTTTATTAGTTTGTAATTGTTGTTAGATTTCACTAGTTTTCAGATGTATATGTTAAATTAAAAAAATATCACGCTACTCCAGTAATAGTGAGCATACTTGTCACACATGTCTTCAAAATTTTTTTTTAATTTCTCTGATAATCAAAGTTCCTCACTTTTGTGTTCAACTTTTAGCATTAGCACTCTTAATTGGGAAGTTATTGATAGCTGTAACTAAAGAGTTCCTTTGATATTTAAGCAACCCAGGCTATGAATTTACACAACGATTACTTAAATTATTGTGATAAAATATCTAAAAGAATATACACAAAAACTCAGTTTTTATATACAATATCTATACATCTATACAAATAAATAATATTGAAGTATCTGCTTGTAATGTCCAAACAGCTTTTTACTAAATGAATATGAAAGTATATTCGTTACGTTACAAAAAAAAAACAATTTTTAAATTTTTTGTCTGTCTGTCTGTCTCTCTGTCGGTCTGTCTGTCCGTCTTTGTCTTGTCTTTTTGTTCCGGTTAATATTCGGAACAGCTGGGCAGAATTTGACGGGATTTTCACTGGCAGATAACTATTGTTATAAAGTGTAACTTAAGCTACTTTTATTTTAGAAAAAGAATTAGGGTCTCGCGCGAAAAAATTTTACTTGACAGTTAGTTTATTATAATAGTTAAAATAAAATAGAAACTGAAAACTACACTCCTCTACTACTAACTACACCTTGCGGTATAGTACGAGTACGCTGTCTACGTTTTCTCACTGAATAACTAAGCCTTTTAGCGAAAAAAGAGACCAACGCTGATGAAAAGTTGCGGGTAGAGAAACGAATATGAAGTCATTATAATTGTTTTCTTAAGCTGATTATTTTCAAGCATTAATATTTACAACAAAATGTGTAAAGTTTTTATGTAATATATCATTCGTGGTTTAATATAAATTTTTACTAATAAAATACTTGTATATTCATTAATATATGTAATGTAAAAATGTGAAATAAAAAGGTAATGTACAAGCATTTATACAAGACGCTAGGCATAGGCGTCCTGCTATTTCAGAAAGGGCTTTAGTGCAATTAGTTCGGTGCGCTGTTCTCATACGTCAGCGGACTCCACATATCGTTGAAACATCTTATTCCTCAGATATACAAGTCCCTATCACGATCATTTCTTCATCGCAAAGCACGAAGTAAATCAACACTTAAAAATTACAATTAACAATTCCATTAGTGCCGGCGTTGATCGAATGCGGGTTGCTTTTGATTCCTTATTATTACTTAGGATTAATTACACTTATTAACAACTAGCTGTTCCCGCGACTTCGACCGCGTAGAATTTGGATTTCATTGGTTTTAATTTTTTTGCGCGGAACCCTAATTCTTTTCCTAAAATAAAAGTAGTCTAAGGTACTCCTTATAATACTAGCTATCACTGGCATATTCATCACTGGCAAGTCCCACCAAAATGAGTTCACATGCGTAATGCCTGTTCAGACAGACGTCGTGTTAGTAGTTTTAATATAGTAATAGGTGTATTAGCCTGCAAATACAAACTTATTAAAAAGGCAAATTACCCTTTTCTTGTAATGTGTTTAACAAATTTCAGAAGGAAAACTCCAAATTCGTGGCAAAGAGGCTGACGTTTTGATAATATAATAAAGCCAGAATAAGCCGCATTAAACCAGTTTAATATCACGAGGGCGCTGGCACGATATCCGGATTGCTCAACTTTTCACCGCTGCACCGTCGTGAAGTCTCAACTTACAAAATAAAAGGATTAACGCGAGTGTGTTGTCAGCTTATGATTTTTAAAACTATAAACATTTTAATCAATCAACAAATATAAGAATCATAGAAATTCTCGTAATAAGAGAATAGTTTGTTAGAATACAAATAATCTTTGCACCTATGTATTCTTAAGTGGACTGGAATAGTGATGAATGATCGATAAAATTAGATGAAAAATATGAAATGAAAATATGTTTTTATAAAACTGAAGTGACAAACGAATTTACAACCTATAAACATCAGCAGTCAAATACGAACAAAACAATTGGTTACTTACTATTTGAGTACTATAAATCTTTGTTTAAAAAGGCCGAAGATAAAGTAAGGATTGCCTTAATTAAGCTTAAGCCAGCTGTTAAGAGACGCTTACTAGGAGAAAAGAAACTTTGAAGCCCTCACTATCTCTATTTCTGAACTATCCCTGTGCGCGACTTACATTTAAATTAAATAAACACTTGAATGTAGTGTCCGACGTAGAGAAATTTACAACACAAGATGACTTTCTTTATATAGAATAAGGGTGACAAATATGGTTAGTGGATGCCGTGAACCATAGACATTTACATATATACTTGATTAAAAATTAAGTCGCAGATGCGTTGTCATACCTGAGGACTAAAATGGAATGCTTCATTTCCAGTAAAAATAGTCTCCTGTTTAGTACATTCACAATACAAAACACATGAAGATGCTATTTTATACTGCTATTCTGTGAGAGCCACGCCTTTCCACGGTCAAGTCGACTCGTGCTCGACCGGGCAAGGAATTTGTACTACAACCATAATATAGCTGCAGCATGTCTTTACCACATAAATTGCAGCAATAATTCGTATTTGACCAAAATTATTGCCGATTCGAACCACCTTTTCAATCTTCAATTAATATTATAAACTTACAAAAATGTAATAAATGTTTGACATACGGAAACATGTCTTAAATTCTTGAACATAATAAAATTATGATATTACTTATCCTCATTCTGGAACAACTCCAAAGTAGGTACAGATTAACATGGACGCTTACCGTATATTAGATGCTGACACATTGGTGCTTAACGAATAGGAATTAAAATTATTCTTAATTAATATTGAGGGTTTAGAGGCGTAAGGTAATCAATTATCACATATGGAATAAAACTAATTTTAGAAATTTTATCGCGTTCAATTTTAACTTTTTTAACTCCCGACGTTTTGGACAAACAATATACAGCAAACAATTCGTATTAAGTTCGCGTAATTATAAAAAAATCACCATTAGGACATATCGTCGTAAGAGGCAACTTTGAGAAACTCTTTATACCACCAGGAAACCATTTGGGAAATTCCAGAAAGATCCAGATAATTTGTTCATGAGTAAAATAAAATACACAGAATAAGTAATGTTTGGCATGTAATCTCGAGTTCACCTGTCAAGCGAGGCCAATTATGATAAATTCTGTCTACCACTAGAGAGACTCATCTTGTGTATACTTTGACTGATAAAAAAGAAGATGAAAATTTTATTATTTTACCCGAGTTTAAATAACGAGAAGTTTCAATAATCGAAACGTATGTTTTTCTTATTTTTAATGATTCTTGACTCTTTCTATGACACTAGACTTATTAAGTGGCGAAGCTTGCGAAGTCACTTATTGATTTCACGATGTCTGTCCGTCTGTCCGTCTGTCCGTCTGTCCGTCTGTCCGTCTATCCGTCGGTCCGTCTGTCCATCTGTCCCACGATTATCTCGAGAACGGTTTTGAATTTTCAAATTCTGTTTTCAGCAATCGATTACTGATCACCCAGGCATCTGAACCTCCTATTTTGAAACTGATTGCTCAACGGCAACCGTTAGAAACCGCTACAAAGCTGATTGCTTCGCCACTTTGCTATGCTGTTAGCTTGCTAGGTTTATTAAATAGTGTAATTCATATTTATTTCAGGCGCATACAATTTTAAAGGAGAATTTAAATTAGGCATCCCTAAGGAATGACAAATTGGGAACGAAGATTTTAATGTAAATATTTAGATGAGATTCTAGTCGTTAGACTAAACTGGTGATATTTCTTAGACCACCCCCAAATTGGAAATTATTACCTTTTTTATTAAAATTACAATCTTTCTTCAAAACTAAGAAAACAATTTTAATATAAAATATTTGTTTAGGCTGGTTTGTACTTTTTGTAAAAATATTAATTATATTAGATACAATTTTTGTTGTTGTTGTTACTTTAGTAATTATTTTTAGTTACATCTCTTGCGTGTATATGTGTTTGAATTTTTTTGAGTAGTTTTAACAGCTATGGAATTATTTTGCCGCTGACACTGTTTCATCTTGATCTTTAATGATCTACCATGTATATTTATATTTTATTTTTCGCAGTTTTACGTGTTGTTTTGTCGTAATTATTGCGTATTTATTACATAAAATATAAACGAAATAATATTTTTATTACATACTAGCTGTGCCCCGCGACTTCGCTCGCGTGGAATTTACTACGATTTCATGGATATCAATTTTTTGCGCGAAACCCTAATTTTGTTTTTGAGTAATTTTACCATCTTATATGTTATGTTTTATCTTATTTGCTTTCCCGGAACCCCTCCAACTTTATGGTATGGTATTAAACTTCAAATTGACTTTTAAGTATTATTACGAATCTTTTGTATGGGAATATAGAAAAGTGTTGTTTTTAGACTTTTTCAGGCAATTTTTTGAATTTTCCTCTCCGTGAGAACCATCTTCGTGCTTCAAGGAATATTATAAAAAAAGAATTAGCGAAATCGGTTCAGTGCTCTCGAGATTTGCGCTTAGCAACACATTCAGCGATTCATTTTTATATTATAGATTATGCTTGCTTACATGCTAGAGTTATAACTAACAAAATTGTCAAGTTTCAATACAATTTCAGGTTCGAAAGCCCTACGCTAAAGTTATTTAGGCAACAAAGAAACTAACATTAAGCTTAGTTCACACACTGCCACTTTGCTGTTGTAAGCGCCCAACCGGCACGAAAACTAAGAGTTGGTGTACCGTCTATCGTCTAGCAGTTTCTTGTTATTTAACTGGTTTAGAGCGGTCTAAATTGGTTATATTATATTAGAGTTTCGATTTGCTCGTGTAGCTCGTGTAGAATGGGTTCAAATAGTACGAGTTTTAAAAAATTAGCATGCAATGATCACAAGCTGTGACGATCCTAGTGAGCATATTAGGTCATATTATTAATGAAGTTATTATATTGTCATTGATTCTTAATAAGTCTGCAAACATTTTTATTTATTCAGACGCCTTGAAATAGGTGAAAACTGAATATCAATTTCATTATATATTATTTCATTATATAATTTATGAATATTTCATTAATATAATAAATATTTAGAAATTAACATTGCAATTGAGATTGAGAAGGTAAGTATATGGGGTCAGATACATGTTGTTTCAAGTACTGTGAAGCGTGCATTAATTTTTTTACAGAATTTAGAGAATTTTTTATGTGTTTGAACTGCGTACCAGTAGTTCATACTCGTAAGTGTCGTCAGGCACTCTTCTATATCTTCTGTCTTTTTATTGGAAATAGTCCACTGTTGGATATAGGCTTCTGATGATGTTAATGCTGTTAGCCTTTTTGGCTTTTACAGCTTCCTCAGTCTCAGGGCTCGCGGTCTTTCAGACCTATAAAAAGGGGATGAAAAATGCTATATATCCAACGTTATTTACGTAACGAAGTTCACCTACGACAGTTTACAATACACATAGATGAGTTACGTAACAAAGTTCACCTACGACAGTTTACAGTACACGTAGGTAGATGAGTTATCTAACGGCAGTCCGAACAGGGGCTGGCGGGGCCCGGCTCTGACGGCTAAATCATATCGTTCTGTGTTCTGGGCGGTAAGGACGACAAGGATGCAAGTGCACGGTGTGTACGTGGTGTGAAGGGGTGTGGGCGCGCCCGTCTGCGGACTCGCTGCGTCCCATCCGTTGTTTTAACAGTATTTGTGGCACTGGGTGAGTGTTTTTTTTAATAACTGGCTTTACGGCTCTGGGTTCTAGCCCTTCTGAGCCTGAAGTTACAATGTATAATTATTATCCTCCATAGTATAGTGCTTCACAATATGTAGATGCGTCACATTGTGCAGCCCTTGCGAGATTTTGACGGCAACTTGAGCCAGCAGACAGCTGAAAGTTGGCGATGGTATCTCAAGGCGCCTAAGCAGACAGACACCATATCTTGAGAATCACATCACCATCAGAGCACTTGTTTCACCGTTTCCATTAATAGTTCACATGCGCAGACATTTAATACACAAAATCGCATCACTTTTATATATTAAAATCCACTTCAAACCATTATTTAAACAATAATACAGGAGCAGCAATCCGTCGCCGGTCAAATTCCCGCCAAAACTCCTAGGTGAGTGTTTGTGTGTCGGAATCTAGCGCAAGTGAGGGTTCAATTAAAACGTTACGGGGCCATTTCGTAACGTTTAGAGTCGAAGCGTAGGTTTCTGCATTTAACACTAGCGGGTTGGGATGTGTCGCGGTCCTGTCAAAGTAGCGCCGAGACATTTCCTTGAAATATTCAGAGATTATCGGAAGTTGACAGTCTCTGTTTAAGTCGGAGTTTCGCTGCTATCACCGAGCTCCGGTGGTTATGCGAATGAATTTATTTTGGACGACGTGAAGGTCCGTACAAACTACGATGAGCCGCGTGTGGGAAAGTTGCACTTGCGTAGAACATGAGAAGTCTTATTCAAGCTTTGTAAAGGTGGAGCTTGAGTCTTGGGGACAGTTTGCTCTTGTTATTAACTAGTGGATGGAGATGACTATTAACGAATTTGGCACGGTTGCGGACATTGCGAATGTGTTTCGCGAATGTCATTGCGTGGTCGAATGTGACCCCTAGGCCGTCGTTTCCAAAGATTTTTTTCGGATTTAGGTTTCGACGATTGAGAGAGGGGCTCCTTTAAATTTTAAGTACAGCATATTACAATTTACATTAACATTGCTACACTTTTCTCAGGATTCACTTTGATTCTTTATAAGCGAAAGCATTTTCCCAAGTAATTGATGGCTCTTTGGATCATCTTTGTGAGAAATTGCTTGTTGAAATGGGTTACGTAAAGAGAGCAGTGTTGACATCTGGATCCTTCGGGATGTCACTCGTGTAGAGTATAAAGAGGAGCGGGGAGAAACTCCAGCTCTGAGGGGGCGGTTCGAAGAGTGAATTCCATCTATTCGATAGCGAAAATGGCGGTTGGCAAAACAGGGTTTGATGATGTGAGTGAGCCTATCAGGCACGATCAGTTTATACAGCTTGTAAAGTAAGCCGTTGTGCCAGACTTAATCAAATACTTTTGTGACATTGAAGGGCATTTGAAAGGGCGCCGGTGTTTTTACTTCGAAGACTACCTGAGTGGAAGAAGACCTGTAGAATGTACTCCATAAAGTTATGCACTTCATTGGTGCACAAGTGTACGAGGGGGTCTAAAGCCGAACCGCTCGTCTGGAAGAAGCTTATTAGTGAAGACGCGTTTACAAAGACGACTCAATATGACTAGCTTGTACACTTTCCCCAGTATTCTGAGGAGATTAATGGGTCTGTAGCTAGAGGCTAAGTTGCGCGGTTTCCCTGGTTTCAGGATTGCTATAACGTCCGCTTCGTTCCAAGCGTTGGGAAGGAGCAGATGGAAAGAAAGGCTTTAAAAATGCTAACTAGGAGGCAAACAAGTGGCGCTGAGAGTGATTTCAGTACCCTGTTGTTAATGTCGTTGTGGCCGATTGCTGATAACTGTTGTACTGCCACTATATTTTGGTGAGTTGATTAAACTCAATGGAAAGACCAGATTGCGTTGATAAGTCCTATATGCTCGATCGTAGCGTTAAGCTTGTCGTGAGGGGTGGTGGCTCCGTGAAGCTTGCGGGCTAGAGAAGATAATTAAGCAACGATAATGTTGCTGATAAAGCAGCAGCCTTGTGCGATGGGCTTGAGTTTAGGAGACTATGAATGCGGCATTGGCCGTGAGGTAACTAGTGCCGGAGGTTTAACTTAAGCATAAAGTCTCAGCGATAGATTGCTGGGTATCCGCTTTGCCGCAATTGACACAGCTCGTAGGCTCAACTGTCTCGGGCGTAGTGGTGTAGTCAGTAGTGTCGTGGTCACCTAGCGTACTTAACGCACCTAAACCTGGCATAGCAAATTTTGGCTGAGTGGCCGTAAAGTTGGCATTGGTGGCCAACCCCCGTTAGGCTGTAGATGCGCCAAACGTTGCAAATCTTCTTGCCTTTTGCAGACAACTCCAGAATGATAAGGCAAAGTTCTAAAAACCGTTTTTTATCGGAGTGGTGGTGCATTGTGCACTGTGTACATCTCGGCTGACAGATTTTGGGCTTTGAGTCCGCGTACGACCTCATGAAGGTTTTATTCCTCCGAGATAAGCATGAAAACTTATTTTAAGGGCGCGCAGGTGTTTTGTCACTTCACAAGACTTCATCCTCTATCGACGAAATTTCTTATACCCTGGTCGGCGTTTTCTAAAAAATCTACTTCAGGCAGTAGATTTTTTGACGTCCAACCAGTTGGAAAGTGTCATGTGTGGCGGAGGCTTTTTCCCTACGTTCAGCAGGGGACCCTTTTTCCGCGGGCTTAGCCGCAGGCTTGGGGGGATGAGGGAGTGGGGTCTCCGGTTTATAAAGTCTACACTCACTATTTGAAACACAGCAGGTATTCTGTGAGAGCGTAGTCCTTCCCCGGTCGGGCAGACTCATACATGCTACAACTATACTTCTAATATAGCTGTATGACTCTACCACGTATAAACCTTTTTTTATCGTGGGGAAATCCTCATGGATACCTTCTGCTGCTGGGGCAACAGAAAGGTACCCCCGCAATGCTATCACGGTGCTCGAGACCACTTTCGAGTCACCGTCCTCCTCAGGTGTTACATAATTAGACGCGAGGCCACCGCCCCGAGCGCCCGTAACCCCCGAGGCCCCGTTTCTGGTAGGGGGACACCATCGTCAAGGGGAGGACCGTGACGAACGCCTTGGCAGCTTCGTCTTCGAGTGGAATCTGTCCTCTCCCGACACCGCTCAGCAGCCTCCTTTTGGACCATAACGGATTCACAGAAGGCAGCTACGACCCTCCACGCGGAGTCCCTGCTTAGCATAGCCGACACGACTGCTGGCAGGGAGAGGTTCTGACCGATACGGCTTACCAGGATCATCCGCTCCCGTTCCCACGCTGGGCATGTTGTCAGTTCAGTTCAGAAACAGTTCGCCGTCGCTTCACGTTTAATCTTACACAAATAATCACCGAAGCACCCTTGCCCGGTCATTATCTGTGTAATTCTGTAAGTGAGTCTTCTTGTGCTTCGATGCATTCAGCCTTCAAAGTGCGACAGGATTGCTTCAACAACGCGTTTGCGGGCATAACGCCCGTCAGATAGGCGAGCGCGCCACATTACGAACGCGTTAAGTCATTCCTGCAGCTTGACTCCTTCGAACACCTCATCTGGCTCACTCCCGATGCTCTGGCGGAGGACACGCGTCCGATCGTACACCCTCACATCCAAGTCCGCCAGTATGTCCAGAGGTGGAAAGCGAGCCAGGACTGACGCCGCCTCAAAGGATATCGTGCGGTATCCTCGCACGATCCGCATGGCCATCCTCCGCTGCACCCTGTAGATTTTAACTCTACAGCGTTGGATGGCCAGCCTTTTTGCCCAAACAGGCGCCTCGTACAATGCTACGGAACTCATCACTCCTGCATAGAGGCGACGCACTTCTTCTCTTGGTCCCCCTAGATTGGGCAGCAGTCTATGCATAGCACACGCTACCCTTTCGATTCGGGGGACAAGGCGCTCGAAGTGTTCTTCGAAGCGCTATCAACTGTCTAAGTGGATGCCTAGGTACTTCATGTACCGCCCCAATCGGACTTCAGACCCAACTACGCGGACGCACGAGTCGGGTGGTTCCCTGCCGCGTCGTAGTTTATGGAACCGTAGGGCTTCGGTCTTGTGAGGCGCTATTTCTAATCCCAACTCGTGGATTTTGGCGACGACGACTTCCGCCCCAAACTCGGTGAGCTCTTTGGCCCTCTCAAAGGTCACCCCGCTGGCAACTACCAACGTGTCTTCGGCATAGCAGACGATATCTACGCCAGCGGAAAGTTCAACTCGCAGAACCGCATCATAGGCGAGGTTCCACAGTAGCGGCCCCAGTACCGAGCCTTGTGGAACCCCACGTCTGATCTCCCTCCGATTCTTTCTACCATTTTGCCCCATGTACGGGATGTACCTGTCGCGCTAGTAGTCCCCGATAACACCTTGCAGGTAGGGGGGCACCTGATGGTGTGCCAGTGCGTTCCTGATTGCGCCCCAGGGTAGAGAATTGAAGGCATTGACGATATCGAGACTTATTGCCAACGCCACACCACCCTGGGATACTGCTTGTTCAGACAGGGAGCGGACGCGCATGATGGCATCTACTGTAGAACGCTCCCATCAGAATCCAAACTGGCTCTCAGCCTAATCTGGATCTACGCGCGGCAGATGCCCGTTGAGCCGAGTGGCAACTATTCTTTCGAACAATTTGCCAATCTCGTCCAAGAGGCATATGGGATGGTACGCAGAGGAAGAATCGGCGGCCCTGCCTTCCTTCTTCAAGAGGACCAACCTTGCCTCTTTCCATGCGGTGGGGAACTTGGCACTTCGCAGACAGTCGGTAAAAAGCTGCCTAAGCCTGTCCCCCAGGGTAGCCAGACTCAGCACTAGGGCCGGGATACCGTCGGGTCCCGGTGCAGTATTCCGGGCTCTTAAGCGGCTAACGACTCGGTCCAGCTCCTTCACGGTCACCGCCATCTCATCTTGCCACTCCCATGATGATGGCAGATGACCGGTCCTCTAGGAAGAGCGTGCTGATCACCCTTTCCAGTAGGTCCGTACCGAGAGTCTCCATCAAGGGGGGCGACCAGGGCCGGAGGTTACCCAGCACCATTCTGTATGGTCGCCCCCAGGGATCTTCGTTGAGTCCCTACAGGAGTTCATTCCAGGACCGAGACCTGGCGTTGGCAATGGCGTAGCCGCGTTGTATTGCCCGTAAAGTCTGGCTATCTCCTAAGGCGAATCTCGCCTTCTCCTCCTTCGGGCTCTGGTGTACTGGCGCCGAGTCCACAGACAGATCGCACGGAGTCATGCGATTTCTGCCGACCACCAGTTCACCACCCTTAGATTGGGGCGACTAGTTCTGGGCATCAACAAGTCGTATATTTGCATCATCGTACCTCGAAACCAGTTTGCTTCCCCTTCCGGATCGGACTGAACCTCTTATACTTTTTCTGGCCATACTGCGACGATGGCGGCGGCTTCGAGCTTGTCTCGGTCTAGCCGCTTGAGAGACCAACACCGCGGTACCACGTATAAACCTAGTGTCTCTCATTGTTATCTTCCCAGTAATAAATGCAAGCTGGCTGGCGCAATTTTGAAAAGGTCTATGTATGTCCAGCTGCGGACTTTAAAAAGCATATTTTGTCATGTGATTCTATTACTTTAAGCATGTTTAAGAGTAATACAAATGATATAATACATCAAAAAGGATACCACAATATTTATGTATTATATTTCTTATTATTTATACATGCATATGCTCTTCCAACAAGACAGAAACAAGAGTCGCAAATGGTCTTGACGGGCAAAACATTTCCCGCACGGAGACGTAATTCCAGCCATTTCTACATTTTATATTCACATAATTTTACAGCAGCTTTAAAGTGTACAATTATGGATGGATCTTATAGTTGAATGTACGTAATTGTCCCAGTATTTTAGTATAATTTTCACTACTTTAATATGAATTACAGTATATGTACATTGTTACTTAGTAATTTATTTTATAAAAAAAAAGAAAAAACGAGTTATAGGCGAGATATTTAAATTAAAAGTAAACAGCTGAACATAAGCTTCCCCCGTAGATTGCCTTTAAGAGTATATATTAGCGATAGGTGTCACGCGTGACACAGTTGTTATTAGGGAGGCGTTGCTGCCCATTTCTAGGCTTGTGTCCCTTGTGATAGTGATACTTACAACCAATATTTACACTATCGTTATTTTATATCTACAGTCGTAATGACTGATTATAAGCTAGAAATGTACATTGTTGGCAATTGATGTGAAATCATCATATTGGACGGCGCCATACTAATAAATAAATAGTGGAATGTTGTTTCCTTACCCCGTTATTACATGGAAATTGGTGTAGAATATTCAATTCGAACTGTTTGTTTCATGTAAAACATCAAAAGTGTCATTATAGTCAGTTAAATATAGGTGGTATATAGGTTATTATTAGGCAGATAATTGTAAGGCTGTCCCCACTAACCACTATTTCTCTACGACACTTTTTCTTATAGGATAAGGGTGACAAACGAGCACACAGTTCACCTTATGTTAAGTGGTTACTGTGGCCCATGGACATCTAAATCTATCCTCGATTACGAATCAACATGCAGATAGATGCGTAGTCACCCATGAGGACCAAGATGGAATGGCTCGTTTTCATTAAAAAGGGTATCCTGTTCTCTACACTTACCATACGAAACACAGCAGCGTTAAGCTGCTATTTTACGCTGGTATGAAAGTGCTATTAATGTTTGCCCACTAGATGGAGTAACGACCTGGTAAGATATGCAGGAAGTTGATTAATGTATGTAGCACAGGACCGTGCATGTGGCATTTCTTTGGGGAAGGATTATGTTCAGCAATGGACTTGTGAAGGTGCTAGTAATAAAAATTACAACAAGTAATTATTGTGCTTCATAATGTGTGCTTTTTATGCGTACCTAAATATAGGTTTTTCTTTGTGCACTACATCAACGCTTACTACAGTAAATATAAGTTGCTATTGGAAAGTTTTCTCGCGTTTGAATTTTTAGTAACCCCCACGCTAAGTAACTTAGCGAACTTTGCATGTTTACTTCGTGAAGTCTTCTCAATGTTCAGTATAAAGAAAAGGTTTTAAGTGAAAAATTATGAATACATTATTCTATTTTTTTTTTTTGTAAATGTTAAAAAAACAATTCCATCTGTTGGTAGAGTACATGTCAGTTAGAGTACATGTCAGTTTGTGAACCTTGTTTTTTTTTTTATTTGGTTTATAGCAAACGCAGGTAAATTTTCATGGGTGAATTTCACAAACAATACTTGGAATGGTTGTAGTACTCTTTTTTCAATGACAATCTAGTCTAGTGAAAATAATATAGTCATTTTGTACTGTGTGTTAAAATTTTCAAATAAAACAAAAGCGAATAACTTTGTCAACTTAAATTAACTTTTTTAATTATTATAGTTTGTAATATTGTATATTATTTATATGTATAGATATATACATATATGTTACACATAATATTGTAAATTAATATTTAAAAAGTCGCGCTGGGATCTTTGCTAGTTTTTCCCAGGTCAGAGGTTTTTTCTAACCAGTTGTAAATATTAAATTACTTTTTATAAGTATACTTAAATTAAATTAATGATTTCACATAAATATGATGTGATAGGTACACGGTAACGTAAAATTGGCTCGAGACTTTGGCTTTCCTTTGGCTTTGTGGCGTTCCTTGGGGAGGCCTATGTGGACAGCAGTGGACTTTTTAAGGGCTGTAATGATGTTGATGATGATGTAATAAGCCCATAAATTGTTTCTGGTAATTAAAATTTCGTGGTGTTTATACGCAATTGTTTAACATAATGTTTTACAGTTATTTCCTTTTGATGATTCTTCATTGTATATTCTTAACATCTTCTTTATCAGGCCGCAAAATTCTCTGCTAGACATGGGCCCCCATTGTTTTAGAAATGGTTTACCTTAATCGTCACGCTTGGCAGGGTGAACTGACGATTGCATTACCAGGCGTCGCACACCTTTGATGATGCCGTCCGTCGCCCATCTGGATATTTTACATCTAGCCGACATTAAAAAAAAATTAAAATAGTAATCAGTCATACCCCTTTTTCATCATCATCGTTACAGATCATCAAAATACACTTCTGATGATATATGAAATAGACCTTAACTGACAAAAACTAATGATCACCTAATGGTAAGTGGTTGCTATGGCCCATAGACATCTACATCTATCCTCTATTACAAATCAAAATTCAGATGCGTTGTCACCCGTAAGGACTAAGATGGAATGCCTCATTGCCAGTAAAAAGGGTCTCCGGTTCTCTTTACTCACCATACGAAACATAGCAGCGTTAAGCTGCTATTTAACGCTGGTATTCTGTGAGAGTGTGGTCCTTCTCCGGTCGAGCCGAGCCATTCGTGCTACAACTATATTACTAATACAGCATGGCTCTACCACGTAAAAAAACGCAATATTATTATTATATTAATACTGCATATTTTGTTGTCGACTTAAAATGACATATCATGTCATGTGGTCAAATTAAGATTAATATATTTAAGCGAGTGCATAATAATTTATTTTTATTATATAAAATGACTTAAATGTTTAATTTTTCAATATTTCCAGCTGGCTGATTTTAAAACTCGCATATATTTTACTAAAATCAAGTTTTAATGTAAAATACTCTAAAAACTCGCAAGCAATCTCAAAACTTCGGTAAAGATATAAACTTACTTTCTACTTCCATTTTATATTCTGCAAATCAAAAACTTTATGCTCAATATTTTGCATAAGTTAAATACATTTACAATAAAAAAGGGACGCGAATATTTCGTTAAAACGTAACATAAACACTCACGCCCGTCACGCAGAGGGGTACGTAGAGACTACGGACGTCCATTTGAAACGATCAATATACCTACGCATATTGTATATGCATGTCGGTTAACGGTACCCTTAATTTGGCCCATCTTCAATATATCGTCAATTTGTTTAACTTCCGTCTAGTGTCCCTTCTTTTTCTGGTTCTGCCATTCACTTTGCTAGCATAAAACAATAAATTTGCTTTCATTCTTTCTACATAAACAAACCACTGACGCGTTCTTTTCTTATTCCTTGGTTACAACATCATCTTGCAATATGATTAAACGCAGTTTTAACGAAATATAATCATCAAATGATCATCACATTTTGTTTTGATCATCATACCGTTACAGCCTACTAAACTCCACTTCAGAATATAGGCATCCCCAATAGATTGCCTCATAGGGGGGATATTTGCCTTAGTTGAAACAAGCGGGTAGGCAACCGCAGTTTTTTTTTAGTCGAAGGCGCTGCTACCCGTCTGATAAATTTGTTTCCTCTGTCACCTCTTACGACAACCATGGAATGTCATGGGTTAGTAGATATTCCACTACACGGTACGGTTTTGATCATCATATTTCGTTATATCTGCGAACAATTCTGACACGAGAAGAATTTGTTACAAATAATACCAAAATTATATCACAAGTAATATCTATTTCCGTCACGGTTCACAGAACTCGATGTTCGTACTATCGATTTACAGTTGCGCCGAGACTTCAACGCATCCAGTAACGAAGAACATGTTGAATGAATCATGCATAGACTAGAATAGCTCTTACGTGCCTATCATTCTGTCTTGAACACTAACCGTTAATCTAGTCCATTACTTACGCCGTTATAAATAGCTGATATCGCGATGCCGATCTTTGACCTAACGTAATAGAATAGAGTCATACTAACTGGTAAATAAAATGGCGGATTTATTCATTCTCATATTAAATTCACTATAACATAATAAAATTTCTTATCGATGTTTAGTAAACATGAAAAGTTAACAGACAAATTAAAACTAATAATAATATAGAATAATAATAATTAGACAGAATTTGGGTCACGGCGGCCGGTCTCGATGGTGACAAACCTTCTGCGCGGGACAGGATTATAGTGCCCGAGTGTATTCGTGAACACAGGTGCAATCTTTAGTTCGTCCCTCTCTTAGTCCGATGGGACGGTAATCCGAAACGACCGAAGAGAAATCAGGCAAAAGACCTTGAAACACCGCCATCTTCCTGACTTCTACTACTGAGAATTTCTTGACAGGAAAAAACAATAACCGATTTATGCCTGGCCCAGGATTCGGTCCCGGGACCTCAAGATCATCAATGGCGTTTACGAACACTACACCAATGAGGCAGTGAAAAAAAAAGGAAACACAATCCAACATGATTGAGACGCCAGTGAAGTTCCTTTATTGGACATGGGGCTTCTCCTAATGAAACAAAAATATAATAAATACAAATAAATAAAATTGAAGTGTCTGTTTGTAATGTCAAAATAGCAGTTTTTTACTAAATGCATATAGGGTAAGTATATACGTTACTTATAACAAAAACACAACTTTTAAAATTTTTGTTTGTCTGTCTGTCTGTCTGTTCATTCCGGCTAATTTCCGAAATGGCTGGACCAATTTCGACGGATCTTTCACTGGCAGATAGCTGATGTTATAGGGAGTAACTTCGGCTACAGGGAACGGTTAATGAGTTTGACCAATGCAGCAAGGAATATGAGGAAGCTTTCAGGTTAATTGCTGCATTGAAGTTACAGTTGAATGAGGCTAATGAGCAAATAACACAATTTAAAACATATATAGATAACCTTAAAGCCTCCCAGACTCAAAGCCTGTTCTATGAGCTTGTGAAATGTGATACTTCAAGAATGTTACAGCAATCTGCAACAATATACTTGACTGGTGACGACTTTTCTACTTCAGGAAACACAGTAAGGATTAATTGCAGTAAAACCAAATTGAAGAAATATATAAAAGTTAATAAATACATAAGAAAGATACAAAAATTAATAAGAAATAAGATTAATACCAAAAATTATGTTAATGTATGTAAAGAAAGGCAAGCATTGTTATATGAACTTAAGTTGTATTCGATTGAGGTGGATAACATAAAAAAATGTTATGAGACTAAAGTAGAGTGCCTTAAATCAGAAATATTATCACTTATGAACTCCCTTCAAACTGTGTGCAATAAATATAAATCAGCCCAAAATGAAATAAAAGAACACATATTGACTATGAATAATGTGGTAAAGACTTGTAAATATAATGAGGAGCGGTTTGACTCCTTAGTTAAATATCAATGTGAGTGTCAGCGTTCAATGCCAGATTCTTCAGAGTCAGTGTGTGCTGATAATATTATACCACCACCAAAACTCTATGACAGTGCCATAGCAGAGGATATTAAAATAATAAATAACTCAAATATTACTAAAAATAATATAATTGTTTATAGCGATGACATGGGAAAAAATCTAGGCATAACTTTAAATAACTCTTTAAAGGGACAACAAGTTAAAAATTGCTGCATACCTGGAGCAACTTTTAGTGACATCCTAAATAAAATTATTGTTCCTAATTTTGCCCAAATAATGTTTGTTGGTAGAAAAGGCGGTGTAAACAACAAACAGTTATTAAGATATATTGAACAACTTAATAACTTAAATGTACACAAAATTGTCTTGTTCACACTGCTTTATATACAGGGATTGCCACAGGAAAATAATTTAAGACATAATTTAAATATACAAATGCATAATTTAATATGTAATAATAATTTAAATTTGACATATAATTGTAATGATAATAATCATAAATTTCATGTAATCGACATAAATAATTTAATAAAAAAGTTTTGGACAAAAGATAAGTATTACCTATCCAAATATAATTTAAGACTGATAGCAAATGTGCTATCTTATTATTTACTTTTTAACTCAGCCAAGTTTTCGGCTACCAAGACTGCTTTTATTGAGCATAATCATTTGATATTTAATTTAGAATCAGTTCCAACTAATTTAAATTAGTGAATGTAACAATAGAGGAAATTTCTAGCAGTAATAAGAGCTTAATTAATTTTGAATACAGCCCACAAATAAATAATAAAAATTTAATTAATAGAATCAGGCGTTACTTTGCGGAAATCCATTATATAAAAGCTTTTACAAAAATTTACTTCGCAAATATCCGCGTTATAAAATAAAATGATGTGTCTTACCTAGTATGAAGAAGCACCTCCCGCCCTCCCTCAATTGCGTGCACTAACCCCGTCACCACTAATCCCAGCACCGCTACTTCCAACACCACTACACTAGGCAAGACACACCACTGACAATAATACGACACGTGTTTCGCCTCTACACGAGGCATCCTCAGGTGATATAGACTCTACGGTGGCTAACCGCTAAGTTATAGCTAATCTTAGCGGTTAGTCACGTGTCGTATTATTGTCAGTGGTGTGTCTTGCCTAGTGTAGTGGTGTTGGAAGTAGCGGTGCTGGGATTAGTGGTGACGGGGTTAGTGCACGCAATTGAGGGAGGGCGGGAGGTGCTTCTTCATACTAGGTAAGACACATCATTTTATTTTATAACGCGGATATTTGCGAAGTAAATTTTTGTAAAAGCTTTTATATAATAAAAATTGTTTGCACCTGGTGCATCAAAATATACAAGGCATGTTGGGCAAAGAATTGGAAGTTGAATTGTTTTTAAATAGTAACAATATACACATCCTTTGTATTACTAAACATTGGCTAAAAGATTATAATTTCATGTTTAATTTCAGAAATGACCAGGTGGTCAGTTCCTTCAATAGAGAAAAAAGTTTACGTGGTGGCTCCTTAATATTAGCAGATAAGTCATTATTATATAAAGAACGTAAGGATATTGTGAGCCTCTCTGTTGAACGAAATGTAAGAGCACCTCATTGTTGTAAGTGTTTACAGACCCCCATGTGCTACTTATGACCATTTTGAAAGGATTGTGGAAGAAGTTTTACTCAAACTTAGTAAACAGAACCAGTCTGTTGTAATATGTGGAGACTAATATCAATCTCCTTGAAACTTCTTCCATTAGTATTAAGTTTAGCTCATTGTTTAAATCGTATAATCTTGTAAATTTATTCTTAGAACTAACACGTATTGCTGGGCCTAGTGCGACCTGTATAGATAATATTTTTACAGATGTTAAGCCCTTGCATAAATCAATTATTCAAAATTTAAGTCCAGATCACTGTGAACAGTTATCACTACCTTACATACACAGAAAACAGAAAAATAAAAAAGTTGTGTTTGTTCCAATAAATGAACATCGCTTGGATAGGTTTAGAAGTAATATAATAAAAAGACTTCTATCACTTTCGTATAAAAATAGTGCTAATTATTTGTATGCTACATTATTTAAAATTATAACTTGTGAATTTAGTAGAATATTTACTTCTAAAACTTTCTCTTCTCTTTCTTTCGGTCGCAAATTATTTAATGAATGGGCGACAGTAGGGATTTATAAAAGTATGCGAAGGTTATACGAGCTCTATGATGAAAGATCAAATAATAGTAGTGTTATATTTAGAGATTATGTAAAAACATATTCTAAAATATTTAAAAAGTGTGCTCCACTGCTAAGGCGTTACATTTAAGCAACAAAATTAAAACTGCATCCGACAAAATTAAAATGAACAGGAGAATAATAAATAGTGAAACGGGCAAGGTCAAACCGCGCAACTCGGATTTTCAATTGAATATTAACAATAATTTAACGCGATCTGATCAAGAAGTTGTTATGGCTTTTGAGAAACATTTTACAGATGTTCCTTTTTTGACAACAAAATCATTAAATTCTTCTCCTACTGTCGCCGAATCATTGCTCAGACAAAATGTAAAGGCTTGTTCAAATACTTTTAAATTCCATAGAGTGCTGCCAAAAGATATCGTTAAATATTTTAAAACTACTGATGTTAAGAAAACGGCAGACTTATGGGGGATTTCCGTTAAAGTTATTTTATCTATAATAGACATATTAGCACCTTATTTAGCCACTATATTTAATATAAGCGTCGAATCTGGTGTGTTTCCTGATTTAATAAAACATAGTAAAGTCATACCTATATTTAAATCTGGTTGTACATTAGACCCCGCCAATTTTAGACCAATTTCTGTACTACCAACATTAAGTAAAATTTTTGAAAAAATTATTTTAGATCAGATGTTAAGTTTTTTAATATTAATAAATTGCTACATAAAAATCAATTCGGTTTTACAAGGGGTCACTCGACGACTGACGCTGGAGTTGAGCTTATTAAATATATTTTTTGTGCATGGGAGAATTCAGTGGATACTTTGAGTATATTTTGTGACCTTTCCAAGGCCTTCGACTGCGTTCACCATGAGACATTAATCAGGAAACTACAGTACTATGGTGTCAAAAACACAGCGCTTAAAGTTATTATTTCATATTTAAGTAATAGAAATCAGAAGGTTATTATCAATGGTAAAAGTTCTTCTGGGTCACCTGTACTAATGGGTGTTCCTCAGGGCTCGATTCTCGGTCCATTCCTGTTTCTGGTGTATATTAGTGACTTACCTCACCTTGTAGGGGATAGTCATGATACAGTATTATTTGCTGATGATACTTCCTTGATTTTTAAACTTAAACGTCAATCATTTAAATGTGACGAAGTGAATAATGCTATATCAAAATTAGTGCATTGGTTTAACGTTAATACTGCATTTGAAAGGAAATAAAACTAATTGTGTTAAATTTACAACAACGAATGTTAAAAATCTGAATACCAATGTGTTTTAAATAGAGAGGAATTGAGCCCCGTTGTATCCATGTGTTTTTATTGGCATCACTCTTGAGTTTCAGTTATTTCCATAGCATAATGTCTTATGGGATTTTGCTATGGGGAAATGTGGCTGATTCAGAAACTATTTTTGTTTTACAGAAGAGGGCCATTAGAGCTATTTACAATCTAAAACCGAGAGAGTCTCTTAGAGATAAATTTAAAGAAATAAATATATTAACCTTGGCCTCTCAGTATATTTACGAAAATTTAATGTATGTTCACAAAAACAAAGATAGTTATAGCAAAAAAAAGTGATATACATTCTGTAAACACTAGGAACAAACACAAGCTAGTGATGCTCCACAGAGTCAGTAATTCATTCTTGAAAAGTGTACAGGTTCTCTCTATTACCAAGTTTAAATATTTTATTAAGCTGAAACTGTATAAAAAGGGTTATTATAGTATAAATGAATACATGGTTGATAATAACCCCTGGGAATCAGGTGGTCGCTACCAAGCAGTTTCTAAAATAAATTTTGTAAATAATTCGTAATCATTTATATTGTAAAATTTATTTTAAAAAAGTCCCGCTGGTTTACTTGCTGGTTCTTCCCAGGACAGAGGGTATTTTTTCGAACCAGTGGTAAAGTAAAAAAATGACTTTCAATAAGAATTACACATGTTATGTATATTGATAAAAAATTATTCTATTCTATTCTATTCTATATTTTAGAAAAAGAATTAGGGTTCCGCGCAATATAATTGAAACCCTAAATTACACGCGGCCAATTCGCGGGGAACTGCTAGTAAAATAAATAAAAAGTTTGTTTAGTAAACACGGTCTTGCAAGTACATAAATAATGGTAGACTTATTCTCTTAAACGCGAAATGCACCCGTATCAAAAGCAAACCCCACTTCCTCATCATAAAATTTACTAAAGCAAGAACCGCTTATGCTAAAATTAACGCTGAGTGTTAACAACATAGTTAGAAAAAAATTTGGAAAGTTAATATAGTGTGTGTACTGTGTGTGTAGTGTGTGTGTTATGTGGTAAATGGTAGTGTACAGACACTACCATTCACCATATAGTATAGTGTGTGTACAGTGTTTGTGTGTAGTGTGTGTTGTGTGAATGTGTTCATGCGTTTCCCCTCTACACAGCTCTACGACTACGGGAGGATTTGCTTTAATTGAGACTCTTGGCAGACGAATTGACAATTATTGCAGTGCCAAACGTCTCGCACCTTTGACATTGCCGCACGTCTTTGCTCTGAGCATATTACGTCAGTTCGAATTGTATTTCAACGAGATAGTTAAACTAACATTCATTAGAAGCCGTAACAATTCGCTGACATTTTTCACTATCTCCTCTTTTGACAACAATCGATCAATACGGGGGATAGAACGTAAAAACCTAATTATTGTTTTATGGTAACGCAACATATTTAGACAATAAAAATACATTAGTTTTATTTAGAAAGAACTGCATCATGGTCTTCATCCAATAGCAAAACCATTATTGTACTATATTTATAGGTGGTTAGAGCCACGCTACAGCTATATTATGGTTGTAGCATGTATGGGTTGGCTCGACCGGGATATGACCACGCTCTCAGAGAATATTGGCGTAAAATAACAACTTTATGCTGCTGTGTTTCGTATGGTAGGTGTAGATTTTATCTTAGTCCTCTGGGATGACGACGTATCTGCATTTGACATAAATATATGTACATGTAGATGATGGACCATATCCATTAGGTAGAGTTACCATCAGGTAGACTGTGTGCTCGTTTGTCACACTTATTCTATGAAAAAAAAGTTCAAATGTTATTGGTCATTACTGCTATCCCAATCAGTTGCTAGAAATGTTCAATGTCTTAAATAAATTCATCATACATCATCATCATTACAGCCCGTCACAAGTCCACCACTGAACAGGTAGGCTAGGCCTCCTGTTCTTCCTTGAGCCACCTATACCCATCGACTTTCTACATGTTTCATCAGGTATTACACTTGTGACTACCACTTGAGGACCTTTCTTACCCACCGACAACCGATGTCGGTTCTTTGAGCTAGACAGCCGAAACATTCCTATTTCAGTGTATTTATTCATCCATATTTTATATTGGTTTACACAGAAAAAGTCCGGAATGAAATCAAGTTTTAATACAAAAATTGTAGTCATAAACATCTCCTCTAATAACGGAATTACCCCTAATCGGAACAGCTATTTTATTTTAAAAAGTAAAAAGTATTTTGTATTGTTTGTCCTAAGTCCTTTTTAATTGCATAGACTAAAGAGAATTGTCTAAACTTTAGTCTTACACAATATAGGGTTGTTTAAGAAGTAGAAACACAGCTTTCGTTCTCTAATTGAGTTAAGTACGACAAATGTGTAATGAGACTCTTGTAGCTAACTAACGTTTTAATGATATCTTCTGTCTCATGTTTAGTTCGCCGAACGCAAGATCGTTCGTGAAAAGTTAAACAATTATATTCGCAGTTGAAATTAATAGAGCATAATAAATCACAATATACAACCAGTGTGTGCTGCCAGTGACTTATGAAACCGAAGAGTGGTCACTGCTGGTCGTATGAGGAAGATAAATGTCACTCGGAATTTCTATGCGTGATAAAATCCGTAATGAGGATATCCGAAGGAGAACAAGCATAGTCCAGTAAATTATTAGGCAAAAGTGGAAATTAGACTATAGATAATTGGATATATAAATATGTAGTTCGAAAAATCTACGATCGTTGGAAAAGAAAGGTTCTCGAGTGGCAGCCTCGTACTGACAAGCATTCTAATGAAAACGTTCTAAATGCAGGAAGTCGATGGATAAAAATGGCTCACAGTCATATTTTATAGCAATCTACGAGACAGGATTATGTTCTTGTGATGAATTAATAAAATTGTAAGATAATGATGAATTAATTAGAAATATTATGAAGAATTCTAACTAAAGTTTATTCAAAAAGCAATAATCAATAAATATTCCAGTACGTGGCAAATGGATTTTGTCAGCATCACTGAGTGAGAAGTGTGTGTTCTCGAACTTTACACGCGTTATGTACATACTTTAATTCTCGGCTCTATTTCTTCAAGTAAACTAAAATGTTAAAAGGGAATCATCTTTATACGTGGTAGAGCCATGCTGCAGCTATATTAGTAGTATAGTTGTAGCACGAATGGGTACGGCTCGACCGGGGAAAGACAACGCTCTCACAGAATACTAGCGTAAAATAGCAGCTTAATGTTGCTGTGTTTGGTGAGTGTAGAGAAACGGAGACCCTTTTTACTGGAAAAGAGGCATTCCATCTTAGTCCTCACGGGTGACAACGCATCTGCATTTTGATACGCAAACGAGGATAAATGTAGATATCTATGGGCTACAGCAACCACTTACCGTCAGGTGGACTGTGTGCTCGTTTGTCACTCTTATTCTATAAAAAAAGGTTGAATATTTTTCTTCAAATTTTTATGGGACCATCCCTAAACTTGAATGTTTACCTATTTTAAACAAGATCAGTTCACAATTGAAGAAGATATATCCTAACACACATACAAAAACAAAAAAAAAATATACAGTGGAATATATTATACAGTGGAATTATAAACCTCCTTCTTTTTTCAGTTGGCTAAACAGAAATGAAATATGACTGAACAGGTGGCGACACTATAACAGCCTCGATGAGACGTAGACTAATCACTGACACAGCTGTCTCTCGGAAAAATAAAATATCTTAAACACAAACTTCATCTTAAAACTTAGGTATTTACTATAATTAAAAGAAAACCGCGATTTCGAATCTCCTAATATGTTTTGTTGTAATTATATTTTATATAAAATAACAAAAAAAATTATAATACAAACAAAATTCGTTATATGTAATTATTTTGTAGAATTATTTGAAAAATGAAATTATAATTAAAAGAAACAAACATTAATTATATATTGAAATGTAACATAAGATCATTAATTAAAACCGCAGACTGTATAAGCCTGAAATCAAAGGAAATTAGCCTTTGCCTTTCCATTCACATCTGTCAGTGATCGGTGCGGTTTTGGATTATACCAATTAGCTACTTCATGTTCGCAAAATCACATCTACAAAGAGCCTCGTTACAAGTACGGAGCAGTTCCAGTGTTTTACTCGAGCCATAAACGTCAATATGTGCCTATTTCGTTCAGTCAAACAATAAACTTATTCATTTGCTTAATGTCTCATGAGGCTTGAAAATAAATATGTACTTAATTAGTAGGCTAAGGAAAGCAGAATGTGGAATAGATTACACGATAATATATTTTTTTTTATAGTTTGAACTAAAAGGCCAATATTTTTTTCGCGTTTTGACTAATCGTTTACGATTACGATTTCTCAATTATTGGAAATGAACGTAAGTTGTAAAATGTGCAGGACATATTACGAGGGCTGCACTAAAAGTATCGGGAATAGAATATTTCCACTGTTCCTGTCATATTAAAATCTTTTTAATTGAAAACTCCTTGGTTTTAAAAATCGAATACCATTTATTTATTTAAAAAAAGATTCTCGGTCTTGCCAAAAGGTTTTATCAAACTTGTTTAGTCGTTGAGAAAATGGAATTGACTCGAAAAATTCAAGAGCAATGATTTATTATGACTTTCGAAGTGGTTTAACACAAAAACAGTGTGTTGACCGGATGATTTCTGCATTTGGTGATGAAGCCCCATCCAAAACCACGATTTATCGCTGAATTTCAACGTGGACGTGTCAAGCTCAGTGATGATCCCCGTCAAGGTCGTCCAAAAACTGCAGTCACCCAAGAAAACGTTGATGCTGTGCGTAAGCTGATTGAGGAAGATCAACATGTGACATACCGCAAAATTCAGGCAACTTTAGACATTGGCATGAGTCAAATACAAATAATCTTGCATGAACAATTAGGTGTAAAAAAGTTGTTTTCCCGATGGATACCGCATTCGCTCTGTGAAGAGCAAAAAGCGGCTCGCGGTACTCTCGAAAGATTCCACGCAGGATCCTCAAATGCTGTATATAAAATCGTATCAGGTGACGAATCCTGGATATATGCGTACGAACCCGAAACAAAAAACCAGTCACGAGTTTGGGTGTTCGAAAATGAGTTAAAGCCAACAAAAATTGTTCGTTCACGGAGTGTTGCAAAAAAGATGGTGGCCACGTTTGTCTCCAAAACCGGCCACGTTACGACTATTCCTCTTGAGGGACAAAGAACGGTTAATGCAGAATGGTATGCTAGCATTTGTTTGCCACAGGTCGTTTCTGAACTCCGTAAAGAGAACTGCAACTGCCACATCTTCCTCCATCACGACAATGCGAGTTCTCACACCGCACACAGAACAAAAGAGTTTTTAGAGCAAGAAAACATAGAATTATTAGACCATCCGCCGTACAGCCCCGACCAAGCCCTAATGATTTCTATACTTTCCCTAAATTAAAGAATAAAATGCGTGGACATAGATTTTCATCACCTGAAGAAGCTGTGGACGCCTACAAAACGGCCATTTTGGAGACCCCGACTTCCGAATGGAATGGTTGCTTCAATGATTGGTTCCATCGTATGGAAAAATGTGTTAAATTTCGCGGATAATACTTAGAAAAGCAATAAATACATTTTTAAATAGTAATGTTGTGTCACTTCCTTGATTCCCGAAATTTTCAGTGCCGCCCTCGTATGCTGATTCGCAAAAATCCAATATAATAATCCCCGTTGTTGTTGAGACCTACTGCGGCTGTATTGCAGCTCCCTGTGAATACCAGCGTAAGCAAGCGGCATATTAATATTGGATTGTATGTGAGTGTAGTATTTTTGTGTTTGTTTTTATGGTGAGTGTAGTATTTTTAGCAGACTTCAAATAAAAAGTAGTTTACAATTCAACTGTATGTTTTAGTATGTATGTTACGCGATAGCTTCGTCAATTATGAACCAATTTTGATGCCACTTTTTTATTGTATGTGTGACGTAGTTGTACATACTTATCAAAAATAAACATTAAATCACTTTGACAAATTGCACACATAAATAATTACAGTGTTTTATTACTCAGGTTAAACAAAATCAGTGTTAGATTGTCGAAATCAACGTTCGCGGTTTACAAACAAAATAACTAGTCTTCTCTCCCGCTCGCAGTCGACTAAAGGAGTTATGGAGAATTGACCGTAGCTTAGTGTCATTTTATTAGTACCGTAGTGCCCGTTTAGTAGTATACATAGAAGTCTTTGAATTTTACCGACTTTATCGTATACTTCAAAAAGGAGACGGTACTCAATACGACTGTATGTTTTTTATGTGTAATACCTCATAACTATTTTCTGGGTGAAACGATTTCGATGATTCTTTTTTTATTTGTAAGCTGGTGCTTCTCTTGTGATCCCATATAAATTTGTTTAAGTTCTGACTAATAGTTTTTGAGTTATTTTTAATAATTTATATTGAAGTCGGTTGTACAAAACTTTTAATTTTAAATTATTAATTAACGACGTTTGCGGCACTTCAAAGCACCTATCATCACACTAATCTACCTCCAATTCTTTAAAAAGTACTTTTCGTATATCGAGAAACCCACGCCATCGTTTGAACAAGTCCCTCATTTAAGAAACTCACTAGTGGATTATTTTCCCCCCAACCGTTACAATTTAAATAAATTGAACCTCAGGCTTAATGTTTTTATTGTTAATAGCTTCCAAATTTAATAATATATGTTTTGCTAACACAAAACATATTATACAAGTTTGCACGTAAGTGTACTAGTACCTAGCATAGCTGCCAGTTCTATTAGTTTAAGTACGGAATTGTAATCGGTGGCCTAGCAAATCAGTCCCATTTCGTTAATTTGTGGGTAGTATATCACAACAAAGTTAGATTGGTATATGTATTGGTATTTACGACTGTATGGTTATAGTTTGTGCAACGATCTATTGGCCGGTCTAGACCACAACATGTGACTACTATCGAATAATTTCAGAGGCTATGAACAGCTCAGAAGAGATTATAATACACACAGACAGGTTTATTCACTCGTCAAAATCTATCAGTTGTCACACTGTTGCTCTTGATTCCAGCAAGCAAACTACTGTGACCACTTGCTATTTTATATCGTCAAATGACATACCTTTGCTGTTAGGAAATTATCTTCTTTCATTTTAGTAAAATACCTGTGACCGTATCTTCTGCTCCCAGGTCACTGACACAACGGTAACATTTTCAATACAAATTGAAAACTAGAAAAGGAAATGTCGTAAGTGGTAGAGCCATGTTACAGCTATATTAATAGTATAGTTGTAACACGAATCGCTCGGCTCGACCGGGGAAGGACCATGCTCTCACAGAATACCAGCGTAAAATAGCAGCTTAATTCTGCAGTGTTCCGATTGGTGAGTGTAGTGAATCGGAGACCCTATTGTCTGGAAAAGAGGCATTCCATCTTAGTCCTCATGGCTAACAACGCATCTGCATTTTATTCGCAAACGTGGATATATGTAGATGTCTATGACCACAGCAACCACTTACCATTATTTGGACTGTGTGTTCGCTTGTCACGCTTATCCTATAAAAAAAGTAACATCTAATATTAGAAATTTAACATAAAAATTAAAGCCGACGGGTTGTTTATTTAGTTCTTTGAAGTCGGCTTTTTCTTTTTATTAAAGGTTAATTTTTGGTTCTATCACACGAACTAAGAAATATTACAAGCAACTAGAATTTTGTTTCAATATTTACACTAAAATCCCCTATTATTTTATCCTTACGCGTAGAATTATTTATATAAATTTCTATCAAACCAACGTGAATAATGAAGTATAAACTATTTAATAAAAAATAATCATTTCTATCAGTTTACAATTGACAAACATAATATCGCGTAATATACCATACAACAACAGAACAGGATTGAAAATATCCTCCTTAAGGCGAATGCGTAACTTTGGCGGGAATCACTTCGTAGGAGCGTTTTGTTTTATTTTTCATTATAATAACACCTTAAAATATTGACATAAAAACAAGACATCAGAACGTCAAAAAAAGCCAAATAAAACTTCCACTAGTACGTAATTGTAGTGCTGCTTAGATCTGAGTTATCTCGTTCGCCAATTAGGTACTTAAATACTTGCTAAGCCATAGAACCTGTAAGAATAATCATAGGGCGGCAGACTGAAAAGTGGGTTTACAATATACCTTCCTAGTGCATTAATATTCATCTGGATTCCGCACTTACTCCAATATTTGCAAGATTTTAATCATTCATAACCACTTCAAAGTGGCAAAAAAGAGGTTTTTGTCACTCAGCTTAACTGACTAAACATAAATGCTCTCTGCAGAAACTTGACATCGCCTGGGATGCAGCTTTGATAACGAAATGTTGCTAAGAACGTACACAACAATCTCAACCACAAGCAAGTGCCTGCCAAATTTTTCAGGGTCGTTGTATCTAATGAAGACCCTCGTTTCCGGTTTGTTTTCGTTGCTTTTTTTTATAAATATTATTTCTATTTTTTTTTCAATATTGAATATTTCACCTTGTTATGGCGGAGTAAGAATATCCACAACCCCATATCATAATAAGGTTAATGAAACAGGAGATGAACAGTAGCATCTTCCTAATAAAAACGTAAAGCAATATAAACTGCGGCTAAATATAAAAAGGGTTATTATAATATTAAGGAGTTTATGGATGATAATAATCCCTGCAAATGAGGTGATCGCTACCAAGCTATTTCAATATTTTTGTGTAGTTAATTGTGTAACATACATGACTGTAAGCTGTTATTTAAAAAAAAGTCCCGCTGGGTTTCTTGCTGGTTCTTACCAGGACAGAGTTTTTTTTCGAACTAGTGGTAATTAAACAAAAGCGTGACTTTCAATAAGTATTATTTATAATCTATATTGAATAAAAAAGTTTCTGTTTCTGTTTCTGGTTACCAAGCCGCTTGCCAAGCGAAACAACTACGGCAAATAACCCTCGCGGCTATCTAGCGGGAGGCCTATGTTCAGCAGTAGACTCGATAGGCTGTAATGCGATTGAACATTTTGCAAATTTAACAAGATACTATTTCACACTTTTCTACTAGCCGTAGGATTATATTTTGCTTACACCTCAAGGATAAGTTGAACAGTACACATCTCTAGCGCTCTCCTCGCTTTATGTCGGCTTAAAGTGGTTTATACTGGCTTTACTCGATTAGTGCGTCAACGTTTCGCCGAGTTTTAGGAGTTTAATTAAGAATGTTACGGTATATTACTAAGCAGGTGCGGGCATAACAGTTTTGAATCTGTTTACTTGCGAGAACATTCACCTATTGCTAATCTTTAAAAATAGAAATTATATAATATGTGCTAACTCTTATGAAAACCTTTGAGTGTAAGTTTTGTTTGTTGCATTAAAAAGTTATTCACATTTGCGATATACAAGCTTTTGATATGTATATAATATGAAAAAAAATTATTTGAATTTGAATTACTTCATATAACGTGGTAAAACTATGCTGCAGCTATATTAGTAGTATAGTTGTTGACCCCCCCCCCCCCCATGACCATGGGTTGCTGTAAAGCACCCGAAACTTCGGGAATTAAAATAGTAAAATAAACGCGATAAAATCCGTAAAAAGTAGTTTTATTCTAGTATAGTTGTAGCACAAATTGGTCGGCTCGACCGGGGTAGTACCATGCCCTCATAGAATACCAGCGTCAAATTGCAGATTAACTCTGCTGTGTTTTGTATGGTGAGTGTAGAGAACCGGATACGCTTTTTACTGGAAATGGTGCCTTCTATTTTAATCCTCACGGTTGACAACACATCTGCATTTTGATTCGTAATCGAGGATACATGGATATGCACATGGGCCACAGCAACCATATGCCATCAGGTGGACTGTGTGCTTGTTTGTCACCCTTATCCTATAAAAAACTTCTAGAGCCGTGGTGTCAGGGACTGTATATCACAATACGAATAAAACCGGGTTCGGATCCCGGCGACACAAATAAAATTTTAAATGCTATTTATCATGTGTTCCTCGGTAGCGTAAAACATGGTGAGTAAGCCTGCATGTCTGAGATATAAAAAAAAATTGAAGACAAGTAAAGTGCGCGCTGGTTGAAACACGCAGGGGCAGCACAGCAGAGGTTTCCTTGCCCTTAAAGGGCTTAACGTAGGAGAGGAAGCTGTGCTCAGTAGCGGGACCTTTAAGGGCTATCCGCTGCAACATATAAAATTGTTTTACTTACTTTATTTAACTTTTTATTTTATAGTTTACCTTATTAATCTTAACTTAATTTACTACTTCATACCTAAAATAAATGTTATTAGGATTTGTTTTCTTGTTTGTTATTTGTTTTACCTTGAAAGGTAAAATTTATGTTTACCTTTTAAGGTAAAATTTATGTTTAGTATTTTAAAATATTACATTTATTTATTTCATATATTTATTTTAAGTACTTACTTACTTACTTACTTATCTTCACGCACAATCCCTGACGGGGTAGCCAGAGAGAACAGATCGCCAAGTGTCACGATCCTTACAAACCTCTTTCGCTTCTTTCAGATTCATTATCTTCTTCATGCATGCACGTCTAGGTATCCGAGTACTTTTGACCCTACCCTCTTCGAGCAATTTGCTCACATGGTCTTCGAAAGTTAGTCTCGGTCTACCTCGACACCTTTTAATATTAACTTTCGCGCTATATATTTTCTTCACCATTCGGTCTTCACTCATTCGCTCAACGTGCCCAAACCACCGAAGCACGCCCTTATCAATTTTTGTGATAAGGTCATCTTTCAAACCTGCCATATTGCGAATCTCTTCGTTTCGCTTTCGGTCGGCCATGGTAACGCCGCACATTTTACGAAGAGATCGCATCTCCACTGCATTCAACTTACTTTTATGCTTCTTCTGGCATACCCAGGTTTCGCTGCCATATAACAAAGTCGGTACCAACACTGCGTTATGTATTGCAAGGCGTGCACTCTTCGCTACGCCTTGCCTTTTGACTAACGCAGTCAGGGCACCATTGACTTTGTTCCCGGCAGCGACACGCCTGTCCACATCTAAATCACATCTTCCATCCCGGCTAAAAGCACTCCCCAAGTATACAATTTCATTTACCTGTTCTAGACATTCCTGATTTACCCATATTTCACACTTCGTTCTCTCTTCGTCCCTTTCAAATACCAGAACCTTAGTTTTATTAGCATTCAAACGGAGACCTTTAGTTTCACATTCCTCTTTCATACACGTGACTAATGCCTGCAGTTCTGCCTCTGATGGTGCTATAAGTACTGCATCATCAGCATACAACAGACAATTTACTTTAATGTCACCCAATTTCACACCCAAACAGCTATCTTTCAGCTTCTGTAAACAGCTGTCGAGATACAGTATGAACAGCCAGGAAGACATGACACAACCCTGCTTTACGCCCGTTTGGACGTCAAACATGGGTGACAGGTCATGTCCTACCCGCACACAGGCTTTACAGTCACAGTAAAGAGACTGCACAGCCCTTAGCAATCGACCATCCACACCATACCCCGGCAACAGTTCCCACATTTTCTTCCTTACAACCTTATCAAATGCTTTCTCAAGATCCACAAAAGCACAGAAAATCTTCTGGTTAGCAGCCAGAAGCTTCTCCGTGATCATGCGGAGAGAAAACATTTGATCCGTGCATCCTCTTCCAGGTCTAAATCCGCATTGTGCCTCGCATAGAAATCTTTCCGATTTCTCTTGCATCCTACGTGTCAAAACCTTCGAGTAAACTTTACTTGCTAAACTGGTCAAGCTGATCGCCCGATAGCACCCGCAGTCAAAATGTGAACCTTTACCTTTATATAAAGGCACAATGACTGCGGATCGCCAATCATCCGGGACATCCCCCGTCTGCCAGCACAAATTGCACAGCAGATGAAAGCTGTCCCAGACGCGAGGCCCACCATACTTGACCATTTCAGCAGTAACTCTGTCTAGTCCCGCAGCCTTACCACATTTCAAACTTCGAATCGCACGTTCAATCTCTTTCATACTGATGACCTCAGTGTCATCGAGGTCCGGGTCTGGCGTACCAGTCACGGCGTCATCCCCGGATCCCTCACTAAGGTGCATCACACGCATACATTTCTCTATAAAATTCGCTCCATCGCTGCATGACGTCCGATTTTTCTGAGAGGACGTCATTAGTTCTCGAAAGCACTTTGTTCATTCTTAAGGCCGTCGCACCACTTCGGGTCCTTCCAACCTCTTTCCAGAAGAGTTTGGAGTTCTCCTTAAAGTTGTGCGACAACCTTTCGTCCGCTTCCGTTCTACACCTTTCACGCACTTCCTCAATCAGTGCTTTCGTGTGAACTTTCTGCAGCCTATATCTTTCTTTCATCTTCTCTCTCATATCCTTATCATTACTAGAGGCCAAGTAGTCTAACCATGCTTTCTTCTTCTTCTTTACAGCTTCTTTCACTTCATCATTCCACCATGCATCTCTTCTTTTACTACTGCCTCTTTTTATTGTTCCACACACTTCTTCCGCTGCACTTACCATTCCATCCCTAAGGTTCTGCCAAGTTCTTTCTACACATTCTTTTCTGCCATCGATGGTGTCAAGCTTTTCGGCTACCCTCGCATGATATTTGTCCCTAGTATCCGCTTCCTGAAGCTTCCAGCTTCGGATGCGACAGACCGACTGTGGTTCTGTTACTGCCGTCCGGTAGCGCCAACCCGCGAACAGACCCCTAAATCTAGTAATCACTAGATAGTGATCCGTTCCCAGGTCAGCACCCCTGAACACTCGCGTATCCATCACCTGTTTTCGCAGTCGGTCATCCACCAGGAACAAATCAATCATACTTCACTCATTCTTTCGTTCTCTAGTATACATATGGATTTTCTTGTGATTAAACATAGTGTTTGTCACAAGAAGACCCTTTTCCTTGCACACCGCCAGTATAAGCTTGCCAGCATCATTAACCCTTTTATCGCCAAACTTTCCAAGTACCGACTCGTACCCTGGTCGAGCGGTACCAACCCATCCATTCAAATCACCACATACAACAATTCTTTCGTTTCCTCTAGCCAAATCTAGAACTTCTCTTACATTCTCCCAAAACTCCTCCAGCTCAGCCCTGGACGACGAAGCTACCGGCGCATAAACAGCCAAAAGGAATAACTTCGTCAGTCCCAATTTAAAGCGAACCCAGAGGAGTCTTGAGTTCACAACCTTATATTCATTCATAACATCGACCAACCGAGAAGACAGCAGCACCCCCACTCCCTGGCAGGCGCTCTCGCTCTCCGGGACTCCTGACCATAGAGCTAACGCCCCGCCAGGGAGCTCTTCAGTACCACTGCCCTTCCGTTTGGTCTCCGACATACACACGACATCTAATTCTCTTTCTTTCATTATTTCGATCAACTCATTCGTCTTATCTCTCATGCCTCCTCTAACATTCCACGTGCCAACTCTGCACTCTGTCCACCACCTTCCGCCGTGTCGGGCTGTGCGTGACGGGTGGCGGTCCCCATCGCCGCTTTGCACGCTGCATTCCACACCAACGGGGACGAGCTGGTGTGCGTCGCCTTGGGGGGACGCCCTAACCCTCGTTGGCATGGGTGCGCAGCTAGTAGAATTGCAGCCCTGAAAAGGGGCTGGCAGGGGTCGCGACGAGCACGCTTCTACAATGACCCCTTTATTTTAAGTAAAAATTTAATTAAAGATAAAAAAGGTATAATTCCGATAATTAAATTTTAAATGAAAATTAAATCAATAACATTATGATTAAGACCTACATAATTAGGAATAATTGTGAAATAATTTACTACATAATACATTAAAAATTGATTTCATTAAATATGTTAAAATGAATTAGTAAGTTATCGCGTTTTCCGGTTGTTTTGCGCCGATTTTACATGTTTAATCAATTAATTAATTAATTGCATTCTGATTAAATTAAATTATTTTACTTATAGGAAATGGAAATATGTGTTATAATATGGATTAGAATAGAATAGAATATTTTTTATTCAATATAGATCACATCTGTAGCTTTTATTGAAAGTCATTTTTTATCATTTCCCGATATCATCCACACTATCTGGATGATTGGCGGTCCACCACTGTGCGATTTAGAAGATGTTTTCTTCCTCGCACGACTTCTTTGTGGAATCAATTACCATCAGCGATTTTTCCGGACCGATACGACTTAGGGACCTTCAAGAAAAGAGCGTACTCCTTTTTAAAAGGCCGGCAACGCATCTGCGATTCCCTCCCTGGTGTTACAGCTGTTCATGGGCGGCGGTAGTCACTTACCATCAGGTAAGCCGCATGCTCGTTTGCCCCCTCACCTATAAAAAAAAATTATTGCGAAAAAACCCCCTGTCCTAGGAAAAACCAGCAAGAAACCCAGCGGGACTTTTTTTTAAAGTTAATTTTACATTAATGGTTGTACAAACTATTTACAAATTATTTTAGAAACTGCTTGGAAGCGACCACCACATTCCCAGGGGTTATTATCAACCATGTTGCGGCCCCCAGCTGCCCCTGCAAAAGTCGCCTTGGCTAGGGCCCATAGTAGCCACCTCGACGGGCAGCCGAGGGTTCGGGCCCAAATGGCCTTATGGACAGTTTACTTATCTTCACGCACAATCCCTGACGGGGTAGCCAGAGAGAACAGATCGCCAAGTGTCACGATCCTTACATACCTCTTTCGCTTCTTTCAGATTCATTATCTTCTTCATACATGCACGTCTAGGTATCCGAGTACTCTTGACCCTACCCTCTTCGAGCAATTTGCTCACATGGTCTTTGAAAGTTAGTCTCGGTCTACCTCGACACCTTTTAATATTAACTTTCGCGCTATATATTTTCTTCACCATTCGGTCTTCACTCATTTGCTCAACGTGCCCAAACCACCGAAGCACGCCCTTATCAATTTTTGTGATAAGGTCATCTTTCAAACCTGCCATATTGCGAATCTCTTCGTTTCGCTTTCGGTCGGCCATGGTAACGCCGCACATTTTACGAAGAGATCGCATCTCCACTGCATTCAACTTGCTTTTATGCTTCTTCTGGCATACCCAGGTTTCGCTGCCATATAACAAAGTCAGTACCAACACTGCGTTATGTATTGCATTATGTATTGCAAGGCGTGCACTCTTCACTACGCCTTGCCTTTTGACTAACGCAGTCAGGGCACCATTGACTTTGTTCCCGGCAGCGACACGCCTGTCCACATCTAAATCACATCTTCCATCCCGGCTAAAAGCACTCCCCAAGTATACAATTTCATTTACCTGTTCTAGACATTCCTGATTTACCCATATTTCACTTCGTTCTCTTTTCGTCCCTTTCAAATACCAGAACCTTAGTTTTATTAGCATTCAAACGTAGACCTTTAATTTCACATTCCTCTCTCATACACGTGACTAATGCCTGCAGATCTGCCTCTGATGGTGCAATAAGCACTGCATCATCAGCATAGAGCAGACAATTTACTTTTATGTCACGCAATTTCACACCCAAACAGCTATCTTTCAGCTTCTGTAAACAGCTGTCGAGATACAGTATAAACAGCCAGGAAGACATGACACAACCCTGTTTTACGCCCGTTTGGATGCTAAACATGGGTGACAGGTCATGCCCTACCTGCACACAGACTTTACAGTCACAGTAAAGAGACTGCACAGCCCTTAGCAATCGACCATCCACACCATACCCCGGCAAC
This sequence comes from Parnassius mnemosyne, assembly GCA_963668995.1. NCBI lineage: Eukaryota > Metazoa > Arthropoda > Insecta > Lepidoptera > Papilionidae > Parnassius > Parnassius mnemosyne. The sequence continues at coordinate 9,585,868 of CAVLGL010000126.1, read as the reverse complement.
CGTTCCCACATTTTCTTCCTTATAACCTTATCAAATGCTTTCTCAAGATCCACTAAAGCACAGAAAATCTTCTGGTTAGTAGCCAGAAGTTTTTCCGTGATCATGCGGAGAGAAAACATTTAACTTATGGACAGTTGACCTATCATACTACAATAGGGAGAAGGTTAGGTAAATAAATAATACGTACCCGGATCCGAAGCTAAGACCGCCCCAAGGCTCGGTCAGGCGATAGGTGTAGTGCATGTAAAGTGGTGTTTAGTGGTGTGTATATGTAGGTGACCTGACCCAGCTAAGGTGACCGGGCAGCGGCCGGTTTCCATGCTGTACCGCAATGCTGCATCACTCCAGCAGGCGTCACCAATGGACCATTTCATTCTTCATGTCACTATTTCAGTCTATCAACTTTATTGTACTCTATTTAAATCCATCAACTTTATTGTACATTTAATTAACCAACTTCAGACTCAACTAAATCCGACGTTCATCGAAATCAAATACGTCGCACCCGACACAAGTAACGAACAGTAGTCCAAAGTTCAATATTCAAGGACCCGGATTCATTTATCACCAAATTACAAATAGGGAACTAACGCGATCTCTTCATGAGTTACAAAGTTCAGCGTTAAAACAACAACTAAACTTCTTCGTTCGATATTAAATACTACGCCGCAATAAGAATTCAAAATCAACTTTAATCAGTCAAATACAGAACAAGTCTCTTGTCACGAACTTAAAACCTAGAGAAACTAAACCGAGGCGGTTTTCACGAAACCACAATTACGTAGCGAAGTAACGCGCACAAATTCTAAAAATCTCGACGTCTGCAGCGGTCACCGAGATACGCTAATTGACTGCACCGCTGCCCGCGAGCTACTGTCTCTCGCCCACTAGCGCTGAACGCTGAGAAGCTGCATTCCGCTGCCCCCTCCCTGCAACGCGTGTAACACCTGGTACCATGGGGCGATTCGCTAAGTCGAACGTGATTGGACGCCGTCTCAAATGACCATTTTTGGGATTAAACAAACCATGTATTCATTTATACTATAAAAACCCATTTTATACAATTTCTAAAATAACTTACTAAACACACTTATCATTTAAATGATAAACGAATTGAAATAATTTATAATTAAAGAAATAAAAATAGTTTTTTTTTTATTTCTTCAATTCACCGTCTAATGGCGCTGTAGGAATATGCCGAATATGCTGCCCTATATCGTCCTAATAAGCATCTTCCCGAGAAAAACTCAAAATTATAAAAAGCTGCGTTTTTCAACGCCTACCGAGAGTGGATTCAATGACAAAATTCCCCCTATAAGGTAATGTATGAGGGAGGCCTATGTTTAGCAGTGGATTTATATTTCGAAAAGTGTTAACGCATTTCATTTCTTTAGTAAATTGGAATAATTAATAATCACAAAACACATGCACTAATGTAATTGCGAGCATGCACGAGTCCGAAATATTTGTGGGGAAAATAACAAAATAGCCCCCGGACGTTTCTCTCGCTTATCTCCTATTTTATCTCGCTTTAGGCGATAGCGTCTAATGTTGGTCATTACGCGAACTAATGTTAACGTGTTTGTTAACCATTTGTTTTACAGAATTATTAATAGGATCCTCTATTTTATGGGAATTGATACCAATATATTTATTTAAAATTATGATTTTTCCATATAACAGTATATTAATTATTTTCTGATCATCGTCTACCTGATGACAACTCAAAATAATAGAAATCAGCATTGAAAATCCACTCCTCAGGCTTGTCACCTATGCCATAATGATAAGATGTAATCTATGGGGGAGGCCTGTGCTCAGCAGTGGACTTTTATAGGCTTTAATGTATAGATGAGCACAGATTATTGCATTATTATATTTTTTCGTTATGAAATTTTTAGTGACCGCTTACATTACTGACATTCCAAGTTTTTTTTTTTAAAGAATACCGCTATTAACAATTCTAAAACGTTACTCGTATTTAATCTGTGCTAATACTGACGTTACTAAGTAAGCTTAAAATGCTTGTGTTAGGAGTGATGTACGGCGATAGTCGAATGGTGGATTTAAAGTTACGATTTTTCGTGTTCGTAGTCCGCACCCTTAACCATAAGGCTATTACTTATATTACATATAACTCTACTATACATACCCTACCGTATATTACTATATACCATATACCAATAAAACACGCAGCCCTTTTTAGGCATTGGTATAATCTATACACCTATACATAAATATAAATAAAATTATTCTTTTTGTAATATTCATAAAAACTGTTTTTTTTAAACTCATGGGTTTATTTGCATGCATTTAAGACATGAATAATCATTTGTAAGAATTTTGTCTGTCTGTCAGTGTTCATCTTCGGATTAGCTGAACCGATTGTGATGAAACTTCAGGAACAGATAGAGAACAATACCAAAAGAGTGATCTTAGCTATAATTTATCCGATATAATTGGAGATTTTTTTTCGGAATGGAAAAACTGATAAAATATATCATAATTTAATATTAATTTAAAAATCGAATTGACACCAAATTAATAAATTGTCAGTTATTTAAAAAAAATATGTCATCGTAGATGCTATCATCCCATTCTGCTTATTTTATTATTGTGTTTACAAAATCACAACAATAAGGCTACCTCGTAGCCAACAGCGGAACAGCTTTAGTCTATTACCTAAAACATAAACGACGCGATGTACCCATTTTGGTTGCCCGCACAATAAACTTAGCCATTTGTTAGCTGTCTGTTTAAAGTCTTTATACTCGAACACATTCAGCGTTACATTTACAAGAAGGGTACAAAGGTGGAAGAATCTGTGAGCCATTTTTATTTTATTATCATTTCCGTTTATTTTCTTTCTTTTCGACTTCATAGCCCCGTAAAAGCCCAAAGCTAAAATGAACCTCTATTGTTATATGATGGACTTGCTGACCATGTTGACACGGTGGTGTAAGTACGTCCAGTGTTATATTGCATCCTGTGGGTTTCCTAAGAGGCATACAGTGGGAAACAAACTAGGAAATGGCAAGCAGCGTCATCCTAATAACAACTAAAAAATAAAAAAAAATTGCAGTTGTCAATCCGCCCACTACTTGCAACTATTTGATGTAATCTATGGTGATAAGCCATGTTCAGCAATAGAATTTGATTAGACTGTAGTGAATAAAGAGTAGAGACGACAATAAACAACCATGTCAAATTTTAATGAAATAATTTAAAATTTTGTACAACCGACTTCAACATAAATTATCAAGAATAACTCAAAAACTATTAGTCAGACCTTGATCAAATTTATATGGAACCACATGAGAAGCACCAGCTTTGAAATAAAAAGAATCATCGAAATCTGTTCACACAGAAAATAGTTATGAGGTAACACATGTAAAAAGAATGCCAGCGTAAAATAGCAACTTAATGCTGCTGTATTTCATATGATGAGTGTAGAGAACCGGAGACCCTTTTTAATGTAAATGAGCACTCCATCTTAGTCCTCACGGGTGACAACGCATCTGCATTTTGATTCACAAACGAGGATAGATGTAGATGTCTAAGGGCCACAGCAACCACTTACCATCAGATGGATTGTGTGCTCGTTTGTCACCCTATCCTATAAAAAAAGAAAGAAAAAAAACATACAGTCGAATTGAGTACCATCTTCTTTTTAAAGTCGGGACTGTGAGGCATCAGGTTATCTTAATACTCCGAATTGACAACACACTAGCCTTGTTAGTTTGAATTTGGTTGCGGATGACTAAGAACTACAAAACCACCCGAAGCTTATCGTGTACACGCGAGGAACGAAGCGCGGAGACTGTATTCCCTTTTGTGTAAAATCTTTGACGATGATGTACTTGACCGGTTTAGGCCATAGTGACCTGTTTTGAATATTATACAACATATTGGCACTCTGTCGTGCATGCCTACCTGAACCCGAATAACAGAGACACGAATGGAAATACAACGCAACCAAATAATTTGTTATTTTGCACAAACGTCAGCTCCGGTTGGTATTTGAAGGATTGACCATGTAACATACTCAGGGTTTGTAATTAAACTGGCGCTCTTTACCCTTCAGACCCGAACACAGCAGAATAGGTTTAATAGAATAGAATAAATAGAGTAGAATAGAGTAGAATAAAGTAGAATAGAGTAGATTAGAGTAGAATAGAGTAGAATAGTGTAGAATCGAGTAGAATAGACTAGAATAGAGTGGAATAGAGTAGAATAGAGTAGAATAGTGTAGAAACGAATAGAATAGAGTACAATACAATATAATCGAGTAGAATATAGTAGAATAGAATAGAGTAGAATAGAGTAGGATAGAATAGGATAGAGAAGGATAGAATAGAATAGAATGATTTTTATTCAATATACATTATTTACATAATACTTATTGAAAGTCATTTTTTATTTACGACTAACCGGAAAACCTATTCAGACCGACTTCAAGGCAGAAAAGGTGTCCTACCGCCTACTATACATGTTAAAATATAATAAATTTTGATAGATTATCAAACAAATTATTACGATTGTGTTGATGAAATTGATTACCTACATTTTACGAGAATTTATAGTACTTTATGATTTAAATACTAAGACATCATTGCCGTGAACATTACGAAGGTACTCACAATTCAAAGTAGAGTAGAGTAGCTAAGCTCTAATTATGTGTAATATATTCTTGGACGATTAAAGTGTAAGAGCCGAGCTCTCGCTCGCTAATTGAGTTTCGTACAACTTATGTGTGCAGTTAGACTTGTGCAGCTAATTTAACGCCCTATAACATACCTCGTGGCGTTTATTGCTTTCCATTCGTGGAAATCTTGAGACACGTTCAAGCATGCAAATTAAGCGCTCCATGTGTAATTCAATGAAGACGACAATGAAGAAATTTTATTTATGCAAAATCTGTTGAGCAGAAGATTAGCTCGAACAGACAGACAGACAGATATATTTTTTGTTATTCATCTCTTAATTGCATGCATTTAATCCCCTCAGATAAGATAGCTAAGGCAGTTATTTCGATATTACAGACAAACTTTTCAATTTTATTCATATCAATATAAGCTTATTGTAATTAATAAATAAACAACTACAATAAAATAAGTATACATTATATAAAACATTAGCATTATGTGGTTCTTTTAATTAAATCAACAATATTAAATTTGAAGTCGAATATTAAATAGTATAAATTGTAAAGGCGGAACAAATTTGGCATAAAGCTGAATTCGTACTCTCACTAATCCTGCTCAGATATAATACATTAATAAATCCGACCGCAGCGAAAAGTTGTAGAGCACATACAAAGCTCGAAAGTTATCTTGCTAGCTTCATATCAAACTGGTGTAAAAGCGAGTTTGTACCGGATTTGCTCTATTAGCACGTTAAAGTTGAAATTCACAACGTAAAATACATAAAATTCATAGCTCATTCAGTCTATTTATCAGTAATTGGCTTTACGGCTGATTTTTAAATCCCCAGATAATGTTATTAATGGTTTCAATACAACATAAACAAATAAGAAATTACAGTTGTCTATATAAAACAGTTACACTTTAACATTCAGTCAGGATATAATTTATTTGATGGATTATTTTTTCTGACGATTCACAAATTGGCCTTTAGAGTTTAATATGCTAAAAAACTAGTACTTAATATGAGACATTGGCAATACAAACGTCAACAAACAAACACAATTTGTATAATTTGTCCACTAAGTTAACCATGTGGTGGACAAATTGTACAAATTTGTCGTGTCGTGTAGTAGAGGCATGCTTCAGTTATCGACTCAACCGGGGAAGGACAACACTCTCACAGAATACCAGTGTCAAATAGCAGCTTAACACTGCTGTGTTTCGTATGGTGAGCAGAGAATTGGAGACCTTTTTTAATGGAAAAGAGGCATTTAATTTAGTCCTCACGAGTGACAACGCATTTTAATTCTTTATTGAGGATAGATGTAGATGTCTATAGGTCACAACAACCACTTATCATCACGTGGACTGTGTGCTCGTTTGCCACACTATCCTTATATTACGTAATATATTATCGACATATTAAACACATTTAATATTGGAAATACATTCGTATCGCGTTACTAAATTGATGAGCTGTTCATCTCCCATTTTAACATCAAAACGTGAAGACGGTGCAAAGGTTTATTTTTTTTATGACGTGCTACACGTAAATTGTAGGAACACACTCGCCGTTCTGGTTTCTGATGATGTTAGTGTTGTTAGCCTTTTGGCTCTTACAGCTTCACTGGTCGTGGATGGAGGATTACGTACGAACATCCCCTCCTTTTCCCCAAGCCGATCTGGACATCGCCGGTCGACGTTGCGTCGAAAGTGTGTGATTTCGTTGCAAACGATATGTGTTTCTAATGCACAGTTTTTCGTAAAAAACAAAGAGTCCAGATGTCATAATGCGTTGCATACGTTGCGTACTTGGTACCGGTTTGTCTCTACCGTGAATGTTTTATTCAATGTATTTGTAACACATGTTATATATAAGCTTTCTCCACTTTTTTCCATATAAATCTTAACTTTAATATATCCCAAACTCCTCCGGGCACGCAATACGTTTCGAAAGGGATACAAAGTTTTATCTTTACGTATTAATATATCCTAGTAGATTCATCGTGATGATTGTACTGCCTTGGGTATATATCCACAGTTAATATTATTCGCAGTCTGAAAATAGTCATTCGTATGAATAGCTCGGGTTGGGATGTTGATCTTTAACCTACCTTCGAAACCGCATCCATAGGCAATATGTTTCGATTTCGAACAGTTGATTGGATCACGGTCCGTTTGTACGGTCCGACTGATATATTGGGAATACGTACTCGGTTTAATTTGTGTGATGAATTAAATACATTTCAAAAAGGTCACTGGCCTGTTCTTTTACATAGGCTGCACTAAAAGTATCGGTAATGGAATATTTCCACTGTTCTTGTCATATTAAAATCTTTTTAATTGAAAACTCCTTGGTTTTAAAAGTCGAATACCATTTATTTATTTAAAAAAGATTCTCGGTCGTGTCACAAGGTTTTGTCAAACTTGTTTAGTCGTTGAGAAAATGCAATTGACTCGAGAAAATTCAAGAGCGATGATTTATTATGACTTTCGAAGTGGTTTAACACAAAAACAGTGTGTACACCGGATGATTTCTGCATTTGGTGATAAAGCCCCATCCAAAACCACAATTTATCGCTGGTTTGCTGAATTTTAACGTGGACGTGTCAAGCTCAGTGATGATCCCCGTCAAGGTCGTCCAAAAACTGCAGTCACCCAAAAAAACGTTGATGCTGTGCGTAAGCTGATTGAGGAAGATCGACATGTGACATACCGCAAAATTTAGGCAACTTTAGATATTGGTATAAGTCAAATACAAATAATCTTGCATGAACAATTAGGTGTAAAAAAGTTGTTTTCCCGGTGGATACCGCATTCGCTCTGTGAAGAGCAAAAAGCGGCTCGCGTTACTTGGTGCGTCAGAACTCTCGAAAGATTCCATGCAGGATCCTCAAATGCTGTATACAATATCGTATCAGGTGACGAATCCTGGATATACGCGTACGAACCCGAAACAAAAAACCAGTCACGAGTTTGCGTGTTCGAAACTGAGTTAAAGCCAACAAAAATTGTTCGTTCACGGAGTGTTGCAAAAAAAATGGTGGCCACGTTTGTCTCCAAAACTATTCCTCTTGAGGGATAAAGAACGGTTAATGCAAAATGGTATGCTAACATTTGTTTGCCACAGGTCGTTTCTGAACTCCGTAAAGAGAACTGCAACCGCCGCAGCATCCTCCATCACGACAATGCGAGTTCTCACACCGGACACAGAACAAAAGAGTTTTTAGAGCAAGAAAACATAGAATTATTAGACCATCCGCCGTACAGCCCCGACCTAAGCCCTTATGATTTCTATACTTTCCCTAAAATAAAGAATAAATTGCGTGGACAGAGATTTTCATCACCTGAAGAAGCTGTGGACGCCTACAAAACGGCCATTTTGGAGACCCCAACTTCCGAATGGAATTGTTGCTTCAATGATTGGTTCCATCGTATGGAAAAATGTGTCAAATTTTGCGAAGAATACTTCGAAAAGCAATAAATACATTTTTAAATACTAATGTTGTGTCACTTCCTTGATTCCCGACATTTTCCTCGTATATATCTAACAATAAAATTAAAGGAGTCTGTAATATTGAAATAACTGGCTTGTATTAAGCTCATAGGGCCATTTACCTGCTGTTAAGGCATAAATAACCTTTTTTAATAAGTTTGTCTTTCTATCTGTCTGTCTGTCTGTCCGTCAGGACTAATGTTTAAAAAATTTTTATAGGATAAGGGTGACAAACGAGCGCACAGTCCACCTGATGGTAAGTGGTTGCTGTGGCCCATAGACATCTGCATCTATCTTAGATTACGAATCAAAATGCAGATGCGTTGTCACCCGTGAGGACTAAGATGGAATGCCTCTTTTCCAGTAAAAAGGGTCTCCGTTTCTCTACACTCACCATACGAAACACAGCAGCATTAAGCTGCTATTTTATGCTGGTATTCTGTGAGATTTCTGAACCGATTATAATGAAACTTTACGAATAGAAAGACAGCAATGCCAGGAAGTATGTTGGCCGTATTTTATCCGAAAAACTTGAATAGTTTTTGAGAAAACTAAAAATATATTAAAATAAATAATCTTTGATTAAATTGTATCTAAATAACGCTACATTAATATAAATATTAAATATTCAAAAAAGCTATAATGTTTTTTTTATTAATAAATTTACCGTCTCTGCAATTAGAAGAAGCCTGATCTAGCAGTGGGGCGTATAGAGTATGTAATTTTATTTTCCTTCTACTTTAATAAAATATTGATATAAAAATGTTTCACGTTTAATATACTATTATTTTTCAAATACTTTTAAGCAGACTTGCTTCTTAGTAACAAACCTATAGACGTACTTCAAACAATAAAAAAGAAAGAAAGTTAAGTTCTAGAAGTACTTTCTTTCTTCTTCTTGATCAGTCCATATCAGTCGTTTCGTAATCACCATCGCATTACAGACAGATTGGCGATAGCATTTGCAGTCTATATTGCATCTTTGTCGCTACTCCTCTTCTTTGTTCTGATTATTTTTCTGATATATTTGAGATAGTTTACTGACATCTATTGACTATAAGAACTTTCTGACTCATCCGTTAACATATATTATATCACACACACTCAACAAAATGTGGTAAAAGATTCTACTATGCAGTCACCAAGCGGCATAGGAGTAGACTAGGGAAGAATAAATTTCAAACATTAAGAAACTTCGCCTATTAAGAAATGCTTATAAAATACATTCAATTGCCGTAACAGTTTTATTGTAAGTTTGTACTATTGCATTATTTTTAGTGTTTTTTTAGTAATATGAACTAGTGGCATTACTTATACTTCACATAACACCCCAAGTAAGCTAAAATTGCTTGTGATAGAAATGATTTAGCACAGTATACCAGCGTAAAATAGCAGCTTAACACTGCTCTGTTTCGTATGGTTAGTGTAGAGAACCGGAGATCCTTTTTACTGGAAAAGAGGCATTCCAACTTAGTCCTCACGGGTGACAACGCATCTGCATTTTGATTCGCAAACGAGGATAGAAATGTATCCTTTTCTATCCTCATCTATGGGCCACAGCAATCACTTACCATCAGGTGGACTGTGTGCTCGTTTGTCACCTTATCCTATAAAAAAAAACAGTAGTCTAATGGTGAATTCGAACCCACAACTTTGCGTTTGCAGTCCGCACTATTTATCATTAGACTGTTTACATTTACTTTTCTTTACATTTATAACACTGAGGTGGGTAAGCGTAGTAAAGTCTTAACACTTTTGCCCTGTTAACATCCACATACCCAGATCATGAAATTTAGTTTCAGTGACTTTGTAGTGCTTTTTTGTTCCGGGATGACTGTTAGTGTAAAAAGCCCACACGATACAAGAGAAAATTCTACGATGAAGGCAAAGTTATAAATAAAATAAAAAAACATTTAAAAAAAATGAAACTTATTTACGCAAACATTAGTAGACAAACAATTTCCACTTACATCACAGAACACAAGTAGCACTTAAAACATCGGACAATTAACGTAAGATAAATTACACAAATTAAAATACAATGTGCATACGTCAAGCCACATTGAGCACTTTTATTTAAATTAACATGTCAGTTCTCCTAGAAAGGTTAAAACAAAAGTTTTACAATATATATGTTGTCGTGCCTTGGTATTTTATGATACGTAGCCATTTCATGATTTGGTCGATGACTTATCCGCCATTGCACTTTGTGCCTAATTTATTATTATATAAATTATATAAATTATTTGAATTTACGCGGCTCTGGGGCTAGTCACATCTTAACCTACTGTCGCATATATTACCAGATAGGTGCTTACGTATTTTAAATATATTAACAGACAGAATTCAAAGTTATAAATTATCGGTTAAATCATGAAATGGTGAGGTGTCATGAAATGCCCAAGCAGTTTACGATATGGCCAATTCTAATTATCGGGCTACATCACCGCTTGAACACCTTCTTGTTACTAAGACGATTCAGTGTGGATAACGTCGGCTTTATTAAATTAACACGTCAACGCGAGATCAATAAATAATACTACAACAGTACTTGTTAGCTACTGTTCAATATGAAGTTTCATGAATTGTACATTTTGTTATTTCTTTATAACGGACGTCACAAACGTATTTATAACAGGTATCATTTTATTGACTTAATATTCTAACTATAAAACTAAAGACAACGTGAATTGTTTTACTTATTCTTATTAAAAAAAAACATCATTTGTACTTTTTGTGGTTTCATTATTAAGACCGTCACAAACATATTTGCCGAAAGTCTTTTAATTTCACACAGTATTCTAAGCGATGTAACTAGAGACACAACGTGAACTGTTTTACTTATTCTTATTAGAAGAAAAAAAAACATAATTTGTACTTTTTGTACTTTCATTATTAAGGACGTCACAAATTTACTTGCCGAAAGTCTGATAATTTCACACAGTATTCTAAGCGATGTAACTAATGACACAACGTGAAGTGTTTTACTTGTACTTATGAGATAAAAATGTTATTTTTTTCCGGTAGAATAAGTATGATGTTTGCGGTACACCAGAGCAGCGTTAAAGTACGAAACGGTGCTGCTATCGTCAATACGTCAAGCGTGACGAATAATACAAATCCTCCCTACGACAGAAGAGGGCTATATCCAGCTTAGGGCTTCAACAGGCTGATGCAAAAGTAAATCAAAATAACAACAGTACAATACCGATTCGTTTACACGACTCGTAAATTAAAACAGAAATTTATTTCCTAACTTTTTTTTTACAAAATTTACAGCTATTGTACAAAAACTATGGTAAAAGTTTCGTTTCCGATTTACAATCATATATCATGGTGATAGCTCGGAACGATTTTGGCATCCGGTGCGCTTTGGGCATTAAATTTTATTGTGTACTAAACCTCTAACGACTTTGTTTTCTTGTTTCAGGTACCGATACGTAAAATATTCCACCGCTGTTACCTTAACTGTTTATGGTTTGTGGAAATTAGTTGGAGATTACTTACGTTTTTTCGGATAAAAACATTTTAGACTTATGAAACACTTTTTTATTACTTGCTAAGTCTTTTTGCAAAGTATTTAAATGTTTACACTGTATAAAAGAAAATTATGCATATGTGTATATTTAACCTCGATTAAAAATCAAAACATAGATAACTCAAGTCACCCTTGAAAACTGGGATAGAAGGCCTATCCTTAATAATGCTTATTTGTTGCCTATTAAATTCCACGGCTGATTATTGGTATATTGGGATTCTTGAGACCTCCCCCATAGATTGACTCATAGCGGTTTGGAAACCAACTTTTATTTCACAGACATTCAGTTTTTATTAGGAAGACGCTGCCGCCCTTCTCCAAATTTGTTTCCCTTAGCCGCTTCTTACGATACCCACGGGATGATATGGGGGTATTGGATATTCTTACACCGCCAATACACGGCAATCGAATGCCTCTTACCAGTAAAAAGTCTCTTTGTGTCTCTTCACACACCATGCGAAACACGGGGCAGCGGTACACTGCTATTCTGTGAGAGCGTGGTTGAGCTGACTTATTCGTACTGCAAGCATAACATTACTGCAGCGTGGCGCTTCTACGTTGAAAAATATAACAGATTTTGTATTGTCTATATTAGCATTCTGCAAATACAAATTACAGTATATTCATCATCATCATTACCTTTTTTATCATCAATATGACAATATATAAGCCAGATATCTATGCTTTTGAGCATAGATATCTCTGTCTTATAGATTGTAATGAATGAATAAATGAATGATTAAATCAATGAGGAAGATATTTCAAGATATTCTGCACGACACTGACGGCTGACACTTCCGTGCCTTAAAAATACACCAAATACAAAAAAAAAGAAATGAGAATAAAGAAATAAGAAATATGTTGTAAATAATACACAGGACAAATAATTAAAAGATAAAAAAAATACTACAATTAGAAAATATTATACAAATGCTGCTCACAAAATTAGGTCAGATCGCTTGTTCGACGAGCGAGTCAATCATTTTAATACGTACGAGTACATACTATGGAGTCGAACATATTGATCGTTTAACCTACCCACGGAAGTAAGATAGATTTTACATACAACGTCAGCGAAAAGCTAAGACGATTTTGATGCGGTTATCAATGCGGAATATCAAGAACGACCTCGGATTTTGTATAGTAAGATACAAAACCCGAGTTCTTCCTTGATATTAAACTATTTTAATGCGGCTTATATTAGCTTTCCGAGAGTAACGTGTTGACGTTTTGGTCGCGAAGTTGGTTTAATTAAGAAAATAACGTCGTTAGTGAACTGGTGATTGAGACACAAATGCAATGCTAATGCACCTGCTGTGCATTCACGAGTTTTCTACGTCTTCTACCTGTGCTTGTTTTGTCTCTAAAACACTACATAATATATGGAATAAACATTTATTATCGTCTCTTTTCCGCTTTATATGTATTTACTCGAAAGATTAAAACGAATTAACGGATTTCTATGCGAATTTTACTAACATTTAAAGAATTATTTAAAAAGGTGTAGGAAATAATAAAATAATATTAAACTAAATATAATTTAGGAAATACAAAAGGATATTAGTAGGCAAAACGATAGTTAAATCGTTTCAGGAACCAAGACCAGCTGTTAACAGTTGTTGGTCTTTCTGGCTAGATGACCGGCCCATTGCCAATTCAGCATACTTATCGCGATAGGCTATCCATACCGTAATATACACTATACACTGAATAAGCATAGTAAAAAAAGAAACATTTTTATTTCTAGCCACATAATATGTTATTATCACACATATATATAAATTACATCACACTATAATAATTTTACCTACAAATTGGCATCCGATTCACTGATATCCTGCCGATGTTGTTATTTTCAACCGACTTCAAAAAAGGAAGAGGTTCTCAATTTGACTGTTTTTTATCTGTGTTACCTCAGATTTTTTTCTAGGTGTACCAATTTTGATATTTTATTAGAAAGCTGGTGCTTCTTATGTGGGCCTATATAGATTTGATCATGCTGTTACCAGTAGTTTTTGAGTTATCCTTAATAATGCTTATTTAATTGACATCGACTACATTGATGATGTTCTCATTTTATTTGTATTGAAGTCGGTTGTACGAAATTTTTATTACTGAATAAAAAAAACAAGTGGTATGTTTTGCTTCTTTTTTTCAAAAACTGACTAGCAGTATCTAAACATGCCTTGTTTTTGAGACGTTATAAGTAATAATTGAGAAAATAAAGTACAGAATGAAATACAAAACGATAAAAGTAATAATAAACTGTTAGAAAGGGTCATTTGTTTTATTTTGTAATAAGGAATGAAATAAATGATAAATAAATATATAAATAAAATTCAGTATTTTACACTAATGAACAAAGCAAAAATGTAAAATCTTGAGATAATTCTTAGATTATATAGATATATAGATTAGCTCTTAACCCGCAATAATTACACCAAATAAGAATAAATAATAAACCAAATTTATCATTTTATTAAATTACTACATTATCTCAAATTATATAACGTTATTATCTGTGAAATTTGACAGCTACGGATGTAATAAAAATAAAATCTTTGTCCTTTTCACGTCACATTTACCTTAATCTAAGTCCTCATGCCACATAAGTAATAACATTAGTTCGCTTAAGTAATGAAAATATTATGTAATAACATTATGTTCGATTTAGTTATATGAACGGGGACGGTATAGAACCGGCCAGATCGACTGGGTTGATTGGATGACGGATATATTATAGACATTAGAGCAAGTACATTGTATGTAGCAAAAGTTTTATTGTGGACTAGCGATATGTCTCGGCTTCGCACGGGTAATTTCTAGATCTCAACAACAGGTCCAAATGTAAATTTAAACCCTTTAAGGGCCCATTTAAACCTACACGAAAAACTTCATCAAAATCGTGGACTGTGTGCTCGTTTCTCATCCTATCCTATAAAAAAGCCGTTTTTGAGTTTTAGTGAGACTAACGGACAGCAATATAACCTTTTTTTTAAACTTTAATATTATTTTATTTAAAAATATATAATCTTAAATCAAATTAAATGTGGATAAATGTACGAGTCAGGTGGACTGTGTGCTCGTTCGTCACCCTATTCTATAAAAAAAAAGCTGCGCATACATGTTTGTCTAGAGTACTCTTAATTTGGCCCATCTTCAATATATCGCCTAGTTGGTCGACAAACTTTCATCCAGAGCGCCTTTTACCGAATCTGCCACTCATTTCTGCAGCATAAATATGAAACAGAAACAAAAACTTTTTTATTCAATATAAATTATAAATAATACTTATTGAAAGTCACTCTTTTGTTTATTTACCACTGGTTCGGGAAAAAAACCTTCGTCCTGGTAAGAACCAGCAGAATCATACGGGACTTTAAAAAAAGCTTACAATCATGTATGTTATACACAATTAACAACACAAAATTTAAAGTGGTAACACATAAACAACATAAACACATTTTAACAGTGGGCCGGCTCGAACCGGGGTAGTACCACGACCTCACAGAAAACCAGCGTGAAGTAGAGGTTTACCTCTGCGTTTCGCTTGGTGAGTGCAGGTGGCCGGAGGCCTTTTTTACTGGAAATGAGGCATTCCATCTTAGTCCTCACGGGTGACAACGCGTCTACATTTTGATTTGTAACAGAGGATAGATGTAGATGTATATGTGCCGCAGCAACCACTTACCATCAGGTGGACTGTGTGCTCGTTTGTCACCCTTATCCTAAAAAAAAACAAAAAAAAACAAATTAGAAATAGCTTGGTAGCGATCCCCTCATTCGAAGGGGTTATTATCATCTATGAATTCCTTAATATTTTGATAACCCTTTTTATACAAACTTAGTTTAATAAAGTCTTTGAACTTTGTAATGCTTTGTCACTTCACAATTTCTTTAAAATATATTATATTATTTATTTATTTAGAATTAAACTTCAATATGGTATATATATATATATATATATATATATATATATATATATATATCTTACTAGTAATATCGCTAGTATATCGCTGTCTTGAAAGTTCTTTTTTCCAATTCAAAATCATATATCATGCGGAAGCCTAGAACGATATTATCCTGTCTGTTTCGGACGTTAAATTTTATTGTGCAGTAAACCTCCAAAGGCTTTGTTTTCTTGTTCGAGTTACCGATAGGTAAATATAAAACTTTACTGCTGTTACGTTAACTGATTAAAGTATAAATTAGGAGCCAATTGTGTGGCAAAAATGCCTTAGTAAACATATAAAAAAAAAAACTTTAAATATTTATTTCTATAGATCGATCGTATATAATTCATCATTTTATAATTTGATTTAGAAATTACAACATGATCATAACCGTTATACGTTTAATTAAAACTTTTCAGCTTTACCGCGATCAATGTTTGTCGCTGTAATGTAAAACTAAGTTATCCATACTCGGTTTTGAAATGGGGTAGTCGAAATATTATGAAAGTATAGGGACATCGTAAATGTCACGTTGACATCCTTCTTTCTGATGTAAATTAGGTAAAGGGAAAGTCCAAAGAGCTGCCTCAAGGACCTAATAATTTATTTTTAATATTTAATTTTTCCACCTATACCGTTAACGTTAAAGCCTATCTGCAGCCTACAGGTAAACTTAGACCCCCCAATAGATTGCCTCACAGGGAGGATATTAGCCATAGTTGCAACTTTTATCAGGCTATAGAAGACTTTTATATCCATCTTCTAGTTTGTTTCCCTCTGTCGCCTCTTTCGACACCCACAAAATAATACGGGGTACTTACTAGTGGATATTCCTACACCGCCTTGTTATCCTTACTTGATAATTTTATAGTTGTTGTATACGAGTAAATACGTCGGTTGTAAAATTTAATTATTGGTCTAACCAAAGTATTTCTTAATAAAATGGTAGTTGTGATTGTCTATAATTTGGTATAATAAAGTAGTTATCAACATAGTTTAAGGTTGAAACTGGACAAACCTAATAAAATACAATAAAATAAATAAAAATAATAATGAGTGTGGCCTCGAAATATTTTAATTTCTCTGACATGGAGGCTTCCTGAATATATTTTTCTACACCTCCAAGCATGTGGCAAACCAGTGCATTTAGTTTGCAATTAACAATTTCAGTTGCGAAGCCGGAGATCGAACTAGAGCTACTATGCCGTGATCGCGGAGCAGGAAGAATTTGTGAAAATGTGAACTTTAATTACTTTAGAATAAACTCGGTTTTCAAATCACAAATACTGTTCAAAAGATCCTAAAACAATCTTATTTGCAAATGAAATAAAACTTTTTATGATGGGAATTAAGTTTAAAAATGCAAAGCAATAAAAAAAATCCTGCTGTGCGACCGTGCTTTAGCGTACTTTGAATTTTAAGTCATACGCTATTACGACTCATAAATGATAATTGTAACCACCAAACGGCTTGCTTCGTTTTTTGTAATACGGACAACAAATTATTGGAATCGATTGCTGACGTCTGTCTTACCGTCCGTTTTTATTAAGCTAAGATAGAAACTCCAAATCTGAATGAATTCATTGATGAACATCCCATTATAGTCCCGCGTATTTATCGAAGCATACTAACCAACTACTCTCGACTGATTCGTTTCAAAGAGATCTCTTATTTAAAAAGCTCCCCATTTTTGGAATATATTGCGTGTTGTTCCCTCACCGAGTTGCCATTGAAGGATACCCATCTCTCTTGACAAACGATCCGTTATCGTATTGTACTGACCCGGTATGTAAAAAGGGTGAAGTTTGACTTGCAAATGATATATTAGTGGAAGTAACTTTTTGGAAGCAACTCCAGGAAGACTAATGAATATTGTACCGCCTTGTTTACAGACGTTACAGCGAGTGCTTCAGTCTTTAGTTACGCTAAGGCAATGCGATTTACCATCTAGGATTTCTGCTGCCTTACTTATTTACTTATTTCACTGCTTACCATTCGGTGGGATTGTGCTCAAGCACTGGCTTAATATAAAGAAAAAATAACGATATAAATGATGTTCTTAACGTTTTTTTTTTATATATAGGAGAGGGGGCAAACGAGCATGCGGCTCACCTGATGGTAAGTGACTACCGCCGCCCATGAACAACCGCAAGGCAAGGGGAATTGCAGATGCGTTGCCGGCCTTTTAAAAAGAAGTAGGCTCTAATCGTGTAGTAGCGGTGCACTACCTCACATTGTACCGTGGGTGTCGTAAGAGGCGACAGAGGGAAACTGAAACAGGAGATGAGCAGCAGCGTCTTCCTTATAACAGCACAATAATAAAAAAACGTATCCGCCAGCCAAGCATGGCAATTACGGCATATAGGGAATCTATTGGGGAGGCCTAAGTTCAGCAGTGGAAGTTTATAAGCAGGTATGGATGAATGGAAATGATGTTCGAACTAAATCATTGTTGGAATTATCATTAAGCCTATCGTCACCTAAAGTCATTGTGCGAGCAATGAGACAAGCAATCACCGTCGCTGGAGGAAGTTGTTCCAATAAATAATAATAAGAGAATGGCTACATACAGCGGCGGAATTTAATTATTTCCAACAAGTTGGCGGCAAAGCCTCCGGATTGAGCGAAATAAATTTCACAAAGTCCCCTCCTCACTAAACATTGTAATTTACCGACAACGGACGTCGAACAATGGACGCACAATAATGATTCAAAGAGATTTCGTACAGTGGATAAAGCTACAGCTAGAATATTTTTTTATTAATTTGTCTCGAAATCATTTTTATTGTAACAATTTTGCAACTCCAATTAATAATTAACTATCGTTTACATACATAAATTGCACTAGGATACTCGTACATATCAAGACCCGGAATAATAATTTTTAGGCCATACAAAATTTTTTTCTGTGCGGAATTCGATCCCTAGGTCCTGCAGCACCTAGCGCTTAGTCGCTGCACTACGGTTAAATACAGGTCTTATACAGGAGATAAATTTTTTCAATCTACCCAGTGATCAGAAGCTCTATCTGGTATTTCCCATCGTCTTTTATGATAGCCACGGAGCGTTATCGGATGGTGAAATCCAATATGTTTAATAAGTAATATTTTTTGAAGAAAAAAAAAACTGAGTAAATCTTACGGTCCAACTAGCGTACGAAGTCTTTAATGATTTTGAATAAAAAACAGAAATTATGATGTTTTTGTAAAATCTTATCATAGGTTTTCTTCACATTAATAGATATATTTTGTCGGTAATAGTAATGTTATGCGATTTTAAATTTATAGCAATTATTACATTTTTACAAAACTTTATTAAACATAGTTCAGTGCAAATTTTAATTAGACTCAGAACATAATATTTTGTTACTATTGTTTCTTTATAAAGTAATTCTTTATAGAGTAAGTTTTAAGCGTGGTAGTGGTGGTAGATCCATGCTGCAGATGTATTAATTGTATACTTGTAGCACGAAATTGGCTCTACCGCGGAAGGACAAGTTAATGATACAGCATAACAGCAACTTAATGTGAGTGTATAGAACCATAGACCATTTTTACTGGAAAAGAGGCATTCCATCTTAGTCCTCACGGCTGACAACGCATCTGCATTTAGAATATAAAAAAAAAGTTAAACCAGTAACTCGTCTCTACAAATTTAGTAACTCTTTAATGGGGCAGTGTATATACTTTTACAAAACTTTTTCCAGAAAATAGACAAGTCATGTTTGTCAAAAATGTTAATGTTTTTATCCGACAGAAACTGTATAAAAAGGAAAATTTTATTTAAAAATATATACGATCGATAAAATATTCGAGAAATGACGTGATCAATTCCAAGTTATACTAAACATTTTTAATAATTAAGTGCATGCACTATAAACTACTATATAAAAAAGACTACTAGGTATCTTGCTGCATCTTTGCAAGACTGGGTTTTTTGCCACACCAATGATAAAAGTATTATCTTTAATAAACATCACTTAAAAACAATACTAATAACAATGTCCTACATTATATTCTAAAATATGAAAATTTACGCGATCTGTAAGATTTGTATTTATACGTTGGTAAGTGAATTAGCGATGATCATTATTTTTTTTTCATTGGAGAGGGGGCAAACGAGCATGCGGCTCACCTGATGGTAAGTGACTACCGCCGCCCGTGAACAACTACAACACCTGAGGAATTGCAGATGCGTTGCCGGCCTTTTAAAAAGGAGTAAGTTCTGAATGTCTCTTAGTCGTATCGTTCCGGGAAAATCGCTGGTGGTAATCGATTCCACAAGGAAGTTGTGCGAGGAAGAAAATTTCTTCTAAATTGCACAGTGGTGGACCGTCAATCATGCAGATGGTATGGCTGGTATCGCGAGTTTTGTCGCGATGTGCGATGGTGAAATTGGGCTGCTGGAATTAGTACGAACAATTCCTAGAAGCACTCCCCGTGATAGATGCGATAAAATACGCAAAGAGATGCAACATCTTTACGCGGTGCCAGTGAGTCAAGCCGATCGGAAAGAACTCGGTTGTCGACGATTCTAACCCTTAAAGCGACGATAAGAATAGTTTATACATTCTTTATCTCCTGATTAGAAATATTAAAATCAACATCGTTAAAAGGAGCAATATAATACTGTCTGTATTGTGTGATCTGTGAAAATAAATAGACATAATTCTATTTAGTAAGTAAGACAATAAATAATATTCAATATTAACTTAAAAAAAATCATTGGGTTCTTTAAAATATGTGAATAAATCAAATGCAAATGATTAACTTTACGTATTGGGAATAAAAAGTACAATTTTAACAACGTTTGCCATTAAATACTACAGAAAAAAAATATACCCTGAAATTCCATTCCAATAATTGGTTATAACTCAAACAATTTTTCCTAAAGTCAATACCGAATAATGTTTAAGCATTTTTTTATGCAAATTTCAATATTATATTGATTCTGGCTGCTAACGTTCGACTTTGAATCGAAATAAATGTTCGCGAAAATCTCTTTAAGCCAGCAATATTGTCGCCTTTGCTCCTTAACGCTCATCTACATAAAGCGAGTTATTCGGGGGTGAGTAGGCGGTAAATAACGAAGTGACTTTGTATTTTCAAATTCATTTTTATTGATAAAAAAAAATGTAATACATAAAATTTTATACCTTTACTCTCTCGTAAGTGTCTCTTTACTTGGTAGGGGTATAGGTATAGGTTACAGGTAACATTGTCTTCCGTTGTGAAGGGTTTAGAGAACAAGTATGGTTACAAACTGAGAGACAGTGGTGACAACGCATCGGTACGCCTTCTTTGTTAAAGTTGGTTGCAGGTGTCCATGGGCTACAGTGGCCAATTACCGGGTCAGACGGTTAGAGATAATTAAATAAACCATATGATCTGTCTGTGACATACTTAGATTTAAACTTGATTAGTAGTTTAGTTGTCTATATTTCTGGAGCCAGCTAATGACAACATTAACGCAGATAAATGTCGTATTCATTTATTAATAATGATTTCTTATACACTAAAATATGGTATTTTACTGCTGTCCATGTGACGAAGCTCAAAGTTATGTAGCGAGCTATGGAAATGGATATTCTAGAAGATATCTGCAGTAGTTTTACTTGATAGAGCTGTGCACGCTGCATCTATGTTATAGTTGTAGCATGAATGACAGCTCAATGGCAGCTCAATGACAGCTCCGTGGCGCAGTGGCTTAGCAATCAGTTGTTGCGCTGGGGGCCGCGGGTTCGAATCCCGCACGGAACAAGTATTTGTATGGCCTACAAATAATTGTTCTGGGTCTGGATGTTTATCCTTGTGCAATTTATGTTTGTAAACTGCCTCCACGACACAGAAGAAAATCCGAGTGTGGGGGTAACCTTTTAAAAAAAAAAGAATGGGTCGGCTCGACCAGGTTAAGACCACGCTCTCACAGAATACCAACGTAAAATAGCAGCTTAATGCTGCTGTATTTCGTATGGTGAATGTAGAGAACTGGAGACCCTTTTTACTGGAAAAGAGGCATTCTTAGTCCTCAAAAGTGGCAACACGTCTGCATATTGATTCTTAATTGAGTATTAATGTAGATCTTTATGGATCACAGCATGCACTTACTATCAGGTGGACTTTGTGCTCGTTTTCACTCTTGTTCAATAAAAAAAGGAGAAATCGAAAAACTGACATATCTCACTAGATTAGTAAGCTGAATTTGCAATCGTCTGACCTATATAGCTCAAAGAGGGAGAAAGGTTCTCAAGTAGTAGTGGCTTGTTACTGGGAAGCTGAGGCTAAAGAGACCTCCCACTTGATGGAGTGACGACATGCAGGAAGGCAGTAGGCAAGATACAAATGGCTCTGGATCGTTTTTTCTGGTATTACTTGACCTATGTTTAACAGTGGACTTGTGAGGAGATACAATGATGATAATGATGAAGAAAGGTCTCACCTCACCTCCTCCTTCTCAGATCTAACAGTCTGGATTTTGTAAATCACAATTTGCACGTTCAAGCAAGTTAGTAAGTAGAGGAACTTAATGATTTATCGGTTTCGGCTATTGTACCGTTTTTATATAAAGCCAAAATACGACTTTTTTATAGAGGCAGGTACCTTCTTATAACTCTTACACCTGAGGAAATAGGACTTCTTTTTCTTGAACTCTTAAAGCTCTTAAAGCGTCAAAAATTCTGCCTTCTCTCTCACTAACTTACTCGTGACACAAGGAGCGAAATGCGCTTTTTCACTCCTGAATAATATTATTCAGCATTATGTGTTCGAGCCATGGTAGCTCACGGAAAGGACGTACAGAAAAAAGCACCGGAGCAGCGCGGAGAACATTTTTTTTTTATAGAATACGGGTGACAAACGAGCACACAGTCCAGCTGATGTTAAGTGGTTGCTGTGGCTCATAGACATCTATATCTATCTTCGTTTGCGAATTAAAATACAGATGCGTTGTCAGCCGTGAGGACTAAGATAGAATGCCTCTTTTCCAGTAAAATGGGTTTCCGGTTCTCTACACTCACCATACGAAACACAGCAGCATTAAAATGCTATTTTACGCTGGTATTCTGTGAGAGCGTGGTCCTTCCCCGGTCGAGCCGACCCATTCATGCTACAACTATACTATTAATTAATATAGCTGCAGCATGGCTCTACCACGTGGAAAACATAGTTAAAGATATGAAAAATAAAAGCAGAATTTATAAAGTCTTGGTAATAACATCATAATCGAAAACGATTTCCCTCATTTATAAATGAAAACCTTGTTCAAACACCACGCGGTCTCAATGGCAGTGTTCTCGGTCTAGTAAGCAAATAATTAGTAGTTTTGAACAAAGCAGAATAACCAACTAATTGGCCAGATTATCAAGTTACTGAGTTGAGGATCAGCCCCTACGGTTTTATTTCTATGTGTGTGTGCGTAAAGAGCATGCATAATTTTGCAAAACTAGTAACTTTACATTAGTGTGCGGGCATAACAGGTAAATCCTACTTTTAAACGAAACACTAAAATTCCGTCACACTGTACGTATTTAACAATGTCAGCGTGACAAAAGGGAAGCGGCCGCGAGTTATGACCCTCTGGGCTTTCTTTTGTTTGGGTAATAGGCTCGTTTGCTATTTCTTTTCTGAGCATTTTTGCATGCGAAACATTTTATCTATGAATTTACTGTTACTGTGACCTAAAACAGTTCAGTGAAATGAAAAAAATATTTCTGATATATATTTAGAGACGATAGCAAGAGACCCGACGGTATGACATTGGTCTCTTGGGAGATAGGTGAAGCCCTAGTGTGGGATGCTACTTGCGTAGACACTCTGACGGCCTCTCATCTCAGGGGTACCTCGTTTAGAGCCGGGGCGGCATCAGAGGTGGCTGAACTGAGTAAGTGGCGCAAATATGAGTCTCTGAGGGATGACTACATATTTGTGTCATTTACTGTAGAGACTATCGGTATGTGGGGTCCACGTGCGGTAAAGTTCCTAAAGCAACTCTATCCGCGACTGGTCCTTGCTGCTGGTGATAAGAGGGCTGGTTCTTTTCCCACTCAAAGGCTAAGTGTTGCCATTCAGCGAGGAAACGCAGCCAGCGTTCTCGGCGCGATACCGCGGGGCGTAGGATTGTATGA
Organism: Parnassius mnemosyne; assembly: GCA_963668995.1. Taxonomy (NCBI): domain Eukaryota; kingdom Metazoa; phylum Arthropoda; class Insecta; order Lepidoptera; family Papilionidae; genus Parnassius; species Parnassius mnemosyne. The sequence goes on along the minus strand of CAVLGL010000126.1, from coordinate 9,562,113 downwards.
TAGTTAAGTTATTAGTTTTAGTTTTATTTAATATAGTTTCTTAATATTGTATATGTTAACAAATTAATTATTAAATTTATAATTTATATTTGAATTCTAAATCGTGTAATGGAAAGAATATTCACTACATCATATCGTCCGGTGGGTGTTGTAAGAGGCGACAGAGGGAAACTGAAACAGGCGGTGGGCAGCAGTATCTTCCTGATAACAACTATTACAATTTAAAAAAAAACCACCTGTCAAGCGTGGCAACTATGGTGAAATCTCACCAATGAGACAGTCTGTGGGAGAGGCCTATGTTCAGTAGTGGACTTTATATGCAATTCCTAAAGTAATAGATGTAATGATGGATATTTGAATTTTTAAAATATTTGTTTATTGAACGTTAGCAGTTAGTTACGAGTAGCCTAAGAGAATCCTTGACTTAATTTCGTTACATGGGTTATGTAAAAATGTACTATAGAAAATAGCCTTGGGTAAACGGCAGTATACCATGAATTATATGACAAATATCATATAATTCATGGTATACCTCCTGTTATACATGTACGCATGGTATATTCAAAGTACCTGAAATGTATAAGACGTCTGATCGATACTTTGTTCATCGGAAATGTTTGTTAAGCGGAATGGAAAATTCTTTCCAGAAGAGCTGCCTACATCTGTTAGTTACTAAATCCTACAAACGTCCACACTTTTTTTCTAATCTTATTTATTTATTAATAAATAAATACTATGTTGTTAAGAAACACAAAGTTGTAACTAAGTTTACTATAAGGTACACCACCCACCCATTGTCCAATAGCACAATTTTCTCCTCAATTTTAAGGTTCTCTGGAAGAGATCGCTTTTCTGCCGACTTCCAAAAAGGAGCCGGTACTCAATTCGACTGTATGTTTTTTTTTTTTCGTTTTTTTTTTTTTTTTTTTTTTTTATGTGTGTTACCTCAGAACTTTTTTCTGGGTGAACCGATTTCGATGATTCTTTTTTTATTTGAAAGCTGGTACTTCTCGTGTGGTCCCATATGAATTTGATCAAGGTCAGACCAATAGTTTTTAAGTTATTCTTAAATAACTTATATTGAAGTCGGCTGCACAAAATTTTTAATTTTAAATTATTAGCGATAAGACCGCCTTATTGTACCTATGTTTTGAGTTTTACTTTCTGTAATCTGATTTTTTTCTTGTTTGTGGTGTACATTAATGTATATGTAATAATAACGTTATATTAATATAACGCGTCAGTATAATATATATGTAAAACGTCAGTAGCCTAATGGCAGGGCGTGGACCGCGAAAACTCGAAAGGTCGCGGGTTCGAATCCGCCATTCGACTACTGTCGTGAACCACTTCTAACACAAGCATTTTAAGCTTACCAGAAGTGGTTAAAAGGAATATTAGTAATGTTTAATAGCATTACTAGTATTTTATTTAAAAAAAAAAGAAAAAAGTTATAAATACCGTACCGGTAGGCGAAGTGTAGGGCGACCCCCCACTAGATGGTGTGATGACCTGGTCAGACATGCAGGAAGTCGATGGATGCACGTGGCTCAGGACCATGCTTTGTAGCATTCCTTGGGGGAGGCCTATGTTCAGCAGTGGACTTGTGAAGGGCTGTAATGATGATGATGACGTCTACAAATACACAAAAAGTCTCTAACCTACAGATTGTTTTAATTAATACAGGATATTCATTAAATATCCTTGCAGGGTTCCTGACACTCAATAATTTTAAGTAAGTCTGTTATTGCCAGTAGCATAATAAAAAAGCTCGTACTGCCATCACCAATCTGCCTACCATTCGTGGGGACCAGTAGAGAAAAAATCTATAAGCAATGTTTATGAAATTTACGTCGATTAGTTATATACGTATTTGTTGACATAAGAAGTTAAAAGTTACATAACCTATATTAAAGTGCATATTATGTGAATCGATATCATTAATTTGTGTTCAAATGGATTAGTGCAGGAGATTCTTTCGTGCTCTGAAAGCTCATAAATGAGATGAGGCCTGTGCCCAGAAGTGAGACATATATTCATATATTTTTACATATTATATTTTTTTTATAAAAGCAGGTTGACAAAAGAGAACATAGTCTATCTGATGGTAAATATATGTTAAGGTCCATTGACACCTAAACCTATCAATGATTAAGAATCAAAATGCAAATGCGTTATCACCCCTGCGGGTAAACCTCCTTTCCAATAAAAGGGGTCTTCGTTCTCTACACCATCTATACAAAACATAGCAACATTACTCTGTTGTTATGCGCTGGTATTCTCTGAGTAAAGTCTTAACATTACAATGTAATCATATAGTAATATTTACATATTTACTTTTTTGTATTACTACTTAATTCAAGAACGATAGTCCCCCCGAGACCATGGGTGCTGGAAAGTGCTTGAAACGTCGGGAATATAAAATAAGTTAATATACGCGATAAAATGTGTAAAATTAATTTTATTTAAATTATTCCATCTTATTCTTTAGAGTGACAACAAAGCTTTTTTTGAAGATGACTGAGCTCATTGGTCACCTAACAAAGTTAAGATACTTATAATCATCTTATAGTACTGCTCTAGATAGCGTAATACACAGTAGCTTCCCGCCGTCTATACGCTTAGATCTTTTAAACTACGTACCGGATTTTGATGCGGTTTTCATCAATAGACAGAATTATTTAAGTGGTAGGTTTATATGTATAACACATGCATAATATTATCTAATACATAAAAATTAATTATTGCTTGTTCGTACTTTATGAGCTGCAACACCGTTCATGAGATTGCGCTAAAATTTTGTCAACTTATTGCTTGCACTTAAAGGATATAGGTTATAGGCATGGTACAGTTAAATTACACTAGGTGACGCGCGTGTTGACCGAGATATTTATTTGAAAGTCATTATATATGTCATTCAATTTAATTATTATTTTTTTATTTCAATATTTATTTCAACAATTATATTGATAATACATTATCATTCCTAATTAAACAATGTAACCCTACCAAATTTGAAACGATATTTCCACAATTGTTTTTTCTGCGGCCACCAGCTGCGGTACCAGCTAGTATATTATATAATTCTTCTGTCCGTGTGTATGTGAATGAACTCCTCTAAACAGCTGGACCGATTTTAATGAAAATTTCTGTGTGTAATTAAGTTCATTAGAGAATGGTTGAGATTCACAATTTAACCCGGTAGGTGGCATTGTTGTTGTGATCCAGAAATCAACCGTGCGAAGCCGGGGCGGTTCGCTATTACTATAAATATTATTAAATTTGTTCTGGTTTTGCTGGGTTGCATGATGAAACTGAAATATTTCCCCCGCATTCAATTTATATTCATTAGTCATAAATGATCGATGTAATTATTTTGGTAATAAAATGAAATCAAATAAAGTTAATTGAATCATTCAAAATATCTTTGGATATTGAATATGGATTGTCACGCTCAATAACAAATAAAATTGTAAACGAATTTTTTTTTTATAGGATAAGGGTGACAAACGAGCACACAGTCCACCTGATGGTAAGTGGTTGCTGAGGCCCATAGACATCTACATCTATCCTCTATTACAAATCAAAATGTAGATGCGTTGTCACCCGTGAGGACTAAGATGGAATGCCTCATTTCCAGTAAAAAGGGCCTCCGGTCACCTGCACTCACCAAGCGAAACGCAGAGGTAAACCTCTACTTCAGGCTGGTTTTCTGTGAGGTCGTGGTACCACCCCGGTTCAAGCCGGCCCATCCGTGCGACAGCAAAAACTGCCGCGTGACTCCACCACTGTTAAAATGAATGCAAATTTATATAAAAATATATATAAGTTCATTAGTTAAAAGTATTGCTGTTAAGTTTGCTGTGTAGTGACGGCGTAATAATATCCCCTATGCCATATCATCTTGTCCTAATTACAACTCAAAATAACTAATTGCGTTTGCCAACACATAATCCAAGAGTCCATCTATGGCAAAATCCCTCCTATGAGGGATACCTATGTTTCCTGTCGTAATTCAAATGGCTTAATTTTTTGTAGCAAAGATTTATCAAACACCTAACATTCAATTCATAACTGTATATGTTCAGAATTTCTACTTACTTTTAATACATATACAGGATTATTTTGCAATATACGCCCAATCTTGCAGAGAAGGTGTAGAGAATAAGTAATGCAGGCGAACGGTGAAGAATTTTTAATTAAAAAAATCTTAAACATTCTATCTTTTTGTTCTTTGAATTCAGAATGTGTGCTAATATGTTATTTTAACTGATTGTCATTCACAAATTAATATCTCAACGCACGCAATTAATATCTAACTCATTCGTAATCGCTCGGTCGGCAAAAACGTTGAGAGTTTAATTGTACAAAGAGTAGCCCTACACCTAACGCCTAGTTCAGGGGTCCGCAACCTTTTGAGTCGGAAGAGTCAAAGATTACAATTTACAAAATTTCAAAGTTTTTAAAGAGCCATTTTTTTTCTTGCCAACCATAAATAGTACTTGCATAAAAAAACTAATCTATTTATCCATAAGAAAAAAATATATTTATTCATATATAAATAGTGTTTTTAATTAGATTATATATATATATATATATATATATATATGTATATATATATATATATATATATATATATATATATAATATGGTATTATTAGATAAACACTTATTATTTTAGGAAAAATTAAAACAATTAGACATTTATTTACATTGTAAGTCTTACAAAACTAACTTTTATTGAACAAACAAATTCAAGCTTCGAAATTCGAGCTTTGGCTTTGTATGGTTATTCAAGTAGAAAATTTAAACTTTACTTTTTATACGTGGTAGAGCCATGCTGCAGCTATATTAATACGTGGGGCACACTGAAATGATCGGGAATAAGAAAAACCACGTGCACGGTATAGCTGTATTGTATTTTATTGTTTTTCGAAGTATTCTCGGTTCAACTTAATGTACTTTACCATTCGTGCAAACCAATCATTAAAACAGTAATTCCAGTCTGAAGTTGAGGTTGACAAAATGGCTGATTTGTACGCTTCCACAGCTGCTTCAAACCGTTGACCGTTGAATAAATCTTTCATTCTAGGGAATGTAAAGAAATCGTTTGGGCTCAGGTCAGGACTCTACGGAGGATGGCTCATCAGCTCAACGTTTTCCTGCTTCAAAAAATCATTTGTCTTCCGAGCCATATGCTTCAAAATATAAACAAACCGTGATATACCACTCAGCGGTAATCGTTATGCGTTCCTGTGAAAAAATTGTAGCAACATGCACCCTTTTCGAGACAAACGTAGCAACCATTTTCTTTGACACGCTGCGGAAGCGAACCACTTTCGTTGGTTTGACCTCGTCTTCGAAGATCCAAACTGCTGACTGATGTTTTCTTTCAGGTTCGAATGAATAAATCCATAATTCGTCACCAGAGACGATATTATAAGCGGCATTTGACTTCCCTCCGTTGAAACGTTGCTGAGTATTCCGGCACCAATCTACACGAGCCGCCTTTTGCTCTTCGGACAAATTGTGGGGAACCCAGCGGGAAACTACCTTTCTTACACACAACTCATTATGTAATATCGCCGAATTGCAGTCATTCCGACACTATGTCACATAACGGTCATTTAATATAATAGTTCGCACAGCGGCGATGTTTTCAGGCGTGACCGCTGTTCTTGGTCGACCTGCAGAAGAAACAGTGCTGAGCGACACACGACCGCGTCGGAACTCGGCCTACTAGCAGTATATTATCGTTTGACTCGGTGCTTCAACATCATATATCGAAACAAGTTCGCTGAGACATTTATCTTGAGATAAGCCGCGACGAAAATTGTGATAAATTATGGCACGGAAATGTTCACGCGCGAGCTACATTTTTGTTAACGACGTGTCAACTTTAAACCAATATAATTTTGGTTTTTAAACATTTTTTTAATTGTTTGTATGTCATTAAGATTCTAAGAGGCGAGTATTCAAATTCTAATAAAGGTTTATTGTAACTCAATCCGAAATATTCTATTCCGGATCATTTCAGTGTGCCCCTCCGTAGTATAGTTGTATCACGAATGGTTCGACTCGATCGGGGCAGGACCACGCTCTCACAGAATACCAGCGTAAAATAGCAGCTTAACACTGCTGTGTTTCGTGTGGTGAGTGTAGGGAACCGGAGACCCTTTTTACTGGAAAGAGGCATTCCATCTTAGTCCTCACAGGTGAAGACGCATCTGCATTTTGATTCTGAGGATAAATGTAGATGTCTATGGGTCGCAGCAACTACTTACCATTAGGTGGACTGTGTGCTCGTTTGTCACCCATATCCTATAAAAAACAATTTATTTAATTTTACTTACAAATATAAAAAAACAATAACATACATTTGAGCAAACAAATTCAATGGGAGCGTTGGATTTGCATGGTTGTAGAAAGTTTAGATAAATTTGGCTCATAACTCGTTGTTTTAAGTTTCAAACACGACTGAATTTTCTTACTTTACTCTTAATTATATTCATGCAAGAGAACGCTTGCTCGCACTAATGTGTGGATCCGAGGATAGTCAGCACTCCAAATGCCAACTTCTTCATCTCACTGTAGCAATCTGGAAGACTATTCCATACGTCGAATATAAGTGCCTCAACTTGCGGCATTTCTTTTAAAGCTGTTCATTTTTGTTGCATTACGTACATATATTTCTGGACCTCCAACTCTTTCAACTTGCTTTTCAACTCTGTAAATTTTCAACTCCACAAAGATTTACTTTTTAAATCGATCAATTGCATTTCTAGAGATCCAGTATCAACTACAAATGGCTCAGTGTGGATCGATTTTTAAATGTTTTTTTTTAATAAAATAAATAATATTTGCATGTGAAACTAAAGAGCCACAACTTCACATCCAAAGAGCCGCATGTGCCTCGTGAGCCGCAGGTTGCCGACCACTGACCTAGTTGTATATAAATCACATTTAATTTGGTATAATTTCAAATAAAAGTAGGAGCCGTGCTTACTCGCATTTTTAAAAACTGCAATAACAGTATATCATTATTTATAATATATTAGAACTTAAATATAAAATTTTGATACTCTTTGAAAAATAACCCTATATAATACATAAATAGGTGAAGAAGAATAGGTGACAATAGTAGAAACAAATGAGTGCGTGTAACATTTACGAGCGGTTGAATTTAAATTTATTAATACATTTTATTAAATATTAATTATATATTTTTTTTGTATTTATTATTATAACTACTTTTTTACTTTTTACATTTTTTAAATATTCATCAATATATTAAATTATATCAATATGAATTAATTAAAAATAGAATAAAAATAAATTTAATTATAATAGAAATAATGTCCGAAAATCGTATTAATGTGTATAAATAACATATAACCCATGAAAAACTATAGTCCGTCGCTGCCTTTTTAAACGCGGAAACTACGTAAATCTTCTATAGATTTTACTGAACGTTACTTGCGTCTCAAGAAATGTCTGACATAAAGTTTTTTATAATTTCATATTATCATCATTACAGTGCACTGCTAAACATAGGCTTCTCACAGTCCTGAGCCACCTGCTTCCATAGACTGCTGCATCTCTTACTAGGCCGTCATTCTATCTAGTGGAGGACCACTCTACACTTCGCTTACCTGTACGAGATTTCCACTTGAGAAATTTACCTCCCGTTGTTAATGTTATCAATTTAAATAAACGACATCAATTTGTACTTACAACACAAAAAAAATTCCTTGACTACAACTTAGCGTAATATTTTTTTTAATATTTAATATTTGTACCCAGGCAGAACAAGTACAGTCATCTATAATCCTCGCCGTCCTAAACAATATGCCATCATAACAGATTTAACAACAGCACCGTGACAAAAGGTAAACGCGCCGCGAGCTATGACCCTCTAGGCTTTCCTTTGTTTACGTAATGCGCTCGTTTTTTATTACTTTTTCAAATATTGTTTTACCGTTCTCCCCCGGGGTCGGACTCAGTTGTCAGGGATAGTAACTGCGATGTTTTATTTTATGCATATTATAAGATTGTTGTTTTAGATCAACACATGATGAAAGTGATTACAAATACAAATAAAAATGATAAAAATTTCTTGCCTGTAGCATTTGTTATTCAACGATAAATCAATAATTAGGATACGCCGTCTAAATAATGCCGCATATTCATGCACTAGAGAGGAAAATTGAATCCAAAACTATCTCTAAGTGTAAACAGCACACAGCGAAACTCATATGGGAACAACGTTCAATAATGAATGAAAAATTGCATACGCAAATACTTGCAAATGCTACTCTTAAAAAAATGTACATGTGATTATTTATATAAGTCAAAATATAAAAACAATTTTCTACGTTAAAAAATATTTGTGTGTAAACATATAAACATTGCAATAACTAGTTGTCATAATTATAACTTGAGTTAAAAACCGATTTCAAACTGCTAAAAAATGTTATTTATTTGCTACCCTTAGGGGTGGACGTTTTTCTAAAAATATATATGGAACCACCCTTGAAGTATAACCTATTTAATAAAGAAGCCATCAAAATTGGTCCACAAACTGCAAATATATTGCGTAACATACATACAAAAAACACTATAAACTATACTACACTCAAACCACCTCATTTTTGAAGTCGATTAAAATCTTGTGTACAAAACTAGTTTTCGAAATAATGTATATCAAAGTTATATAAACAGTTACCTTCAATCGAAGAAGTTCAGTGTAAAAGGCACTTATGTAATGCAACACACACTTGATTCAGTACAGTTTGTAATTAATTGTTTTAGCCTTCAAAGTAAAGGTAAAAATATATTTTAATTTAATTTCGATAACTTCAAGGATACAGGAAACATTACACAGTGTAATAAGCTGCGAGGCTGTTGTTTGTAAAGAATAGTAATGATAAATTAATGAGGAAGCGTAATATTTGTAATTTGTTTAACGACGCTAATGCAGACGGCTGCGCGTTGCGGAAAAAGTTATAATTTTTCTTTAAAACTCCTTGTCTAGGTTTTTTTTCTTTCATAAATGTTCTTTTAATGAATCTTTATCTAAGTTAAGAACGTTTGATTTTAAATAATGTTTATTTATTTTAATTATTTACACTGCTTCGTTGGTCTAGTGGTTGTAAAAGCGACTGCTGATCATAAGGTCCCGATTTCGAATCCCAGGTCTGGCCAGAAAACATCAGCTATTGAGTGTTTGTAATAAGCACTGTAAATCGTGTAGAAACGATGTTCCTATTGTTATGAACTCCTTGAAAGAATAATAAAATTACGTACAAGAGACAGATTGCTAAATTAATATTATCATTTTATTTTTCGAGCAACAGTTATAAAATTGCCTTTTTAATTCGTTATTTACTTTAACGTATGCAGTTGAATGCCTATTTTATATCTGAATCGCGAAACCATAACCCAGTGTTTATGAGACGGCCGAGAACCTTTACGATTCCGCAGGTACACACTGTAAGACGCAAACAAGCTTCGTGTATTTTTCTTAAGAAATAAAACATTTTATGTAGCATAACTCTGTAAGACTAAATTTTATTTATTTTGACTTAAAAGGAAAAAAAAATTTAGAATTTCCTAATGTATCAAATGATGTTACTTTACATTAAAATAAATAACAATTCAAATAGTGTGATAGTCATCTTGTTAATAATAATAATTTATTTCAAATAACCAAGTGATCCATAAAATTTGTTAGTAAATATGAAACTTATAACCTATGTTAGTACCTAAATCTAATTCTTAAATACAAGTGCCTTATTAACTAAACATAGGCGGTAATATTGCTTAAGGAGGAATGAGTCGTATCTTTCAGCAATTATTTTCACGATGGATTTGGAGCTAGCCCGCACCCTGCCAAGCAACGAGGCTGTTTTCTTTCTTATAAGGGCGTAATAGTCATCTGTAGGCGCCTTTGCAAACATGCCTGATGCACCGCAAAATCGGGGTAGCCCCAATAAGATCCTGAAGCCATTATTGTACTGGACACGTAAGGTGTCGACAGTCCACTGTGAATAATTCGACCACAGGCTGCACGTGTAGAAAACTTGACAGTACGCTTTAAATAGCGTTATCTTTACTTGTTCACTACACCGCGCAAACCTACAAGCCAACATATTACATCGGACTGCCAGCGCCCTACGTTCCCTTTCAATGTCAACATTGTCATTTAGGTTATCGGTAACAAAATGCCCTAGGTACTTAAATTTAGCAACACGTTTTAATTCAATGCCATTCAATTTAATTGCAGGCACATTTTCTGGACTTTTACAGCCGACGGCCCTAAACACCATGAATTCGTTTTTATTACAATTGTATCGCAAGCCATGGTTTAACGCATACTTTTCACATATCTTAAGGGGTTCTCTGGTGGTCTTAACCGTGGGACTCAGCAACACCATATCATCTGCGTAGCTTATATTATTAAAACTTACATCGTCGATACGACATCCGACTATTTTGCTGCTGAGTTCAACGATTAGGTCATTTATGTACAGGTTGAAAAGTTTTGGTGACGTAATTCCTCCCTGTCTGACCCCACATTGCAATCTGTACCTTTCAGAGAACTTATCGGCCCATCTCACATTATTATACTGATTAAATCCTGAAAGTAGTCCACATAAGCCTCTCGCACAAATTGCATGAATTGCCAGTTAAAGTTTTACAAGCAATCAAAGATCTACATGTATAATAATGTTCCTTTGTAGTTTTAGCAACGTCACTGTGACATAAGGTAGACGCAATACGAGTTATTACCCTCTAGGTTTTCTTTTGTTTACGTTATACGCTCGTTTTTTATTACTTTTTCAAATATTTTGTATGTTTCACCCCCGAGAATAGTGACAGGTGTCGAGGCTTATAATAAAAACTCCTCGCATAGTATGTCAGCTACGAATACATTTACATTGTTATTTAGATACTTGAGTTTTAAAATAAAAGTAAATCTAAGATCGTATTGAGAGGTCCTTATTATTTTGTTGACCTTTGCATACAAATTATTAATAACATTTATTTAAATCAAACCGTCGCATTCAATTTACTTGTAATAAATAGTATCATAAACTTGACAGAATTATTTTGCAGTAAATATAAATTAAAATGTAGTTCTGTACATTCTAATTTTCATGAAAATGAAACACTAAAGTAACAGCCTACATACAGTTCTCTTGCTAAAAGTAATAACAACGTTTCAACAAGTAACTTCAAAAATATTTAAAATATTTATAGTATTGATGCAAAAAGGAATTAAATATGAACGGGGAAATTTTCCAATAAACCGACTACTATTTAAAGAGTTTAGTATCAACTGTTCCATTAATAATTTCAGTTCAACTTTTTTTGAAGTAAAACATTTTTTTTTTAATCTGCTTTTGTTTTATTCTTTTTTCACTGATCAAAAGCATTTCAGTCAAAAGATAAAAATTGTGACTTAAGATCTCGACCCAAAATAAATTGACTTCCTAAAGAAACTTCAGGCTGTGTTAGTTAAATACGTTAGTTTGCGTAACCTCAGAGCGCGATTGTCGGGCACATACCAATCTTTTCTGGGAGGTGTTAAAAACAGAAAAGTTCGCCGCGATGGTGCAATGAGTGTCGGTGGCTTCATATATCCCCGAAATATAAGTAGTAGTAAGTTCGCGTATTAAAAAAAATACTTTTATTATAAAAAGAAGCTTTTTAATTAAATTAAATTAGAAAGCTTACAACTTTTAAAATTGTTAAAACATTTGTAACTAGCCTGGTAATATCTACACTAACTTACAATTTAAGCATCATAATATATATCAGAATTAGGGTAAAATATGCGTTGCGATCTATATCCGTTTTCCCATTGAAAATTGTTGTCTGTCTCTCCGATCTAATTATCGGAATGGCTATACCGATTGTAATAAAACTTCACAAACAGTTAGAGAGCAATATCAGGAGTGATCAAACCAATTTTTGATACTCGAGTATTAGGGAATAAAATTCGTTGCGACTTTGTTCGTTTTCCCATTGAACACTACAATTTGGGACATTCCAAGACAAGATTAAAAAAACATGTTCAAGGCTGATTTGCTGCATATTCTCTAGGATCCTATCATCCTTTAACATCAAATGAAATCGTGTTGCAATGTTAGCTAATCAAAATCTGAAATAATATTAATAATGAATTGAATATTGAATTTCTCCAGCTATTCGTCTGGTAGCGAGTCGGTACAACCTGGAAAAATACATATAATACATAAACACTCACCCATGTTACCCATAGGGGTAGGCAAAGACTACGAACTTCCATTTGGCACGATCCTGATCCACCTCTCTCGCATCATTTACATCCATATACCTACGCATACATGCTTGTCGATTAAGGGTAATTTTAATCTGGCCCATCTTCAGTATATCGCCAAATTGGTCGATAAACTTTCATCTAGGGCGTCCCTTGCTAAGGCTGGCGTTCATTTCTGCTATGTCAATCTTTCCTCGTCCATTTTTTTTACATTACCAAACCGCCGAACCGCCTTTCTTTCTTAATTTTGGTCACAACATCATCTTGGGAAAATCATCAGTAGCAGAATAATGCAACTGTGTTTCGTGTGGTGATTATAAATTACCGTTGATATTGATTTTATCCGCCGCTTTTATTGATAACGAACTTTCAATTTTAGTCATTCGTGGTGACACACTGTGAGTTTTGATTCTTTATTGAGGATAAATTGTTTTATTCGTCTAACTAGTGACATATTTTCCCTGTGGCTCATGCATCTATCCATCCATCCATCACCGTCTATGAAAGTCCACATCTGAACATAGGTTTCTCCTTGGATTGCTTTATAATGGGGATATTTGTCACAGTTAACACGCTTGGCAGGTGGGTTGGCATCAGTATTTTTTTATTTTCTAGTTATTATTGAGGAAATACTGCTGCCCATCTCCTGGTTTGTTTCCCTCTGTCTTCTCAATGCGTACTTCGCGTACACGGCATGATATGGAGTATTGGATAGTCTGTAGGACAACTGAATATAAACCCTTTGATTAGTTGAATTACTTAATCAAAAAATGTGAACTCAGGCATAATTAAATTTTATCATAAAAAAATAAATTATGAAATATCAAGATGTAGGTGTATATTGGCCACAGCATCCACTTACTAGCAGGTGAACTCTGTGCTCTTTAATGAACCTGACTTGTATAATAAAGCCATTTGCATTAATTTTACTGAAAGTGTAAATATATTAATATTTAATATATTTCTCATAAACGCATTCCTATAATATATCAAATTTTATACCACTACCCTTCCACATTGTGCGATAAATACGACCATACGTTACGCATCGCTTTTGTGGTGAAAAACGTCAGTTGAAATCTCTAGACGCGGGATTTCTCTCTTTACCTTCTGCTACATTTGAATACGGTGCTTTTGTGAATGGCTAGATTTATGTTCGACGCGACACCTTGCCTTCCCAAATTTATGGTCGACGTTTGAAAATGCACATTTCGTGTATGACTTTTCATTGAAAAAAGGGTCACTTACACTTTCCATTTAACGTTATAAATATGCAAGCTCTCATCATCCATTTTTGTGGCGTCAGAATCACATGAAATACACGCGCATAATATTTTATGTCTATACATTGAAATAAAATTGAAATGTGTGTAATATCGAAATACCTACCTTTTATTGAGCTGGGGGGGGGGTTATTCGCAGGCCATTAGGATTTTGCCTGGAGATGGCTAATCTTCGGAATAGGGTAATATCAATATAGTGATCTATATTTTTTGTAAGAACTTGGAGATATTTTTCTAAATAACGCCACATTATTAGATCGTGTCACTAGTACTAAATATAATTGGTTCGGGCAAAATAACCCATCAGTAGTTATTTATTTTTGTAAATAACTAATTTTTAAATAACCCATTAAAAGTGATTTTGCTACCTATTACAGATTTTTACATTCACTCGTAAGCTGTGTATTAATTTATTATATCATTAAAACGTAACCAAAGAGCAAATTGTAATTTATATTTGTCCTTAGTAGTAGTAATAGTATTTTATCGGACCCGTTATCACATGATGCAATAAAACTATATTTGTTATTTGATTAGAGATTAAGTAGAAAGTATAATAATTTCATTTGTTAGTAATTATATATTTTAGATTTTTTTTATAACTACCAGGGCATCATAATTGCTTCAGCGGTAAAGCCCTTTTTCTGTGAATAAAAAAAAACGAAAACCGAGTTGTGGATGATATTCGTCTCTGGAATATCCTTTAGATTTCTCTTCATGTGACAGTAGAGGAGAATATGTATATAATATGTTTATTAAACTATTTATACAATTAAGGCTTGTAAATAACCCTTATTAACATCAAAACCATGTCGCAAAAATAACACCAAAGAGAAGAACCATCATTAAAACAAAACCGAGTTGTTTTTTATAGGAGAGGGACAAATGAGCATGCGGCTCACATGATGTTAAAACTGGCAAGCAACTCTAGGGTCTTTTTTCTGCTAATTAAGTTTTGTGGTGAGTTAAATTTATATTATTATAAATTATAAATACAAAACGATATACGCGGGACGCAGTATTTGTCCATCATTGGACCTTATTTTCTCACTCATTCTCTCTCACCGCTATTATGAAGTTAGGTGAATTTAACAATGAATTCAAATAACAAATAAATTCAACGTTTTTATGATGATTGTACTAGATTCTTTGTACACTATGCACTAACACGTAAAGTATCTACTATTTCTTCTCGTCTCCGATTTTGATTCTCTACGTCCAGCAATTCTTGACTAATGGTCGACTAAATATATCATCATCATCATTGCAGCCCATGTTCCTCATAGATTGCATCATAGAGCGGTCTTACCATGGTTTTTACCAACTACAGTTTTTAATATTTTCAATCGTTATCAAGAATAGGAAGCTCCCATGTCCTGTTTCAACATCCTCCTATAGCCTCTTACGATATACGTGGGATAATATGGGATAGTGGATTTTCTTACACAGGTGGTGTAGGAACTAATACATAAAATAATATATATAGTGAGCAACAATACTCGGAAATATAAATAATACGCCCCCATTTAGAAGATTTCGCAACGTCACTGTAACAAAAGGTATTCGTGCCACGAGTTATGCCCCTCTAAGCTTTCTTTTGTTCAGGCAATAGGCTCGTTTTTATTACTCTTTATATTTTTTCATTATATTTTCTCTCTAACAGTGATGCCCAGGTGACATATGTAGTAAATACAGTTTATTATATAGACGGTAAGTCTTTAAAACGCTAAATAACAAGAGCTATTGTTTGAAAATATTTGTAACATGAATTAAAATATAACCATTATACCAGGAAAAAAATACACCCATATTCAAAATAATAAACGTAATATTTCAATTATTATAGCTATTACAGTTTTATTTATTTTTTATTTATTTAAACTTTCATGCACAAAGTTGTATATACTGCAGACTTAATGCCATAGAGCATTCTCTCCCAGTCAACCATTAGGCTAAACAGAGATATACAAACAAAAGGCGGTGCAGTAGTAATCAAAATAGAAAGCGCTAAAAAAATATTGTGAATACATATATACATATAAATAAACATATACACACACACATACATAGACATATATACTTAAAAACACACAATATATACATATATAAATACATACATACACATATACATGTATACACTACATATGTACATAATACATATAAATATTATCTATGTCAGAACAAATATGAAATATAAATAATATGTGTATGAAAATAAGAGCTGTTTTAGTTCAAAGTTGCAACAGTTTTTTCACATGCTTACGGACTTGATTTTTAAAAACAAACTTGTTGGAAGCTTTTTTTTAATGTCACGAGGGATGTAGTTCCAGAGTCTGATGGCTGTGAGGGCGAAAGATTGAGATAAATAACGAGTACGGTGTAAAGGAGTAAGCAATTTAAGATTAGCCGAAGAACGGAGAGAACGATTATGAGAATCTCCCAGGTATTGAAATTTGGATTTCAGATACTCGGGAGCACATGGATCGTTCAAAATTTTGAAAAGGGTGCAGAGTATTCTGACATATCTGAGCTGACGGATAGGCAGCCAATTTAGCTGAGCACGAAAAGAAGATACATGGTCGTATTTACGGAGACCATAAATGTATCTGATACAGTTGTTAAGTAGACGATTTAATGTATTAAGATGATGTTGAACAAGTCTGAGCAATACACATCGACATAATTCAATAATCGGTAGGAAAGTGACTGGACAAGTAAAATCTTAGTATTGGTGGGAAGAAAATTTTTTAATCGATGTAGAGATCGCAAAGTTCCAGTAGTTTTGCGACTCACCTCCTGAATATGTTTGTTCCATGTTAAGCAACCATCAACGTACATACCAAGGTTCTTTACATGGGGAGTTAATGGTATGACATTATTTTTAAACATAATTGGTGGTAGGGTGGGAATATCTAGTTTCAATAATAATCATGGGCTACCTAAGATTATTGTTTGGCAGTTAGATAGGTTCACGTTTATGCAATACACAGTGGACCATTCGGAGATGTATTTCAAGTCATCATTTAATAATGAGACAGCATTAGAGATGTTTGAGGGTTCCACTTGCACATATAACTGCAGATCATCAGTATACAGATGGTAAGAGCACTTGAGATTAAATGTGATGAGATTGATACAAAGTTCCATATTTGAAAACTTATTGTGACATTTCTTGGGGGAGGCCTATGTTAATCAGTGGACTTTTGAAGTGCTGTAATGAAAATTATAATGTTGAAAAGCATTAATGATAAAATAATAGGTTGAGAGAATTTAAAATATAATACCTAGTATTAAAACCTGTATTATTAAATTGCTATTTCAATAAACCAAAAAGTCAATTCAAGTTCAACAAAGGTTATTAAGTTAGTATAATATTATATGTTTTCAACGTTTTCTTTGAAACGAGCTTACATTACTACTTTGAGAGAGTCGTGGATATTTAATGGAAAGAAAACTCTGCCTTAGCGATGAAAATTAAACCGTATCGGCTGTATCCGCTGTATCGAGATGAAATCCAAATGTTATCTTTTACAATACTAAACAAGTTTGGCTTCATTTAGGTAAATATATTTTGAGTAACGATCAGAATGTAGTTCTGCATTTCAAGCAGCTTACAGAAATCGAGGTATTTCAGGAAAATTAAGAAACCGCGATAGAGCATGTAAAAAAATATTTTAGTACGAAAATGCAAGCAATAAAAACATATTCAAATAAATCTAGTTTTTACGGATTTTTTCGCGTATATTTACTTATTTTATATTCCTAAAGTTTCGAGTACTTTACAGCACCCATGGTAAAGGGGAAATATAGGTGTTCGATATCTCAATGTCATAGTTAACCACGGCTACCTTCAGATACAAAAATTAATAAAATTATTAATTTTTAGTCTTTAGATCTACGCAGAATAAACTTATAGTATCTTGAAGTCTTGCAGTTGTGTTCTTGGGTTGGTTTTTAATGGTATTAATTATAGGATACCAAGCAGATGGTAGCACCTCATCTTCTGTATTGAAATTGAGATGTTTTATGATTTCAATAGACTCGCGAATCATCCTTGGTAGGAATCGATATTCTTTAGCGAGGATTTATGGTTCATCAAATCGAATGTAATGATGGAGGCGATCCTGTACGTGTTCACAGACTGCAGACTTCCTTCCATGTGAAGAATCTTCGGCGTCGATTCTGCACATCAGCAATGTGTTCTTTTACGCGGGCTTTTATTAGTCTTTAAGTTTGTCCTATGTAAGAGACACACAGTCAAAATCAAGCTCGTGCACTCCTGCATCTTGCAGAAAATAATTACACTTGACCGATGGTAAAATCAAAGTTATTTTCTTCGGCGGCTTGAAGTATATTTTAGTTGAATCACGCTTCAAGATGTAGCCAATCTTGCCAGTGACACCTATGACGTATGGCAGAATAGCAGGCACTTGACTGTGGCCAGTTTCACTCGTTCACTGTGACGTAGGCGCGGGACCTGAAGCTTGTTATCGCGCAAAAATTTCTTGACGTGTTGGAGCTCAGCGGCAAAACAAACAAAAATAAAACCGTAAACACTAGTTTTATTTCAGCTTGCCCAAATTTTATATGAAAATTATATTAGTTTAAAGAAAATAAAACTTAACCGGCCATCGTACAAAAACGTAAACTTAAAAACTAAATTCATGAATTGGTCGTTATTTAGAAAATAGCAAGTCTGAATATTATGCTAGATCACGGTGTATTCTGTTCTTCTATTTCAATATATTAAATGAAATATATTTATGTTAGTGACCTATACATATAAGCATATAATATGTAATCCTCATTCACATAGAAAAATCTTAATTCAGAACTTCATGGGTCATAAACAACGAAAATGTCGGGCAAAGTAAACATCTACGTTACTTCACTGCTTTTATATTCTATTCCCGTGAGATACAGAGTGGAATTTGATGACCATTAATACTGGCAAACATTAATATTGCAAGTTCTTTAGCATAGGCCGTGGTAGTACAGGAGCTAAGCGCTCGCTGTAAATTTCACAGTACGTGAGTAACCCGGGTTCGATCCCCGCTGGCACCAATGAAATCGTTAATTGCAATTTTAAGTGCTGATTTATCACGTGCTCGGTCATGAAGCAAACCATCGTGAGGAAATCTGCATGTCTAAGAAATAAGAAAAAAATAGTTCCAAGACATTTGAAGTTCGCGAACACATATTGGGGCAGCGCGACGGACATCTCCTTGCCCTGAAAACCCTCTCAGAAGTGGAAGGAGGCCTGTGCCCAGCAGTGGGACTTATATAGGCTGTAATTTTATTTTACATTTTTTTTAGCATAGGCACTCTTTTATTTATTGAATATGTGTAACAAACGAGTACACAGTCCACCTGATGGTAAGTGGATTCTGTTGCCCATAGACATATCTATTTCTATCCTCGATTAAGAATCAAAATGTATATGCATTCTCAGCCCTGACGGCTAAAATGGAATGCCTCGTTTCAAGTAAACAGGATCTCCAGTTCTCTTCACTCAATACATAAAAGGCAGCAGCATTAAACTAATATTTACGCTAGTATTCTGTGAGAGCGTGGTACTTCCCCGATCGAGCCGTATATGAGTCAAGAACTGATAACGAATTTTGGCCAAGTATGCATTTTAGGCACTCTAAAATTATGCATACTATTTTCATAAACAAAAGTTTAGCTCCATGATAAACTGGGCAATGCCAGTTTGTTTTTGCTTCTTCTCATCTATGATTTTGATTTTATTCATTTATGACCATCAATAGCGCACTGCTAAACATAAGTCTCCCCCATATAATGTTTTAAATGAGTGATAATTGCCAATGATGTCACGCTCTTCATGCGGGTTGGCACCGTAGAAACAGGAGATGGGCCGCGGAATCTTTCCAATAAGAATTCAAATTAATAAAATACCTTCTATGAATATCATAAACATATTATTTAAGAACTCATATGCATGTTGTATTAAATTGATAATATTGTTAAAACAATATTATTACAATATCAATATTGTAAAAAATATAATATTCTAAAAATAAATTTACAAAATTTAAACTCCTAGACTTTCAGATCGGTATGTGGTTAGGATGCTTCAAACTTTATCTTAAAAATACTATTAAATTTTAATTAGTTTTCAAGTTTTAGACTAATGAATATAAAATTATATAAAAATATTATAAATTATACAAGTAAGCGAAAAAGTCATATAAACGAAATTTATACCTATAATGTGTTCACAAAAATTGTGTTAAAAAATAACCAAAGCTTTTTCACAAGAATCATTTTAAATAAAAACCATTTTGTTATCCTTAAGTTACTTATGGTGCGTTCACCTTTCTAATAAATATATCTGCTTGATTGTAATGGGCTTAAACAATATATAGCTTTCTCAATGGTAAACTAACTTAGCGGTAACTTAACTTTTTCCCAATTTGACACAATGGGTTTCAACAACATGAGAAAAAGAAGTATCTACTACTTTTCCTCATATATCTATGTACTTCGACTTATTGACTGCCTCGTTGGTCCAGTGGTTGTAGTAGTGCGACTGCTGATCATGAAGTCCCGGGTTCGAATCCCGAGTCGGGCTAAAAAATATTTATTGAACTTTCCCATCAAGAATTCTGATTTCTGATTTCTAAAATTCTCAGTTAAGTTCTAGATTTGGCTAGGGGAAACGAAAGAATTGTTGTATGTGGTGATTTGAATGGATGGGTTGGTACCGCTCGACCAGGGTACGAGTCGGTACTTGGAAAGTTTGGCGATAAAAGGGTTAATGATGCTGGCAAGCTTATACTGGCGGTGTGCAAGGAAAAGGGTCTTCTTGTGACAAACACTATGTTTAATCACAAGAATATCCATATGTATACTAGAGAACGAAAGAATGAGAGAAGTATGATTGATTTGTTCCTGGTGGATGACCGACTGCGAAAACAGGTGATGGATACGCGAGTGTTCAGGGGTGCTGACCTGGGAACGGATCACTATCTAGTGATTACTAGATTTAGGGGTCTGTTCGCGGGTTGGCGCTACCGGACGGCAGTAACAGAACCACAGTCGGTCTGTCGCATCCGAAGCTGGAAGCTTCAGGAAGCGGATACAAGGGACAAATATCATGCGAGGGTAGCCGAAAAGCTTGACACCATCGATGGCAGAAAAGAATGTGTAGAAAGAACTTGGCAGAACCTTAGGGATGGAATGGTAAGTGAAGCGGAAGAAGTGTGTGGAACAATAAAAAGAGGCAGTAGTAAAAGAAGAGATGCATGGTGGAATGATGAAATCAAAGAAGCTGTAAAGAAGAAGAAGAAAGCATGGTTAGACTACTTGGCCTCTAGTAATGATAGGATATGAGAGAGAAGATGAAAGAAAGATATAGGCTGCAGAAAGTTCACACGAAAGCACTGATTGAGGAAGTGCGTGAAAGGTGTAGAATGGAAGCGGACGAAAGGTTGTCGCACAACTTCAAGGAGAACTCCAAACTCTTCTGGAAAGAGGTTGGAAGGACCCGAAGTGGTTCGACGGCCTTAAGAATGAACAAAGTGCTTTCGAGAACTAATGACGTCCTCTCAGAAAAATCGGACGTCATGCAGCGATGGGGCGAATTTTATAGAGAAATGTATGCGTGTGATGATCTTAGTGAGGGATCCGGGGATGAGGCCGTGACTGGTACGCCAGACCCGGACCTCGATGACACTGAGGTCATCAGGATGAAAGAAATTGAACGTGCGATTCGAAGTTTGAAATGTGGTAACGCTGCGGGACTAGACAGAGTTACTGCTGAAATGGTCAAGTATGGTGGGCCTCGCGTCTGGGACAGCTTTCATCTGCTGTGCAATTTGTGCTGGCGGACGGGGGATGTCCCGGATGATTGGCGATCCGCAGTCATTGTGCCTTTATATAAAGGTAAAGGTTCACATTTTGACTGCGGGTGCTATCGGGCGATCAGCTTGACCAGTTTAGCAAGTAAAGTTTACTCGAAGGTTTTGACACGTAGAATGCAAGAGAAATCGGAAAGATTTCTATGGGAGGCACAATGCGGATTTAGACCTGGAAGAGGATGCACGGATCAAATGTTTTCTCTCCGTATGATCACGGAAAAGCTTCTGGCTGTTAACCAGAAGATTTTCTGTGCTTTTGTGGATCTTGAGAAAGCATTTGATAAGGTTGTAAGGAAGAAAATGTGGGAACTGTTGCCGGGGTATGGTGTGGATGGCCGATTGCTAAGGGCTGTGCAGTCTCTTTACTGTGACTGTAAAGCCTGTGTGCGGGTAGGGCATGACCTGTCACCCATGTTTAGCGTCCAAACGGGCGTAAAACAGGGTTGTGTCATGTCTTCCTGGCTGTTCATACTGTATCTCGACAGCTGTTTACAAAAGCTGAAAGATAGCTGTTTGGGTGTGAAATTGGGTGACATAAAAGTAAATTGTCTGCTGTATGCTGATGATGCAGTACTTATTGCACCATCAGAGGCAGAACTGCAGGCATTAGTCACGTGTATGAAAGAGGAATGTGAAATTAAAGGTCTCCGTTTGAATGCTAATAAAACTAAGGTTCTGGTATTTGAAAGGGACGAAGAGAGAACGAAGTGTGAAATATGGGTAAATCAGGAATGTCTAGAACAGGTAAATGAAATTGTATACTTGGGGAGTGCTTTTAGCCGGGATGGAAGATGTGATTTAGATGTGGACAGGCGTGTCGCTGCCGGGAACAAAGTCAATGGTGCCCTGACTGCGTTAGTCAAAAGGCAAGGCGTAGCGAAGAGTGCACGCCTTGCAATACATAACGCAGTGTTGGTACCGACTTTGTTATATGGCAGCGAAACCTGGGTATGCCAGAAGAAGCATAAAAGTAAGTTGAATGCAGTGGAGATGCGATCTCTTCGTAAAATGTGCGGCGTTACCATGGCCGACCGAAAGCGAAACGAAGAGATTCGCAATATGGCAGGTTTGAAAGATGACCTGATCACAAAAATTGATAAGGGCGTGCTTCGGTGGTTTGGGCACGTTGAGCGAATGAGTGAAGACCGAATGGTGAAGAAAATATATAGCGCGAAAGTTAATATTAAAAGGTGTCGAGGTAGACCGAGACTAACTTTCGAAGACCATGTGAGCAAATTGCTCGAAGAGGGTAGGGTCAAAAGTACTCGGATACCTAGACGTGCATGCATGAAGAAGATAATGAATCTGAAAGAAGCGAAAAAGGTTTGTAAGGATCGTGACACTTGGCGATCTGTTCTCTCTGGCTACCCCGTCAGGGATTGTGCGTGAAGATAAGTAAGTAAGTAAGTAAGTTACTGCCCCGAGTCAGGAAGTTGGCGGTGTCTCACCCCCGTGCCTCGGAAAGCACGTAAAGCCGTTGGTCCTGCGCCTGATCTCTGCGATCGTGTCGGTTTACCGTCCCATTGGATTATGAGAGTGAGGAAATAGAGAGTGCATCTGCGCATACACCTGGGCACTAAAATCCTGTCCTGGGCCGATGGCTAGTCTCCTTTGAGAATTGCCGCCGTGACCGAAATTCGATCTGGAGGACATTATTATTATATACTTCGAAGATGAAGGCTGCTGTAAGTTGAGTACATAAAGAAAAATAAAAAGAGGTAGTTTAAGTTCTTGATGCTTCTCAACGAACAACATTTTAAAGTTTTACTTTTTACTACAGAATTACTCATATAATATGTATGTATTTATTTATTCTAATAAAGAAGCAGAAATGAAAGGACATAAAATTTCACCGTTAACAACGATATAAGAACTTTGTACATTCTTTCGATTTGAATGTTAAATAATAGACTCCGAAGTAAATATAAATTTACTTTCATTCATTTCGTTGGTTCGTGATAAATGTGGCCTTAAGTTACGCATTGCTTTTGTGGCGTCGAGTCGTGCCTCGGTTAAAATCTCAAGACGCGTGCGGCACTCCCTCGCTGTCGTCTGTCGTTCGCTACATTTGAATGCTCTAATGAAAGATGTGATTTATGTTCGACTTCACCTATAGAATTTGTGCAAAGAACCATTAACGTACAAATATAGTGTATTTTATTTTGAACGTCAGTAATGTAATTAGTTAAGCTAAAACTAGGCATTTTTATTAACTTTTTAATAGGTTTATTTAGTGTAATAGTTATGGATCAAATTTTTGATCTATATTCAGTAGGAAACTGAAAGAGACTGTTAAAGAAATAGATGATGAACGAATTGAGCTTGTTCATTTTTTTTTTCATTAAACATTACATCCTATCAAAAGTACCTACTGCTGAACATAGGCATCCATCCTAGATTGGAGAGATACTTCACAGGAGATATTTGATGTTGATGGCACTCATTACAGGCGGTTGGCAGCGGTAGTTTTTTGTTTAATTTCGAGTCTTTTGTCCTATTTTATTTTCAATATTTCCAATTGACCTCTATTAAATAATTAAGTATTAAAAAATCTATTTATATCAAAGTATATAATTTCTCATAATGAAAATCTATGCAGAAACCGTTGAGTTATATGTACTACGTACTAGAGAAGCCTTTCTAAACAAAAAATGTGATTTAAGCGCGTTGCGCCTGCGCGGTCAGTTTATATAAAGAAATATATTATTTTTTTATGATTTTTTTTTTGTAATATTAAGATATTACGTATTACCTATTTATTCTTTTGAACAACAAATAATTTTAATTGCTTGACTACTGAATTGTTATTTACGTCCAGGTTTAAACTTTAGTTTCAAATCTTGTATTATTACCGCCGCTCCACACTGCATAAATATTGAAACCACAGACTAACTAGTAGATTGAAACCATATTAAATGACACACTGTACGGATTGCAGTACAGTTCAGTTGAACATAGTGTATGTTCGGAATGCACAATCTAGTACGTAGTACACATATATATATATATATATATATATATATATATATATATGGCGATGTCAGAAACTCATTTCGACACAAACATGATTAGACACAACAAACTTGTTTAGACACAAACACTCAATGCTTCTTACTTTCAATGAAAAGATCGAATGCAGTATGTTAAACAAGGTGACAATACAAAAGTTTATCTGAATCAAAAAGTTTAATTTAACACTAAAGTTGGCTTCAGTTGCAAAGTTCAGTAACAGTTGTTGTTGTTGTTCGATTCTATGACTTCGTATCACAACGTTTCTATTACTTATTGTATGGGCAAAATGATATAGTAAAAATATAAGTCCTCAGTGGAAAACAAGGGCATAACTAGCACACATTACAATATTCTTACTACTAAGAAAGGCCGCTTTAAAATGCACGTCAAACGCGCCGCTACGCCGGAACACTCCACTTAGCCCTTCAGTTACGACACCTACTCGTATTTATGCAGCCAATAGCAGTGCTTGCATGCTTGTTCCGAAAAGCGATAAACAGTAGGATATGTGGATATGAACACTGAAGATTTGTAAATTTGTCCTCTTTTTTTATAAATCATAGAAGTTGCTTCAGTTTCAGATGGGTATGTTATTGTTTCCCATCCTGGACATAAGTAAAATGCTATTGTAATATTAACTTTAAAAAATTAAAATAAGATGTTATTTTAAGAGTTTTGAATTATTTGATTGAAATTGAATTTTTTCACAGTGGTAGAGCCACGCGGCAGCTTTTGATGTCGCACGGTTGGGCCGGTTCGAACCGGGGTGGTACCACGACCTCACAGAAAACCAGCGTGAAGTAGAGGTTTACCTCTGCGTTTCGCTTGGTGAGTGCAGGTGGCCGGAGGCCCTTTTTACTGGAAATGAGGCATTCCATCTTAGTCCTCACGGGTGACAACGCATCTACATTTTGATTTGTAAAAGAGGATAGATGTAGATGTCTATGGGCCGCAGCAACCACTTACCATCAGGTGGACTGTGTGCTCGTTTGTCACCCTTATCCTATAAAAAAAAATTATACGTGACAGCTCACTGCAGCTATGTTATGGCTGCAACATGAATGGGTTTTCTTTTATAGAATAAGGGTGACACACGAACACACAGTCCACCTGATGGTAAGTGGATGCTGTGGCCCGTAGATATCTACATCTATTCTCGTTTGCGAATCAAAATGCAGATGCGTTATCACCCCTGAGGACTAAGATGGAACGCCTCTTTTCCTGTAAAAAGGGTCTCCGGTTCTCTACACTCACCATACGAAACACAGCTGTGTTAAGCTGCTATTTTACGCTGGTATTCTGTGAGAGCCTTCTCCTTTCTTCCCCGGTCGAACCGACCCATTTGTGCTACAACTATACAACTAATATAGCTGCAGCATGGCTCAGGGGTGAGAACGCATCTGCATTATGTCTATAGGCCACATTGTGTTCGCATCTAAAGGGCATAGAGAGCCGGTGTAATTACAAACTGTAGGCATCCATCGTAGACCACAAAGGTGGCAACACTTTATAGCTTTCTTTATTTAAAGTTGGCTTCAGGTGTCCATGGACTGCAACTGCAGTAGTCACACACCATTAGGTGGACGGTAAGTTTGTTTGTCACTTCAGATTTATATAAAAAAGTCGCAGCAATGCATTTGCTAAAGATATAACGGTTTTAGTGACGTCACCGTGCCAAAACCTAAGCTCGTCTAAATTTTTTCGTACCTCCAGCGTGTGCCGATACATTACCTTTACATAACTGTAAATTTTAATTGTGTATACGAATATGAGTACACACACACACACACACACACACAAACACTTACGCCTGTCACCCAGAGGGGTAGGCAGGGACTACGGGCTTCCATTTGGCGCGATCCTGACACACCTCTCTCGCCTCTTTTACACCCATATATCTACGCATACACGCTCGTAGGTTAACACCCATATATATACGCATACACGCTCGTCGGTTAAGGGTACTCCTAACCTGGCCCATTTTCAATGTATCGCCAATTTGGTTGATAAACCTACGTCCAGGGCGTCCCTTCCCGACCCTGCCGTTAACTTCTGCAACTTAAACTTTCTTTGTCACTCTTTCCTCGTTCATTCTTTCTATATGACCAAACCACCGAAGCATTCCTTTCCAACCTGGTCACAACGTCATCATGCAAACCACAGTTTTCTCTTATCGCACTATTTCTCACCATGTCATTCAGATTCAGCCGATTCAGATACAGATATAGAGTATATAACTGGTTATCGCGAACTGAATGAGCAAAGTCGGAATAAAATGATGATGTTTTAAAAAGCTTAAAAATATAAAATGAATACACATAGAATATTTATAAAAAGGCAAAATGTTTCTGCAGAGCTCGCCTTCCATAAATTAATAAGAAAGCAAAAATGTTTGTTGCATGTTTACCGACGATAATAGCATTATTGGCTCCGATGGAGCTTATAAAAATTAGCCTTCTTTTACAAAATAGTCTGTATTTATTATTGGGGAAATTTTATGCGTTTTACTTTATAACCGGGATTATAAGTGTAACGAAAAAAGAAAGTATTTATACTAATATTGTTAGTGAAAACGATTGTTTAACTTTTTTTATAGAATAGTGTGACAAACGGGCACACACTCCATCTGATGGTAAGTGGATGCTTTGGCCCATAAGCATCTACATTTATCCTCAATTAAGAATTAAAATGCAGATGCGTCGTCATCCCTGAGGATTAAGATTGAATGCTTTGTTTCCAGTAATAAAGGGTCTCCGGTTCCCCTACACTCACCATAAGTAACACAACAGTATTAAGTTGCTATTTTACGCTGGTATTCTGTGAGTGTATGTTGGTTGTGTACGCTATTCACCATATTTCTTTAAATATAATGATAATTAAGAAGCTGGAAATATTAAAGTAACAAAAGTAAACCTTTTTAGGATGGAGTGTGCGAATTCAATCTTCAACATTTATTCACCTTTTTTGAAATATTATATGGTGAATCATCATCATCATATTAAGCGAACTCATAATCCACCGGATGGTAAATGAATGTAATCCATAGATATTTCTACCCTTGAATTGTCAAATCAAAATATGTCACTCCTAAGAACAAGATCGAATACCTTATTACTAGTAAAAATTTTCCGGTTTAATCACTTACCACACAAACCACAGCGGTATTATGTTGCAAATTTACGCTGCCTCTTCTGTAAGCTTCGTACGTCCCATTATTGGAATCAATGCTTTAATTTCCGTAAAGCAGCAATGGAATGTCCGCCGCGGTGGCAATTTTTTTTTAAATTTTAGACATACCGCTTTCTTTGCGATATTTTTCTTCAACGGTAAATAAGACGAGCGCCCTACCTATGAACCATAGCTGCTCTCTCGATTCACCGGGACGTTAAAAATTTCAATACCAATTTTCTCATAACTTTATGTATTTTACAATAGCACGGGTCAAGGTCCAGGAAATTTGTAGATGGATCTTTCCGCTGCGCTGACAGCTTTGCTAAGATTGGTCTGGATTTCGTTGTAAGCAAACAACCTTAGTTCGATCCTCGTTGACACAACCCTATCCTCACCTGGCACTCCATCTAAGTCCTTAAAGGTCTTACAACAACCTATCCGTAGATCTATTTGTTTTAAATTTGTTGCTTGTATTCTTGGTTTAGTTTGTTCGAGCCAGTACAAGTAGGTGAACTGTTGACTCATTTGTTAATCTGGCATTACAAAAAAATTGAGCAGTCGTAATTTTAAGTGCTTCTCCATCGCAACAATCTAAATATAAACTTTACTTCAGAGGCGTATTACGGTTGGAATTAAAAGCAAAAACAGATCCCTTATTAAAATCTCTTCGCGGTAACTTGCCCCATTACTTACAATACTTTTTCACGTGGATAAATACAGCCGTCGCGAACCGACCCGAGAGCCCTTCACAAAGTTTATGATGATCTATTGACTTGGCCTTTAGAATGAGCCGCGAAATTGTAAATGTTTACATTTTATTACAAACATTTGTATTTATTTCTCTAGTGGCCGACTTTCAAATAAAAGTGAGATAAAAAACAAATCAAAAATAACAGTTGCATGAGTAAAATAGCCAGGTTATATTTTTTATAGAGTAGGCTACTAATTTCATTTCATATTTTCCATAGGAAAATTCCTACGCACACCCACCTCGCGGAGGCAATAATGAGTTATATAGGACTTATACCATTTACAACCATTAGACGCACTAGCACCGGTCGCACTTTGGCAGCTCCTCCTCGGGAAGGGAAAACTCCTTTTCAAGTAAGGTGCACCCGAACACAAGGCGCCCAACTCCACATATGTAGCACACCTCGTTGAGTATGTTATCCTGTGGTTATGGGGCGGAGGGAAACGAGCACCAGCCTTTCCGACTCCCACGGCGAATCTGATAAGAGTCAACCGCTAACCACATTTCAGCTGCGTGGGGATTACTAACATGTTAGGTCTCCAGCCTATAATTATTATACTGGATTTCTATATCCGTCATACCGAAACACAATAGGTTATATGATAAAGATAACTAGACAGACTTCTAGATAGAAGAGTAGACAAAGACAAGAAAGACTAAATGATAAAGAAATTTATATTATCACACGACAAATATAGCCTCTTGAACAATGGTATTTATCGAAAATCAGATCTAGAAAGATCTGTCCTTCGCCTCAAATGCTGGGCCTGAAGCAATAATATAAACATCCCGTTATTGTAACACCGTCATATCTTAGATGTCACTCACATCTTCAGATCAGGTTTCACTCGGTTAGTAAGTAAAAAGTGTTTCTTATCTACTAGGAACCCTTGTCGGTAAGTACCGCCCTCAGACCTACAATAACAGAGAGATGGCAGGCAACTTCTTAACACGTAGTACTCACACACTTACATTTTTCTTCTTTTTTCTTCAACACACACATTAATTTCCAAGCAACAACATGGTTTTAGTTGAATACACATATACATAATATGCAATTAAAACAATGGTGTTGCTTGCAAATGCCTATGTGTGCGTGAATGTGTTCTTAATTTAAGTCAAGCATGGTTTTGGCTTGGTTTCGCCGTCACTTAAAATCTGTTTTGACGTCACAAATCTACGCTGCGCCCTGCATATCTTTCATTGTTGGTTTTAGGTACTGCCAGTGAGTACACATATACACTAGCATTAAGACGTTTTACATTAGTGTTAAGGTGCGACAAATGTGGAATTCTCTGTTGGAGTTTTGATATAGTGATAAATGAATTTTAAACGTATCCTTAATATGAATTTCTTATATCTTATACGAATTATTATTAGAAACATGATTATATCAATCAAAATGGATGCATTTATTTAGAGAAAAAGAAAACAGAGCAAGTATAATAAATATAAAGTATTTATACAAATTATTTAAGTTGCTTTGCTCATTTAATCTCCTTTAGCAAACTCCATGTTGCCTTTCATAAAACTTGAAAGCCCATTAGGGTTTGCCACTCTACTAATTCACCGCGCGGATGGAAACCTGATTACGCGCCCGGATTTGAATAAATAAATCCATCTGGAAACCCATGGCTCAAATATATGTTTATAACAGATTTGTGAATAATGCGTGTGTTAGAAAAAATGTTAGGTATTCTAGTTCAAACCAAATCAAATGATCAAATCGATACATAATTGGTCTTAAATTACAAATGTGTCTACAACTTACGCGCCCTTTCTAGGCACTGAAAATTTGACAAGGACACTGCTTATACTTAGAAGCTAGATAAATATAAAATACATAATATTGTTAGTTTTTGTTATTTATTATATTTTACTCCTCGACTGAGTAGAAGGGATTTTTTTTAAATTCAATATTTATTGAAACCTGATTGAAATTTGGTTAATTTTACTGTTTTGTTTTTATTTCCTGGAGTAAATTAATACAAATTTTTAGTTTATTGCTATATGAAAGTAATGTAGATTAGCAGTCGTAATTTTGTCCTTCGTTCGTTTTGTATCGCGTGCTTAAATTTTACCGGCCCTTTTAAAGTAAAAGGTCGTTTAACTGAGTTAAAGGTTAAAATTTATAATCATTTTAAATATACGTTTCAATCCACTACCCAATATCGTCCCGTGGGTTTCGTTAGAGGCAAATAGAGGGTAACAGAAGATGGTAAATAGCATATTCCTTATAACAACACAATAATTAATAATGGATCCATGTGGACGACGTCGCGGGGTATCCATTTTTGTTACCAAAACCTTCTCCAGAATGTCACAAGTACTTTTATGAAAACTGCAAGAAAATCGGGTCAGCATAATCGCGGACAAACATACGGGTAGAACTAAAAAAGTCCTTTTTTCTGAAGTCGTTTAAAAACGGCGATCGCCATCCCGCCTGCAAAGTGTGACAAATAAACAAGTGTCCCCCTAATAAAAGAATCTATGTAGGAGGCCTATGCTCAGCAGTAGACTTTTATAGGCTCTAATAGATGATGGATGAATCTATTTATATAAAAAAGTTGTTGATATAGTCGAATTTTTGTGACCTAAATATTTACACGCCATAAACTTCTGCAATTTATTATAATTTATGAAAAAATCAATGAAACCGTTGGATTTTATCGCTCTGGGACGTTCGGGCTTACCCAGGCCAAAATATAAATCAACCTACCGCCGACTGACTAGCTCCGTACCTGCTTCCCGAGGGATTCAGCAAGTGAGCGATGCAGCGGCTTGTGTAACTCCGCATTTTGCGTGATTTAGCACCCGTGATCTCCGAAGCGATAAATTAGAATTTGTAAATTAGAATTCGTTTTATGGTTATACATTTCTTTGATTCGAAATAAATGAGATTTATTATTGACTTTAGTAATATTGCTGTAGCTTATCTTCGGGTATGTAATTTGCATTGGTTTGATTACACGACTAGATTCATATTTGGCAAAAAAATAACTGAGTAAAAAAGTCAAAGAGTTATTATAATATTAAGAAATTTATGGATGATAATAACCCCAGGAAATGAGGTGATTGCTACCTATCTATTTCTAATTTGTTTTGTGCTGTTAATTGTGTTGGATTAACATACGATTAGAACTTGTTTTTTTAATCCCGCTCTATATCTTGCTGTTTCTTCCGAGGACAAAGGTTTTTTTCTCCGAACCAGTGGTAAATTAAACAAAAGAGTGACTTTCAATAAATATTATATAAAATCTATATCTATGTATAAAAATCATTAAGTTAGTGCTCTTGGTTCGCTTGTGCGCTAACTTTACGCGTTTTAATCATCGGTTACTTAAGTTCCGTCTGTCGTACATTATGTTATAATACAAGTGACTTAAATCCACTTTATTAACTGAAAAATTGTAGAATACTTAATTATTCTCGCGATCTAAAATATCGACATCATGTCCAAATAAAGAAGTTGTGTTAGTAAATACAGAGAATCAAAAAGTTTCAATACAGGAATTGCAACATCAATCTAAAGATTGAATTAAACGGGACCAAAGGTGCAACGAGACTCGATTTACAAAAGTTTTATATGATCCAGATTTTGGCTTATATGTAAATGATTTATCAAATCTGAATTGAGAACAGTAATGTGACTGTAACTGGTAGTAATTGGTATTTGTGTTTTTAATAACTGTACTTTAAAAAATACAGTTTATGCTAAAAATGTACAAGAAATTTAAATTACTTTAAGTCAAGTATTTTTTTTTTATATTTCTTGATCAAACGATTCAATGTTTTATTTGTAATTTAAAGTATTCTAATAGATGTTACTAATTAAAGTTCAAATATTCTATATTTATTATTAAGTTTAAATAATTATATTTTTTTAACTTATTTATTATTATAAATTTTATGCGTGACTTAAGTAAAACATACCGTACAATAATCGGTTAGTTAAGTCCGGCAAGAACGTGACTTAAGCGTGGTTTTAAGTCATCGTGTACTATAAAATAGTTTAACATTATGAAGTAGGTGATAAGACATAGGGTATGGAAGAATTAGAGCGCCATCTTCTGAATATGAAATTATTTTATTCACTTTATTTTTGTGAAGTCGGCTTTTACTTTGCTGTTAACGTTATTTTCTACACTCCTTTTGATTGGACTATGGAATACCACACAATTGCAATATCGTCTAAATTAGCTACCTTTAAGTGTAGAATTCAAACGTGGTAGAGCTACGCTGCAGCTATATTATGGTTGTAGCAGGAATGGGTCGACTCGACCGGGGTAGGACCGCGTTCTCACATAATACCAACGTAAAATAGCAGCTTGATGCTGCTGTGTTTCGTATGGTGAGTGTAGAGAACCGGAGACCCTTTTTACTGGAAACGAGGCATTCCACCTCAGTCCTCACGGGTGACAACGCATCTGCATTTTGATTCTTTAGTAAGGATAAATGTAGATGTCTTTGGGCTATAGCATCCACTTACCATCAGGTGGACTGTGTGCTCGTTTGTTATATAAAAAATTGGTCTACAAAATACATAATACAATAGCTATATAATAAAAAAAATTATTGTCAAAATTAGTTCACAATTGACGAAGAAATCACGTAACATATTTACATACAAAAAAACAAACAGTCGAATTGAGAACCTCTTCCTTTTTTGAAGTCGGCTTAAAATTGTAAATATTTTGTAGTAAAATATTACAAACTACTTTTTAGATTTGCAAGGAAACTTCAATTAAACTATCATACTATTATTTTTCATCCATTCATTACGGCCGATCCAAAGTCCACAGGAACCGTAGTAGATCAGGAGGTAAGCGCTCGCTGTAAATTTCACAGTACGCGAGCAACCCGGGTTCGATCTCCGCCTGCACCACTGAAATTGTTATTTGCAGTTTTAAGTGCTGATTTATTACGTGGTCGGCGGTGAGGGAAAGCATCGTGAGGAAACCTGCATGTCTGAGAAATATATAAAAAAAATTCGAAAATATATGAAGTTCGCCAACACGCAATGAGGCAGCGCGGCGGACATTTCCTTGCCCTAAAACCCCCTCACAAATGGGAGAATACTTGTGCCCAGCAGTGGAACGTATTATAGGTTGTATCTTTAACTTTAAAATTCCATTCCAAAACAAAAAAAAAACAAAGATTTTCTGTTGTTATCAGGACAATGCCGCTGCCCATTTCCTGTTTCAGTGTCTCTCTGTTCACTCTTACGACACCCACAGGATGAGATGGGGTAGTGGCTGTTCTTACACCGCCACTACGCAGCAGCCATAAAATTATAACACTGATGCACAAGGTTGTATGCAAGTTGAATCACAAAAATAATTTCTCATAAATATTTTAGCCTTAACACTAGGGATATCTCGTTTACTGTTTAGATGCTGTTGAAATATCCAGACCTGAACAATTTTTTGTAGAGCATACAAACGCTTCTTACGTGCGCGATTTGAAGCCGCGGCTCCGCTGCGTCGCAGACAAACGCTCAGCCACTACGCCGTCACAGGGCGTTAAACGGTTTTCGTGTCTAAATCCATCCAGCGAAAGCTTAAGCACTTACGTGCTACGCTGAAATATATTATAAGAAGTTCATGCTAAAAGTACTTTAGTACTATATTTTTTCTTTACAAAAATAATATAGATATATCCCAAAAAATATAAATTATTTATTGTTAGTTACTAAAAGTATGAACCATAGAAGTTATCATAGGCTAAATACTTGCACCGCTAGAAACTCGGGTACCATCACCGCCAGCACGTGCTCGGCGGTTTTAGGACGACATCGTGAGAAAACCGAAAAGTCTGAACCCTTTTCACTGTTGACATTATGTCTTGACGGGGGGGGGGGCTTAGTTGCCACTACGGAACCTTGGGAACTACGAGGAACTCACAAGGCTGGCTCAAGGTGAAGGACCGGTGGCCACTTCGAAGTAGGCTCGACAAGCCCACTCCGGATGTGTGTTGCGGGGGTGGAAAAGCCGCAGGGGAAGAGGACTATCGGTATTGCGACTCGCCGCTCTCCTTAACCTCCGCGGCCGAAACTTGGTAAGTGGTGGAGCAACAGATCATATCCACTGCTGGGATGAGTAAAGTTGGTGCTTAAGAGTGCTCGCTTATTTCTGGCACACTGGCTTCTGCGTATCGAACTCGGGGAGGTCTCTTACGGAGGTGGAGTAAGAGGCCGCGGAGGAAGGCGCGCCTTGTGTTTCTGTTGCGCCATACCTGAAAGAGAAAGGGGAGAAGAAGTCCTCTCCCGAGGAGGAGCTGCTACGGGGTGACTTTTTTATATAAGAGGGGGAAACGAGCTTACAGCTTACCTGATTGTAAGTGACTACCGCCGGCCATAAACAACTGCAACACCAGGGGAATTACAGATACGTTGCCGGTCTTTTAAAAAAGAGTAGGCTCTTTTCTTAAAGGTCCCTCCCTATTGTATATATATAGTATACGGTGAAGGTGGAACACCATGGGGATTTAGTTGGTGCGAGTCCGACATAACCTGACCTTGCCCCCGAGAAACGAGTAGGCATTTATTTACTCATGTAAAAAACAGCATTTTGAGTTTTAATCGATGATAGGTCTTTAATATGTGACTGTAGAATATAAAACATGAAGTTGGAGCTTAAAAATGCTTGTCTCTGTGTAATGTCTTTCTTTGTTAATGATAAATTCAGTTACTTATTATCCAAGCATGGGCTTGTAAAAGCTTAAAGAAAGTTCTTTTTTTTCATATCAATAAATACAACGAAATAAAAATGAACTATCTGATTGCTGTGTGAAAATCCAACACGCTCATTGTGAGTTTGTTAAGACACGATTTAGGAAAACACTTTCTAAAAAGTGGCTGTTATCAGGTTGTGGCGATGTAAGAATAGAATAGAATAGAATAATTTTTTATTCAATATGGATCACATGTGTAATTCTTATTGAAAGTCATTTTTTACTTTACCACTGGTTCGAAAAAAAAACTCTGTCCTGGGAAGAACCAGCAAGAAACCCAGCGGGACTTTTTTTTTATAAGTACAAAATTTATTTTAGAAACAGCTTGGAAGCGATCACCTCATTTCCAGGGGTTATTATCAACCATATATTCATTTATACTACAATAACCCTTTTTATACAGTTTCAACTTAACAAAACATTTAAACTTGGTAATAGAGAGAGCCTGTACACTTTCCAGGACCTTGTTGTAATAGCATATACATTGCCCCAAGAATGAATTACTGGATCTGTGGAGGTGAGAAACTGGTATCACTAGCTTGTGTTTGTTCCTAGTGTTTACAGAATGTATATCACTTTTTTTTACTAAAATTACCTTTGTTTTTGTCAGCCGCATTTCGCCATAGCAAATTCCCATAAGACATTATATAATTCATTATATACAATATTCACTATCCCATATCGTGTCGTAAGATGAACGGAGATGGGCATCAGCGTTTTCCTAATAACAACCAGAAAATATAAACTGCGTTTTCCAACCCACTTGCCAAGTGCAAAAACTATATTTTACTACATGTATTCAACTAAATGTAAAAAATATACATTCTAGATAGGTTAGGTTTCCTTAAAATGTTTTTCTTTAACGCCGAGCACGTCGTAAATCAGCATTTAAAATTGCAATTAACGATTGCATTGGTGCTGACTTGAATCGAACTTGGTTTGCTCGCGTACTGAAAAATTTAAGGCGAGCACTTATCCTATGAGACCATTGAAATATGTTTAGAATAATAAACAATACGAGACCTAGTTAGAAGGAGCAGCGCTTAAAAAAACCTTTTATTTTTTCTTGTTTTGCCTTTAGGCATTTAACTATCTATCCTTCAGGGAGCTATGCATCTTTTAGATAAAATGTAAAATACGGCTGCATTAAGTCCCTTTTTGCATGCACGCGTCGTGGCACATTTGTTATTTTATGTGGAAAATTTATGTCACAAGGTAATTTTAGATAAAAAGTCTTATATTTTACTTTAATAGTTTTAATTCAATAAAGACATAACAGTAGTAATTACTCGCATTTAAAAACATCACTTACCGATATTTGAATTCGAAATATTACCATAAAAATTTTATTTTCTATGTAACTACGTAATAAAAAACAAATATTATCTAAGTATCAATGAGAATATATTAAGTAAGATTATTGAAATCCACGACAGAATATAATAAAACAGTTTATAACACTATTTTGTTGAACGCCAATTATTTCTTTTTTATAATATGAGAGTGCTTGACTACAATATCACCTAGCAATTGATGATGTAACCATGGATGTATGTCTTAGCTTAATAAAAACCTATTCACTCTTGTTTTAGGGATACTGGGATGACCGACACTGGCAAATTAATCCACGTCTTTCTGTATGCGTTTTAAACTATGGAGCAAACTTTTGGATGTCCAATGGTGGAAGGAGGAAAAAATATATGATGATGTTTCTACAATCCATCTAGTGGCGTTGGAAGAATATCGTATATAATTCCGAAGGTATCGTAAGAGGCAACAGTGGGACTGAACCAAGAGTTGGGCAGCAGCAACTTTCTGATAATAGCTAGATAATTATTAAAAATTAAAAATTTTGTACAGCCGACTTCAATGTAAGTTATTAAATATAACTCAAAAACTAGGTACGTGAGGGTAAAATGGTAACATGGAAAAAAATAATAAACAAGCTTTGGCAATAATTAGCAACACTTCGAAAAATCAACTTAAAAAAAAACTACCTATAGTACGTGAGGGTAATATGGTCATCCGGTTAATATTGTCACTTTCTTATAACTCAAAAACTACAGCGTCGTTTGCATAGAACGCTATGTGATACGATAGCTCTCGATCAGTCTATCAAATAATAAAGGGTCAAAAAGGCGCTGCTTTATCGACGTCATTTTTACAGTTGATATTATTGTAAATATATCAGTCAATTTTTGTATTGTGTAGTGTAGTTAGTTTTTTTTATGTAGATTTTCGAAGTTTCTAATTATTTCCAAAGCTTGTTTGCTATTTTTTTTTCTTAATATATTAATTATAGTATACGACTTTGTATTTTGTCTCTGTTCTTCTCCTAATTTTGGTTTTGTAGGGCGATAAAGCTTAAGGTGACGATATTACCCTCACGTAATTACTATAATATCAACTGTCAAAATGGCGTCGATAAAGCGGCGGCCTTTTGACCCTTTATTATTTGAATCAAGAATGAAACAATGAACAATGAAAATGAAGAGCTATCGTATCACAAAGCCATCTATGCAAATTAGGCTGTAGTTTTTGAGTTATAAGAAAGTGACGATATAAACCGGATGACCATATTACCCTCACGTACTCTATTGGTCTGACCTTAATCAAATTCATATGGGACCACACTAGATGTACCAGTTTTCAAATAAAAAAAGAATCATCGGAATAGGTTCACCCAGTACAAAGTTATGAGGTAACACACATAAAAAAAAACATACAGTCGAATTGAGTACCGTCTCCTTTTTGTAAGTTGGCAGAAAATCACAAACTGCGGTTGCCATCCCTCTTGCCAAAGAAGGCAACTATGGCAAATATTTCTCCTATGAGGGATGTTTATGTAGAGAAGCGGACTTTTGATAGATTATATTGGTAATTTCTACAATTTAAAATAAATCTGTTTGACGTTATATCCAAATCGACGTCTAAGCAGCTAGATAATATTTTAAAACATCAGCGTATTAAGGCGCTTTATAGAGGGTTAAAAAGCTAAGCCGGTCCAAAGTACGACAAGAACATTTAGATTTCTTGCCGCTACATAAATCAACTTCATTTTATCATTACTCGATAGTAGATAAACATTTTTTAATCTTATGTTTTCTTTGTTTCAGGTCTAAAAATTTACACAATATTGCAGAACATTACAATCCATTTAAATGAGAACATTAACACCTAAAAAGGTACCAGTTACTAATAAAAATTTCCATTTTCTAATCTCTTACCAATTTCTGGTTATTTTTGTCGGTTTAAGTCAATTTACGTAACATGCGTTGCCAAAACTATTTGTTCTTTAAAGTTAAAATATAAAGGCTAGCTGGTTTAACAAATTACTGTAGTTTAAATATAAATCCACTGTATCCGTAATCGCTTACATAAAATAGCCTACCTTTGGTGAGGTTAATCACTATGAAACTTTATATCCTGCATTAGACCTTTAAAATCTATCGAAAATATTTTTATAAGCTTTTCACCCACAAATGCAATACTAAAAATACAGTTACCGATACAATTTTAACAGTAAATGTAATTTCTAAATAAATATATTTGAAATAATTTAAAATTAAAAATTTTGTTCAACCAACTTCAATATAAATTATTCAGAATTACTCAAAAACTATTGGTCAGACCTTGATCAAGTTTATAAGGGACCACATGAGAAGTGCCAGTTTTTAAATAAAAAATGTAATCATGGAAATCGGTTAACCCAGAAATAGTTATGAGATAACACACATAAAAAACATACAGTCGAAATGAGTACACAGAGACAGAGAAAATAATCCCGAATTTTAATTCAAATCAAATTCAATATTTGTACAAATACCAAAGTACAGAGTATAATGGGTTTTGGGAGGTGTGGATAGTGTTGAAAATATTTTCAACACACTTCCCTTTTTCTTTATCATCAACCTGTAAGAGGCAGTAACAGGCAGCCCTTTACTTACTGCTATACATGAGCCTCCTATAGAAAGAATTAACCATAATAAGCTTGTAAGGCAGATTGTCGGTCGTTGTACCGGTCGGCATCACAAGTCCACTGCTGAACAAAGCCTTCCCTCGAGGAAGGCAACAAAGCACAGTCCTTAGTCATCTGCATTGACTTTTTTAATATACAAATCATTATTAGCACTTAATATCGAAAGCTTTCTGATATTTCTGTAATATTATATTACACAAATTTAATATGAACGATAGCTCGACCTTAATCGTTATCGCAATCATCTTAGCGCTCGTTAAACTTATTTAACGAGCGCGCTAAACAACTCTATAATAAGTTTTCTAATCAATGTTTTAAGCCCGGGAACCTGTTTGATGGCAACTTTCTATCTGAAATATTTTGATCTTGTATTATAACGGTGTAGCTAGGAAATTTTGTAAATTTTTATAAAAAAAACTAGCGCTCCGCCCAGGCTACGCACGAGTGACTTCTGGATCTCGACAACAGCGCCAGGTCCAATTGTAAATATAAAACATCAAATTACAATTTATCAAAATCGGTCCAGCTCTTAGAAGGAGATCAGTGACAAACACACGTATAGGACAATTATATATATATATATATATATATATATATATATATATATATATATATATATATATATAAAGATATCCCCAATACAAGGCAATCTGGATATTCTATGTTCATCAATTAACTAATCATATACTTGTGCTCGGATATAAGTGCACGGATTATTTATAAAACCTTTGACCGTGTTGTGATGGTAAAAGAAATTTCAATGCCCCATTTTGCCCGTAGGTGTCTTAAGAGACCACATATGGATTAAAACCCAGAGATAACAACTATAAAATCAAAAACTGTGTAGTGAACGTAAGAGATGACAGAGAAAACTAAAACAGAAGATTGGCAGCACCACATCCTGTAAAAAGCTCAAATAATTTAAAAAAAACCACTAGCCTAGCCTAACGTTGCTGCTATGGCAAATATCATCCCTACGAGGCTATATAGGCGGAGGCTTATGTTCAGCAGTGGAATATTGATAAGATGCAATTATTTAATAATTATCATGATGAGTGTGCGTATGAAGCAGTAAAAAGAAGAGAAGGAGTCATATTTAAAAAAACAATTTATTACTTTTAGTCCCCCCCCCCCCAATTATACAAAAATGTTTTAAAATAAGTGCAGTAATCTAAGAGTCTACAAACCAACATCGTATCATTATGACAACGACACAAGACAGTGTTGTGTTCCATGAAAAATTCGCTTTAACTTTTCAGTGCCTCATTAAATATATTTCACCTACGTAACGTGACGCAAAGTAAGAGCGCTATTAGTCTTAAGTGTCGTTAGACGTTTATTGTAAATATAAGAACAAAATGTACTGACGCATTGCATTAGAATCCTTTAAAAGTGTTGCACAATGCTGATATTTAGCATTTTTTTTTAAATAGCCTCTGACCTATTGCTTTATTTTGTTTACAAACGTATCTTATCCTATATATATATAAGGTACTTTAATTTAATTTAATAATTACATACCATGTATTGAAAACGTATTTTTCCTATTTTTGTTTCAAAATGTGAAAAATCTTATTAAGAAGGAAAAATGTTCATTATTTAATTTTAATTATAGCAAAACTTGCTGTGTATAACAACGAAATAGAATCTATTACACCATTTTTTCCATGAGTATCTTAAGAGTCGACTTTTTAATGTGTCATAGACAACTATCAGAAAAATATATTGTATATATAACATTTCGTATATGCCATATTCTGTAAGGTACTTTGTCATACGATTTCTAGGGGACTCTGAAATATTCTACAAATTCTAACTGCGGCGGGAGAGACCCATATCCAGCAGTGGACTCTTACTGGTTAATAATACATTTAGTGAGTTGTCTCATTATACTCCCTTTTTGGATTTATACCAGTCATACACTGTTAGGTTATTTAAGCGTTACGTCTGATTCACCTCATTAGCCATTGTTCATCATTACAGCCACATTTTACCAGTCTTAGCCAGAACAAACGTTTTTTCCAAACATTGTTACAAAGCACCGTACTGAGCCACCTGCATGGATAGACTCACAGCATGTGTCATCAGGTTATAACTATATCTAGTAAGAAGTCACTCAACATTGCGCTTACCAACATCAGACTATTACTCGAGAACCTTTATTCCCTATCGGTTTTCAGTTCTTTAAGATATCATCCATCTATTCATCCATTACAGCGTATAAAAGTCCACAACTGAACACATGGCTTCCTTCAGATTGGCTCAACTACGCGGTTAAGTTTCGAGCTATATGGCTTGTTATTCCTTGTTCTTCTGAGGATATTCGCGTTATGGATTTCATCACGCAGAGAAACTTTGAGGACAGCTCTCTAATCGCTCGCTGAATTTAAACTTCTTCGTACTGCCAGCAGTGGACTTTTTTTAATAGTGAATCACTGGCCACATGCAATGTTTGAGCACTTTTGTTTAAAGGTTCTGAGGTATATAGGAGAAGAACATTTCTCGCAATTTCATGAACGTGGCTCAGATCAGTTCAGTTCCGTTTCAGTTCAGGTCAGTCGGTGCACAACTTAGTCGAAGTTTTACTTATTTCGTCATATCCAGAAAAGCTGTTGGTCCTGATGGTATTGGACGTGACATGGTTATACTGATTTTGGAACAAATAATTTCCCACATCACATATGTAATAAATTTTCCTTTGCCTCTAATGCCTTCCCTAACAAGTGGAAGGGAGTGTTCCTAATTTCTGTCCCCAAAAATAGCTCTCCTACTCATTTCAGCCGTTGTAAGCCAATATCTATCTTCACCTTTTTCTCTAAAATTCTTGAAAACGTTGTTCATTGTCAACTCACAAAATTTCTAAACAAAAACAATCTCTTTAATCCTTTTCAGTCTGGTTTCCGACCACTGCACAGTACTTCCACTGTCCTAATTAAAAAAACTGATGACATCCGCTTGCGATGGATAATCGGCAACTTACTCTTCTTGGCCGTTCTAGACTTCAGTAATGCCTTTAATTGTATTGACTATCCAACGACGACTAGAACCACCTGTACGCTGATGGTGTTCAGCTATATCAGCATTTTAGTTTAAATGGTCGCAGCGGGCAAGCTGTCATGGACTAATGTTAAACCCTGCCAAAACACAGGTGATAATCACATAGGGAGCAGAAAATTACATGTTAACTGGACTATCAACATCTACCTAAGTTTACTCTAAACGGTGTAGATTTAGAATATGCTTGGCAGGTTAAGAACCTCGGCTTAATTATCTAAGTTGGGTGTTATAAGTTAATGAGGTCCGGAAAAGTATTTTGAGCACAATGCATTTTACCCCTCAGACGGCCATAGTTACGCTAGTCAAGTCACTGTTACTTCCTATTTTAGATTATGCTCATATTACTTATCTAGATATAACTGAGTAGCTGCTTAACAAACTCGACCGTCTGCTCAATCTGTGCATACGCTATATTTTTGGCCTGCACAAGTTTGATCATATAACACAATTTCGCTCAAAACTTAAGTGGCTCAACATCCGTTTTTGCCGGAACACACACCTTCTAACCACTTTGGTATTCTTTACAATCCTTGTTCCCTAGCTTACCTGAAAGAGCGTTTTTCATACTTAGGCTTATACCGTCCGATGAGCAACAAAACTCTAACTACCCCGATGCATAAATCAAAATACTAGGATTCCTTTACGATATTAATTACACTTTGATAATTAAGTTACTATTTTTTTTTATTACACTTTGGAATAACCTTCCATGAGATTTAAACGATGCTTCTTCAATAAATACATTTAAATATAAGATAAGTGTAACATTTTTAAAATTACTTGATTAATATTATGGTTTTATGTATTACAACTTCCTATACTACATTGATGTATTTTATTGTTTTTTCTTTAATTTTTTATTTATATGTATTTCGGAAATACAATAGGAAATCCCACTTTTGATCTCGGATATGCATCAGGATAGCATAAATTTTTTTAAATAATAAAAGTGTGAGAGGTGTCAACTTGTTCTTTTGCTTATGTAATTAATCATTATCTCTAATAAGACAGCGTAAGACACTACAACAGTGTAACATGAAAGACGTAATTACATTACACCAAAATATGCACACCAACAGCAAAACTACACGTCTCATTGTAACAAGGCAAGGCAGGGAAGGAAGATCTTCCTTGCCTGCACTAGTAGAACCACCACAACGGACAGAACCACGATACTATCTTAGCACTCGTAGAATGACTCAAGCAGAATCTCTTGCGCACGGCGCCTATAGTGAACTTTATAGTGCACATCAATTTGGTTCTCGATATACTCTTAATTCCACCTCGCTACGTTTTTTAGATGAAACAAATGTTTTCGTAAATTGTGCATCACATATATATATATATAATATATTGATAATGTACTCATTATTACTCATTAATACATTATATTGTTTGTATATCAAATAAAGTTACATTTTTTTATAGGATAAGGGTGACAAACAAGCACACAGTCCACCTGATGGTAAGTGGTTGCTGCGGCCCATAGACATCTACATCTATCTTCGATTAAGAATCAAAATGCAGATGCGTTGTCACCCGTGAGGACTAAGATGGAATGCCTCGTTTCCAGTAAAAAGGGTATCCGGTTCTCTACACTCACCAAACGAAACACAGCAGCGTTAAACTGCTATATAACGCTGGTATTCTGTGAGAGCGTGGTCCTTCCCCGGTGGAGCCGACCCATTCGTGCTACAACCATAATATAGCTGCAGCATGGCTCTACCGCGTATAAAACATCTCTGCAAAATGTCTAAATGTCTTGAAATTTTGCATACTTATCAAAAATTGTCGACAGTGTTAACAATTTAGTCTAGCCTGGTGCTGTCACTAAGGTTATCAGCTTACGATGACACAGCAAAAGGCTTAGTAAGCTAGAATATGAACATTTTACTGACACTAGCTGGCTATCTTCCAACAATGAATCATAAACCGTTATTTTTATTACATATTTTTTTTACACGTCGATTCAGTTACGAAATTGCGTTTGTCCTGTCGCCACCTAGTGAGGTTCTAGTCAAGGACTGCTTTCATAAAAGTACAATAGAATAAATCAATTTCTTTAATGAAGTGAAGTTATAGTGATCACTCTCCGGCCTCCCCTTATTTTTAAGAGGGTTTTTGCAAGGAAGTCGCCCTACCCCAATTGGTGTTGGCGGATTTCATGTGTCTTCGAAATACAAATCTGCACTTAAAATCACATTTAACAGTTTAATTGGTGGCGCCGGGGATCGTACCTGGATAGCTTGCATCCTATGAAATTACCAACAGGTGCTTAGCCTTAAAGCCACCAAGGCTCTTTTAATTAGTTAACAAATTAATAAACTATTTGCTAAAAAATGTGAAATAAAAACAAAAATATACTTACTTGATAAGCATTTAAAGAAAACGGTTTAGATAAAATAACGTAATTCTTATCAAAAAATGTATAAAAGACTTTGTATATCTTTAAACATCCTACGAGTATATTCTAAATGTTACCTTTGATAACGTCAACGACCTTAACTGTGTAAGAAAGTCTCGGATCCTGCCCTTTTTCACTTTAACGGGTCCCGGGCACAAATTTAACGCTCTTCAGTATGTGGAAAAGGCAGAGAAAAACTGATTAAAGTAATGCAGTG
This sequence comes from Parnassius mnemosyne, assembly GCA_963668995.1. Classification (NCBI taxonomy): domain Eukaryota; kingdom Metazoa; phylum Arthropoda; class Insecta; order Lepidoptera; family Papilionidae; genus Parnassius; species Parnassius mnemosyne. The sequence goes on along the minus strand of CAVLGL010000126.1, from coordinate 9,517,320 downwards.
CTTCAGGGTTAGAACCACTAGCACGGTCTATCAGGACCGCGAAATTTCATCTCGTGTGTCGGTTGTATCATTAAGGACGTCTTTAAGAACGCTCGAACAAGAGCGTGTTCTTACATTAAAGGTATGGCTAGAGTACGTTATCGATATAATTTTGTTTCAACTATTATTTTATTTATTTATTTATTTTGCATAATGTGTGTGTATTTTACAAATATTTGTGTGTGTACAAAATTATTGAATGTTAAAAATATTAAGTACTAGCGATCCGCCCCGGCTTCGTACGGGTGATTTCTGGATCTCAATAACAGCGCCATCTACCGGTTCAATTTTGAATCGTTTACATTATTATCTAGGGACCCACTTGAACACACACAAAAATTCATCAAAATAGGTCAGCAATTGATTTATATACTCGTATATATTATGTAGAGAAAAGATAGAGAAAATACAGACAATGCATAATAATTAACCAAAAACAAAACTATAAATTTAAACCTAGAAAACAAAAATATTTATTACTATTTGCACTATTACATCATTAATACTTATTTATAATTTTATGTGACATAATAAAAAACTCTACAAATAAATAAAATTGTCAGTTTGTAGTGTTAAAATAACAGCTTTTTATTAAATGCATATCAAAGTATATACGGTACTTATAACAAAAATACAATTTTTAAAATTTTTGTCTGTCTGTCTGTTTGTTCTGGCCTACCTCCGAAACGGCTGAACCGATTTTGACGGGACTTTCACTGGCAGATAGCTGATGATATAAGGAGTAACTTAGGCTACTTTTATTTTACAAAACGAATTAGGGTTCCGCGCAAAAAAAATTAAAACCCATGAAATCCATGTTAGTCAACAGCTAGTAAAATATAATTGTCAACATATTATTATTTGAAAAATTTTCGTCAAAAATTTAAAGATATTTTTTTCCAACAACTCACTAAGTGAATGAGGAGATTTATTAACTAGCTATTTTATTTTTACTACTATTACTTTTGTGTACGTTATTCTAAAAATTTAATAACTACATGTTAATATTCCTAATTATTTATTTAATACCTTTTAAAAACCTCCTTCACATCCTTACATCCTTAACACCATTGATTGTTTTAAATTTCACGTACTTAGATTTGTAAGGTTAACATTTTTATTCCAGATATATTTATCTAGGGATTGCCGGAAACGAGTTCTAAGTCAAAGTAGCTACAGTCCTAGGTCGGGTTTTTTTTATAAGTAAAACAATTACTATACGCTCCTTCTACGTTATCATGCAGTAACAGGCCATCGTTGTACATGGGCCTCTTTTAACTCTATGTTTTCTTATATATATGCAAAAACTACACATTTAAATAAAACTAGTTTTTTACGGATTTTATCTCGTATATTAACTTATTTTAAAATTAAATATTTTAATCTGGTGGTTGCCGTGGTACACCCCCTCCCCCCTCTCCCCGTGATCATGGGTGCTGTAAAGTGCTTGAAATGTCGGGAATATAAAATTAGTTGATATACGCGATAGAATCCATAAAAACTAGTTTTAATTAACTCTTTTTCACTGTTTGCCTTAATCACTACGCTTTGCAGGTGGAATACCGAGGCCAGCGTCAAAGTTGCGAGACGTGTGGTATATTTATTTTACACTAAATATTTATTATAATCTTGAATTTATTTAAAAAAAAATCTTCCCGCCTTTTTAATAATTCATTTTATCGAACTCAAGAAGGTCTCGCTGTAAACATCACTACTAATAGGTATATGAGGGTGCATTGTCGAGAACCTGAACCTGTGTAGTCTCATATTTCTTACATCATTATTTTGACGTAGACTTTTCACATTAACTAGTTAGCTCGTGAAACCTGATAAATTGCAATAGGAAAATTAAAAATAGTAATAGGACTTGGTGCAATTATGAATGAATTGAATTCAATTATCCATTTATTACAATACGCTTTAGTTTTTTTTTTTATAGGATCGGGTGACAAACGAGCACACAGTCCACCTGATGGTAAGTGGTTACTGTGACCCATAGACATCTACACCTCCTCAATAAAGACTCAAGATGCAGATGCGTTGTTACCCGTGAGGACTAAGATGGAATGCCTCTTTGCCAGTAAAAAGGGTCTCCGGTTCTCTACACTCACCATACTAAACACAGCAGCTTTAAGCTACTATTTTACGCTGGTATTCTGTGAGAGCGTGGTCCTTCCCCGGTCGAGCCGACCCATTCGTGCTACAACCATAATATAGCTGCAGCATGGCTCTATATAAAGGTAAAATATTACCTTTATATGCGTAGTAACTTTTATTTAACCGACCGCTTCATGGCGAAGAGGGAGAGTTCACATCCCGCACGGCATAAGTATTTATATAGCCTGCAAATAATTGTTTCGGGTCTGGATGTTTGTCGTTACGAAGTTTATGTGTGTAAACCGCATACGCAATACATGAGAAATTCATAGTTTGGGGGTGATCTGTATTAAAAAAAAACATATTTACTTATATCAATAACGCAGGAATGGAAACGAGATAATCAGAGGATATTTGCAAAAACGAATTAGACAAATTAAATACCATATTAAAACCGTTTGAAAAAATCTTTCAGCCCAGGGACATGGCAAAACAAAATTTATTTGTTATTTATAATTTCAGTAATGCTGTTGGGGTATTCAAACTCAGGTTCCTCGCGTTTAATTAAAGCTGTTCCCCGCGACTTTGTCCGCGTGTAATTTAGGGTTTTAATTTTGTTGCGCGGAACCCTAATTATTTTTCTATAATATAAGTAGCCTAAGTTACGTCTTATAACATAAGCTATCTACCAGTGAAAATCTCGTCGAAATCGATCCAGCCGTTTCCGAGATTAGCCGGTACAAACAGACAGACAGACATACAAAAATTTTAATTTTTTAAAAAAATGTGTTTTTGTTATAAGTACCGTATATACTTTCATAAAAAATTAGTAAAAAGCTGTTATTTTGATATTACAAACAGACACTTCAATTTTATTTATTTGTATAGATTACGAACGTTTTCAAAAAATAAATTAATGTGATTGTAAAATGAATTATATCACACACAAAACAGTAACGATACGGCAAATATTCGCCACATATTAATAAACATATTGGTAATTGATTTTGGATGTAGTTTTAATAGCGTTATTGGCAATAAAAAGTAATATTCCGCATTTTATTGTCAGCAAATTGCTTTTATACAGATTAAATGAAAGAATAATATGTTTTACTAAATTTTATTTGCATATACTCGTATTTACATTTATTTATTTTGAGCAATACTCTTCAAAGTAAAACTTTAGAACTTCGATAAGCGGCCAGACACCGCATAATCTACTTCACTTGAGGATGCCTCGTGTAGAGGCGAAACACGTGTCGTATTGTCGTCGGTGATTTGTATTTCCTAGTGTACTGGTGTTGGGAGTAGTGGTGCTGGGATTAGTGGTGACGAGGATAGTACACGCAATTGAGGGAGGGTGGGAGGTGCTCTTCTAACTAGGTAAGACATCAGTTTATTTCGTTGAGTCGATCTAGGCAAAATAATTTTTACCAACTTAATATTCTTATCTTATCTTGGTCTTAACAAATAAATAAAATTGAAGTTTGTAATGTTAAAATAGCAGCTTTTTACTAAATACATATGAATGTATATACGGTACTAATACCCAAAAAACAGTTTTTAAAATTTTCATCTGTCTGTCTCTCTGTTTGTTCCGACTAATCTCCAAAACGGGTAGACCGATTTTGACGGGACTTTCACTGGCAGATAGCTGATGTTACAAGGAGTAACTTGGGTTAATTTTATTTCAGAAAAATTAAAACCTATGAAATCGTAATAAATTCCACGCCAGCGAAGTCGCGAGGGACAGCTAGTGTATACATAAAGTCTAAAGTTATACTCGTTCTTTATCATTCAAATCGGAGTTTAGTAGTCGGTGGAGTACTGCTTGGCGACAGAAATAGATTATGTAACCTAGCTAGTACTAACCTAAGCAGTAACCTAACCTATGCTACTTACCCATACCATTTGACTGCCTCTATATTCCGAAAGCGCGACTGTTGATCATGAAGTCCCAGATCACCGGTCCGTTCATACACTCATGCTCTATAACTATAAAAAAAGCGACTGATGGCATAGTGCGGACCGCGAACTCAAAAGGTCGTGTGTTCGAATCCATCATTCGAACCACTCCTAGTACAAGCGTTTTAAATTTACCAGGAGTTACTTTTTTATAGGATAGGGTGACAAACGAGCACACAGTCTACCTGATGGTAAGCGGTTACTGTGACCCATAGACATCTACATCTATCCTCAATGAAAACTCAAGATGCAGATGCGTTGTGGACCCGTAAGGACTAAAATGGAATGCCTCTTTGCCAGTAAAAAGGGTCTCCGGTTCTCTACACTCACCATACGAAACACAGCAGCGTTAAGCTGCTATTTTACGCTGGTTTTCTGTGAGAGCGTCGTGGTCCTTCCCCGGTCGAGCCGACGCATTTGTGTTACAACTATACTATTAATATAGATGCAGCCCATGCTGCATCTATATTAGAGCCATCTCTACCACGTAAAAATTAATTAAAGGTAATTAAAAATTTTAACTACACTGCGGCCGGCCGCCGTGGCCGAAGTTCGGTCTGGAGGACATTATATTACAGATATTAGTTTTGTCTTCGTATATCTTTTTAGTATCAAACATTTACGCAGAATTTCACAGATATTCAATGATTTAGAGATTTGATTAAAAAATAAATAATTCTTCAGTTTTTGAAGTTTGTTTCACTGTCTTCATATTATTATAATTATAACAGATTTTATTCAATTCAATGAACAAATGAACAGGTGGTGTGCCTGTTTGCCGTTATAGCTAAATTCGGAACGGGTGTCTGTCTTAGTTACGCCTAAGCAACATTGAAGGCTTGTTAGTGTTGTATAATGATAATGATGATGATGATAAACTTTACAACACGAAGAAACAACTTTTCTTAATACAATATTGTAAGCCTAATATAGCAACATGATATAATGATAGAAGCTCTAATTTTCCTTGTCAGAATCTATTTTTATCAATTACTGGCCCTGTCATTATTTCGGTCTTATCTATACATTCACATATATTGAAAGGGAGTACCTTTTATCGAGCTCAGGTGGCTATGTACATGCCGTTATAACTTTTTTTATAGGATAGGGTGACAAACGAGCATACAGTCCACCTGATGGTAAGTGGTTGCTGTGACTCATAAACATCCACATCTATCCTCAAAAAAGACTCAAAATGCAGATGCGTTGTCGCTCATCAGGACTAAGATGGAATGCCTCTTTTCCAGTAAAAGAGTCCCCGATTCTATACACTCACCATACGAAACACAGCAGTGTCAAGCTGCTATTTTACGCTGGTATTCTGTGAGAACGTGGTCCTTCCCTTGTCAAGTCGACCCATTCGTGCTACAACTATACTACTAATATAGCTGCAGCATGGCTCTACCACGTATAAAAAATAACTTTATTTTAATAGCCATTTGTAAAAAAAATCTGTTTTTCTTACCATGATAATCTGCGGAATGACTGAACCGATTGTGATGATCCTTCACAAATAGATAGACAGCGATGCCATTAATAATTTAGGCTATATTTAATCTGAAAAATTTGGAGTATTTTCTTGAGAAATTGGAAAATTGGTGAAACGACTGATCTTTGATGATTACTTTTAAACTAAACAACGTTTTAATAAATACTCTCCGGGAGAAACCGGGGCGGGTCACTAGATTAAAATAATTAATTTAAATTATTTCTTACGACGAAGGTATAAATGGGTTAAACTAAGCATTATTACCTTGCCCAATTCATTGTCAACATTTGACGTAAGTGTGAGTAGAACTAGACATGTAAATTGATCCTGCTGATTATACTAGTGGTCACTTGGGAGCTCGAGTCGGGTTGCGGACCCTCGAGAAACGCGGTACCTACGATTATGCGAATTAAATTTGCATGTTGTGTCAATTTCCTTGCCACTAATTTAAGCTTGTAGTTACTTTACTTTTCAACAACAATTTAGCATATTACAGAAGGTCAGGTTAATTGATCTGGAATCTGAATAATTGTTTCGAGTTCGTATAATAGTTATTGTAACTTAAAACGCCTCCACAATACAATTAAAATTCAATACTTTGACTGTATTTGAGTAACAAGAGGAAATACATATAATAGATATTCATCGTTATAAGGTTCGCCAAGTGCAGGACAGCCCCCTCTAGACTAAGTGTCGACCTGGTAAGACATGCGGGAAGTCGATGGATGCAGGTGGCTTAGGACCGTGCTTTGTGTGCATCCTGCATTCCTTGGGGGAGGGCTATGATCGGCAGTGGACTTGTACTGACTTTAATGATAATGTTTCGGCAAGTGCAAATATATAGTTCGAACTAGAAAGTTTACATTTTGTAAGAAAGTTAAACGCGTCTTGCACGAATCATGAAGCTGTGAAGCCGAAGGCGAGAGGTCGAATCCCGTACAGAACAAGTATTTTGCCTCAAACCATTGTTTCTAGCCTGGATGTTTGTTCATATACATTTAAATGACTAAATAAAAAATTAAAGAGAATCTAAAACTTCCCACCAACATTTAATGTATTTAGAAAAAAAAAAACAAAGCATTTCGTCTGTTTACTAGCCAGAAACGTGCAAACAAACCCCGAGTTCTGTACCTTTTCACTTTTCACCCTCGAATTCGTGGCAAAGTTTGAGCAAAACTGATTAACGTAATGCGGTATTTCAGGTTAGAACCGCTAACTCGGTCTACAGGCCGCAAAATTTCATCTCCGTGCGAAGCTTATATGGTTAAGAAGGGAGTTGAACACACGTACGAAGAAACGTTTGAATAGGGAGAATAAGTATATTATAAGTTAGATAAGTTTAAGGTGTTAAATTAGGATATGGAAGAAAATAATATGAGTGGAGTTGCGGAAACCAACCCGTTATCACAACGAGACAATCAATGGCCCTGTTTTCAGCAATGGACTTTTGATAGGCTTTAGTATCAAAAGTCCATTGATACTAAAGCCTATCAAAAGTCCTATATACTTAGTCAGGTCATAAGTATTGTCACACAGTAAAAACTTTTCTTTTAGAATGCTGGCCACAAAAAAGTTTATTGAATTCGAATTTAGAATTTTTCATGAAAATAAAACCGTATACTTTTTAGAATTTTACTCATTTTTAAATATGGAGTGGACGCTTAAAGAAGACCGTGTTGCAGTTATTGCGTTGCATCGTTGCGGTTACGCGCCGATTCAAATTTTTCAGTATGTTTTTGACATACTGAAAAATTTGAATATAACCAAAAGATTCGTTTATTGTACCATCAAACGATACAATGAAGACTCTAGTGTAGATGATAGGTCAAGAAGTGGTCACCCTCGGTCTTTAGGACTCCAGCAGTGATAAAAGCTGTGAAGGCGCGAATTCAAAGAAATCCCAAACTTAAGCAGAAACTGTTGGCCCTTCAGATGGGGTTAAGCAGAACCACGGTGAAAAGGGTGTTAAATGAAGACTTAGGGCTTCGGGCAAATCGAAGAAAAACAGGACATCGTTTGAATGCTCGTCTAATGGACCTGAGACTGAAGAGATGCCGCGCTTTGTTGAAGCGGTACGCGGGAAAAAATATCGGGAAATTCTTTTTTCGGATGAAAAAATTTTTACCGTAGAAGAGAGCTACAACAAACAAAATGATAAGGTGTACGCACACAGTAGTGAAGAAGCGAGCGTCCAACGAGGTCATTTTCCATCCTCGCTCATGGTATAGTTGGGAGTTTCTTATTGGGGCTTAACAGAGGTACATTTTTGTGAGAAAGGTGTAAAAACGAATGCAGTTATGTATCAAAATACAGTCCTGACGAACCTTGTGGAACCTGTTTCTCATACCATGTTCAATAACAGGCACTGGGTATTCCAACAAGATTCGGCGCCAGCTCATAGAGCCAAGAGCACACAGACTGGCTGGCGGCGCGTGAAATCGACTTCATCCGGCACGAAGACTGGCCCTCCTCCAGTCCAGATTTGAATCCGTTAGATTACAAAATATGGCAACACTTGGAGGAAAAGGCGTGCTCAAAGCCTCATCCCAATTTGGAGTCACTCAAGACATCCTTGATTAAGGCAGCCACCGATATTGACATGGACCTCGTTCGTACTGCGATAGACGACTGACCGCGCAGATTGAAGGCCTGTATTCAAAATCACGGAGATCATTTTGAATAAACTTTAGTGTCATAAGAATCTATGTTTTATTAAGTTCATTTTGGTATATAAACGGTTACATAATGAATAAACTTGTCTCAATTATTTTATATTAAACATGTGACAGAATTTATGACCTGACTAGGTAGATAGATGAATGGATAGATATAGACAAATAAAAGCTTATTTAACAAAATTTAATTATGTAGATATTAAAATATTTTAAACCGTTTTTAAATAACGGATCTTTTTTTTACATTGAATTTACGTTTAAATGTTAAAAGTTTCTGACCTTTATCATTATCGAAAAAATGGTTAACAAACCTAAAAAATCAATTCTCGCACTGAGAAAGCTATACTTCATAATGAGTATTGAATTTATACTATTTACCTATAAAATTCGGAAGCTTTTCGCCAGCAAAAATTCTTAATGAATAAGTTGGCGAATTTTTCCCTCACATTTCCATCCATTCATCAATTCCTTACATATTATCAAAAGTGCTGGTGCTAAACATAAGCTTCCCCATAAATTATCTCATAACGGGGATATTTGCCATAATTGCAACATTTTTTCAACGTGGTAGAGGCATGCTGCAGCTATATTAGTAGTATAGTTGTATCACGAATGGGTTGGCACGACCGGGGAAGGACCACGCTCTCACAGAATACCAGCGTAAAATATCAGCTTAACACTGATGTGTTTCGTATGATGTGTGTAGAGAACCGGAGATCAATTACTGGAAAAGAGGCATTCCATCTTAGTCCTGACGGGTGACGACGCATCTGAATTTTGATTCTTTGTTGAGGATTAATGTAGATGTCTATGGGCCGCAGCACCCACTTACCATCAGGTGGACTGTGTGTTCGTTTGTCACCCTATCCTATAAAAAAAATTAGCAGTGGTTTTTTTTTTTAATTTGTTATGAGGAAGGTGGTTTTGTCCATATTCTGTTTTATTATCTTCTGTCACCTCCTCTATCACACCCACGGGTTGTCATGGGGTTGTGAATTCTCTACACTACACAGCATTGCATTTTTGGGATTTAACGGTATTATATAAACGTACATCTTTTTTCTTTTCTTAACAAGTGTGGGTACCAAAAATAGGCTTTTATCATAAGGTTAGCTCCAAGAGCCTTACACACAAGCCGTACTATACTTACACACAAGACACGAAGACTTTCTTTTGCTTATTATAAAGTGGTCTTTGCGGAAGACGCTACATCATCAAGACTTTTTGTCTAAAATGTCACTACAACGTAATCGATTGAATTACATTTACTTTTTAGTGAGATTATAAGCTTTAATATAGTAAAGACAATGTCTTTAAAATTGTTATTATTTTTATAACATTAAAACATACTAAAAAATATTTAATAAAGGGACAATCTATACATCTATACAAATAAATAAAATTGAAGTGTCTGTTTGTAATATCAAAATTACAATGTTTTACTAAATGCATATGAAAGTATAAACAGTACTTATAACAAAAATACACTTTTTTAAATTTTTGTCTGTCTGTCCGTCTGTCTGTTTGATCCGGCTAAACTCCGAAACGACTGGACCGATTTTGACGGGTCTTTCACTGGCAGATAGCTGATGTCATAAGGAGTAACTTAGGCTACTTTTATTTTAGAAATAATTAGGGTTCCACGCTAAAAAATGAAAACCCTAAATTACACGCGGGCAAAGTCGCGGAGAACAGCTAGTTACTAAATAAAACATTTTCCAAAATAGTTTGACTGGAGACATCATAATAAGCAGAGATAAAATATGCCATAGTAACAATAATACTATCCAGATACAGTCCACTTTTGTCTAGACTACTGGTGGCTTATATTCACAAAGTATGTAAGATAATAAAAAAAAAATAGGAGAGAAGCGAGAATTTCATTTCATCAATAGAGAAGATGGATGGGTCTGCCATCTGCTTGGGATACTAAAATTAATAAAATTAAATCCAAACCCAAGCATACCACTGCAAGACTTCAAGATACTGTAAGCTCATTCTGCGTAGATCGGGCTATGACATCGGGACGTTAAACGCCTCAGTCCTCCGGTGACCATGGGTGCTGTAAAGCACCCGAAACGTCGGGATTTAAAAAGTTAAATTAAACGCGATAAAGTCCGTTAAAATTAGTTTCATTTAATGTGTAGTCTTCGCGTATAATATAAGAATAAACGTTTAGTATTTATGTTTGCAGATAGAATAAAATATGTACGAGGGGAAGCTGGGAGTTCTTTTCTATCTTAAGTCAATACCTTTACTATCCGTGTACGAGGAAATATGGGTGGGCGTGAGCCCCAAAACAATATTTCTAAATAAAACACCTCTGTAAGGTAGTTGAAAGTATGGCACAAGTCGATAAGTTTTGGTTATCGGAATAGAAGAAAACAGGTATATTATTTAAATATTTCTACTTTAACAAAACATGATCTCTGAGTGTTGGCATTTTGATAGCTAAGATGCCGGCCGTAACGTTCTACATTGTAGAGTTCAAAGAGTTAAATTCGTTATGATCATCCTGCGGCAGTGCACTGCTGGACATAGGCGTCTCCCAAAGCGCTACACTTTGCCTGGTCTTCGGCTACACGCACCCAGTTTCTAGCAGCCACCTCGCGAAGATCGTCACTCCATCTGATAAGTAATCAAATCATATAACTATTCATAAATGTTTTTCACCTCTCACAAGGCGAATATGTAGAAATGAATAAGTCAGGCTGGCGTTACATCTCTGAAATTCTGCATCGTTACGATGGAAGACGTTGCTCGATTCAATAAATCAGTCCATAATGTATACTTCATGTCAATTTTGAAAATGAGATGAAGAAAAACTTCAAACAATTTAATTTATAAATAATATAAGGAGTGATGGGTTGTGTGATAATATCTTACATCTTACAATTAAAAAAAAACTCAATCAGTGAAGTAAACTGCGCGTCGATATTTTCTTCCTCCACAAGCTCGTAGTGGCCAATCCTTCACTAATTTTGACTTGCTGGCAATATATTCAATATGGCAGATTCAGGCTTTGCTCAAAAGTGTAAGCCACTTACTGATAAACAACTAATCATTTGTGCTAGTTCGTCAAATTCCCTCTTTTTGAAAACCATACTAGAATATCTGGTCCAATTATTATATATTCGTGGTAGCGCTACGCTGCAACGTCTACTAATAAGTAAGATTTATTTTCTGCCTGGAGTCCGAGTGGGTAGATAGCACCTTTTTACCCATTTTTGCTGCCAAATAACAGTGTTTGCATTGCTGAGTTCTGGTCAGATGAGTATAGATGATTACTCCATGTGTATCTTAGCTTTTAGTAGTGACAACTGACAACGCATTTAGAGTCTTAATAGAGAATATTTAATTTCGTTTTCTATGGGCCAAAGCATCAACTTACCACCAGGTAGTATGTAGTTTTGTACGTCGTTGATCCATGCTGCACAACGAATAGGTCGGCTCGACCAGGGAAAGACCAGCGTGAAATAGCAGCTTAATGCTGCTTTGTTTCGAATGGTGAGTGTTCGCTACACTTTACACACCAGAGGCTCTTTTTACTGGTAAACTGTGAAAAGGTTTGACATCGCACCTTTTTTTATAAAATAAGGGTAACAAATGGGCACAGATTCCACCTGATGGTAAATGAATACTGTGGCTTATATACATTTACATTTACCCTCGATTAAGATTCAAATTGCAGATACGTTGCCACCCCTGAGGACTAAGATGAAATGATATTATTGGGATCAGTTTTTCAACTTAAATATCCCCCCCCCCCCTCCAGAAGAGAAGGAATCTGATTTACTGACACTGTTACACACAAACATCAAGACATGGAACAAAAAACTTTGGCACACTGCGCACACTTGGGACTCGCGTACGTCACCGCCGGCAAAATCTGTAAAGGCCACGGGGCCAACAGCACAAACTTTTACAAATATATTTGAGTAGATATTTTTTTGATATCTACGTGAACATGGTGTAAACTAATTCCTATTTTCGGATCGTAGCATTTAACGATCTAACAGCATTTTCTCTTACGATGATCATGATGATTATAAGGTATTTTTAAATGTACACTTTCTACAGTGATCTACGTTTTATAATTATCTTTATTAAAATCTAACATTAAAACAACATTATAAATTTTCTACAATGTGAAACCGCAACCGCTCATGAATTGCACTAAATCTAAAGAATAAAAAAAAACCCTATCGCTAGCGCGGTATCACCCGCATTATATTTAAGTGGGTAGTTTGCGAGAAAAACAGCGTATTGTTGTCGGAATTGAAAATAAACTCGCGCCCCACTACAAGACATATCGCGTTGCCCCTTATATTACAAAGACCGATTGTGTTTTGCTTCGGTGTCAACTACCTATGCTGAAAGCAGCGTTAAAATACCTAAAAAGGCTGCCGTGTAATATTTAAATGGCCTCTTTACATTTCAAAGAGTTAAAAATCTTTTTAAGAACGTACATGAATTGTTATTTGATTTTAGTAATGGCAAAAATAATATGCTTTCTTAAAAAAGTAACTAATTTATATTTATTATCTATTATCTATATATCTATTTATTATATTGATATATTTATCTATCGATACAAAATATGTTGTATCGGTAGATAAATTTTTATATTTTGTAAAATATTTGGAGCAATAAAGAATAAATAAATATATAATCTATCTTTATTGATTTCTTATATTTTTTAAGAAAAGAAAGAAAGATTATCTTAAATTTAAATAACGCCACATTAGTAGATTCCAGAAGGAGTCATGGTAGCTCATAGGCTAAGCGCCAGCTGTAAATTACACAGTATACGAGCAACACGGGTTCGATCCCCGCCGGCACCAATGAAATTGTTAATCGCAATTTTAAGAGCTGATTTACCACATGCTCGACGGTGAAGCAAAAATCGTGAGGAAACCTGTATGTCTGAGAAATAAGAAAAAAAATTTCGACGTGTGAAGTTCGCCAACACGCATTGGGGCAGCGTGGCGGACATTTTCTTGCCCTAAAAACCCACTCACTAATGAATGAGAGGAGGCCTGTTTCCAGAAGTGGGATGTATATATCGGGTCGTTAATTGGTTAGGTTATTACAAATCTTTAAAAACCTGATAATAATATGAATACCTCAATATATAAATAATAATCAACAGTAGGAATTAGGCTTTGTCTGAAATTTCTTAGTACGGAAATAACCAGAGTTGAATTTTCATCGGCACATACACGGCGGAAGTAATATAAAGTAAAGTTTTCTGCAAGTGCTTACCATCAGGCGATACACCTTTTGGATTGACGAACGAGCCACTTAAAATTTATTCAAAAAAACCCCAAAACGCAAATTTCACAGACTGGTAAGGGTTAGCAGTATTGCTAGTGCTAGGTATTGCCATTGACACAAACCTTCCTGGCACAGCATCATAAATGTGGACAACGCACGCACGCACGCACAGACGTATGCATGCACGCACACTCCTACACGTATAGGCAGTAGCATTTAGTAGTCTACCAGTAACCTTTACATACTTTATTAATGGCAGTAGTCAAATGTTGAATTCAAACTCACGACTTAAGTTTGCATTCCACCTTTCAACTATTAGGCTAATGTTACTTAAAACTGTTGATGAGTTATGGAACAGCGTTCGAACACTTCTCATACAACAATATTCTCTCAGGAATAATAAAAGACTTTTTAAAGGCACTACTAAGAATACGCTACTATCGAAGCATTAGAGTATCTTTTCACTCAGTCTGTCAATTAGCGTAACTCGACTGCTACATGCATTGCTTTTATACAATTTCAGCTTTTATTTTACGAGACAAATGTATGTGGCTCAGAAATCTATAGGGCTTCTTTGTAAAGAATTTATACCTACTTATATATATATACTTTGTGACATAAACTCAAACAAAACCAAAATATAAAGTTCAAGATAATTATTCAAGATAAATAAAGATTTAATAATTAATTAGAGAGGAGGAAGGTGTTCAAACTAGATAAAATATACAATTTTTTCAAGTAAATCTTAGGTAATTATTAGGTTAATGTAAAGTTAAAGTCAACCTTTGTTGGAAGTTTTATTTTATATTTATCGGTGATTTTTTTGTACCAGACGGAGTTTTGGAATCTAATTATATAGTTTATATTCTTTAAAGGATATTATATAATATATGTTTTGATTAAAACACTAAAATTTTATCTTTATTAATACGTTAATATTAACCACGAAATTTACGAAAATTTAATGTATGTTCACAAAAACAAAGATAGTTTTAGTAAAAGAAGTGATATACATTCTGTAAACACTAGGAACAAACACAAGCTAGTGATACCAGTTTCTCGACTCCACAGAGTCAGTAATTCATTCTTGGGGCAATGTATACGCTATTACAACAAGGTCCCGGAAAGTGTACAGGTTCTCTCTATTACCAAGTTTAAATGTTTTATTAAGCTGAAACTGTATAAAAAGGGTTATTATAGTATAAATGAATACATGGTTGATAATAACCCCTGGGAATGAGGTGATCGCTTCCAAGCAGTTTCTAAAATAAATTTTGTAAATAGTTCGTAATCATTTATATTGTAAAATTTATTTTAAAAAAAAAGTCCCGCTGGGTTTCTTGCTGGTTCTTCCCAGGATAGAGGGTTTTTTTCGAACCAGTGGTAAAGTAAAAAATGACTTTCAATAAGAATTACACATGTAATGTATATTGAATAAAAAAATATTCTATTCTATTCTATTCTATTCACCATTGAAACTAATAAAACATTTGCGGTGAATTCAGTTAAAATCAATAGAACTGCGAAGATTTCTGTAACAAAACCAGAGTTCCTTTCGTGAAAAGCGTCAATAACTCCAGAAATTTCAATTTTGCCAGCAAGTCACGAACTAGTTTAAGTGGTGTTCTACAACGAGGTACTATTCACATCGTACAGTTTGTCCCGTAACCAGCAAGTATAAATCAAGTCAGTTTCAATCGCGCCAGAGCGGCGTTCCAATGTCTCCGTCCCGGAGGTGAGAAACGATATCGACAAGGCGACGTCTCAACGGATTCTGCAGTCTTCGCATTTGTCTCTCGCTTAAAATAGATGCAGCCGCATTACTAAATCGCTCAGTGCTTATATTGCTTGTGACAGAATGAAAATACACATTAGGTATGTAGTCAGATATAAATTGGTAAGTTTTGCTAATATTCAACAGTCAACACGCAACAAGACATAAAATTTGCCAAAATTCCACGCTTGGAAATCTGGTTGGCAACCGATAGTTATTATTAGGAAAAGGCTGCTGCCCATCATCTAGTTGGTGCCCTCTGTCGCATGCTACGACACCCATAAGTCGATATAGATTAGAGAATATTTTACACAGCTACAACACGGTTCACAGTTATTTTTAGTACTTATTATTACTTTCTACCATACAGCAACACGAACCTCCAGCGGATCGGAGGGTAGTAGCCATAGCGTTTATCTCCGATACAGAATTGTCTGTTTCACACTCACATCACACATTATAACAGTGTCAAGTACAGCGACAACTCGGACACAGACTAAATATTGTATGTGGGCGAGCGGCCTGTGCTATTATTGTTATTTTTAAGTTGAATAAAAATTACTTATATATGAAAATTCAACTCCATCGCCTTAAAAAACGCCATATTTTTGTAAATTTGACGTGGCAGAACTCTTTTTGCAGCAAAAAAGAACTGCATAATTCGGTTTTTGTAGGACGTCGATTCAGCCGCGCAACTAGATTCAATTTGGTGAGCAATGTGACTTCAACTAGTTTTATACTGCAAATAGTTATATTTTGTTATATTTTTTTCTTGATGTACAATAATAAGTACGGTTTACGACCCCGTGGCGCAGTGGCTTAGCAATGAGTTGCTGTGTTGGGGGCCGCGGGTTCGAATCCAGCACAGAACAAGTATTTGTATGACCTACAAATAATTGTTCCGGGCCTGGATATTTGTCCTTGTGCAATTTGTGTTTGTAAACTACCTCCACGATACAGAAAAAATCCTAATGAGTGGTTGACGTTTTATAAAAAAAAGAAGGAAAAAAAGTATTGGGTAAAAAAGTTCCGTTTTAGAGACACCTCTGATTTGGACCAAAATTTTTTTACATGTTTACCAATATAAATGGTGAAAAACCCCAAAGGGATTTTTAGCGCAAATGCCCTTGAAATTTTTTACAAGTGTTTCAAGTTTTAGATTTTTAAGGCAGTTTCTCATGATAACTGGACTAAACCTCACTTTTTTACACAGGAATATTGACACAAGTTACTTTTTGGTCCAAACTGGAGGTGTCCCTAGAACGAAACTATATCCAAGTATTGTATTCTATACACGGAATAATTAATGTTATATAAAGCCGGAACTTTTTCCTAATTTTTAGGAACAAATTCCCGTTCAAGTTTGGATTTGAACCCATGGACTAATGCGTAGCCAATCGTTTAGCCACTATATATTTAGATATTCCTTACGGTACTAGGTGCTACAAAGCGCGTAATTCATTTTAGCAAAATCTGAGCTGTACTCTTTTCATTCAAAAAAAATCTAAAGTACAATTAGTCACCAAATATAAAGTTGATAGTCAGCCATTGAACCCACATCCGCTTTTATTAGACGTATCCACTATACCATTGAGCAAAATGTAAATTCATACCAACGCTTCGCTACCTATCAATCTGTGAGCGGATTTTTTTTTTCGCACACATGTACTTCTACAAATCACGGTTGGATCAGTGCTAAACTTTACTACTGTAATATCGAATAGCGTTGATAAATTCGTGGCAATTCGGATGGACATACTCGTAAAATATAGAACGATTTTGTGCTCTATTTCAGTTAATTTAAGTGAAATTTTATGTAACATTAAAGTGGTTGATTTTTAATCCAAACATAAAGTAGTAATCAAAATCATAACGAGTTTAAACTCGTTGTAATTTTGAATACTTCATCATAATACATCATATTTCGTTAAAAATTTATAATTATGTGTTATTTTATTTAAGCAGAATTTAATAAATTATTCATAATAATTATACATACCAATGAATCATCAAGTATCGAGGTAATTCCATCTTACGGTTAACGCATTTAAACTTAGTTATTAGTCGTTAATTCGTAAAACTTACGAGGTTATGGTACCGGTTACATGTTGTTATTATATTCGAATGAAATATAATTAGAAGATAACTGTTCATAATATATTATAAATCAATAAATTTACATGCAAACACTACTACAATCACTTTTTATATATTCATATATAACAACCCTTTTTGATTCTGGCGAAAATGCTAATGTAGGGGTAACTTCTTTTTTACAAAAATCACAACACGGTCGGTTTAAAAACTATAAAGAATAACTAGCTAGAGAAAACATGAAGTCTATTTCCTTCTTTCAAAAAAATAAGTTACAATTTCAATACACGAATATTAACAGTTTTCATTACTTTAATCTTTAAGACTAATAAATAAATAGTATGAGTTTATGATAATTTATTATTTACACTTATAAAAAGGATAGCAGTTAATATTTACTTATTAATGTTTGAAATATGAGTTGATTTATGTGCTTTTTCCGTAACATTCCCTTTGCTATCAATTAACTAGCTAATCTCGCGCGCAGTGGGGCGAGAAGCGCCTATTAGTGCAATCAACAATTCGTTAAACGGAAGTAACATGACTGATTTATAGCAATACTATTTCACATTGATTGTTTACGCAATTTCACATAACACACGAATGTTGGTTGTATATAACACAATTAAAGAAAGCATTTATCTATTAAGAGCCGTGGTGGCTCAGAGAATGTTTACGCAATTTCACATAACATACGAATGTTGGTTGTATATAACACAATTAAAGAAAGCATTTATCTATTAAGAGCCGTGGTGGCTCAGAGACTCGCCTTAAATCATATACGTGTGCAAATCTATTTCAACTACTGCCAGTGTAAGTGAAATTATAATTTGCAATTTAACGTATAAGTAGCGACACGAAAGTCTAGCGATGACCGTTATTGTACATAAGTTGTGCTGATTGGCTTATTGCGTATAAGTTGCGCTGGTTGGCTCGTACTTATCGTTTTCACGCGCTGATTGGCTCTCCATTCGCATTCGTGCAATTCAATTCGTGCGCGTCCCACGTTTCGTTAAGCGCTAAACTTACGTGCCGCGACTTGTACATACCATATGTATAGCGCTAAAGGAAAATATCGATGATACGAGTATAAGAAATCAAAATATAATAAAACATTATTAAATTAAATAATGGAGAGATCTTGTATATTTTCTGGAACATTGTCGTAATATCGTATACATGAATGTATCACAATTATGTACGCTACCTCTAAGTTACAGTAGTATTTTTTTATTTAACATAATTTAAAATTGAAAATTTTGTACAACCGAATTCAAAATTAATTATTAAGAATAACTCAAAAACTATTGTTCAGACCTTGGGGACCATATGAGAATTACCAGCTTTCAAATGAAAAAGAATCATTGAAATCGGTTCACCCAGAAAAAAATTATGAGGTAACACACATTAAGAAAAACATACAGTCGAATTGAGTACCTCCTCCTATTGAAGTCGGTATAAAAAGGAAAGGAAAGGAATTACTGACCGCATTATAGCCAGTAGATTGAGCTAAATCACAATAAAAACCCATATCAAAATATTAAAATCCCTTTAAAATAATTTTAATATATGAATCTGATAAAAATTGGTGAAATATTTTTAAAACCGTAAAACTTAACTTTTCATCTTGAACATTATAACAGTGAATAAATACACAACTGTGGTTAATTCAACGTTCCGTAGAAGCTTTTGAGTACAGCACTCGTTAAAATAGCGCCGGGTTGGTGTGTTTTTAAACATTAACTACGACTGATTAAATAATTATAGTTTAACATAAAAACAAACCGGTTTGTTATTTTTTAGTTCAAAGCACTTTAGAAGTTTTTATTTGTCTTTTAAATTTAAACGTTTGTTTATTCTTTAGCAAGAAGTGCAGATTATCAAAAAAAATGCAGTGATTTTTAACGTTAAATATTTTTTTTAAATTTAATTTGGGCACGGTTACGGCTGGTCTGACCGTGTAGAGGCAGTGTGAGAATATCCACAACCTCATATCATCCCGAAGGTGTTGTTAGGAGCGACAGAAGGAAACAGACTAGGATATGGGCAGCAGCGTCTTCTTAATAACAATTAAAAAAACTGCGGGTACCAAATCGCCTGCCAAGCATGGCAACTATGGCTAATACACCCCTTATGAGATGGCAATCTATGTGGGAGGCCTATGTTCAGCAGTGGACTTTTAATAGGCTGTCACGGTAACTATAACGGTAGTGCATATCGTATTAATGACAAAAGCTCATATTATTCTAAAAATATTTCACTATAACTTTTTGTTATCTTCGCTTCGCCAGGGTAGGATCTATTATTGTGGCGTTAAGATTTAAAGTAGTCAAATATTTATTACTTTATCAATATTTTTAAATCCAAGTTTTCAGATAAAACATGCCTAGGTCACTTCTGGCTTTGATCTGTAACTATTCAAGAAGTTCCATTATAATCGGTTCAGCCATTTCGAAGATTCGCCCAGACAGATACATACACTTATTACATGTGGTAGAGTCATGCTGCAGCTATATTAGTAGTATAGTTGTAGCACGAAGGGGTCGGCTCGACCGGGGAAGGACCACGCTCTCACAGAATACCAGCGTAAAATAACAGCTTAAAACTGCTGTGTTCCGTATGGTGAGTGTAGAGAATCGGAGACCCTTTTTACTGGAAAAGAGGCATTCCAACTTAGTCCTCACGGAAGATAACGCATCTGTATTTTGATACTTTATTGAAGATAGATATAGATGTGCATGAGTCACAACAGCCATTTATTAGGTGGTCTGTATGCTTGTTTGTATCCTATAAAAGAACACATTTTTTTTAAGTGGTTGTTCCCTCGTTACTCGCATTTAAATAATCCACTCAGCTCCAATACAAGGCAGCTATTTCGATTTTACAGATAGACACCACAAATGTATTGATATGTATAGATTTTATTACTAAAATTATGGTACGAATATCAGTCGACAGGAAAGTTTATAAAGTGTATCATCAACTTTAATTTGTCCAACAAAGGCTGAACTCATTGCGTAACGCGACGAAAGTGATCATTATATAAAGGTCATTATAAGACGCAATTCAGTGCTCGCTTCCCGGAAATTCAGTCAACTGTACTAGCTTTGATAAGGACAAAACTGCCTAAATTGCAACATACGAATATTATTGTACTCACGAAATTGTAACTTTAATTTCGATAACAGTCTGTACGTACTCGTAGTAGAGCGACGCTAAAGCGTCTTATATGCCTACAGCATGCATGGATCGTCTCGACCGGATAAGGACCAGAGAAGGAACAGGCTATTATAGAATACCGTCGTAAAATAGCAGTATGACGCTGATTATTTCGTGTGGTGAGTTAAGTGTGACTACGTGTTTGCATTTTAATTCTTAATCGATAATAGATATTATAGATGTATATGTACCACATCATTCACTTACCATCAGGAACACTTGGTGGTAGTTCGACACTCACTTCTATGACAAATTACATGTTTAATAGTTAAGCTTTTTTTTTGTTTTTGAAAATGTAATGTATGTACATAAAAGCATAAATAGCTTTAATAAGAATAAGGATGTGCAAACTTTAAACACTAGGAACAAACATAAGCTTGTAATACCAGTTACTAGACTCCACAGAATCAGAAATTCATTAATGGGGCAATGTATACGCTTTTACAACAAAATCCCAGAACATATTCAAAGTTTGTCAATAAACAAGTTTAAAAGTTTTATTACAGAAAGATTGTACAAAAAGGGTTATTACAATATCAAGGAATACATGAATGAAAAAAACCCTAAATAATAATAATGAAATATGTTTAAAAAAAAATTCCCGCTGGGTTTCTTGCTGGTTCTTCCTAGGACAGAGGTATTTTCCGAACCAGTGGTAAATAAAAAATGACTATCCATAAGAATTATGTAATAATCAATATTGAATAAAAAACTATTCTATTCTATTCTATTCTGTTATTGGAAGTTTGAAAATCCAACTATCTACGATTTTCAAAAGAATTTCTGTACTTGAATTATTTATCACACGTTAGTAAACTTTTATCATCTCGCATATCTTGGTTGGATGTTCATGATAATACCGTTGCCAAACTAATTTCATTTGACGCTTTAATTTAATAAAGAATACCTAATAATCATTAAGATCGATTCAATAGATTTTTACATACAAGGAAGTCGAACTTACAAATGACCACCACTTTTCTGTGAACTTTTGAGTCTACCTGAGCTACCGTAGCTGTGTCAAAAAACACATAATTTTCATTTATGAAAATTATATAGAATTTAGAATATTCCGAAGGGACTATTAAAATTTTTGAATATTAATTTATTAATCTCCTTCTAATCTCTTTCCTCTGCAAAGTTTTAAGTTTACCTTTTTTTTCTTTAGGCAACCGGGAAATATATTTCAATCAAAAACCGCGTCGAAAACACGCAAGCCTCACGGGCTACCGTTGTAATGTGCGGTTTTGATCACATTTATTATGAAAGCTTTTAATGAAATATTAATTTTACTAAACACAAATACCAAAAAATTTAATACTTTATTACCATGAGAAATTATATGTTATAAATATCTGATATGTTTATGATAAAAACTATATACATATTAGACACTGTACTGTATTATATTGTAAACTAGCGCTCCGCCCCGGCTTCGCACGGGTGATTTTTAGATCTCGAAAACAGCGCAACCACTCAAACACACACAAAAAATTTATCAAAAGCCATTTTCGAGTTTTTGCGAGAATAACGGACACCAACTGATTGTTATAGTATATAGAAATTAAAGAACTCCAACAGATCATTACAATATATTATGCATTAAAGCGAAAACTTGAATGATTACGTGGTAGAGCCATGCTGCAGCTATATTATACGAATAGGTCTGCTCAACCGGGAAAGGACCGCGTTCTCACAGATTACCAGCGTAAAATAGCAGCTTAACGCTGCTGTGTTTCGTATGGTGAGTGTAGAGAACCGGAGACCCTTTTTACTGGAAATGAGGCGCTCCATCTTAGACCTCATGGGTGACAACGCATCTGCATTTTGATTCGTAATCGAGGATAGATGTCGATGTCTATGGGCCACAGCAACCACTTACCATCAGGTGGACTGTGTGCTCGTTTGTCACCCTATCCTATAAAAAAAATAAGGCTAATAATATTCCGCTCACCAGATGTTGCTCACCATTTAATTGAGTAGTTAGTTTTAAATAAAAATTTATTAGTTTTTAGAGTGCATATTATAAATAATACACAAAACAATGCCTTAGTGGTTTGCTCCATAATTTATTGCACATTTTTAACTCCGTTTTTAATTTTTCTACGTTTAGGAATATGCGTAGTATGGTTTATTCATTCCTAATCCAATCAATAAAAAATATAAGAAATATTATATTTTTTATTGATTGGATTTATAATTGAAAGAAACATTTAACTCTCACATTTTCCAAACAAACTGTATTCCCCTTTATGAAATCTGTCAAATATTTTACCTCATTCCAAAACTGCGCCGCCCTGGTGGCAAAAAAGTCGTGGGTTCCTTCCCTCCCTGTCAGGGTTTATTTACAATACTCATGCAAGTACTTGCATACATTACAAGTATATAATATTATGGACTAGCGATCTGCCCCGGCTTTGCAAGGGTGATTTCTGCATCTTGATAAGTCCAGCAATGCAATCGAGGACCCAGCTGGGGACAACATCCTCAGCTGGTTCCTCAACTGTACATTAAAAAAAATATCAAAATCGTTTGAGAAGTTTTCGAGTCTTAGCGAGACTAACAAACAGTAATTGATTTTTATATATAGAAGATATGTAAAATAAAGAAACTCTCGCCATGAGATTTATATAGCATGTATTTTTTTGGCCTTTTATTGTTTTTACTAACAGCATTTGTACGCAGTTAGAAAAAAAGCTAGGCCATTATCTCTACATAAATCGATTTTTAAGAAATTATAGAAATGAGATACAATTTGCTGGAAATTTTCAAATTGAATTATCATTTTACACATTATAGTTGTACCTTTAAAGAAAGACTTACAAAGGGGAACATTAAACATTCGTAAGCAATAAACCTCTAAATTATCTGTACAAATAGTACTAAAATAATTCCTCTCAGTGACAATAACACAAGAAACATGATTTTGTTACGATTTAATGTAATTAAATTTATAAACCAAAACATCTAGAAGTCAACTATGGCAGCGAAATTGAACCCCAAACAGATAAATATTAATTATCCTGAACGTCTGAGCACTTGACGGCTACGCCGTAGCATCGTAGCGGCATAGCTCGTAGAGGCGGTCAGCCGTTAAACGGACCTCGTAAATAACACCGGACCGCGATAAATGAATAATTAACGGACGCTAACCGGTTTACGGTTGTACTCTGTTTCCGGAGACCGGCGCCCCGCTGTTTTCACGTGATCTTTTGATGGATTTATTTATTTATTTATTTTATTTATTACAAAGTATAGTTATTTAATAACATCCGACAGTACAAATAAACTTACAAAAGTTTTTCCATGTACCTCCATTCGTAACTTCGATCATGTTCAATCGGTTTGCGTTGCGACAACTTATTTAATGACATATATAAATGATGTGACAAAATAGCAAGATTTTTTTTTAACTAGGTGTGTACCAAAGCAAAATATGGATAGTAATAAATGAAAATTAGTAATTGAGATAATAATGTTATAATTGTGTGTATCTATGTATATATTTATTAGTAAAATTTTATTTATGTATATTATATTATGATGTGTGTTAGTGGATATCGTTTTATATTTTAGTTTAAATTATTATTAGGTATCTTGTATTTTCTTTTATTTATTTCACAGTCAAGCTAGTTTCAACATGTCATTATCAAATGAGCAAAAAAAAGATACGTGTAGCCAACACGTATCTTTCTTTTAAGGTTGTTTATTATTTTTTAATAAGAAAACACTCCCAGTACATTAATTCTTCAAGCTCCTTCTTCAATCTATTCTAATTTATACACAGGATGCAAGAAACGAACGGGACATGGAGGGAATGTACATTAAATATTGAAGATATTAAATTTAAATGAAACATTCCTTTGTTCACCCGAGCCGGGAATATAAAAAAAAATAGGAAACCGCTATTTTATTAAGTGGCGAAGCCTGCGAAGTCCGTCTGTCCGTCTGTCCCACGATTATCTCGAGAACGGTTTTGAATTTTCAAATCTGTTTTCAGAAATCGATTACTGATCACCCAGGCATCTGAACCTCCTATTTTGAAACTGATTGCTCAACGCCAACCGTTAGAAACCGCTACAAAGCTGATTGCTTCGCCACTTTGCTATGCTGTTAGCTTGCTAGGTTTATTTTCTATGTATAGTCGATAGGATTATATGAAAAGCATATGATATGATACGCATAAAATATCTCGAATAAACATAGTATCTTACAATTAAATAAAACCATGGAACACACCAATTCTTTCATGTTGACTCGAAGTGGCATCCTAAACAAGACTGTTTATTTTTTAAAAGTCAAAAGACCTTTCATCATTTTCTTAAAATTCTACAGTAAGTTTACCTAAATAAAATAAAAAATGTATGAAGTTTAATAATCAGCTAAAAAAAAGTCCTCTAAAAACAGAAAATTACAAATATTATTATCTAAGTATGCCCATTTTAAAACGACACAATTTTAAAAAAATGGTATGAACATATCGGTGATCTGTTGTTATATATCTGTAATAAAATATTCTGTCCAATTTATTATGACTGTAATATAAACCTAATTGGAAATCTTATGAGTAGTTGGGCCCATTTATTCAATACAAATCTGTCAAGCGTAGAGGCTGACACATAACATCAAAGGAATCGTGATATTGTTTCACTTTGACCTAGGACTGGGTCGAAACGTAACACCAATGGGGATAGACTTTAACGTTGAAAAGCATTAACATGTCTAGACATTTCATCGTTCTTTTTAAGAGTATGATATTACATTTTGGGTAGAATCAACAAGCCTATCAAATCACTACTGAAATTGAGAAGTTTTCGATTATTTTAATAAACCACTGTTTACTTTAAATAATTTACGAAGCTTTTGCAACACTGATAGAACATGAACCACTCTACTTTTTGTATACAATTGTATGGCCTTTGCTTCTATAACACCTCTAAATATTACAGAATGACTGTTTGTATTGATCTAACTAAGATGTATTGCATTATTTTTTTTTAACTATTATATTACTCATAAATACTTTTTATAATATGTTGCTATATTCTGTAGTAGTGGCTATTGAGTTATTTCGTAGGATGATAATTTTGACAGTTTATATCTAAAATGTTTAAAATAATGCACATACAAAGCTAATTATATTATCTTACTTTTGGGCAGCTGAAAGCAAGATCCGACGGTCTTAATCGGATATAATGCAGAACCTGGGGTTTTTCACAGAGAGAGAAGTATGATGCTTAATCTAAGGAGTAAATGACGCTGTGCAATATATTATTAAAGCTATATATACCACCACTTACCACTAAGGGGGATTGTGGTCAAGGACTGGCTAATAATAATTTAAAAACAAAGTATGGTTTTGCCGATGCAGAGCCAAGATATATGTTTTTGTTAGATTACGAAGTCTGTTGCTAATATATTTTGTATCACGTATTTTGTGTCCAGTGAATAAGCTCCATCCGTCTGTTGTCTGCTCAGTGGAGAGTGTGGTGAGAAAGGCGGAACATTTGGTATAACAAAGACATGCATGTACCGTATTACAATATGCAGAATGCTGGCCGATTAATATGTGTGCCGAATGCGCCGTTGCGTTACAAACTTCGCTAAAAGACAAAGATCATACAATTGGTATGGTATTCTATGAGAGCGTAGTCGTTTCTCCGATTAAGCCAAACAATTTGTACTACTACTATAATATACTACCAGGAAGGTTAAATGCGTTCAAATATTACGAAGTCTAGCTTCTTTTCGCAGTGTTTCATGCAATGGACCTGTTGCCCCTAAAAGTACCCTCTGGTATTTAAAATTGTGATATGATAGATATACGAGTATGATTATTTTTATTTTCGGAGTTGCGAAGTTTTAGCAAAAAAAAATATTTATATAACACTAAAGTAATTATTGTACCTAGGTGAATGAACAACACAATCATGAACGCGACATAGTATAATTTTTTAAAACACGCGGGTGAAGCCTCGAGTTATCAATTTAGCATTGCCGTTTTTTTTATAGGATTAGGGTAACAAACAAGCACACAGTCCACCTGATGGTAAGTGGTTGCTGCAGCCCATAGACATCCACATCTACCCTCGATTACGAATCAAAATGCCGATGCGTTGTCACCCGTGAGGACTAAGATGGAATGCCTCATTTCCAGTAAAACGGGTCTCCGGTTCTCTACATTCACCATACGAAACACAGCAGCGCTAAGCTGCTATTTTACGTTGGTATTCTGTGAGAGTGTGGTACTTCCTACTACTAATATAGCTGCAGCATGGCTCTAACACGTAACGAAGAACGTTAACAAGAACGTTAAAAGGTATTAACGTGCCAGTCTTTTGAAGGTTGTACTAATAGCTTCTATTCTTTTATCTATCTTCTTAAGTCTATGCCCCAAAATAGTCCTGTGCTATAGTGATAATTGATGTGTTAAAACACTATATATTTTTTCGTCTTACTTAAATACGCAAGAATAATAATAACAATGTACTACACGCTGGCGGCGCAAGAATAACCTACCTCATATCGTCCCGTGAGTATCATAAGAGGTGACAGAAAAAAAAAAACAGAAAATGGGTAGCAGCATTATCTCCCTAACAACAGCTCAAAATTATAAAAATCTGCGATACCGCACCAAGCGTCGCTACACTATGGTAAAATTTGCCTTATGAGGCAATCTATGAAGAAAGCTACATAGAGTTTGCATTTTATGTACGTAAATACTTATACAAAAATATATAATACTTCATAAACCTGCAGATTTTAACAAGGAGTTACAAAACTTAGTCGTAGAACCCACTAAGCTCTATTTTACTTTGTCACTCTAAACTAATAACGATGACTCTCACGTATTTACGTCACGTAGTTCCTGTAAAAATGGAAATCGCGTAACGTTTTTCAATTTGGCGCGTTAGACGATTTCAAGAGATTTGTCTGGCAAAAGTATATAATATATTAAACCTCCCTTTTCTCCTACACTTTTATTTGATAAATCTAAATATATTAATCTGAGATATATCTATACTCGTACTAATCAATATATCTAAAGATTACGCTAATTACGAGATAAATTCTAACGAAGGACACACGAAGGAGCCTAGAACTCTAAATATATAATTTATATTTGCTATTTTTGTTACTTGGTAGAATTTGATCTTTATTAGTGATTTAGGTTAACACGTGTACTTGTTTCGCTTAAATGTAATGTATTCTCTATAAATCCGACTGGCATCTCCTCACCGCATCATGAGATTATATGAACAACGAACAAACGTGTAGGTATGTTCGTTCGTTGATTTATATAATATACGATATTTTTACATAAAATATAACTGAAAAAAGTAGAAGTGAAAGAATCTAGAACTCTAAAGGCTCATACGCACTACGCAATGTGACTAGCCGTCCGGCAGACCCCAGGATGCGATTGCGAATGCGGCCAACCGGATTGCGGGCAGCCGCATTCGTAACTGCAACCTGCGATTGAAGAACCGTTGCGATTTGCGATCAATATCGATTCATTTCAAAGATTAACGTGGAAGAAGATGCTATTTATTACATGTATTCCTTCAATTTGGTTCTCCAAATCGCTGGCCAACTTTGGATTTCAAAGATAAATTTTTAGGTATCCATCATAAACGTACTCGTATCAATATCACTCAATGGCGCGCAGTCGCAAACTGAGCCGCACAGTTCGAATCGCAACCATCCGGCTGGCCGTCATTCGGCCCGCAGCCCTCCGAGCGACCGGAGCGGTTTGCGGGTAGCCGTATCGCAGTGCGCATAGAAATAGATGTTACGTATAATATATTTATAGGGCTCATACCATAACATTGCGGTTACCCGCATAGTGGTTATGAGCCCTAAACACGTTAGTGAAAAGTAAAAACTGTTAAGTTTTTC
Source organism: Parnassius mnemosyne (assembly GCA_963668995.1). Lineage (NCBI taxonomy): Eukaryota > Metazoa > Arthropoda > Insecta > Lepidoptera > Papilionidae > Parnassius > Parnassius mnemosyne. The sequence continues at coordinate 9,488,792 of CAVLGL010000126.1, read as the reverse complement.
TTATAATCGTTAATTGTCGCTAAATTAAATTAAGTTTTGATTATATCTTACATGTGTTTTTATGTTGTCATTTAATAAAAAGAGTGGAAGTAACTTTAATCATTTCCTAAATTGGCATCGATTTTTATAAATAAATCCATAAGCCACTAGATAGTCCCTTCTTATACTGGAGGTGTCGGAGCTAATTGACTTGGAAGAATTTACAGCTGCGTTGGATCCTGGCCCGTTATAATTGCCAATGCGCCTTTCTTCTGTGTGTTCTAGTACTCAGCTAGTAGCCCTATGACTGCGAGCTGAGTAACAGAATTTAGTTTTTGCATATGCCAAAACAAAACGCGAGGCTGAGGAATGATGACAGTATAATGATGATGGTGAATAGTATGATGACGATAAGCTAGACGGTATGGTTCCCTCTCTACCTACAGTCCTAGTAAAGTTCTACAGGATTTATACTACTCTCTTACTAATTTCTGTTGTTAAGCAACAGGACACCCACTGCTACGCTACACCAAAAGTATATGAAGGGTAACTAAGAGAGCTAATTTAATTACGAGCTGCGGCGCATTCTACCCTAGTTTTTACAGGTTTCTTCTTCAAGAAAGGTGACAACTCTCTCTTGAAGAACTCCAGACCGATTTCCCTTCTGAGCCGCGTCTACGTGCTGTTTTCGAGAGTCATTACGAATCGTCTCGCGCGCAGACTTGACAACTTCCAGCCTCCCGAACAAGCAAATTGAACAGAAGTCCGAGGAGTACAATTTGCCACTATATCTGGCGTATGTGGACTATGAGAAAGCCTTTGATTCCGTCGAAATTTGGGCGGTGCTGCTGCTCTCCAAGGGATGAAATAAACCAAATACCGATATATGAACTATTTGCTTGTTTTACGCTGACATATAACAACTGAGCAATACGGATCTCATCTTTATGGCTTTTATATCCTAGTGATTGAACTTTTCAGAAGATCATCAACATAATTAGAGTTATTGTATGTTAGAAATGCTGAAGAAATTTATCAGTCACCGGGTGAGAGAATATATATAGTTTAGGTTAAATAATTGCGACAGTCTGTCTGTACATAGAAAATTTGTAAATCAGATGAAATCATAGAATCTGTGTACATTTACAAATTTTCAGCTGCCATATGTATAATTGTTCCTGTTTTTGGCAGATAATAACAAGAGTTATTTATTTAAAATTTATAATTTTAATAAAAAATTAAAAGTTAAATCAGAGTTAAAATTACTAACTTTATTGTTTATCTGTTTTTATGTTTAAGCTGAACTTTATTAATACTATTGAAGTTATACTAATGAAATTTACATAGACGTGTAGTTAACCAAATTTGAATAAAAGGAATATACAAAATATCCCTGAGACCTAACCTTACCTAACACCTGAAGGTAAGTGACTACTGCAGTCAGTATAGGCAACTGCATCCATGCGTCGTGACCTCTGGGGACTAAAATAGCATGCCTCACAACCTATAGTTGTACTTAAAGCGCATTGCAAGCACTGCCATATTTTTCTACTATAGCTGTGACACAGTGTATAAAAAATACGAAATGCATTTCTTTCTACGTAGAATAGAATAGAATATTTTTATTCAATATTGATTATTACATAATACTTATTGAAAGTCATTTTTTATTTACCACTGTTTCGGAAAATGCCTCTGTCCTGGGAAGAACCAGCAAGAAACCCAGCGGAACTTTTTTTCAAACATATTTCACTTTACAATAATTTCGTTTATACAATTTTTAAATGATTTTTCATAGAACCAGCATGGTGGCGATCACCTTATTCCCAGGGGTTATTTTCATTCATGTTTGCAGCAAACAAGCAAAATGTGTTAATGATACACAGTCCGTCCCTTAAGTATTATTTATCCTCATAAATTTAACCGAGGATAGTTCCAAAGTTAGTTTCCTCCGCTTTAGTCTTTAAGGAAAATTAAAGCCAAGAATCAGCTAGCTAAGTATTCCAGTACATATGCTGGTCAAGAAATTTATAGGGTTTTCTAAACTAAACTATTATCATTGACTAAAACTTTTTCAGTTTCAACTTTTTACTTGGAGACAGGTATTTGACGCATCAGTGTATTTTAAATCGAAAGCTTTTTCTATGCCGTCTCTTTCACTTTATGGTATGTGTTGGTCAAATCTTGCAAATGAGTTTAAACCAGTTCAACCTAGTACGTGAGCTCTAACTTTGTACACACTTATAGTATAAGTATAGTAACAATATCTAGGGAACTGAGTAATAAAAAAAATCAAAATGACCGCTGCTCCGGGATGGAAGATGTATTTTCTTTACAACCCCCTTGATGTTAAACGTAAATACACTTGTTTTAAAACCCTTTTATTAATTTATTAAATGCGATTTCGTTAATTAAAAACCCACAACAAGCGACACAATCATTAAATAACTCATGGTTTTCGCTGTAATCACGTTTTATGGCGTTGTTACTTCTCATTATTGGTTGCACGATATTATAGGCTATATAATTTTATAGTCAGAATAACTGTAATGAACACTTTAATGGTTCAGTTCATATAAATTATACACTTATATAGACATTTATATATATATATATATATATATATATATATATATATATATATATATATGTGTGTGTGTGTATATATATATATATATATGTATATAGATTTCGTGTTCTAAAGACCTATACTATGGATGATTTTTTTTGAAAGTATGTTCTATGAACACCACTAATGCACCCGTTATAACAAGTCCAATTAAGCTGAAAATATTTTTGCTAGCATTGATTAACTATAGTAGTGAATAGCGGTCTCGAAGCTAGCACTAATGTTTTTTAGTTTCGCAATCCATATTAACACATGAATTTTATCAGTAAACAGCCCAAGTTCTTACCCGCCGGCACCAATGAAATAGTCTATTGTACCCACTAGTGCCGATTTACGATGTGCTTGCTGCCAGCAAGTCGCTGGTGAAGGAAAACATTGTGATTAAACCTGCTAGTCTGAGGCATGAAACATATCAAGGTAATGTGAAGTCCGTCACCATATACTGCAGCAGCGTGGGTGGTTTATTCGCTACATATCCTTTTCACAAAAGAGAGGAGGCACGGGCATCCTTTCTTTTGTAAGAACTTACTTTACCCTTAACAATTAGGCTACTTCCGCTTGAAAGATTAGTCATTATTTCCACGTTATTATTAACCTGCTTTCTTTTCGATTCAATGGTTGGTAAAACAGAGAAGAACGAGACATATTAGAAACATTTTATAGGACTTTATAACAAATAATTTTGTGGTATTTCTTTTTATATAAGAGGAGGCTAACGAGCATACGGCTCTTTTGCCTTCTCGAATCTCGAATCGTTGTTAGCCTTTTAGTAAGATGAGTCTTTTCTGGATGGTACCTCAGTCGAACCAGTCCGAAAAAATCGCTTGCGACAGTAAATTCCACAACGTGTTGTTGCGTTGTAGAAAATCCCGTGTAAATCGCACGGTAGTGAACTGCCGACCATCGAGATGTTAAAACTGCTTTTAGTAGCGGAGTAAGAAAATCTTTCATCCCATCTCATCCATCGGTGTCGTTTTATTGATCCAAAAGATGGATAGAGCAGCACCTTTTTGGAATGTCAAATGGTTGAAAAAATGCAATAGGCACTTTATATTTCTGCTTTCTTAATAAGGATAACTCAAAAACTGCTAGTCAGATCTTGATCAAATTTATATAGGACTACACCAGAAGCAACAGCTTTCAAATAAAAAAAGTCAATAAAATCGGTTCAACTAAAAAAAGTTAGGTTACACAAATAAAATAAAATAAAAAAATACTTACTGTCGAATTGAGTACCACCTACTTCGAATGACGGATTCGAGCCCACGTATTTTTGTGTTCGCGTTTTGCACCCTTCTAGACTCCTATCGCTTTAGAGTGTGTTATTTGTTTTTAATTTTATACTTTGTTTTACAAAATTTGAATATGCTCGTAATAATAACTCTAATTGAGTCAGCAGATAAGTTGTATTTATTTATTATTTTCTGTAGTATATATGTAATATATATGTATAAGTACATGTATGATTTGGACGGACATACATACCCAAGAAGGTGAGAGTGAGAGAGCAAGAGAGAAATGCTTACATTTATTTTAAAAAGAATTAAATCGACAAATTCATATTTTTAATTACAACATATCAAAGTCCAGGTCTGAAAGGTATAGAGTGCCAGTGTCATTACGGGTTTTAGGTTTTCCATTTTAGTTATCTGTGGTTAACGCATCTTTAGCCTTCCTTGTTCGAAGTTAGTTGCAGGTGTCCAAGGGCTATAGTGGCCACTTACCATCAGGTAACTTCGTTGGTCACTTCAGTTTTATAAAGAAAGTTGACAAAATATGTAGCATTTTATTAGTTATCTTTTTAATTTTAATAATTTAAAACTCTTTTAAACCTTTGTTTCGAAACATTGTATGATGTAATCAAATTCTATTACACACTAACCGACACGAGCGGTGAAAGCACCTCATTAAGTATAACATCGCGTGGCCACAAATCAAGTGCTCTTATCTGAACAAGTCATTAACGCCACGGAGAGGCTTTTTGTTACCCTCGATGCACGTGTCATTTTATGCCATTCACACTAAACGTAGATCTGCGGTCACAAAAAAATGAAGGACAAGTTTCACTTAAAATCTAGGTACAAATATTTAAAAAAGTTATCCATTAATTCACGTACGTCTACAAATGAATCGCTTTCTGTCTTGGTTGGTTTATTTTTTTTTTTTGCCGTAAATAATAAGCGATTATATCATGATCATTCATCATTACAGCCCTTCACAAATCCACTGGTGAACATAGACCTCCCCTAAAATGCCACAAAGCAAGATCCCGAGCCACCTGCATTCATTTTTTTATATAATGGGAGTGACAAACCAGCACATAGCCCACCTGATGGTAAGTGGTTGCTGTAGCCCATAGACATCTATATCTATCCTCTATTAAAAATCAAAATGCAGGTGCATTGCCACCCCTGAGGACTAAGATGGAATGCCTCGTTTCCAGTAAAAAGGCTAATCGGGTCTCCACACTCACCATACGAAATACAGCAGCATTAAGCTGTTTTTTTATGCTGGTATTCTTTGAGAACGTGGTTCTTCCCCAGTCGAGCCGACCCATTTGTGTTACAACCATAATAATAAGCATAGCTCTACTACATATAAAATTCATCAAATTCCTGCATGTCTTACCAGATCGTCATTCCATCTAGGATAAGGGGGGCCTTACACTTCGCCTGCCGGTACGAGGCTGCCAATCGAGAACTTTGCTTCCCCATCGGTAGTCAGTTCTCCGAGCTTATAGCCGACTCAAAGCCACTTCAGCTTACTAATCAATTAGGCTATGTCAGTTACTCTGGTTCTACTACGGATATCCTCATTTCTAAGTTTTTTTTTGGTTTTTATTTTTATCGTGATTATATAGTTTCTGATAGTTACTCTCAAACGATACCTACGACCAAATAAGAATATATAGAAGGAGACGTGAATAGATATAATCAATACTTAATTTAAGAAACTGGTAATCAACGATTATAACTAAGGCCAAGAATGTTTTTGTGTGTCAAAAGATAACAATATTATTACTGTTAAAATTCTTTACAGATCATATTAAAAAACTTGACACGAATAAAAATATAGATGTCCAAGCACTTAAAACAGCCGCTTTGCACTATTTTACCACCTACTGTACTCGTAATAGCCTTATTAACCAAAACAATGCAATTTTTTAACGATCGAGATTGATTCAGTACAGAATAAAGTTTTTATATGGTTATTGCCTGTCACACCATGTGTTGAATTGCTGTAATTTTTTTTCAATTTTATGAATTCTGAAACAATTAAACTTTTTTAAATTCTCCATAAAAGGTTACTCAGAGGAATTGTTTTATCAAATATTTAAAAATTTATTTTTGTATGTTCATATATCATGAGCTGCCATACCGTTCATCAGATTGCGCTAAAGATTTGTCAAGTTATTGCTCTTATTGCACTTGCGCGAATGTTATAGGTCCTAATCCTATGGCTGAGCGTAGCCTCTATAGGTTCCATAGCGGTAATGCCGACACAGACCGACTCATGACAGAATGCAGACCAAATGGCTGCAGACTTCGTGCTACAACAGGTCCCATCTGCAGAGATCGTGATACTCCGTGATTTTAACGCCCACCACGCTGAATGGCTTGGTTCTCGTTTAACCGATCATGCGGGTAGATCTGTCTATGACTTTGCCTTGGCATATGGTCTAACGACTGGTTACTTCGCCTACACGGATCCCAGATGTGGAGGATCATGTACCTTCCCTGTTGGATCTTCTGCTGACCTCTCATACGGACGGATATCAGGTCTCCGTCGATGCCCCTCTTTGTTCTTCGGACCATTGTTTGATCCGGAGTACGGTGCCACTCACGCTCCCATCGCAGTTGCGATCTGCAGTTTGCCACCGTGTTTGGTACTATAGGTTGGCCGATTAGGACAGGACACGGTCTTTTTTGCTTCCTACCCTTGGGGGCGGGTTTGCTTCTCGCCGGAGAATCCCAGCGTTGTTGCCGATTCTGTTGCTGATGTGGTACTTCAGGGTATGGAACTTTTTATTCCATCCTTTGTGGTGCCCATCGGAGGCAGATCCCAGGCATGGTTAGGTCCCTCCTGTAAAATAGCATCACGCTATAAGCAAGAGTGCTACCGGACATGGACTGACGCATCAACGTCTCGTGATGTAAAAACCAGCGCTCCTAAAAAGAAGTATAATTCCGCCTCCAGGTCCTTCAAAAGCGTCATTGTCAAGGCAAGGTCTGAGCACATCGGCAGAATTGGCGAGAAGCTAGTTCGCCTTCCATCGGGAACCCGTGCATTCTGGTCTCTTGACAAGGCTGTCTAAGGGAGCTTCTGTCAGCCATCTCTTCCATCTCTGCACAGAGAGGACTCACTGATCCATGCCACAATGGAGAAAGCCGATCTGTTAAGCTCTCTCTTTGCGTCCAACTCGACTCTAGATGACGGGAGGAACACACCGCTGACCATCCCGCGGTGTGAGTGCTCCATGCCGGATGTGCGGTTTACACAGCGCTCGGTTCGCAAAGCAAATTTCTCCCTGGCCGTCAGCAAGTCGAGTGGGCCTGATGGAGTCCCTCCTATTGTGATGTAGACGTGTGCTCCGGAGTTGGCACCGGTTTTAACGCGTCTTTTCTGGCACTCCTACTCCCAAGGCGTAGTCCAGAATTCATGAAAGACAGCTTTAGTCCACCCGATCCCAAAAAAAGGCGACCGTTCAGACCTGTCCAACTACAGGCCTATCGCCATAACCTCCTTGTTCTCCTAAATAATGGAATCCATTATAAACTGCCAGCTCATGAGGTACCTTGAGGATCACCAGCTGATTAATGACCGCCAGTACGGTTTTCGTCGGGGTCGATCAGCTGGTGATCTTCTTGTCTACCTTATTCATAGCTGGGCGGTGGCAGTAGAGCCTAAAGGGCAGGCATTGGCCGTTAGTTTGGATGCTTCCCGAGAAATTGTGCAAATGGATCACCAGTTTCCTTGCTGATTGGAGCATCAAGGTCGTAGTAGACGGTGCATGCTCTGATTTCAAGCCTATCAACGCTGGTGTTCGACAAGGCTACGTGCCTGTTTCCAGCTGTTTCTCCTGCATATCAATGATATGTTACAAACTGGTAACATTCATTGCTATGTAGACGACAGCACTGGTGATGCCTTCTATACCGGCCGTGCTAATATTTCTCGAGTAATGTGACAAAATTGTGTCTGAAGTCGAGTCTTTGCTGAACAAAGTCTTGGATTGGGGACGACTAAATCTAGTCCAGTTCAATCCCCAGAAGACACAAGTTTGCGCGTTGGCTGCTAAAAAGAACCCCTTTGTCGTATCTCTTCTGTTTCAAGGAACCCTCCCCTTGCTGCCTCAGCTAGCATCGGAGTCCTTGGCGTCGACATATCGAATAGTGTGCAGTTTCGTGGTTACTTTGAAGGGAAGGCTAAATTGGCCTCTAAAAAGCTTGACGTGCTCAACAGAGCGGGACAGTATTTCATGCCAGCTCAACGCTTGCAACTTTACAAGGCGCAAGTTCGTCTTTGCTTGGAATACTGTTCTCATCTCTGAGTCGGGGCACCCCAGTGCCAGCTCCTTCCACTAGACCGCATCCAGCGCAGAACGGTTAGAATCGTCGACGACCGTGTTATTTCTGATCGGCTCGATACACTGGCACTGCGTAGGGATGTTGCTTCCCTTTGCATTTTCTATCGAATTTACCACGGGAAGTGGTCTGAAGAATTGTTCGGGTTAATTCCCGCCGCCAAATTTCACGAACGCAACGTCAAAATTCACGATACCTTCTTCACCATCTCGATGCTCGGTGGTCCATGACTGAGCGTTTTACTAGGAGTTTTCTACCTCGTACAACTTCTCTGTGGAATTGTTTACCACCGGCGATTTTTCCGGACCGATACGACTTAAGGACCTTCAAGAAAAGAGCTTACACCTTTCTAAAAGGCCGGCAACGCATCTGTAACTCCCCTGGTGTCGCGGTTATTCATGTGCGGCGGTAGTCACTTACCATCAGGTGAACCGCATGCTCGTTTGCCCCCTCTTCTATAAAAAAATATATAGGTATAGTACAATTTAATTACAGTAAGTGACGCGCGTGTCGTTCCGACATATTTATTTGAAAGTCAAAATATATCATTCAATTTCAATGAATGTATTATTATCTTTCCTAATTAAAACATTTAAACTTCCCAAATATAAATTGCTATTTTCACAAATATTCCTTCTGCGGCAGTAACGCGCCGGGTACCATCTAGTTTTTAATAATTAATTATCGTGCTGAGATTATATTTAGATGAGGCATATGCCTATATATGTTTGAGGGACGTAAGTAGTCTGTTACTTTAATTACTTTGTTTAGAATAAGTTAACAGATAGTACAAGTACAATTTGTGTATCTATAATTAAAAATTTAGAATTCATTTTATAACTCACGCTGTTTGTTGTATTCACAGTTTATTGTCTCATCAATGTTTCTCATTTCTTGTTTTTTCACTGACCTTGTCATTATATATAAACATTCTTTCGTTTCTTCTGTTGCTTCATAATTATCACTATTACAAATTTCAATTTTCATTTTATTCTTTTATATACATTTGCCTTTTTAAGTTGATCTTCGAACTCTTTCTGCAATTTTCTTTAAATAAATGTAAAATTGTAGTATTTTCGTATTATTATATTATAGTTATTTGTCATATTCAATATTTTGTTCACTCCGTTATTATAATATTATAATATATGTATATCCTTTTTCCATAATATTTTTTTCTAATCGTTTATGTAGGCCCCGGCGGTACGCTAGCATTGTAGTAGCGCACCGCCTGGCAGGGTCGCCATGCGATGTTGGGCCTTTTGGGTAAATGAAAGACTCGTGAGGATGATTTAAACAAGTCTAATAGACTTGACTAGACTGCTAGACTAGGTAGATTGCCTTTATTAAGAAGAACAATGCTCAATGGCAAAATATATATAAGTTTAATGAAAAATTTGACAATGAAAAATTAAACGTTTGATGTACTCGTATATCATAAACAGACTAAAATAATACAAATATATCCACATAATAGCTTCTGAAGCGAGTGCTAAGAAATTTTGTATCGAAGAATTTACCCCGACTTCAGAAGCTATTATGTGTGATACTTCAGATCAGATGTTATTATGCGTTAGACTTCAGAAGCTATTATGTGTTTATATACGGCTATTAACAAAAAAGTTACGTTTTCTTGTAACGTTTCACCGCTGAACCTGCATGAGTATACTATTATTTAACCTATTTATGTAAAATATAAAATAAAAGAAGAATAATACGTTGTAAAGAAGTTTTATTTCGTACGTGTGTACACAATTACATGCACAGTTTTTTTTCATTTTGTTTTTGAAGCCTAGTTTTTCTTTTTATTGAAATTTTAAATTTAAACTATTTTGAGTGAATTATAGTATACCACAAGTTCAAGTTAATAACCTGAATATCGTCTTAAAAATTACATTAAAAACTTAATCTTCTATTTAATCATCCTTGGGGGTTGAATTTCTAACAATAATACACCTAGATATTTTATAAAAGAAAATTCATTTAAAATGGTTCAAGAACCTATGCGTCGAATATAATATTCTTTAGTTTTTTGAACTTGGTAAAATTATTTTAATCCATTGACGTTGGCGGAGTGTTTATAGAAAATCATAATTTTATAAAAGTTAAACATTTAGACGCTGTTTCAATATTGTGATTACTGAGAAAATTTTCACTTAAATATTTAGTTGATGAAAATTTACTTTATTAATTAATATTGGTTATAACTCAAACAACCTTGCTGTTAGTTACAGCCTGTTTCTGTTATACTTGGTTTTTCTTGACTCAGTTTAATACTAATTTAATTCTGTGAACGAAAATGACGATATACGTCAACGTACGAATGATATTATTCCAGGGGCCGAATAAAGTCCATTCCAATAAAATTGTTTGTAAACACGAATCAAGTTCGACATTTTCAACATTAAAAATAATTATTTTATAGAATTGTTGGTGCCTTCACCAGTCTTTGACGTAAGCGTTTGTGCTAAGCAAAATACAATAAATTCGCAATATCTCTGCACTATTATATTTGGTAATTTGATACTTATTGGAAGGTTAGTGAGTGTGCGCAGGAATTACACGCTGTAATTCCTCCCTCTCCTTTCCACCATCGGACAACGAGGCAGTCGGCGGGTCTTCATCCCTTTGTTGTCGATATTCCACGCATTAGAACCAAACGGTTTGCTTTGTCTTTTGTAATGCGTACAGCAAAGGAGTGGAGTAATTTGCCGGCGTCTATCTTTCCGTCCGAATACAATCTGGCCGTCTTTGAGGCAAGAGTGAATAGGCTTTTGTTACGCTAAGACAGTTCGATTTACTATCTAAGGCTGCATCACTTCTTACCATCAGGTGGGATTGTGGTCAAGCACTGGTTTATAATAAGTAAAATAAATATATAAATAAACGTATATATTATGGTCTATTATTATATGATCATAAAATATACATAATTAATGATTTAATAAGAATAAAATATCGTTTGCTTGTTGTCATTTTATAATTCTGCTTCTTCTCCTTCTTTACCAGCCATTAACAGTCGCTCATTTCAACAAACACAGAAAGAAGAGAGATGATTCTCTTATACTACCACCTCACTTCACACAATGTTTTCCAGACTAAACACACATCATTCAGTCTTAACGGGTCTCCATCTAGCCATCTGAACAGGACGGGAGTGTATGCGCAAGCACATGTGCACTATCTGTTCCCTCACTCTGATAGATCAATGGGACCGAAGTCTAACTTTGGCACGGGACCAACGTATTTACGTATGATCCGAGACACGGGGGTGAAACACTGCCAACTTTCTGATACCGGACTGTTACTAAGATTTTTTCGACATGAAAATTTTATAACTGATGTTGTTCCGTCCCAGACATTCTTACCCAAGAACACGTGTTTATTAGTCGCGCTTGTCACGCTGCGAGACAATATAGATTACATTACGGTTTGGTTTTTTTAATATAAAAATACTGTGACAAATGAGCACACAGTCCACCTGATGGTAAGTGGCTGCTGAGGCCTATATACATCTACATCTATCCTCATTTGCGAATCAAAATGCAGATGCGTTGTCAGCCTTGAAAACTAAGATGGAATGCCTCTTTTCCAGTAAAAAGGATCTCCGGTTCTCTACACACACCATACGAAACACAGCAGCATCAAGCTGTCATTTTACGCTGGTATTCTGTGAGAGCGTGGTCCTTCCCCGGTCGAGTCGACCCATTCGTGCTACAACTATACTATAAATATAGCTGCAGCATGGCTCTACCTCTTGGTGGCAAAAATAGGTGAGAGGATGATACGTATCGAAACAGCGTACATGCAACATAATATGTACGTAGCAGTACGCAAAGCAAAATGGCCTCCTTATTAAATTTATGTTACACAATATTTTCTGGAAGTTGGTTAGCCAGTTTTGTTGATTTTATCACAAGACACTTTAACTGTTACACCAATTAATTTTCAATAAAACTCATCAATAATAATTGAAGTCGGCTTATATTATTTAAAAAATGTTTTTTTTTTCATGTAAATCAAAAATGCTTTAAATATTATATGTAGGCTACCACCCCTATGATTATAGAACACTATATAAAATCTTCCTTGAAAATTTTCCATACCTGGCGTTAAAAGTTCCGTGCATAGTTCGATAAGAATCAACATTCCGTATCGTACTCCTTACAACAGTAATGCTAGTAGATTGTATACTTTGAAGAAATACAACACTAGGAAGCTATATAGAACTTGTATAGATAGAATAGATAAGAAGATACACCAATGTAGTGGTAAAAATTACAAACAATCCTTAAATGTACATATCTGATGTTGGAATTTATGTGAATGCAGTATCCTTTACTGTTCAGATATGAAGCAGAGTGTCAGGAAAGAGCTCGACCACCTAGATTCAATCAGTTCGGTGAATAAAACCCCTCCCTCCCCTCCCCTCTAAATGTGTGAATTAAAAAAATAAGTTAACTAAAATACGATATAATCCGTAATTGTAGCTTAATACAATGTGTAGTGTTCACGTAAACATAGTAAACAATTGTGTTAAAGTCAGTGAAGAAAATTAGAAAGTAAGTTGATAAGCGCATTAACGATTGTCTATTATTGAAAATCCTAACTAAGACTGAAGGTAAAGACTTATCTTCTAACTCCAAGCACACCATTTGTAGAGTAAGCTAACAAGTAAGGATGGATGAATACCTATCAAACTACCTCATAGGGGGACATTTTCTATATTTCTACGTAATATTTTTAGTAGTTATTAGGAAGACACTGTTGTCCATCTCCTGGCTTGGGGCGGTGTAAGGGTATCGACTAACTCATATTGTCCCGTGGAAACTAACCAGGAGACGGACAGCAGAGTCTTCCTAATAACAATTACTGAGGTTATTAAAAGAGGGGGCAAACTAGCATGCGGCTCACCTAATGGTAAGTATCGACCACCGCCCATGAACAACTGCAGGTGCGTTGCCGGCCGGTCGTATGCATATAATGTGTATGTAAGGTCGTAATTCCGATATTTATATACGTCGATTAAGATGTATAAAATGGTTGAATTAAATACAGTTGTTTATTGAGTTGTGTCGACTGTCTAATGAATATCTTATTTGCCATAACAAACAACGCCCGCCGCTAAATGCGATGCAGCACCGCGAGCGAAGTAACATCGTCGTAACAAATGGCCTGCAGTTAGTTTAACAGTAGTATTAATCGCTGTTTTGTCTACTTGCTCCGCTGCCATCGCACGATTTATGGCGGATGGTTCGGATCGATGGCGATACCGTACAGAGTAGATACCGTGTATCAATAAAACTTGATGAGGCGTTTGTCAGTTGTTATGTTTGTCAAATGTTATCTTGAATAATAAATAGGTCAGTAGAGTAATATCTATTAAATATAAATAATAAATTTCAATATTATGGCTTACGAGGAAATCCGATTTATTTTTTATTTAACAAATGACTGACTAGCTGGTTACTGTAATAAATTTAGACTAAGATTTTTAACAGATACTAAATAGGGCGGTGGGGATAGAGGGGGGGGGGGTTATTATTCGTTTTATAATTATTTTTATTTATTTATTTAATGCAATATCTCCAAATTTTGTAAACCGATTCAGCTAATTTTTATTAGCCGATAGAGTATATCCTTTACAGAGGTCACATTTACATATATTTCTACAGGTTTATTTTTATTAATATTACTGAACAGATGAGTGGCTACCCATGGACACCAGCAACCAATTTTAAACAAAGATTCAAAGAGTCATACATGGTAGAGCCATGCTGCAACTATATAATGGTTTTAGCACGAGTGCGTTGTTTCAACCAGAGAAAACCAACGCTCTTATATAATACCAGCCTAAATAGCAGCCTAATGGTGCTGTGTTTCGTACAATTAGTGTAAAGAGCCGGGGTCCCTTTTTACTGGAAACGGTGCATACTTATCTTAGTCTTCAAGAGTGACAACGTAGATAGAATAGATTGAAATGCCTAAAAAAGGCTACTAAGTTGAGACAAATTTTTATTATTATAAGACCATTTATGTACACTTGGTTGGCTAATAAAGATTGATTGACTGATTGATTGATAGATGTTTATGTGCCACGTCATCTACTTACCATCAGGTGGACTGTGAGCTTGTTAGTCATCTTAATTACATAAAAATTATTGTTTTTATAAATGTTACCATCACGCTAGAAATTTCCCCTGTATAGTGAAGGCTTTTTATATGTTTAAATTGTACATGGATAAACATCCGAACCCAGACCCTTTAATTGAAGGGCATACTAAAACTTGTTTCGTTCAAGATTCACATCTGAAACACACCAAACAGCCAAACACTTAGCCACTGCTCCACCGAGCCGTAACATAGTAACTTATTTTTTTTTTAATCTACCCGTAACCGATGTGATACTTACAAGATAAAATCGGAAGTGGGATGTGTGTCAGGTGGCCAGACATACCGAGACAATCACATCCAGACCAGAATATTCACAAATTTTGTTTACGTACGTGTAGTGGCGGTGTAAGATTATCTACTTTTACGTTAACAGTGGTAGAGCCACGCGGCAGCTTTTGCTGTCGCACGGATGGGCCGGCTCTAACCGGGGTGGTACCACGACCTCACAGAATACCATCGTGAAGTAGAGGTTTACCTCTGCGTTTCGCTTGGTGAGTGCAGGTGGCTGGAGGCCCTTTTTACTGGAAATGAGGCATTCCATCTTAGTCCTCAAGGGTGACAACGCATCTGCATTTTGATTCGCAGGTGAGGATAGATGTAGATGTCTATGGGCCGCAGCAACCACTTACCATCAGGTGAACTGTGCGCTCGTTTGTCACACTTATCCTATAAAAAAAATACTACCCCATATTATCATCCCGTGACTGTCGTAAGAGGGGCAGAGGGAAACAACGTTAATAATTGCCAACCAGCTTGCCTAACGTTGCAACTATGACTAAATTGTGAAAAGTGGATGACTATTATTTTAATTGTGAAAAGTGGATGTCTATTATTTTAATTGTAAAAAGTGAATGTCTATTATTTTAATTGTGAAAAGTGGATGTCTATTATTTTAACTGTGAAAAGTGGATGTCTATTATTTTAACTGTGAAAAGTGGATGTCTATTATTTTAATTGTAAAAAGTGAATGTCTATTATTTTAATTGTGAAAAGTGGATGTCTATTATTTTAACTGTGAAAAGTGGATGTCTATTATTTTAACTGTGAAAAGTGGATGTCTATTATTTTAATTGTGATAAGTGGATGTCTATTATTGGCCCTATGTAAAGACATATTATATAAGAATCACAGAATGAAGGCTATTGTTATCCCTAATAAAATAAGAAATATGAAAATATCCCCTCTGTGAGGCAATTTAGAGGGGAATGATAGTCTACTTTTATGACTACTTCCATCTGCCTTAGTACCACTCTTTTACTCCCTTTAATTTTTAATTTAACACTAGGATTTTCTCCTCTGTCGTGGAGGCAGCTTACAAACACAAATTGCACAAGGACAAACATCCAGACCTGGAACAATTATTTGTAGGCCATACAAATTATTGTTCTGTGCGGGATTCGACCCCGCGGCTCTCAGCGCAACAACTCATTGCTAAGCCACTGCGCTACGGAGCCGTCTTTTGAACTTTGAAGACACCTTGCACGATTAACTGTACTGCACTTACTTATAATTGTAAAGCATTCACCTAATGCCGTCTGCAGTAGCAACCTTCCATCACGCAGTCTCTTAGCTCCTCTCCACTCTTATATGAATAGCGAAAATGCAATTTGATTTAATATCCTGCCGATATGGTATTGGAGTGCGAGAAACCTTTTTCTTTTATCATCTAATATTATCAATATGATTCTGTTATCAACGGCATAATCCCTATTCTATTGCTCGAACAATTCCGAGGGGAACTAGAGAAAGGTATTTAAGCATGGCCGTTATAATAAGTGGAGTTCCAGGCACTAAGCATTCCCTCGAGAGGCCGATATGGCTTTATATCTTGCATTATTGTTATTACATATTGTCAGGCTCTTTTATGTGTAACATAAGTGAGCAAGCTTTTCCAGCCATCTCTTTTATCGTAGCTTGAATTGTTGCCATACTTGGTATATGAACACTGTTTACGTTAAAATATTAACGTAACAGTTTTACTTATCACTTTTATTCCACTGCTGGGTAAAGGCATCATGTTACTATTTGAAGGGATTTTCGAGCAGTAAACAGACCAATAATATATATTTTTTTTTAATTTTAATAGAATGTACGGACATATATATATATATATATATATACATATATACCCCTTTTACTGGCAAAGAGGCATTCCATCTTAGTCCTCACGGGCGACAACGCATCTGCATCTTGAGTCTTTATTGAGGATAGATGTAGATGTCTATGGGTCACAGTAACCACTTACCATCAGGTGGACTGTGTGCTCGTTTGTCACACTACCCTATAAAAAAAAATAACATGCTTTCGAAATTTTTTCATTTTATCACACATACGAGTTTCTAAACGACAAAAAAAAACAGTTTTCTTCACTGCTGGACACATGATAAATTGGCTTTTAAAATAAAAAGAAAAAACAAGGCCGGAATAATTTTGAAGTAAAACTTTTTTAGAATCATTGTGATTTGAAACTCGATGAAACGAAAAAGCTACACTAAAAAGAGACAGACATATATTTAGCCTACGAGAGAATGAGATAGAATACAGTGTATTCTATCTCGATAGTAGCCTAATGACAAGGAGCGGACCGCGAAATCAAAAGGTTGTGGGTTCGAATTCGCCATTCGACTACTGACGTGAACATCTCCTCACACAAGCATTTTCAGCTTACCAGTAATGGTTATAGGGAATATTAGTAATGTTAAAAGCATTGCTAGTATTTTTTTTAATACAGTGTTTAGTAGTATAGTATCCCTGTCTCGTCTTTGTGCGGTACTCTAAAGATGGTTAATATACATTTTTAACTATAAAAATAAACAACATAAAAATATAAAATAAAAATATTGATTAAAATTATCATATCCAACAATTCACAACAATCCACGATTTCAGAACGTCAGGCCATCTAGTGTCTATTTTACGTACCACCTTGAGAGTCAATCAATTTTTATTCGATAAAATGACATTAAATGAAACTATTTTTACGGCTTTTATCGCGTTTAATTTAACTTTTTAATTCCCGACGTTTCGGGTGCTTTACAGCACCCGTGGTCACGGGGGGACTGAGGTGTTTGACGTCCCGATGTCATAGTTAGCCCGGCTACCTTCAGTTCTTGAATATTAATTTTTGGTCCGATCTACGCAGAATGAGCGCAAACATTACATTTAAATACGTTTTAGGGCCGATTTTTCAATCCTCAGATAAAATACAACATCAAAAAATTTAAAATTACAGTTTTATGAATAAAATAGTTCGATAGTTCCATTTTTATATTCCGCCAGTTTATATTTTATTTGATGAATAACTTTTATCTGTCGATTGAAAAATCGTTCCATATATAACAGAATAGGAACTATCGAAAAACTGCTCAATGTGTAACGTAACTATTGATACTTGAACTAACGTAAACAATAAATTACTGGACATTATAGTTTAGAGGATTTACGATAATCGTTTAGCAGGTAAATTAACAATTGCAGTACCCAACGTCTCCAACCTTTGACGTTGCTCTTTGTTTTAGGATTTTTAAAAAATGAAAAATTTTTCATCGATTGAACACAAGATAGTTTTGGGTGTAAAGCTGTTTATCAGAGGCCACACAAGATCTTTTGTTTTTTCTAAACTTTGCCACACTAATAGCACGAAACGAAGTGAATGGTCATACGCCGCCACAGCATGGCGCACATGTAAAAATCATTGTACTTCTTAGAATTCGTTAGAAAAATCAACTGTTACAAGATATTTAGAAACAAAAAAAAGAAATTATTCCTACATAAAATTAACGATTTCTCGAGATTGCAACAATTGCGAATAAAGAACACTCAAATCACTCGTTAGCACGCCATCGACGAAGCGTAGAGACTTGTAAAGAGTGAAAATTAAGAAGCAAAATGCAAACAATGCAAATCCATCTCAAGTGTGCTCGAACGTTCTACGAAGCGTTCGATAATAATATTCTAAAATTGTGTTGAGTGTAGAATTTAATTTATTTTATTATTGCAAACATCTCAGTATTTTCTGTTGTATAAAGTTTACAATATGATATATAGTCATTTTATCACTAGACTGTTACATATGGTTTATATTCTGATGAATTTTTTAAAGATTGGATCAGAGTCTATGTCACTTGTATCCACTGACTCTTTGCAAATTTCATTGCATACGGCTGCCACTCAGAGCTTTTTACGTCACCGCTTCTTGATTATTTAAAGTATTTTGTTAATAGGACACAGAATAGGTGGTTAAGTAATTGACAACACTAATGACGTGTGAGCACCTTCCCAATGTCCTTTTACCATGGTAGCACGAGCAGTAATATTCTGTCATTGCGTTTATTCCATTTATATTCTCATCAAACATAATATAAGTATAACGCATTTTTGTCGTAACTTATCGTGAATGAATTCTGTACCTGACTAAAGTATTATTGTTACTGTCTATATGTCTCCATATTATATACTCCCGTGGTTTTCAAATACTCACTGCAGTACGACCGTGCTAACCTGACGTGATAAGTGCCAATTGAGAATTTAATTAAGTCTTCAATTGTTAGTTGTGGAAAATGTTCAACTTCCGGATCATTTGCAGTCATCCTGTGAAACGTTACTCTTTGTCTGTTTAGATTGTTGTCCTCCACATACACGGCCAGTTGATTGGGGCTTTGAATATTTCGATTTATTATTTCAATAAAATCTTCTTCGTACGGATCTTGAAAACAATTAATCAAAGCGGCACTTGTTTGTTGAATACTCTATTTCTGAAGATCTTGAAGTCGCGCTTGAATCTGCCGTTTATAATTTCGACGACCCATCGCACCATTGTAATAAGTCTCAATTTATTAGCTTTGTCGATGCTTAATTGCGTGTCTTGTCTTCGTTTTTTTGGCGACATATGAGCATCATAGCCATATGTTTCATTTTTTTTTTAAACGTTACCCCCACACTAGGATTTTCTCCTGTGTCGTGGAGGCAGTTTACAAACATAAATTGTACAAGGACAAACATCCAGACCCGGAACATTTATTTGTAGGCCATACAAATACTTGTTCCGTGCGGGATTCGAACCCGCGGCCCCCAGCGCAACAACTGATTGCTAAGCCACTGCACCACGGAGCCGTCAATTAAGGGGATGGAATCCCCAAAGACTCGGCCCAAAATAAATACGTCTCCATGATTAAAAAAAATGGAACGGTCCGTCTTCAATGGGTGCATCATGGTTTTCCAATATCATCTTAATTATATCAGCATCGGCTGTCCTGTTACGTCCAAAATATATCCATCCATCTGCACACACGATCATGGATGGTTTTATTAGGTTTTGTACTTATGAAGGCTCTAAGTGCGGCGTTGAAATAAAAAGTTAGTACTTTTTTCTATATAGATGTAAGTTCCATCGAATATAATTATTGGTTCAGTGACTCTTCGTTACCAAAAAAAAATTTGCTATGGCCTGGTTGCGGGCTATCACTTCGTTCCTGGTTATATGGTCTAAGCCAAGGTGCAACGAAACAAAGTCAGTAGTGAGACACTGCCTTACTTTATTTATTTTTCTCCCAACAATTTGCTCGGATATATTACAAAGTGAAGCAATTCTATTATTCGGCTCGCCTGATCGAATTTTACACAAGTAGATAGCCAAGTCATTTCGTGGAGTATTTGAGGACTGATTAAGTCTTGTTATTTGACTCAGCAAATCGTTGAGTGTGGCTCTGTTTCTTCCAGTCCAAAAGCTTGACTCCTCGTCAGAAACGTCATCTACATTGAAGTGTGACCTTTGTTCTAAAGCTTTTGTATACATGTTGATAATGTCGCCAACACTCTCCGCATTCAAGTCGGTCATTTGATTTGTTACATTTTCAGGAATCTCTTCTATTGCCACGTGTAGTAAATGCCACTTGCAAATGCGGCCAAGATTTGGTACATAAAAGTTGTAATTGCTAAGGAGTTGTACCTTCATCGAATTACGTACTTGACGCAGAGAACCGTTGTTGCAGTTGTTAATTAAACATTGCCGGGCTGTATTAGAAGCCCGTCTAACTCCTTGCACATTTAGAACAGCAGCTGGTGGGGCAGGAGCAGGTGCTCCTGCCCCACCAGCTGCTGTTGACGCTTGTCGCTCTTGATTAATAACAGCATCGATTCTATGCCGACATGAGTGGCAAATCGACGGAGTTTCATCAAAAGCTATCTGTAACAAAACGTAAATACAAAAAATTAAAAGAACTAAAAAAAATATAACTTAATGCTACCATATATTGTGAAATCCAACTAAGTCTTATTTTTTAGCACTGAACCTTATTTACCTACATTTTTTACATAAAGTATAACAAAATGAGGCGACAGCAACAAATAAAATCATAATACCTCAAGACTGTAGCACGTGATGTTATCTATTTACGCTAACTAACAAATGTACCGAACTATCAATATTTTACAATTCGACACGTTTTTGTATTGCGAGAAGCTGTAATTACAAAAAAAGGATAAAAAATAAAATACATACTACACCACTAACGATGCGTAAAAGGTGTTCTACGAAATCTCTTCGAGTTTCCAGTAATCGTTCATCGAGAACGTATGAACGACGACGACGTAGTGTACGTTCACACGCAGCACAATTATTAATATCGTCAGCCATATCAACGAACCACTCACAATGTAAAAATCAAGTCCGGTAAAGAGAAAGCCAAAAACCGACGAAAAAATGTCATCTTGAAAACAAAAACACACAGATCTCAACACAGAATGCGAAGGACTGCGCCGGCCATAGATAATATACTATATACTATTTCGTACATATTTCAATAAAATTAAAAGGAAATTTATTTTTGAATACTGAATTAAATCATCGAATACGACAATTTTAATGAATCCAAGTTGATTCTTGTACTAGAGGTTTAAAAATTACATAATCCAGCTGCATCTCCAGGTCACCTAGATACATCCCATAGCTATTGTATCGTCATTTAGTTACATACATTTACGAATTTTGTAGATAAATAGGCATTTTGTTTTTTTTTATTTGTGCATCGCCTTAACAAAAACATAAGGCAATATTTTGGTGTTAGCCATTGATTTTTTGAATATAAGAAATATATAATTTAACTGTATAAAAATAACAAAAAACTAAGATATGTCTCGTTTCTGTGGGGTCTGGGTCACAGATGATCGTTCTATTTTCCTTAAAAAAAATTCTCATTTTGAACATCATATTATTTTATCAAATATCAACATGAAAATTGATTTATTCGTATTTTTAGAAAGAAAGTGGTTTTAAAATTTATTTGGATTTCAAATACTCTTATTTTAAGGTTGTAATTAAAGCTAAATAAAACTAAGAAAAGTTAAAAAAATAATGCAGTAAAAGTTTTCCATTATAATGTTTTCAAATTTGTAGAAGACCAATAGTAGTACAAATACTTTAAGAATAGTTCACGTTTTGTTGATATGGGGAAAAAATTAAAAATAAACTTTTGATAAAAAGTAAAAGCTGACTTTTAAGAATAATAAAAAGATAAAAATAATATCCACACAATAGCTTCAGAAGCTGGGACTTAAATTCATCCATACACTATGTCTTAGCACCCTTTAACCTTTTTGAGTACGAGAGTAACTTAAGAAAATGACAAGATCGAGGTAATAACTACAATGTTGTGTAAATGTTGTCTAAATAAATTCATTATAAAATTTTTCCACCTTTAGGGATAGTGTATCCCGTTTAATATAGAAAGAACCATTAAAACTTATTTAATATAAAAAGAAATCGGTTCACAATTGACCATTGATTTGAGGTCATTGATTGATTGAGGTGACAACGCATCTTTAGCCTTTTTTGTATGATGTTGGCAGCATGTGTCAATGGACTGTAGGAACCTCTTAATATCAGTTAGTTTGTCATTTTGTTTTATTTATTTAAAAAAAAACACACAACTGACAATCTCCTCCTTTGTAGTAATCCGCTAAAACTAAAAGGAATAAGTAAAAGCTCTTATCTAATACCAGAATAGTCCACATCGTGACACAATTTTGCAGTTTTTTCACCAAATTGTAAAACTAAAACAAAAACTTTTAGTATGGCTTCAGTCGAAAGTTTTCGAGTCAAGACGTCCCACAATAAGAAAATTCTACACAAGAAGTGAAAACTCGCAATCGGCGTCGGCAATAACATCCAATCTCACCAACTCGACTAACAGTCGTTCGAAACAAATTGTCGCCTGTCGCCATCGCCGCCATTCCGCGCGGCTACCGAATAGGACCGTTAAAACGGCGAACTTTTGCCATAACCATTATCACGGCCCCCGCCCTTCGGATGACATTTTGGCGTAAGTTAGAATTTCCAGCGACTGTACTAACACGATCCGTGACATTTCTACACTTTGACATTTATGGGAAGGACACCCGAAAGTCGAATGCGAAAGATGTTGCCATATATAATAAGACATTTCCATAATATCTATTAGTATTCTTAATATATATATTATGATATGAAAAACTGATAACGATGGTCTTTGGTTGATAAAACTTCGTCTAGTGCGTCCCTCTTTCCTCGTTCATTCTTTCTACATGACCAAACCACCGAAGCATTCCTTTCTTAATCCTGGTCATAACATCATCTTGTAAACCACACTTTTCTCTTATCACACTATTTCTCACCCTGTCATTCAGATTCAGCCCTAAATTTGTATACATTTTGTAAAAACCTGAAAAAGTACAATCTAGTATATGTGTGTTATTTTCAGTTTCAGGTATTAAAAAGTCAACAAAATTACTAACTTCCTTTTTAACGAGATTTTTAAGAAACACTTAAAGCCACTACTATGATTATTTATCTTCATAATATGTATATCGAATAAAAACAATCAGTAACTCTCATATTCCATATGTTTATGGAATATGTTAACTATTTTTAGATCGCATGTTTTTTACACCACATGTTCGAAATATTTATTCAATGCTGACATCGTGCACTCTATGTTACCTACGTAATAATAAATGTTGCCTTACAATTATAAATTTTTACAATTGAGAAATTTTATGAGATTAATGTAAAGTGACAAAATTTATTTATCGAGGATTAATATATTATACGGTATACTCGTATATATTTATATATATTTCTAAAAATAAAATTTTTACATTCAAAATAAATTAATTAGTGGATAGTGACTACAGTGACTAAAACAAAAATAACTAAAAAAATGCGGAAAAATATCGCTTCCACCCCTTCTCGCTGTTATAAATTGGACCAACGTTTTTTCGTTTCTCAATTCCCTACTAGAAGATTTTTACACAAGGTCCCAGTCCGTTTATTGCTTAAAAAAGTAATTCGAGAAGACAAATCTACATAATGTTAGTAGAAAAAAAACAACTTATTTTCCTTTCCCCGTTTTTCGGTAAAGTCGCCCCGGGTAATGTAAACAGTATCCGGCGAAAGTGGATAAGTGTTACCTTTGATATAAGTACATAATACTTTGAGAGTGGATTATGTTAAGTTGTAAAAACTTTGTGTCTAGAAATGCCTCTCTCTCTCTCTCTCTCTCTCTCTCTCTCTCTCTCTCTCTCTCTCTCTCTCTTTCTATTTCTGTCTTTTACTCACGACACGAGTACGTAAACAATCCACTGCTGGAGATTGACCTCTTCCATAGTTTCAATATAGCTTATCAAAAGTCCACTGCCGAACAAAGGGCTCCGCCATGGTTTGTATTATAGTAGGGACCATTGCGATAGTTGTTAAGCCTGGCACGCAAGTTATCAACGCAGTTTTTCATTATCATGTAGATACTGTTGGCCATCTCTTGTTTCATTCAACTCTGTCGGCTCTTAGGAGACCTACGGGATGATAATATCGAGTAGTTGATTCGTTTACGCTGCGACTTCCACACTTTCGACACTGTATTCATGGTTAGCTAGAAGTTTTAAATGTAGTTTAAACCATTGTCATCATTACAGCCCTTTTCAAGTTCACTGTTGAACATAGGCCTCCTCCGAGGAATGCCACAAAGCACGGTCCTGAGTCACCTGCACACGGCGGACTCTTAACTCTAAAACCCTCTCGGGCATAGGCCCAGCAGTGGGACGTATATACTCTGCAAAACATTTTACGTTTATAAAATTTAAGAAATAAACTAAAGATTTATATTATCAGTTACTATCTTTTGATGTAGTACATCTAGCAATATAATTACATTATATTTCTATTTTAGAAAACACGATAATAAAAACAAGTTAGTATAAATAAACTTAGCTAACATTTAAAGCAAAATCTTTTGACATTATGTCAGAAAATCGTTTCACCCAGAATGACTTACACAATATTATTACGAAAAGACAAGATAAGGTCGTATGGTGACTCATCTTTCAAGTTGCCAACTTATACTCGTATTATTATAAGTTTGATAAACATAAAAAACTGCTCCTTGAGCAACGAACAACTACACTTAGTATCATTATGATTATGTGCCTCATAAAAATGACTAAACATTAAAAGTTTATATAATTAATATGAATATGAATATAGAATACATCGTTCCAATGACACGGATCCTGAATTCGATTTTCCACCAACATTTTAACATAAGATAATCACAAATGGTTGCCGGTTCTGGCTGCGTAGCGTATTGTCCATGTCTTTCCGATACTTAGCTTTTATCTATGTATCTTTTATATAGTAGATTAAATATAATAATAATTTTATATTTAATCATATTAATAAAATTTTATTATATTATATACAACATTAAAAACTATAATAAAAAAAACTAAAACCAGTAACTTAATTATCATTCAGCACTACTCCCGGCGGTATCGTGCCAAGAACGCTGGCTGCGTTTTCTCGCTGAATGGCTATACCAAGCCTTTGAGCGAGAAAAGAACCAGCCCTCTTATCACCAGCAGCAACGACCAGTCGCGGATAGAGTTCCTTTAGGAAGTTCACCGCATGTTGACCCCACGGATCGATAGTCTCTACAACAATATGTAGTAATCTCTCAGAGAATTATATTAAAAATATTTGAAAACTTTCTCGAATGCTACAAAATTTTACTACCATTTCAATCATTACGTAATTAAAGACAAAATAATGCTCACCAAATTAACGGACTTTTAAGACTCCATACTTTAAATCAATATAACGTCTATGATATAAATAATATGAATTCTTGAACACTGTCACCGTTTTACAGTATTGTAGAAGTATTATTTGCGTTACTCTTTTCTGCCGAGACATTTAACACTGGCAGCCTCGAGATGTCATTGCAACAGACAGTCCAACGATTTGTACAGCTTTCGAATGAAATGCAATGGAGTAACGGAAATTTAGTTTTAGTTTTATATTTCAAATAACTAATACTCTGAAAGAAAAAAAAATTCTGTAGACGAGTCTTCTTCGTGGACTGTACCACGTGTATTAATTACGTTACTGCATGCCTTACCAGGTTTCCAGGTCAGTGCTGCTATTTTACGCTGGTATTCTGTGGGAGCGTGGTCCCTCCTCGGTCGAGTCGACCCATTCATGCTACAACTATTCTACTAATATAGCTGATGGCTCTACCACGTATAGGAAGAGAGTTATGTTTCTTGCTCTCATTATACTGTGAATAACTTCATTACAATGTCAATCATAGAGATAAATTTGCTGAGCTACTTTGAAATTCCCTTAACGGCCATGAGCGAAGGTTTTTATGAAGGTATTGAAATGTTTTAATTTGCCATTATAAAAGTATGTTACAATGTATTGTAAAATAATTTTGGAACTTGTATTATACTGTTTGTATTATATTTTCGTATATAACTGAAGTGATAAGTGAACTTACACTCTTCCTTATGGTCATTGTCTACTGCAGCTGAAGAATACCTGCAACCAACTTTAAACTTAGAAAGATACGAATGCGTTCTCTCTTCGTACGACTAAATGTAATGTCTTACAGCCTGCAATTACACTCTCTATACCCTTCAAACCGGAACACAGTATATCAAGCGCTGCTATTTGTCAGCCCAGACGTAATTAAAGGAAAAAGTTTCATTCTTGTTCATAAGGGTTAGGACGCACTGCGATTAAACGCGCGCGGTTTACTAATAGCTGAAAACGCAAAACCGCATACAACCACGCACTGCGGCTGGCGTTTTGCTTAATTTTATTTTAGTAAGTACCATGGATTCCTGGGGTGTAGCGTGTTTTGTGACTTTGGTTTTTATATTAAGAAATAGAAAACGTGAGCAACGTCGCCGCCATAAATAGTGAGTACATCCACTGGTGACAAGTTATTTCTGTCTCTGTCATATAATGCCGGCCTTTTTTCCACTTCAATAATAATGTTTTTAGACACATTATCGTAGTCTAAAGACATTGTTTCTGAGTCGAAAGACATGAAATAACCTCTTTAGATTAGCATCGCAAATATCCACTGTCCTCTGCGCTCGCCTAGTTGAGGCTGAATCACTGAATAAAAAACCGAACGCGGTTAACCGCTGTACGTGCGCCGCCATACTATTACTATGGGAAACATAAAAATCTCGCGCTTACAAACCGCGAACTAAATGTAGCAAGTTACGTTTTTAAAATCAGTCACTGAACAAAGTCGCTAATGCGTGCGTTTGTATAGAATGCTATGTGTTACATTTTTTTTTGCACAGTTTCAGACGTGCGGTTGAACGCGTGCGTTTAATAGCAGTGCGTGCTAAGCCTTACCCACGATAATCCATGGCATCTCATAACAAGCAACTGAGATTTCAAAGTCTAGTCGTTTACAGATGCCTACACTGAAACTCGATAATCTATCTGAGCAGGTATTTTAAATATTACAAGAACTTGTTTTCAAGGTATAAATGTTTCGAAAAGTTATTTAAATCCGGTGCAATAAGGGGTATCTTTTATTTTCGCCCTTGTGTGTGATGTGAAATGTAAAATGGAATGATTTTTTCAAGTCCGTATAGTACGTGGTAGAGCCACGCTGCAGCTATATTAGTAGTATAGTTGTAGCACGAATGGATCAGTTCGACTGGGGAAGGACCACGCTCTCACAGAATACCAGCGTTAAATAGCAGCTTAACACTGCTGTGTTTCGTTTGGTGAGTGTTTAGAACCGGAGACCCTTTTTACTGGAAAAGAGGCATTCCGTCTTAGTCCTCACGGGTGCATTTTGATTCGCAAACGGGGATATATGTAGATGTCTATGGGCCACAGCAACCACTTACCATCAGGGGGATTGTATACTCGTTTGTCACCCTATCCTATAAAAAAGGTCCAGGTCTTAAAATAGGGATATTCCAACATTTTCTCTTCTAACCTCACTTGCAAGTGGTAGATCCTCACAATTAATTTACGAAGCTCCGGTGATCAAATGATAGCGTAAACCCTATCTGAATATTATACCGAAATAAATCCCACGTAACGAATGTCAATCAAAATATCAAACAGAACTCTAATGATTGTGCCCCCATCAATCAATCTACCTGACGTTGTGAATCTTTTAAGATTTGAATCATTTCCGCTGATTAACGAAAATATCGAATCGTGTATAAAATATCGACAAATTATTATTTTTGATATTTTGTACACGATTGTAAATTGTATAACGCATAAAATTTAAGGATACGAACTGCGAAACTCAAAGATCGCCCATTCGACCATTGCCGTGAACGACTTTCAACAAGCTATTTAAGCTTAGTCGGAGTGGTTAACGGAAATGCAAGTAGTGTTAACATCATTGCTTGTGTTCTTTTTACATAGAAATATATACTTTATAAGTTTCATAAATAAAGAAAACAATTAATAAAATATTTTATAATTATGGCATCGCACCTGCAATTCCCCTGGTGTTGCAGTTGTTCATGGGCGGCAATAGTCATTGACCATAGGGTGAGCCGTATGCACGTTTGCCCCCTCTCCTATAAAAATAATATAAACAAAGAGAAATCAAATTCAATGTTGATATTGATTTCATTGCTTCGAATAGTTTGCATAGCGTTTGCGTAGGTAAATACTTATGCTAAAAATAATTAAATAAAACTCAATATCCGAGCGCAATACCTACACTGTTAAGACTGCTAGACATATTTCTCATAAATATTTCCACATGTATAAATCTTACCAGCTTTGAAAGAGTTTGACTTATTAAAGGCTGGTTATAAAAGTAGAGAGCATTGATTGACCGTGTAGCGGCGTTGTATGAATATCCACTACCCAATTAGTACCGTGGGTGTCGTAAAAGGCCACAGACAGAAATAAACCAGAAAACGGGTAGCATCTTCATACTAACAACTTGAAAATATAAAGAAAGAAAGAAAGAACGATAAAAAGATTAAAGTTTATTTAGTAAGACATTTTAGCAGTTTGCTAACAACAATAATATAATATAAAATTCTCGTGTCGCGGTGTTTGTTATCAAACTCCTCCGAAACGGCTGAACCGATTTGTATGAAATTTTGTGTACATATCGGGTAGGTCTGAGAATCGGCCAACATCTATTTTTCAAACCCATTAATGATAAGGATGACCCACCCCTAAATATTTATTTTAATCTTTTTTTTTTTGACAATTTATTTATTTTTATTTTATTATGATTTAGTATTGAATAATACAAACAATTTTAAATTTTCACCCTTCTACGATCAACCCTTGTTTTTTAATCGCGTGTTTTATATTATTCTGTTCCGTTCACAGATCCGCAATAGGGTTGCAAGATGGCAATTGGATATAATAATTGTAGTACGATTAATGTATAGTTTATAATTACAATTTACTTTATGTATATATTTTTTCTCAATTTAAATTAATGTTCAACCCTCGCCGGTCGATAACTGATCAACTACCAATCGATCAGTTATCAAAAAAATATTTCCTAGAAATAATGTGTATGGCAAAACAACGTTTGCCGGATCAGCTAGTAACATAATATAAATTTGATAAATGGTTACTGAAAAGGCAAAAACATAAAAACCCTATTACGCGAGCGAAGTCGCGGGGAACAGCTAGTGAGGTAATATATGGAGAGGCCTATGTTCAGTAGTGGACATTAATAGGCTGTGTGTGAGTAAAACAATGCCAACGTCCAAGGGTTATCAAAGTCCCTCGAGAAGTATTTAGGATATTATTTAACAAACTGTTGACTAGAAGATGGTTGTGATTAAAACCACCAACCAACTAGAACCGGCAAAATCTATTAGGCAGGACTCCTATTCTGTCTAGGAGTTTCTCTGTGTAGGTTTTTTTTATAGTATAGGGTGACAAACGAGCACACGGTCCACCTGATGGTAAGTGGCTGCTGCGGCCCATAGACATCTACTACTCGATTACAAATCAAAATGCAGATGCGTCGTCACCCGTGAGGACTACGATGGAATGCCTCGTTTCCAGTAAAAGGGTCTGTCACATTATTATTTGTTAGAAGTCCCAAGATAAACATAAACAATATCTACCTACATAAATAATATCTTTAGTAATCATATTAAACGCAAAGGCTACGTAAATTACCTTAATGGCGGCAAAAGCCCAAGTTTTTGTCTCCGGCCGTGAGTCAAGTGGACTCAATCCGTCGCAGTATCTTTCCCATCTTCCCCGAGGTGTTGGACGCCCATTAATCCGAGCCCGGGCCCCCTACAGCAAACAATACGGGTGGCAATTAATACCGCCATTATCCTAACGAGGTGCACTATTCGTAGATCAGCGAGCCGCGTCGTTACGAGGAGCACTTGTAGATTAGTTTTGCAGCGGACTAGGAACGTTTCGTTTTTCATGCAATTTTTTTACTCAACAGATATCCTTAAGACTTTCAGGGGTAGGTAACGTTAGTTAATATACTTCATTTGTATGGTAATTTTTAATAGAGTATATTATGAACTCAGACGGTTCTTATTATTTGGATAAAATTTTATATTTTGACTGCTGTTTCCGCGACTTCGCCCGCGTGGAATTTATTTCGATGGATTTCGTGGGTTTTAATTTTTTTTTTTTGCGCGCGGAACCTTAATTATTTTTCTAAAATAAAAGTAGCCTAAGTTACTTCTTATAACATCAGCTATCTACCAGTAAAAGTCCCGTCAAAATCGGTACAACCGTTTCGAATATTAGCCGGAACAAACTGGCAGACAGACAAAAACTTTAAAAATTTTTTTTGTTATAAGTGCCGTATATGTTTCATATGCATTTAGTACAAAACCGTAATTTTGACATTACAAACAGACACTTCAATTTTATTTATTTGTATGTATATATGTATAGAGTATAAATAATATTTAACTTTCCAAGATTTCTAGTTAAGTGTCATCCCTGAAAAAAGTTTTTTTTTCTAATGCTGACTAAAATTAACCAGACATAAATGTTTATCCACGATATCGGGATAAAAATAAAATATCTTTACTTTAACATAATATGTTACAATTTTCCAATAAAATGGAACGTAATAACGTAATAATCTATAGTTTTTCGCATCAATCGTATTTTTAAAATTTATAACTGTTTATTAAAAGGTACATAATTAATGTTGAATGCGAGTGACTCCAAAGAGTGACAAAGCAAATTTATGGTGCAGTAGTGAACGGCAGAGTCGAGAAGGGACGCCCTAGGCGAAAGTTTATCGACCAAATTGGCGATATATTTAAAATGAGCCAAATTAAGAGTACTTTAAACCGACGAGCGTGTATGCGTAGTTATATGGATGTGGAGGAAGCGAGAGAGGTGTGTCAGGATCGTGCCAAATGAAAGTCCGTAGTCTCTGCCTACCCCTCTGGGTGACAGACGTGAGTGTTTATGTATGTATAATTAATGTTATGTTTCCTGTAAACTTAAAACGTAAAGCAATCTGTTATAAGGAAATTCACCTCTATTTCTTTGGTATTAATTACATCTATTCTTATCATTATTCATTTAAATAAGTTTTGTACTTATTTCCATAAATAAAGATTAATACTTTAGATAATACATCTGACCCAAATCAATAGACTTTTAGATGTAAATATGATGTATTATTTCTAACTGAGCTGCCCGTGTTCTGTGAATTTACGGCGAAGGCTTAACCCCTGAGCTACCACGGCTTCTTCAGCACGGAATCAAAACTCCTCGAGGGAAGCATTTAACTAAGCTCCCTAAAATAAGTTGGTTGGATGATTGTCATCCACTCCTCTATTAATGAGCGCATCCACGACATTTTCTGCCACCAGGGCGGCGTCACTAGAAAATGAGGTATAATATTTGACAGATTTGATAGCGGGGAAGTTAATTTGTTCGAAAAATGTAAAAGTTATTGTTTCTTTTTATACTATTAGCCATATTTTATATTAATAACAGATATTCATAAAAGTAGAAAAATAAAAATAAAGTTAAAAATGTGCAAAAAATTAAACAGCAAACCACTGACACATTGTTTTGTGTATTAATATAATACTCTAGAAACTGATAAACTTTTATTAAAAAACAACTTCTCAGTTAAATTACATTGTGTAACAAAAAACTTTACCTTAGTGTCAACTAGCGACATCTAGTGGGCAGAAAATTATTAGCCCTCATTACGCCGGTCGTGTTAATATTTTTCGGGAACACGTCGTCAACTGCTGCTGCAGCACCATTTACCATCACACGGGATAGTAGTCAATAACTGACTTAAAAAAGTGTTTTTTTATTAATAACTAATATAACCTAAATATCGTCACACTCGCATTAAGTGCAAGTTACGCTGTGGCTCTTTATCTCTTTACACTCTTTGTAATTATACTTTGCGCTCTTAATTTGAGAGCTATAACTCACTTTAATGACAACTACAATTAAGTATGATAATGAAATGAGCACTCGAGAACTGTAACAGTCATTTTTTAATTAACGAATAAAACTCGTCCAAACCTATCTGAGAATTTCAACGAACTCAACGAGAAAAAAAAGGAAACATATTGAAAAAGCTTAAAACTGCGAGGCATCCTTTAGCCACCTTAATTAACGACTCTTTAATTAAACCTCCATTCATTTGACCGGAAAAAAACGACTTATCGCTGCAGATCTTCTTTGCCGTCTTTTACAGTGCGCGTCGCGAGTTTATTTAAATTTGCCCGATTAATTAGTTAAACTAAAAGGAGAAAGAGTTCAAGCGTACTTTATGTAATAGTTACTTTACAGAATTTTGAATTCTCGTTCAGAGTGAAAGTAATTTAGGAGTTTTGGGTGCGCCTAAAATTTTATCACCACCAGAAACGCCAGTTTATTTCCTGCTGCTACCACTGATATGCTTGATTGAAATTTAAGTCTTGTTGATACTCCAAAGGGAAGGAAAACATCGAAAAACAGGCACGTGTTAGAAATTAAAAAATATTTTGAACAGTTTTCTGATATAGTTTCATGATATAAAATATATGTCTACACTACTTTGTTCATACTTCTTCATCATCATTACAGCCTTTCACAAGTCACCTACCGAATATAAACCTCCACCAAGGAATACCACAAAGCACGGTCCTGAACAACCTGCATTCATCGAGTTCATGCATCACTTATTAAGTGGTCACTCTTCATTCAGCCCAACACTTTCTTTATAGGTACGTGTATGTTATTCTCGAGTATCCTTTCTTTCCCAGCGGTTGTCGTAATATGTTCGAAGCATTGCCACTTCAGCTTATTTTATCCGTCTACGACGGTTACTCAAATTCTACTGCGGATATCCTCATTTCTAACTCATGAACCTTCTTATGTTTGATCATCACGCAGAGAAACTTCGAGCATTGCTCTATCTCCATTCTTTTATACTTACTACACGCTGGCGAAACGGAACGTATATTTTTCAGCGGTAACTTCATATTTCACGTCTTAAATGTTAACCGACATTGATTAACCCTATAACGTAATCTAGTTAATCCAAACATACAAATTCATATATTTATAATTTTGGTATGTATAGATTAAGACTCGAGGAAGAATTTTGCGCACACTTCACTTAAAAGTGAGAATTTGTCGTTATTGATATAACTAATCAACGCCTTCTTTTTTAGGTATAGAAATTATTTTGCTTGAATTAATTTAACTTTGATTTATGATTCTATTCACTGTTATTTATTAAAGATAATGATAAGCAAAATTAAAGTTTAGTAAAAATAAAATATCCATTAAAATTAAAATGTCTAAAAGCTTACTATCATCATCATCATCATTACATCCCTTCACAAGTCCACTGCTGAACATAGGCCTACCCAAAGAATGCCACAAAGCACGGTCCTGAGCCACCTGCTGCCATCGACTTCCTGCATGTCTTACCAGGTCGTCACTCCATCTCGCTTACAGCTTATCGCTTAAAATATATTATCATAAATAAACTTGCAACCATCCACAACCTCGTCATGAGAATGAAAAAATAAAGAAAGAAAGAATGCGATGAAGAAATAATATGAATAGATTTACGAGTACATGTTTCTCCTTCATCGTGTTTTAGTGGAGGAAATAATGTTTTAATAAGGAGAGTTACTACTTAAAGTTGAGTTGATTGTACAAAAATTAACTTTTTAATAAAAAGGAAAAGCCGACTGCAAAGAAATAAAAGAATGAAACAATATCTTTATTTTTTCACATTAACATTCTGAAATTCAGTGCTAAGATAGTATATAGAAGAACAGGCTTGTATGCTTCTTTTTTTTTTTAGGATAATGGTGACAAACGAGCACACAGTCCACCTAATGGTAAGTGGTTGCTGCGGCCCATAGACATCTACATCTATCCTCTGTTACAAATCAAAATGTAGATGCGTTGTCACCCGTGAGGACTAAGATGGAATGCCTCATTTCCAGTAAAAAGGGCCTCCGGCCACCTGCACTCACCAAGCGAAACGCAGAGGTAAACCTCTACTTCACGCTGGTTTTCTGTGAGGTCGTGGTACTACCCCGGTTCGAGCCGGCCCATCCGTGCGACAGCAAAAGCTGCCGCGTGGGTCTACCAATGTTAAAATTCTAAATGAGAAAATATTATAATATTCTTAGTTCTTTGAATGGCCGTTTTTTATTTTATTAAAAATGAATATTTTACCCTTTGCGTGGTATAAGGAATATCACAAGCTCAAAGCAACAACTAGAGTGTTGTCTCAATAGTTAACTTCGTATTAAAATATCGGCCTGTATTTTCCCCACTCTGTTGTTGTGGGTGGAATTTTTCTCCAAATGTATATGGGATCACTCTGTAGACACCTAATTAATTTAAAAAAAAATCAAAATCTGTTCACAATTGACGAAGACATCGCGTAACATACATACATATAAAAACAATAACATAAAAAAAAACAATGAAAACATTTTTTTAAGATTGCTAAAAGTTCTAATTTAAAGTAAAATGAATGATGGCCTAAATATAACGTTTGATTTACCGTTTCCTTAAACATCACGTTGGAAACTTTCAGTAGTTACATCCGAACCGACATTATTAAAGCCATCAGTTAGATACGCTGCGCCCGGACACAAAGACCACGCTCCTACTTTATCGATGTAGTACGTTCAAATTATTCACAAACTTTGGATACATTGAATGTAACTAGGTAGGAGTACGTCCAACATTAAAACTGATCTCCCAGTTCGGGACTTTCGAGTGAGTTGGCGATGGCTAGTGAATTTTCGTGGAAACTTTATCAATTTTCGGTCGTGAACGCCCGAGGATATTGACTTCATTTAATTACAATATTAGCTATTCGATGGCGCCTAAATAATAACCAAACGGGTCTGCTCCTGTTTCTATGAGGTTTATAATATTTTATAGGTACATGTATTGTATTATATTAATTATTGCTAGAATTATCATAATTTTATATTCCAATATCAGTGTCGTTAGTATATTGATTGATGATTACTATATTTGCCGTGTCCTAGCGTCCAAAAGTACATTATTTTTTTTTTCATAAAATAGCGGTGACAAACGAGCACACTGTTCACCTGATGTTAAGTGGCTACTGAAGCCCATAGATATTCGCAAGAGGTGGCAACAGATGAGTTTTCACCTCTAAGGACTAAGTTGGAATGACTCACAGCTTCTAATTATAGTGGCTCTAGTAACTGTATAATGTGCTCCAGACTTAATTTCGGTTACTGCCGCCGGTTTTAGCGGAGACGAGCCATCTTCAAGAAAAGAGCCTACTCCTTTTTAAAAGGCCGGCAACGCATCTGCAATTCCCCTGGTGTTGCGGTTGTTCATGGGAGGCGGTAGTCACTTACCATCAGGTGAGCCGCATGCTCGTTTGCCCCCTCTCCTATAAAAAAAAAATCTGCACAGGACCGGACAAAAGTGGCCATGTGATGTAAAATAATGAAGAAACTTCTAGACATTGTAATTTTCATTAGAACTTATTTTCTGCGCTATGAAACGTATTGTAAAGTATTTTTTTTTTAAATAGAAACTAAATATTTTGACAAATGCTTTAAAACAATTCTTGAGACAAAGTAGAAAAAGTACCTAATAATCCTTTCAGTTTCCCACTAAAATACTGTAAATAGAAAACATTACGCCGCAGACAATGTATTATTCCACAGTATGATAGTAACTGGCCGGCTACCAAAATAGGAGCGATAAATTAGAAACGGCAGCAAAACTGTTCCAAAATCGTACTTTAGAAAAGTGCACGCTTCGTGCACAATGTTTAGTCTCTCGAAACTGGTAAAAAGTTATCGAAACTTGAACAATATAAATTCAAGTATAAAGTCTAACTCAACGGGCTACATTCAACTTTTAAGTTGGACTCGCGCATTCCGCGCCCTCTGGAGGTGCTCTGGACAAATCCGGCGAACTAGGGGTATAAAGTTAAACAAACGGTGGTGGCACAGCAACTTTTTAACAAGATTCTGCTAGCACTGCAGAGACAATTTTAATGTCCCCTTCTGTACATTTGAGAACTGCGGTCGCTATGATCTGTTTCAAACTTCGAATCATACAAATGCGAAATTTCGAATGCAAGCTTATTGCTGCGACATTACAAATTGGAGCAATAAGTATGGGATTAAATCCAGGAGTAATTTTCATTATAAGCATGACATATGAAGTTAATTCTTATACAACTTGCGTAATAAATCTTTATATTAGAGTTAAGTCACATTATGCTCTGCTTCTAGCTACACTCAAACATTATTTATATACTAGCTGAGCTGCAATTTCATACATGCAAACATTTGTAATCTACGTATCATATTAATATATACAAATTAAACTCTGTTGTGTTTAATGTAGAATAACTTCTTATTAACCTTAAATAACCTACACATGTACTGGAGCAGCGCAGCTGACAAAATACTCCATTACCCTCCCAAAAATGAGATGCCTGCGCAGTACAACGTATACTTTAGCTGTGACTGTACTTTTAGTGACATAAACTAAAATCATATTAAATAAATAGATCGAACACGCGACATAACCACATAGAGCTAACCGTTCGAAAAACATATATACACTCGAATAATTATAACTTTAACAAAAAGTAAAAACCGACTTTAAATTACTTAAAAAGAAGTTATTTACTTGCTTACTTTAATTTTACCCTTAGATGTTGAATTTTTTCTCCACCTTTATAAGGGACTACCTTTTTTGTATAGGATAAGGTTTTTTTTTTAAAATCACCAAATTTTAAACTTTATTTCAATTATATAAATAATGATATACCGTTATCACAGTTCTTGAACATATGAGTAAGTAAAGCTTCTACTTTTATTTGAAATTATCTCAAAATGAATGGGCAACAACTACGCTTACGCATGCTCCTCTGTGTGCGATTCAATTGACAACGTTTTTGCCAACCGATCGATCCTTATGAATGTGTGCGTACGTAGTAAAATAGTAGGCGTTAGATATTTATGAATGACAATCAGTTAAAATGATGCATTACCACGCATTTTGAATTTAAAAGATAAAAAGGACAAAATGTTTGAAATTTTTTTAATTAATTTTCTTCACCATTTGCCTATATAAAACCATGGTAACTCAGATGGTTAGGGCTCGCTGTTAATTTCACAGTACGCAAACAACCCGAGTTCGATCTCCGCCGGCACCAATGAAATTGTTGACGGCAATTTTAAGTGCTGATATACCACGTGCTCGGCGGTGAAGGAAAACATCGTGAGGAAATAAGAAAAAAAATATTTCGAAGACTGCTCTGGGGCAGCGCATGCACACTTCCTTGCCCTAAAACCCTCTTATAAATGAGAGGAGGCCTATGCCCAGCAGTGGGACGTATATAG
This sequence comes from Parnassius mnemosyne, assembly GCA_963668995.1. Lineage (NCBI taxonomy): Eukaryota > Metazoa > Arthropoda > Insecta > Lepidoptera > Papilionidae > Parnassius > Parnassius mnemosyne. Next base: position 9,451,256 of record CAVLGL010000126.1, on the reverse strand, counting down.
GCCGTAATTTTAACTTAACTTTTATTTGCCTATATTACTTATTCTGAACCTTTTCTGCAAATTTGGCCGGTTATTGCAAAATAACCCTGTATAGGGAATTGTAATATAATAATTATTACGGCCTACGGTTGCTCCCTTAAAGGATCCAATCCCCCGGGGCCCATCAGCAGAAGACTTCCCGAGCAAACGTAGGTCGGGCCTCCTAAGGCCACGTGGAATCTCTCTAATTACACTAAAATATATGGGGGAGCGTTATACTACGGCCAGTCGACCGGAAGGAATTTGGCGGAGTTCACTTACCTCGATCCAAGACGACTGGTCCCTCCGGAGTCGGTCAGGTCGCATGTAGTTGTGTAGTGCAAGGGAAAGAATGGTGATGTGGTGTGTATCTGGGTGTGACTGATGGTGATTAAACCTGGACCTTAGCCGTCGGCAGCAGCCCGAGCGTCGACACCGCTCCAATTTGAGGGGGCCTTTCGAGGTTATCCACAGTCACTTTCTTGGTTCACCACGATGACAGTCACTTAACTCTATCGTACGATTAACTAGCTTACAGAAGCCACTAACTATCGCGGGGTATAAGGTTACCGCACAAAACACGCCCGGAGTTTCTAGGTCAAAGGTCACTACCGTTTCGCGTGGCAACAGTTCTAAATACCGAGGCCGCACTAGCTTATATTGTCGAATGCACTTATACAGATTCTGAGTCGGACCCAATAAGTCCCGGGAAAGGCTATCCAAACAGGGAATGCGCGTTATAATTCCTAGACAGGATATTTACTAGACGCCCTAACTATTCCGCGGTTCCCGCACAAAATTAACAGCGTGCAAACATTAGCACATCTGGCAGATGACTGATCCGCTTGCGACCCGCGCGCCACCGCCAGGATCGGAAGAACTTCAGACCGGAATCGCGCCGAGCCGAGTGACATCTGGTGTCGATTCCGACAACAGAGTTTTGCGCGAACAAACCCCCGTCCCGGACATAAGGATTTAGGTCCGCGAGCAAACCGGTCAAGGTCGAGACTGCAAGTTGCAAGACCGAATCTACAACCAAACTAGGCCACCTTAGGCAATCCATTAGGTCTTGCAACCCTAATCAACGCCTCAAAGATATCCCTAATGTGGCAAGCCGGAGGGTCAGCCTCCACTGGATGCCCCTCCTGGGCATCGCAGCACTTTAATAAGTCCTGTACTGGACAGAAGTCCGACGACCTCTTTCAAACACCATCTGTGCCCCTATGATTAGTTCCGCAATCCGACCGGATCAGCTCTGCAAACAGTGACGCGACACGAAGCGGCCTCGAGCGGCCTCCTAAGCTTCAGTGCAGAGAGCACCCACAAATTCCACATGAACGTCGTCTGTGGAGAGCCGAACGAAACGCACAGATAGTCCCTAGTATGAATTTTCAACAAGTAGGCCTAGCCAGGCCACCCACCATATTATCATTTACTAAAATAGTGCGGCAGCTGATTTCAATCTGATAATCTCCAAACTAGCTAGCCTGTTAGACAAGTAGTCCTATGCTCATATTTCAACTAATTTTTCAAAAGCATCAATGTTCAACTACAGAATTAATTCAACCAAATTAATCACCGATGCGCATAGGTCAACTTGCAAATTAAACAAAACAATAACGTAAGGGACAGCCCTACTTCTTAGAAAACAAAAATGATTAAACACTATCATAAACATAAACATAATTTTTCAAATAGTGCGCCATTCCATTTCAGATGAATTCAAATTTTCCTTTCAGCAAACAAACGCAACAATCAAATACAGTGATTAAATATATGTACAAAACACATGCAGTAGCATTTAAAGGAGTAGATTAAATTCAATTTTTTTAATTTAAACCGCTACAAATAGGAGAATTTCGCGGAAAGCCCAAAGCAATTTTTAATTTTAATTCAAGTATTTTTTTTGACTAAGTGCTCGACCAAACCAAATCTAATACCCCTTGACAGCGTGATTCAACGCTACAGGGGGGCCCTAATCTTCCCACCACCAAGGGGAGGCCACATGGCGTGAACCCGAGATAAATAGAGCACAACCTTTAACAGTTGCCACTCGGGTTGTACGCCTTCACTGAGGCCGTCGGCAACAGAACATTTTGACAAGTGGACTGTTGACGGCTTAAGGCTCAGTGGAGGCGGCCGTGGTGGGAACTAAGGCAGCAGCTAGACAGGGCCGCCTCCATCAAATGGGGAACAGTGGTACACCAGTCGCGGCCACTCAGCTAACGGAAGTGAGAAGGGTCCAGCGGACCGATGAGTGGCCGTGAAGTTCCTCTCCACACGCTGAGGGGGGGTGATGACACCCCCGCCCCTGGGGGAATTACCCCCCGACTGGTCGGGGGAGGGACTCCTTTCAAACTTAGGGGCCTGGTGGCTGGACGGCGGGCGCCGAGAGTCACCCTGCAGAGGGCGTGGCTGAGCGCCCCCGCCCGTGGGGGTCGAGGGCCTGGCAGAGCCCCGAGAGGAGATGCCGTTCGCACCCAGGCACAAAACGGCATGGTGATTGCCCTGGCAATGCAGACAGGGCCGTCGATGCGGACAGTCTCGCTGGAGGTGCCCTCCCAGACATGACCAGCACCAGTGGCGCTCCTTGGCGATAGTTCGCCTCGCTGGAACCGGCTTACCTAATAATTTCGGGCACGACGTTACCCGGTGATCAGATGCTCGACAATAGGAGCAGGGGGGGGTTGACGACGACTTGCCTGGCGGGTTCAGCCTCTCACTGGGCACGTCTCGCAAGTCGTCAACGGTGCCCGCCGCGTTCTCGATCTGCCGGCACTGCTCCTCCAAAAACCGCAGCAGGTCATAGAAGGGCGGCATATAGGAGGCCTCGTCCCCGCCGTACCTCTCCTCAAAATGGATTCGCAGGTCGAGAGGTAGACGGGACAGCACGATGCGGAGCAACAAAAAAGCCCATTCGCCCACTGGTAAACCCAGCCGCCTCAAAGTATTACAGGCCACCAAGACTGGATCCAACAGGTCCGGACGCAGTCTGGCCCGGTCACTAAGCAGCGGGAGGCTTAGAAGCTGCTTAACCTGTTCGTCCGCAATTCGCCGGACGTTGGCGTATCTTATGGCTAGGAGGTCCCGAGCAGTCTGGTAGGCGTCGTCCGACAATCTCAAGTGGCCGACGACGCCCAGGGCCTCCCCCTCCAGTGAGGCCAGGAGGTACACCATCTTTGGGCTCGGGGTCAAGTCACTCCGGGAGTCCACTAGGCTGTCGAAAAGACCAACGAAGGTCAGCCATTCGGAAAGGACCCCGGAGAACTTTGGCAGGTCCAGAGTTGGGAGTCGTCCCAACAGCTCCGGCTGAAGCCGCTTCAGAGAGGACTCGGACAAGTCACTCATCCGAGCTTCACGAGCCTCCTCGGCATACCTGCCTTCAGCCTCGATCAACTCGTCCGTGAGCCACAAGAACTGCTCATAGTCCGCGAAGCAGGAGTCCAGGACTCCCTTCTCCACATCCGAATCCTCGAGTTCAGCGTAAGCCTCCTCCACTGCGGCCCTTCGAGCATCCACCTGCTCGAACTGCTTCATCAAGTTATGGACCCTATCCGGTCGACCTATCAAAGCATGGGCGCTTGTGGCCCAGCGTAGCTCAGTCCGCAAACAACGGATCAGTAGCTTGGGCGATGTCATCACTATTAAATGCAAATTACGACGCGGCTTGAGCACAGTTTACAAAGATAACAAATAAAAAATACAACAAAAAATTAACAGTTAATAAATGCAGTTCCTATCAAATCGCGTTGAATAGAAATTACACAAATACGAACTACTTGCTACGTATCAACCAAATACAAGTTAGCACAAAAAAGACACAAATCAAATTAACAAATAACAAATACTAGTGCGATCGAATCAAGTTAAATTCAAATTGCGCAAATACAAACTACTACTATTTAGTTCAAATACAACTTACAGTATAAACGAAGATACACATCACGGTCGATCAACAAAAAATGCCTAGCTCGGAAATCGAACCTTCGATAAGTAATCCACTACAACTCTCCGACAACGATAATTAACCGATTACGTAAAAATAACCATCTACCTACATGACGTATATCTCTAGAAAATCTCCCGCTTGCACAACCTAGGGCGCGGCTTTTCAAATTACCCTCTAACCAAAAAAAAGGCAAGCAACAAAGCAACAAAGGAAAATAATTCTATTATTACGTACAAAAAAAATATTTTTACGTATTACGGACGGGCGTGATTGTAGATGCAAATTAAACCAATCACACCGACGCTCCCTGCCACCAAAATTGTTTAATGTTTATCAAACACTATAGTCGGGATCGACCGGGAATCGAACCCGGAACCACGCTCTGCTACCAAATGTTACGGCCTACGGTTGCTCCCTTAAAGGATCCAATCCCCCGGGGCCCATCAGCAGAAGACTTCCCGAGCAAACGTAGGTCGGGCCTCCTAAGGCCACGTGGAATCTCTCTAATTACACTAAAATATATGGGGGAGCGTTATACTACGGCCAGTCGACCGGAAGGAATTTGGCGGAGTTCACTTACCTCGATCCAAGACGACTGGTCCCTCCGGAGTCGGTCAGGTCGCATGTAGTTGTGTAGTGCAAGGGAAAGAATGGTGATGTGGTGTGTATCTGGGTGTGACTGATGGTGATTAAACCTGGACCTTAGCCGTCGGCAGCAGCCCGAGCGTCGACACCGCTCCAATTTGAGGGGGCCTTTCGAGGTTATCCACAGTCACTTTCTTGGTTCACCACGATGACAGTCACTTAACTCTATCGTACGATTAACTAGCTTACAGAAGCCACTAACTATCGCGGGGTATAAGGTTACCGCACAAAACACGCCCGGAGTTTCTAGGTCAAAGGTCACTACCGTTTCGCGTGGCAACAGTTCTAAATACCGAGGCCGCACTAGCTTATATTGTCGAATGCACTTATACAGATTCTGAGTCGGACCCAATAAGTCCCGGGAAAGGCTATCCAAACAGGGAATGCGCGTTATAATTCCTAGACAGGATATTTACTAGACGCCCTAACTATTCCGCGGTTCCCGCACAAAATTAACAGCGTGCAAACATTAGCACATCTGGCAGATGACTGATCCGCTTGCGACCCGCGCGCCACCGCCAGGATCGGAAGAACTTCAGACCGGAATCGCGCCGAGCCGAGTGACATCTGGTGTCGATTCCGACAACAGAGTTTTGCGCGAACAATAATGATGTTCACAATTAAGTCACTATCTGATTAAATCGAAAATTCAATGACTTGAAACAGTGTAAAAGACTATTAAAGCACGCCCAGACTTGATCGTTAACAACTTTGTGTATTTCCTCAAATAATATCTTCGTCTAAAATTCAATTCTCTATCGTATGAAGTCAGAATGTGTCAAAAAAGGCACGTATGGCAATTTACAACGCTGTGTTAGCCTCTACCTTAATACATATAGTAGTGAAAGTTGTGTGTAGCAGAAGAAGTACGAGAGTAGAATAAATGCTGTATAAATGCTGTCTGTATAAATAAAAAAAAACGTTAGCCATTAGACGGAAGTTTATCAACCAAATTGGCGATATATTGAAAATGTTCCAAATTAGGAGTATTCTTAACCAACAAACATGCTCGCGTAGGTTTAAGGACGTGGAGGAAGCGAGAAAGGTGATTATCGTGACAAATGGAGTTCGTAGACTCTGCTGCCCATTCTAGGTGACTGGCGAAAGTGGTGATGTCTATGTATGTGAATATCTCTATATTATATAAAAATCAATAGCTGTCCATTAGTCTCGCCAAAACTCGAAAATGTCTGGACCGATTTTGATGATTTTTTGTGAGTTTGAGTGGGCCTCTGGATGACCTAAATAATTCACAAATTTATCCGGTAGGTGGCGCTGTTGTCGAGATCCAGAAATCATCCGTGTGAAACCGGGTCGGATGGCTAGTAATATATATAAAATCCAAACTCAGAAAATGTAGGTTTGACCATATGCCAGGGTTTTACGTAGCTTACAAATCTATATTATGTACAAAATTACTCTTAATTTCAATTAAAATACAAAAAAGTATACAAATTTGTAGTAAATCTTATTCAGTCTTGTAACTGTGGTCACCAAAGTCGTGCCGTATTATTTCAGGTGTCATTCGCAGACTTACCTTTGTGTATCATCGTGTCATGACGGCGAATTCTTTATTAAAATGGACGCGTCGGCAAATCCTGCACGAAGTTGTCAGTTAATCCTGGACTTGAAGGGAGTCGGGAAGAATGATAGGGGACGGCATAGGGTTGCACTGCACGATAATTTGTGTATTTTTAAAATATATTTGTAGTTACAGAAAAGTTATAAAAAAGATTATTGTGTTCACTATTTCTAGTAATAGAATTTATCATCTTTCGTCATAATTACAGCTCGTCACTAAATCACCTCTTAATATAGGCTTTCACAAAGGAATACCACAAAACACGGTCATATGCCACTTGCATTCATTAACTTTCTCGAATCTCTTTCTGCATTTACCAGGTCGTCACTCCATCCATTACGAGGCTGACAATCTAGAACCTATTTTCTCCCCTTGGTTTCGGTTCTCAGTTGTACGTTTGTTGGTTGGTTATCGATCGGTTTGTCGCTGCTGACCTTGAGCTTAATCATGCGGCCAGTTGTGAAGGACCACGTGTCAGAGCTATATGTCATCACTAGCAATACGTACTGGTCGTGCACTCTTGCTTTCATGTTTTAAGGAATACTTTACAAGAACATGTGTCGTTATTTCCCGAACGCTGCCCAGCCGGATCCTCCGATTGCCCTCTATGTCGAAGTTGGAGTCGTATAATTCGTTTTAAGTAAACATATTCGTCAACAACTTCAAGCATAGTGCTACCATCGACTGAATTTGTTTTGTCCATGCTAACCTTAAGACCTTATAGCGATTCTGCCATACACTATATCGTCGAAAGTGAGTGATGTACTTGCCATTAATGTTGATACCGTATCATTTCCAGTCATATATTTTCAAAATACTCATATTAGTAGTATTCTTAAAACGTCTTCTAATATAGCGGTGAAGATTTTTGATAAAACGTCATCGTGTTTTCTTTACACCTCTCTACGTATTTACAATAGCTGCCACGACTAGCAGATGTACTTGTCACCGCAGTTTAATTATTATTGTGGATATTTGTTTCCTCTTCTTGTCTTGTTGGGATGCATGAATAATTACATAATTAATTAATTTAATATTAATTTTATATTTTTGTAATTTTTCATGCATCCATAAATATATAACTGTATTATATTGCATGCCGTAAGCGCCTAAGCGCGTCGGTATGTTCTACTGGGGCCTAAAAATTAAGATTCCAACGTTTTGTCGCATAAAATCGTATCCAGCAATTTAAATCCAAGATGGCGGTTGCAATAGGTATCAATTTTTTCATTATGGGTGTCATTTTCATGGTTTTCGAGGGTGCTGAAGCCGATAGTGCTGTCGAAATGTAAATCCAAGATGGCGGCTGCAGGTATGTCGAAATGTAGGTGAATTTAGGTGTCCGCGGAAGACCAGCGTCTTGACATGTTCCAGAAGCATGTCATGGCAAATGCTGAGCGGAAGCCTGTTTTGGCACAGTATTAATGTCTGTTAACCATTTGTAAATGTGCATGCACCGCTGTGTCAATAAAGTTTATTTTATTTCTTTCTTTCTTTCTAAATGTATTTAAACTACTTTAAAAATATATCGTATAATCATGCGTATAATCATGCTATACGTAATTTTTTTAATGCGCTTAGGGCATGCCCAATTGGATTTACCAATTTCTTTTAATATATATTTGGAATTATTTAATACTATAAACATAAAAACGTATTCTTGTTATTATTGATGTCTTATAAGGAAGATGCTGCTGTTATTTCTTATATACACACATGATATTGGTTGCTCTTACACATCGAAAAATATTCTGCTTATCATAATATTTAGTCAATGTGCAGTAAATTACATATCTATTATATAAAAATAAATATTTGTTTGTTCGTATTTTATGCGCTGCCATATCGTTCATCAGATTGCGCTAAAACTTTGTCAACATATTGCATGCACTTCCGCGAAAATTATAGACATAGTACAATTAACTTAGAGTAAAGAACTTGTTAATGTTCTAAGTAGTTTGAAACGGATTAGTAAGCTGAAGTGGCAATATAGCTCGAAGAACCGACAACCGATGCGAAAAAAGGTTCTCGAGTGGTAGCCTCGTACCGGTAGGCGAAGTGTAGAGCGACCCCCTACTAGATGGGTGTCGCTCTACACTTCGCCTAGTGACGACCTGGTAAGACATGCAGGAAGTCGATGGATGGTGGCTCAGGACCGTGCTTTGTGGCATTCCTTGGGGATGGCCTATGTTCTGCAGTGGACTTGTAAAGGGCTGTAATGATTGTGATGATGATGATGAAAGAACATATTATTATTATTTTATAGTAGGTGGCGTTCGTATGGTACAGCCAAATTTATTAGAAAGTTATATATCATTCAACTTTAGTGAACGTATTATCATTCCCAATTAAACAATATAGCTATTCCAAATTTAAAAGATATTTCCGCAATTATTTCTTCTGCGGCTGCAACGCGCCGGGTACCAGTTATTTTATTATAAAAGCCAAAATAAATTCGGGGTATTCCCAGTAGCCTTACCAAGTAGTCACACTAGTAATACTACTAGGAATTTTTTTCCCAGTAGTCTTACTGGTAAGACTAATGGGAATTTCCATTCGTATATATACAAACCTAAAATATTTAATAATTTAATCTATAAAATTTTTAAAAATGTTTTAGTGTTCCGAATTTAGTTTTTTGTAAGAAACTCACAGCCCTACGTGAACGTAACTTTTTCACTGCCGGCTCGTCGCAACCTGCGGACGTTGTCTGATGATGTGACATTTTATAAGAACCTACCACTCACAAGGTCTAAGTTTTCGAGGACTGTGTTTGATCGAGTCTAGTGTGGCGTTGCTGAATTGCGGGTCGCCTTCGTTCGTTTTAATCCGGGTTTTGAATGTACATTGTTTGAATTACTTTTTGCTTTCTACAGTCGCTGTTATCTTTATTGTTTCGTATCTTCTTGTGATAGTATGCTGTTTTGTAAGTAATATGTTAATGTAAAAAAGGGGTTTGTCATTTTCTTTTGTTTGAATTTTTTTATTTATTTATTTATTCTTTATTGCATTCCTTAAAACAAAAGAATACAAAGGGCAGACTTAATGCCTTGAGGCATTCTCTACCAGTCAACCCATGGAGTGGTGAGAATTTGACGCAGGTGCGGCAATATAGAATAAAATAACACTACACAAAATGATAATTAACTACATAATACATACGTTTTACTAATAAATACACTATACATATATGACGTATACATACACATATACAAATATATGATATATATGTATACAAATATATACATACAAATATACATATTTAAATACATATATAATTAGTACATACAAATACCTACGAATATATGCGTCTGTTTAGCAATACATATTAAATTGATAATCGTTGTTTTCAATAGATGATTACGGACCAATTTTTAAAGCGTACTTATTGGGTGCTTTTCTGTTGTCATCGGGCAAGGAGTTCCAAAGTCGTGTAGCCTGAACTGTGAAATTATGTTTTGAAAAAAAATATAATTTATTTTACTAGGCAGGAATCCTTTTCTGACTAGGAGTCCGACTAGGTTGTTCCCACCCTCCTAGCCATTTCTGCCGCCAAACGGCTTCGTGCGTAGGTAAAAAGTGCTATTATAATTAAATGCCGTCAAGTATTCGATCTTGGTCCACAGAGCTGTAAAGTACAATGATTGATATTTGAAGACGATTGCACTGTTCATGTGCTTCGCTCGGTACGCTCGTTTATCTCTTCAAACAATTTTACATTAAAAAAAGTTATTTCAAACTACTTTGTTTGTTGACGCAATTTGTTCATAAATTAAAAAGCTATGAAACTATTTTAACACAACATATAGATACGTTATTAAAGCAAACAACACGGCGAATGTAAGTACTCACTGCTTTATTTCACATAATATCACAAAACTTCAAACTTTAAATTCAATCGGTGGTTCGTTTGTCAAGAAATCAGTTGCAAAGGACTCGCATGGCGTTCAGTGCAGTAATTACATCGCTTGCACGTGCCACAGTTCACAATGGAGTCACGAAATTATGACGGGGCAGTTGTGATTTTTAAGAAAATCCATATAATATCTAAAAATAAAATGCTTTTGATGTTTACACAAACATGTTTAATAACTTGCAGGTAGGTGGGACTTTTCAATTATGAGGCTTTCGTTGCTGGTTACTGGGCCTACATGTAAAAAGATAAATGTAGTGTACGTGGGGTGTTATTAATTTATTGAAGTGAGTTCTTTGATGTATTTTTTTAATTTACTAATACTAGTTCATTAGATTATAATTTAATGAACTAGTATTAGTAAATTGCCTGCACGGTCGCCGCTAAGTTTCTATCAATAAAAAAATTATTATTATTTTATTGATAGAAACTTAGCGGCGAACGTGCAGGGGACGTAGCGTTCGTCGAGCATGATAAAAACAGGCTCCAGTATTATTTCAGGGAGTGGTGTTGGTAGAAAATATATATGGAAAGCGGCGCCGCCACTGCATGCTCCGTCGAAGTCCCCACACTCAGGCCTTAAGAAAGCGTTGGGTAAAATGTGTGGAAGTGGCGGTGTATTTCCCACACACCTCAAGCGGGTGCCACTTTAGGTCTCTCTCCTTTTTTAAACTTTACCCCCACACTAAGATTTCCTCCAGTATTGTGGAGACAGTTTACATACATAAATTGCACAAGCACAAACATACAGCCCCGGTACAATTACCTAATTGTAAACCATACAATTACTTTTTCTACCTATGAGGCAATTATTCCCCCTATAAGGAAATCTATGGGGAAGCCTTGTGTTCAGAAGTGGACTTTGATATGCTATAATGGATAAAGGACGGACAGAAACTTGATCCGTGCAGGTTTAGAACCTTGCAGCCCTTAGTGCTGCAACTCAATGCTAAGTTATTGCGCCAGGGAACCGTCGGCTCAGGACACTAAATACACCAGCATGTGTTTGTTATGATGTCACGCTGCATGCCCCTCCGAACGCACTCATCTGAGGCCCTACCTTTAAGCTAAATGACAATATCACCACATTTGGATTCTATAAAAATAATATTATATTATAACATTTTTAACGCTAAGCTAATTTATAAAATTGAAATCACCAACGATTTTAAAATCCACCTGGTGGTAATTGGTTACTGCAACCCATGGGCAAATGTAAAAATGTCATGAGTTTTCATATTTGAGGAGTGAAATGGAATGCCATACAGTCTGTTACTATACTGGATCTATATACCTTTAAGACTGTAACATAGTATTGTACACACTGCTATGTTATGGTACTTACCCAGACGAACTCCTAGTAAATTGACATCTGTTCTGTTTTTTTCTTCGCATATTGTTTAGTTCAAAAGTAAGATAGAAAGCGAGCAACCAAGTGAAAAAGTGTGCTTATATTTCTCTATTGACGATTTCTCTGATGTTAAATAGATACTGTGGCCAATCTACACCTACACCTAACCCCGATTAATATCCGCTGATGTGTTGTCACGACCGAGAACAATTATGGATTTATTTTATAAAATAATTCTAGTAACGTTATGGACATTACTAATGCTTCCGTTAAACACTTCAAATAAGCTTAAAATGCTTGTGCTAAGCTAAAATAGTCGAATTGTGGTTTCAAACACGACTTTCCGAGTTTGCAGTCCGCGCCCAAAAACCACTGTGGTTTTTATGAATACCTTATTAGCAGTTAAAAATACTCTCGGAATCTCTGCACTCACCATAGAAAACACACATGTTTTACGATTTTCTACCCACTTCAATAAGGAGACGGTACTCAATTCGACTCTACCGATTTTGTGTGAACCTATTTTGATATTTTTTTTTTATTTGAAAGCTGGTGCTTCTCATGTGGTCCGAGTTTTAATCAAGGTCTGATCAATAGTTTTGCATTGAAGTCGGTTGCACAACATTTTTAATTTTAAATTATGCTCAGTGATAACGTGATCCTTCCCCGTTCATAATAATATACCAGTATAATCTAACCAGTTCCAGTATTATCTATATTATATACCGTAGTTAGTATTAGCAGCTTGACTCTATCTTGTAAATTCCATAAATTTCGCGTAAAATCCATTTACTAATAAAATACATTATCATAAAAATAATAAGTTATTCAATGTTCAAAAATACACTTAAATCTTCTTTTATAAATTAAAATGTCTAAGGTAAAGGAAACTGAAACGATCTTTTAAGTTTATTTTATTTTAACTCAACCGCAGCGTACTCAGTGACGAAATACGACCCTGTTTTGGAATACGGCAACCTTCCAAGCCGCAATACGGCAGGCAGGTGCGCGAGTTGAAATTGTTTCTACGCTCCAATGTAAATATTAGTTAATTAAGTGCAAACCAAAAGTAACAGTTAGCCCGGCCTCGGAAACTGTTTGACTTGAGATACAGTCAGTTTAAAAACCAGCGCTGGCTTCGCTTCGCCCGCTCACCTCCCACTCAACACCCCAGCCGGCCTACTGCTTGCTCACAGTGAAACAATTTACGTTTGCTAAGAAATTTGGATTTGTTAGAAACTGTTCTAATTTTCATATAAATATATATTTTTCATACATGTACTATGCAAAGGTGGCGTTAGATCAGTCCATTTCTTTCAGTATGATAAGCCGGTAAAACCTCATGGCCTCCGACACATAACGGTACACCGACTGGTAAACGTCAGATAAAAATACTCATGACTCCCTTATCCTTATCGATCTAGACTCCTTATCGATCTAGTGATCATACGCGCGGCTGTTGATCTTGTGGTCCCGTGTTCAAATAGAGCCAAAATCTCTCATAGGGTCATCTGTCAAGAAATTTTCAGTTGCTGCCCGGCGTGGGAATTTGGTGGTGTTTCATCCCAGTGGCTCCAAAATCTCGTAAAGATCCTGCGCCTGATCTCTGTTCGCTTGTGTTATATTGCCGTCCAATTGGACAGTGAGCATTAAGGGTACAAAAAATGCACTTGTGATTTCGCACACACGCTGTATTTTGTCCTGCACAGTCCGATATCCATTGAGAGTGATCACAGTGACCGAAATTAGGTCTGCAGGGTTTTAATTACTCATAACGACAACGGGGAGCATTGTAAAAGATACGAGGCATTTTGTAGCCAACAACAGGATCTCGCAACTTAAAAACACTGAAGACGTTGAATCACAACCGAAATTCGGTCTTCTTTTGCTTTTAGTACTGTTTAAAAGAGTGAAATTGATCTAGTTGACATTGATGATTTAGTATTTTTATTTTTCCAGTGTTGCTTGGATATAATAGCACAAATTATCATATTGCTAGGAATGCTTGTGGTTACAGAGTAACGGTCAGCTGCTCATATTTACATACATACGGTATAGAATATACCGGCTGATATTTTCAATGTTTCGACATTTTCTACAGATCTTCTCTTTCTTATTTATTTAGATGTTCTCTAAAGTGTTCTTGTCCTATGGCTAATAGTTTATATAATATTAAAACAAAAATTAATGTCCAGTTCTTCCAACGTTGTCAGCATCGTCCATCCAATAAATACTTTGGTTTTTTTTAAATATATTCATACTTATTTTAATCTTAATATAGTTTTGTTAGTGTCGTGCTTCGCATAAACCCTCAGCAAAGTTCAATCAAAGTCTATGTAAACTCCTTATTATTTGTTGTACAATAAAATGTTATCGATCTATATCTGTCTCAGTGTAGAAAACTGAGTGCACGCTCCGTTTGAGCGTGTGGCGGGGCGAGACGTTCGGCGTGCAAGACAAACAAAGTCACATAATGTATCAATGTCCTAAGTGACAATCGCTCGGGTTATTTGCCATTCGTGCCTCCACTACTCGTTACTAATGTCACACTAATTTCTCATACTAAAGTTAACCGTGTAGTGGCGGTGTAAGAATATCGTCTATCCCATACCGTCCCGAGGGTGTCGTAAGAGGCGACAGAGGGAAAATGAAACAGGAGACGGGCAGCAGCATCTTCCTGATAACAACTCAAACCCTCTTGCGGACCAGCTTGCCAAGCGTGGCAACTATGGCAAGTTCCCCGCATGAGGCAATCTATGAGTCTTGCTATGATATGTTCAGCAGTGGACTTTTATAGGCTGTAATGGATGGATTATATCTGAGTATTTTAATGAGATTATGTTGTACATATGGGCAACATTGAATACTTTTATTATCTGTGACAGTTTTTCAGTAAGCCTTTTAGAAATCACTTTGTCAAATATACCAAAGGCCTGATACGCAGTGTACTCTTCAAACGAAATGCAAGGAATGCTTACACAATAATTTTAACAGTGCAGTGCCTGTAAGTTTAACATATCTTAAATGAACCTAAAGACATTTCATCTTGAGAATTCTTTATGTCATGCATTGAACATTTTTTAAATATTATTTACGACAAGCATTAACCTTTTGTGTTTATGTCAATTTTATTTTATACTATTCGCGAAGCAATGAAATGTATAATAAATATTCAATTTACGTTCCGTACATCGAAAACAATGTGCGAAACATGAAATGTTTTTGACGGAGTATTTCATAAAATATTTTGAACATATTTTATTCAGAGCTTCGAGGTTGAAATTTACTTCATCCTATTGGCAATGGCAGCGTAATCTAAATTCTTAGAAATCTTGTACGGAACAATTTCTTTCACGTGCTTCGATATTTGCTATTAGGTAATGAGTAAATTTTTTCCTTACACTGCAATTTAAAAAAAAGCAAATAAATTAAAAAAAATATTATTACTTGTTTTACTAACTTTATTTTTATTCGTTGCTTACACATTTCAAGACTGTACATTTTTTTTAACTACAGGTTCACGCTATTAGCGTTTCATCTTTATGTATAATGGCAATTATCAAACATAATAAGGATATTGGAAATAAACTGATTTGAAATTTGATTATCGTCATCATCATGGCATTAGTCTATAAGTTGCTTTAAGGGTCGCCCTAATTTCATTTAGCGGCACGAAACTGCCTTATGAACCTTCCTTCTCTATCAGAGTAATTTCATCCAGCCTTATACATTATGTGTCAACAATGGGTTAAATTGATAAAACAGTTTACAGATATTTTGGACTGCCCCTTTTATAATCTTCGGACTGTGTTCTGTTAGTTCTCTGCTGCATATTATTTATTAAATTAAATTTTACATTAATGATTCGTACAATTGTTTTATTTATTAAGTAATTTTTTGCATGCAATGTACAAAACAGAGTAGGTACTTAATCACAAATACTAAAGGTGATAAAATTTTGTATACAAAAATGTTTTTCATTATTGGTTTACTTTAGTTACCATATACAAACTTTTTATTTTCGTACAAAATTTATAATTTACAGATGTTTTTGGCCGTTGTTTCTATTTGTATTTTTAGTAGCGTAACTTTTTGTAATAATAAACGAATATTCATCTAAACGTATTGGTAGACAAAATTTGAAACATGATACTCGGTACATGAGAAATAAAACTCATTCCATCAATATCTTCCTCGTGAATTATTTTTGATGTTCAAAGCAAACACACAAATTGGTCCCTAATTGGCCGCTGAATCAAAGCGTTAAATAATACGTCCTTAAGGGCGAAAACCCTAAGCTAACGAATCAAATATAAGTATGTATCAAACTGAATGGAATGCACAAAAAAGATGGGTATTTGCCATCAATATAAAGAAATAACAGTGGTAGAGCCACGTGGCGGCTTTTGCTGTCGCACGGATGGGCCGGCTCGAACCGGGGTGGTACCACGACCTCACAGAATACCAGCGTGAAGTAAAGGTTTACCTCTGCGTTTCGCTTGATGAGTGCAGGTGGCCGGAGGCCCTTTTTACTGGAAATGAGGCATTCCATCTTAGTCCTCACGGGTGACAATGCATCTGCATTTTGATTTGTAATAGAGGATAGATGTAGATGTCTATGGGCCGCAGCAACCACTTACCATCAGGTGGACTGTGTGCTCGTTTGTCATCCTTATCCTATAAAAAAAAATAACTACCCATGCAATATTATAACTACGTTTCTTATTTAAAATAATGTACATTCAAATTATTGTGGTCACTGGCTTTTATTGGAATGACAGAAAAAAATTACTATATGAAAGGTAATAAAATGGCGGGAATATTCCTTAGTGCATTGGAAGTTGGAATGGAGACAGCGTACGCGGGCGCCTCGTGATCTGGCACACCGTGCTAAGAGGAATTTAGTAGTTGTATGTTATCATTGTTATGTACCACAACAAGGTGATTATCCTTTGTCGTTTACCCAAAAAAAGAAAGGATCCTTTTCTCAATCTACCAAACTCAGTGCAGGGTAAAATATAGTTACCGACAGAAAGGCATTTCTCCCTTGTTCTATGTTGGTTACAGGCGACGCAGCAACCACTCACCATGGTGTCTCGAGGCTCATTTCTGTGTTCGAAAATCTATAGTACACACATTCCAAGAAAAGTCACTAATTAGACATAAACATTAAACATATTAAAACTGAAATAAGGGCATTAGGAATGCGGGGATATTCTGAAGACGGGAAAACACTGCAGAAAGGAAATTACGTTTCCGCGGTGCATGTACGGTGGCGAAGGTCGACGCTTGGTCCTAATTTGCTGAATAATTGCGCACCGAGGTGTGGGCGAAGCATGTAGCGCCAGTGTGGCAACGCCTTTATATTATAAACGTGCAAAGCTGCAAAGTAAAAATGGCGTTTAAATTTCCTCTGGAAGTCACGCATTTTGATTTTGAATGTAATAATAATTTAACCTTTACTTTTTAGCTGACTTAAATTAAAGAAGAGGTGGTCAATTCGACTATATATATATAGAGATTTTATTGATTCTTTTTTTAATTAAGTATGTTATAGTCTAGGAGTGGACCCATATAAAAATGGGAAATAATTCCACCCCAAAATGTGAAAAAATAGGAATGAAATTTTTAATATAACTATTTCTACGACATTCTGGTTGTCTTCTTGAGCTTGTGATATTTCTTTGTCCATTTAAAAGGAGTCAAAAAATTAAAACAATAAAAATTAAATCATCTTCATAGAATTTAAAACATCTGAAGTCGGTGCTTAAATTTTTCTATACGCCATATCTTTGCACCGACTTCAGAAAGTGAAATTATTTATTTATGTTAGTTCTTCGACATCTGCTCTTACTTTTTTTAATTTTTTTTTCTTAATAACCTATAAAGTTGTAAGATTAAAAACAAACGACAAACGTTCGACTTAATATATTTTATAATATTGTAACATGCCGTATAATTTAAACAGAGTGACAGATAGGGTAGAACGGCCCGGGACGGCGGAATCACAATGGAAATTTCGAACGTGAAATGCGAATATCAAAACGAAATTGCTCATCACACGAAGTAAGGCGAAAGTTGGACGAATGAAATATTTAATGGAATTACCCTCCACGGCGACGTTTGGTTTACAAAGCCAGGGTCCGCCGTCAAACGAGCACACTGTGGCGCGTAGATAACGTATCTGTCTGGATGCGGTAGCAATTGTACCAGCGATACGGAATATGCTTTCAGCGTCTATATTTACAGAAACGATTTTTTCGGCTCTTTTGTTTGTCGTTAGCTCTAAAAAAGAATCTCCTTTTCAAACCTTTCCTTTATAATGAGCTCTTTTATACTTAATTTTCTAAGATACAATCTAAGGTTCATTTCTGATATGATTTGTTTTTATTTAAACTCGAGTTGTAAATTAGTAACAAATAAATTCTAGCATAATAAAATAAAATAAAAACCAATTGCAATAAATGAAAAATAGTTGTGTTTGCAGTAGAATTATAAATGTTTATAATTTAACAGTTATACTTGGGTTTAGGTCCGCATACTATCAATATGATTCTAATACGATTTAATATGATGTTGCCAGGTTTTTAAGCCGGTCCTAGGTAATGGTCTCCTCCCATTTTTTCTATCAGCGCATACTTTAAATCGCAAAATATCATTGCAGGAGAATTCGTTCGTCTCACGCATCGTCTTAGCTCATCCCGTCTCTACATGATTAGGCCTGAATTCCTCCTACGCTAACGTCGGTTACGTACGGTCGGACGCGTACGCGCACGTAGCAAACTACGATCCGCTGTCGTCAGCGTCGTAGCGTGGGGTATATAGAACACAATGTACATTAGTACGCGCGACCGACGTACGCGACCAACGTCAGCGTAGAAGGAATTCATGCTTTAAGGTCGGAGCCATATGCTGCTTATTCTACGCATTGGATTACACCCTTTTGAAATAAGTATACGCAATCCCATTGGTATGAGGAAGGTCATTTACGTGCATCAAACGCCATCCTCAAACCTAGCTGTCCTTTAATGAACCTTTATGCTCAATTATTATTTTTATTATTTCTATTTTCTGGTAGTTTCAGCAATCAAAGTACTTTTTTTTAAACTCACTGGCCAGTGCGGTTTTCGAAATAAATGACGACCCTCACATCTACGGAACGCCCGCTGCGTGGTATTTTTATCCAAATACTGGCATACTAAAATCACACTCCTCATATTTTGTATACTTTTTGCCAACCAGGACTTGCCTGGAAAGTAAACCCTAACCAAACAATCAAGAATCAAAAAATTACTAACAGTATAGTTTATTATATTAGGTTTGACAAATATTCAATACTACTGCATCTCTGAAAATAACCCAACTGAATTTTAACTGTACGTCCATGAAATAATTATGGTCATATCGAATTTTATTACAAAGTAATATACAATAACCTATAATTTTCTGAGCTTCCAGTGGAAAATATGCCAATCAAGCATATATTCATGAAATTCTTTCCTTTCAGCCGGCCGCATTCGTTAAGTATCTTAAATGTTTAGAAGGGGTGGGCGCCCTTTTCGTGACGTCGTCGATTTCGCGTGCTTAGTAAAAAATTCCCCTCATTTATTTAGAGATTCCACGCTTTTTGGTGGGATAATGTTCTTCCAAAAATCGTACATTATAATTACTAAAATAGTAGTATTTTACAATGAGTTTATCGTGTAGTGAACTAGTGAATGCGTAAAAGAATCTACTACCCCATATCGTCCCGTATGTGTCGTAAGAGGCAAAAGAGAAACAAGGAGCATCTTCCAAAAATATGCGGTTGTTTTCTCCAGACAAACATGGTGATTATGGCAAATATATGAATATTGAAGCAGTCTACGGGGGAGACGTATATTCAGCAGTGTACTTTGATGGGCTGTTAGAGTTTTAACTAAAGATGACGTCAAATTTAGTGAAATAGACACGTTGGTAATCTATCGTCTTGTTTAGAGCCAAAGCGGCAACGGCATCAGAGGTCGCTGAACTGTGTAAGTGGCGCAAGTATGAGTCTCTGAGAAATGATTACATATTTGTGTTATTTGCTGTGGATGCTATCCGCCCGTGGGTTTCACGTGAGGTGATGTTCCTAAATTAACTGTATCCGTGACTTGTAGTCGCTGCTGGTGATATGAGGGTTGACTCGCCGTGTAGCTATACTTATCCTTTGAGTGTTCTTGGTACTTTACCGCGGGGTGTAAAACTGTATGATTATTTAGTTATTTACTTATAGTTTTTTTTTATTATGGTATTAATAATAAAAAATAATCCGAATTACATTGCTTATAACTGTAATAGAACTAAGTAAGAAAATAAAGCTCTGTATCTGCGGAATACGACCTGATGAATTGTGTCAACCACTATTTAAAGGTCTTAGACTGCTCCCACTGCCATCACTATATATTTTTGAAATTTGTAATTTTGTACAGACATAAACGATTATGTAAAAAAGTCTGTGAGGTACAGTCTACTCGCTCACGTATGGATGAACCAACAAGCTAGTTATACCTAAGTCACAAAGATATGGCAAAAACTGTCTTACCATGTATGTCCGGATATATAACAAACTCCCCGACGAACTTAAAATCCTAAAGTTTAAAATAAATTTTACAAATGGCTCAATAAAAATAATTTAAGTCATAAAATCCTTGGATGATAAAACTTAGATTCTATATTTGAACAATATCCATTATAAAATTATTATTTAATTATGGTAATATAGTTACAATGCATCTTTAACTAAGTTTTGCAACTTCTATTATTGAAATTGACGATGCTCAGAATTGATATATTTAACTAATTATTATTATATTATTTCTCTATATGTTATTTTTAATTAAATTATGTGACTTATTATAATTCAAATCGTTTAGGATATATTTCACATTGTTTAAAAAAATATTTCCATACTGTGTAAAATAAGCAAAACATGAGCTCTCGTTATTACATGTTAACAACATTTATACCATGTTTTACGCAAATAAAGATTATTATTATTATTATTGCACAATTACAATTACCTCCTATTAATTACGTTCGTTTATGGTATAACGTAAAAATGATATATTGGTTAATTTTATTAAAACATAATATTCTTTTATTAGCCAGTCTTGAATGTAAAAATGAGTGTTTTGTGTACGATTTAAAATCACTTCTTGCTGGACACCCTACATTTATGTAACAGGCAACGCATATAATTTGCGACAGTGGTGGTGCCTCGAGTCCGCGCTCCTTTTATTATGATATGCCCATGCCATTTCATAATAAAAAGGCAACGGTTTCCCCGCTAAAAATTCTTAAGACTACTATATAAGTCTATAGGTACTGCATTATACCTAAAATATTTGCAGTTATTAAAATCTTAAAAATTCGTATAGTGAACGTATTCAAGGTGTTATCAACCGAATTTTGTATAGGAATTTGATCAACGCCGTTTGTGCAATTTTTTCAATGGCTTATGTTAAGTTCCAAAAAGTTGGCAACTTTAACACTTGCCAAATCTATGGTTATTGGTAGCACAAGATTTAGTTTTGACTGGAATTTATTTTGAGAAGTTGCAACTTTGTCAAATTCTTTGAACTTGTTTTGTGAATTACGGTACAAATACGTTAACTTTACGATTAAAAACACCTTGTACTTGGTAATCCGTAAGCGTATACTTGATACCTTTGTATATAACTTCGCCTCCCTTCTAGCCGTTGGAACTATGATAGACACCTACAAGGATGAAAGATATACTAACTGAAGAGAAAATGGGCTGGTCTTACAGCTCGAAGAGCTTACTTCTCGAGTGGCAGAGTGGGGCGACATTCCACTAGAAGTAGTGACGATCCAATGAACACCTAAGCAGTCGATGGATGCAGAAGGCCAAGAATCGAAATTCGTTGCAATATAAGGGGGAGACCTATGTTAAGCAGTGGAATTGTGATGGGCTGTAGTAACAGTAGTAAAAGTGTACCGTGTGGTGGCGGTGTAAGAATATTCACTTTACCATATCATCCGGTGGGTGTAGTAAGAGGCGACAGAGGGAAACTAAAGTAGGGGATGGACAGCAGCATCGTCCGCAACAACTATAAAAAACTACGGTTACCAACAGCAGCAACAGCAGCAACTATAAAAAACTAAGGATACCAACTCGTCTGCCAAGCATGACAACTATGGCAAAATCTTTGTGGGGCATTCCATGGCACAGGTATGTGTTCAGCAGTGGAATTTCATAGGCGAAATGAATGGATAGATGGATAGATGGTAGCAGTAGTAGTAGTAGTAAAACATATCGTCATCATCATCATCATGCAGCCCTTCACAAGTCCACTGCTGAACATAGGCCTCCCCCAAGGAATGTCACAAAGCATGGTCCTGAGCCAGCTTCATCCATCGACATCCTGCATGTCTTACCAGGTCGTCACTCCATCTAGTGGGGGGACGCCCTACACTTCGCCCGCCGGTATGAGGCCGCCACTCAAGAACCTTTTTTCCCCATCGATTGTCGGTTCTTCGAGTTATATTGCTGGCCCATTGCCACTTCAGCTTATTAATCCGTTGGGGTATGTTGGTCACTCTGGTTCTGCTGCGGATGTCCTCATTTCTAATTTTATCACACAGAGAAATTCCGACCATAGCCCTCTCCATAGCTCCCTGAGCTACCTTGAGCTTCCTCATCCGGCCAGCAGTGAAGGACCACGTCTATGTTCTATAGTCTCGTTTTCAAGTTTTGTGGTAAACCTGACGAGAAGATGTGTCGTAATTTCTCGTACACTGCCCAGCCGAGTTGAATCCGTCGTTTGACCTCTCGGTCGAAGTTGGTCTTACCTAGTCGGACTATTTGTCCCAGGTAAACATACTCGTCAACAACTTCGAGCTTAGTGCTCCCAACAACTACTGGCATAGGTGTGACATGGACGTTATACATGATCTTTGTTTTGTCCATGTACATCTTAAGACCTATCCGTTAGGATGCATTATTGAGGTCATTGGTAAATAAAAAATTACTTTCAATAAGTATTATGTAATAATCAATATTGAATAAAAATTATTCTATTCTATTCTATTTTATTCTATTGAGCATAGTGCTTAGGTCCTCCAACAGACTATATCGTCGGCAAATAGAAGGAAAGTGATGTATTCGCCGTTGATGTTAATACCGTATGGTTTCTAGTCCAGAAACTTGAAAACGTCTTCCAATGCAGCGGTGAAGAGTTTCGGGGATATAACGTCACCCTGTCTTACACCTCTCAGCAGTTGGATAGTTTTCGTTTTCTGATTCCTGTACTCGGATAGCCATCGTAGCCCTACTAAACAAACACATCAGCACTTCGGTATACCGACAGTCAACTTGGCACCGCTGGAGGCACTGCAGCACTGCCCAAATTTCGACGAAATCATAGGCTTTCTCATAGTTCACATACGCCAGACATAGTGGCAAATTGTGATCCTTGGACTTCTGTACAATTTGCCGTAGGCTATGCTTGTGGTATATGGTGCTAAAGCCTTTTTCGAAACCAGCTTGTTCGGGAGGCTGGAAGTCGTCGAGCCTGCATGCGAGACGATTCATAATGACTCTCTAAAACAGCACGTAGACGCGACTCAGAAGGGAAATCGTTCTGTAGTTCTTCAAGAGAGCGTTGTCGCCTTTCTTGAAGAACAATACCGCCACAATTCTGCTCCACGCCTTTGGTGTAGTGCAACTATGGAGGCCGAAATAAAGAGCTTCTGAAGGACTCCAAATACCGGTTTTCCATCCATTTTCAGAAGCTCCGCTGTAATTCCATCATTCCATCGCCTGGGGCCTTGCCGTTTTTAAGGTGCTGGAGAGCCATTCTAATGTCGCTAAGACTGACGTCATGTATGTATACATAGTATTTAATAATATTTCATATAACATACATACTAAAAAGCAAATTAATAAATAAATAAATAAAGACTTTGGAGGCCTCGTTCTTCTCGATCGCTTCTTCAATATGAGCAGTAATAAAGTTGCGTAAATCCCGCCACAAGCATTTGGAAATCTGTCTGTTCATTTGCCTGTATGCTGTCAAATCTAGTGAAGACTGCAACTTCTTTTCCCGTCTAACAGCCATGAGATTAAGAGTGTGATCGGAGAGTTTTATGTTCTTCTGCGGCGGGTTTGCAAAACTTAGCTCCGTCCATACGGTCTGGTCCACGAGCTTATCATTCATATCGTCCACTGTATTGCAGTCTCCTAGGCACTGAAAACGGTTTGGTAGCTGAAAGGTTTCTAGATTCTGGATTAGAGCACGAGAGGGCGGAGCCTTGACTTCATTGGACGTGACCACTCCAACTTAGCGTTTAGGTTCAATGTGCCTCTAACCATTCGGTGATCGCTGCCGGTTTTCACCCTCACTATCACTGAGACATAACTGAATAGTTGTCGTCTGGTCGTCATAATGAAGTTAATCTTATTTTTGGTCGAACCGTCGGGGCTCGACCAGGTCCACTTCCCGTGGGGCCGCTTCTGGAGAAAAAAGTTCATCATAAATAGTCCCTTCTTCTCCATGAAGTCGGCTAGCTACTGGCCCCTTGGGTTCCGTCGCCCAATTTCAAATTTCCCTACCTTCAGCTCACCGTTCTCCCTTATGCCTAGTTTTACGTTGAAGTCTCCCATTAAAACCGTATAGTGGGTTATGGAGGAATGCATGGCTCTAGATATATCCTCATACATTTCCTCCATCTCCTCATCGGGATGTACCGAGGTTGGCGCGTAAACCTGTATCACCATCAGCGAAAAACTTTTTATTGTTTCTTACGATAAAATACGCAACCCTCGTCGACACACTCTCAATCGAGAGACTTGTGAACGTAAAATCCGACACCTCCTTGGGACAAATGGTCGCCCTCCCGGTGATAGAACAAGTAGACGGATTCGATGATTACCATGTCTTTCCTCTCTCATCGGACCTCAGATAATCTTATAATATTCCAGCGCAACTAGTCTATCTCTTCTTCCAGCTCCAGGATCTTCTTGTCAGTCATCAGGGTGCGTGCGTTATGTTTCCAGATCGAGTCGTCTTAGGTGGCAACCGAACTTTCACCGGAGATTCTTTGCACCCCCTGCCCTGCCGTTACCATGGTCCCCACCGTAGCCAGGAATAGCGGAGCCGCCGGGGACTGGGGCTGTCTCTTCGTAACTTTAATCTTGGGGGGGGGGGGGGGGGGTATTGTCATAGTTGCCCACATTTGGCAGCGGGTTTGGGACCGCAGTTTTTTTTATTGTTCTTTTGCTGTTATCAGAAAGATGCTGCTACCCATGCCAAGATGGGGTAGTGGGTATTCTTACCCGTCACTACACGGGACTCCACTACACGGGACTCCAGTGGTGTATTGGCGAATTTTATATGTCCTTGAAATCTGTTATTTCTCAAACATTTCCTCACAATATTTTGTCCCAACGAGGAGCACGTGATAAAGCAGCACTTAATATGCAAATTTGTTAATTGGTGCCGACGGAGATCGAATCCGGAAAGTTCACGTATTGTGAAATTTATGAGCACTTAACCGCTGAACTACCACGGCTTTTAATTACATTAAACATATCCTTTTTGTTTGCTTTTAGCCGAATTTTCTTAGCACGTTTTGCTCTAAATGGGTTGCCAAAAACAAACTTAAGTTGAGAATGAAATCGCTGACGAAATTTGTTTTAGCTTAAAAGCTTTCCTGTTTACAAAAGTCGGTACTTTTATTTGAGAAATGAAATTTTAAGTGTGAAATAAGAACATAGACGTTTGGCACGCCAACAGTTGTACTTGGCGCTTGGCAAACGGCCGATACAATGTATTAACAATGAAATTTTATATTAAATAGCACGAATATTACTAGCGCCCAGTAAGCTGGCTTAGTACTTAAATTTACAAAACTGTTTTTGCCAACACGTTAATGAATGCCGACTAATAGATTGATTTTTTATGTTATATAGAGCCACACTGCAGTTATGTTATGGTTGCAGCACGAATGAGTCAGCTCGACCGCCGAAGGACCATGCTCTCACAGATACCAGTAAAATAGCAGCTTAATGCTGCTGTGTTTCGTATGGTGAGTGTAGATAACCGGAGACCCTTTTTACCGAAAACGATGCAATCCGTCATAACCCTAAGGAATAACAACATATCTGCTTTTTAATTCTTAATCTAGGATAGATATATGTCTATAGGCCACAGCATCCACTTACCATCAGGTGGACTATGTGCTCGTTTATCACCCTTATTCTATAAAAAAAACTCTTACACTAAATTAATAAGTTACTACGAAATATCTGTTATTCAAATCAATTTGTTTATTTCAATATAGTACAACAAAGACCTAATATAAGAGTAAATGTTCAAAAAAATTTTTTCTCCTGCTCTATTAGCTTTTATAGTGAGTTCCATATTTTAATGTTAAATTATCATCATATCTCCACATTTTGAGGTTCATTTAATACGCCAGAGATTCCAAGGATACAAAGGACTTACACAACATTTGCACGTTTTCCTCTCACTTATATAAAGAGGAAATGATAATAACGTCACGAAAAAAATTTCATTGGACGCTTCTTTTATAGAATAAAGGTGACAAACAAGCACACAGTCCACCTGATGGTAAGTGGATGCTGGTGCCTATAGATAATATCAAAATGCAGATGCGTTGTCACCCTTGAGGACTAAGATGAAATGCCTTATTTCCAGTAAAAAAGGATCTCCAGTTCTCTACACTCACCATATGAAATACAGCATCATTAAGTTGCTATTTTACGCTGGTACCTATTTTGCGACAGCGTGGTCCTTCAATAGCTGCAGCGTGCCTTTACCGTATAGGTGAACCGTTAGCTCGTTTGTAATATTAAAAAAAAACTAATGCACATATCTTTAGATATAAGTCGTTAAGACACAAATTTATAACCGGTTCATTCATATTGCAATTATCAACACAACTGACAACGATTTATCAATTCGCCTGCACTTAAATTATTATCAGGTGACGAACATAACAGCGTTTTACTTTTTGCTCAGGCGCTAGCTGACCTATTTGGCACGTTCACCATCTTTTTGTCGAGTGACTCACTTCCAGCTCGGTACCTCCTGGAAGTAAACGGATTGTGTTTTATTAAACACTCGACTGTCTTAACGGACATCAAATTATTTTAAAATTTTAAAGATATTCATCTTGTACACACAAATGACTTATAGTGTTTTCTTTTTTACTACGTTGTCATTAGCTCGCTTTCCTCTCTGTATGTCTCTTCAGTTTTGCAATCAATTTTTTAAACTTTCCAGTGAGCATATATATATATTTAAAGCTTTAGAAAAAATTTCGCATTCGATTTTAAACTAATTTCCCGCTGAGCTAGATACTTGAAACTTTAAACATAGCTTAGAACTGAAAACGTGGTAAAAGAAAACTGGTTGTCATTTTGAATTATAATGATTTGCATTTATAAGGGAGAAGTAAAGTATTCATTTATGTAACGTGGATAGTCTTTACCGCATACTAACAGCATATATACCGAAACATCAATCATATTGTCTGCAAAACTTAATATACGCCTGACAGTGAAATATCGCAACACCCATCAATAGCTTATACCTTGTCGGCTACAGGACGGAAAATAGTGATTAAATAGTGAAATTGACGTAGTGTTATCAATATCCAAAATACGATGGGAACATGCTCCGACCGGACAGGACGCTGACCCGAATCGAGACCTAAGGGAGCAAACATTAGAAAAAAAACTCGCGAGTGTGTGCATATGTGTGTGTGCGACAGTGTCAGGTGGCGATGAGGCGCGGGGCGGGCGTGCCCCCGCGCCTCTTATCAGCAGATAAGGCATCAACTAGGACCGCACTCTGCACAAACGGGGACGTATCTTCACCGTGACCAGGCCCGTCGGCACTAAGCGGCCGCCGCCCGCCATGCTGCACTCACTGAACGCACTCGCCGGCAAAATATCGCCGGGCGGCGGCCTGGACACGAACGCGAATCGCCACACGCACCCTAACAGGAACCATAAGATGTCATCGCCGTCTTCGCCCTACTCCAAACCTAAGTAAGTGGTATTAACTTCTCACGTGTTCCTTTTTTTTTTGTTTTTCCGCAAGTTCTACACAAGGTATCATGATGCAGTATATAAGATATTATGACCTTTACACTGGGTGTAATCGACATGATCTGTTTTTTTTTCTGTCTTCGACCTATGAAGCAATGTCTTGCATTACCTTTGTCTTAAAAAGGGAATTTCCATATCGAGTGCATACTCGTATTGCCAAAGACTATATACATATTTACTTTTTAGATGTGATGTGCATGATATCTTTAGACATTTAGAATTATAATTTAAACTATTGATGGCATAGATGTACGCTATCTATCGGAGACCATGAGATCTTTCAGGCAATTTCTATGTAGCCTCTAACGAAACCTACGGGTCGAGAAGGTGTGATGTCACGCTGCCATCTCACTACATGGAAACCCAGTAATTTATAAGCTATAACGAATCTAGAATTCAATATTTAGAATTAATCCACGATGTGAATATGCAGCGTAAAATTACATTTTATATTTCGGTTACCAATATCTAATCGCATACCATGTTTTGTTATCAGAGCTATCTATGATTGAAGCCGTATCTCAGTAGTGTCGTAGTATAAATGAGTTATAGTAAAATTTATGTACAAAAAGAAGAATTTCACGAAAAAGGCATTTGTTTTTTTTTTAATGTGTGCTGTATTTTTGAACTTTTCTCTCCAATTTGCTTTGACATACGTGCAAATAACGCTTTTAGTACAGTGAGTATTAGCCTTGTGAGTGCTTGAATATGAAATGTTATAGAGATTAGCGTTCTACTTATTTTAAAAATAGAGAATTGCTAATAAACTTATGTTATATAGTACATAATATAAACACGGATAACATTTATAATACTACTGTTCTCATCTCTGAGCCGGGGCACCCCAGTATCAGCTCCTTCCACTTGACCGCATTCAACGAGCCGCTCCTAATCGTCGACAACCAAGTTCTTTCCGATCGCCTTGATCCACTGGCCTTGCAAAGAGACGTTACATGTGTGTGCATCTTCTATCGCATATACCACGGGAAATGCTCGGAGGAATGGCTTATTAATTTCAGCTGCTAAATTTTACCATCGTACACTGATACAGAACACGAAATTCCATCCTCATATCGATGATTGGAGGTCTACTACGATGCGACTTACTCAGAATTTTCCCACGATCATACTGTGTAATTTATGACACTTGCGACTTCTATTGGCCACAGCATCCACTTATCATCAGGAGTACTGTGTGCTCGTTTGCCACCCTTATTCCATGAAAAACTCGTTATTAATATGAAAACTTCTATAGACGCGTTGATTCCCTTTTTTGATGTGTAAAATCAGTTCGCGCCACCGACATGCAAATGTTAACAGTATATCTGTGGCTATAAACATAATCTGTCGCGCGTATAATATGCATGTTAGTTCCTTTTTATATGGATAAAATCTTATGAGTTCGCATCACCGACATGCAAATGTTAACAGTATATGTATAGCTATAAGCATGACGTGTCGCGCGTATAATATGCGCGTTAGTTCCTTTTAATATGGGTAAAATCTTATGAGCTCGCATCACCGACCTGTGAATGTTAACAATCTGTGGCTATAAGTATGATGTATCGCGCGTATAATATGCGCGTTAGTTCCTTTTTATATGGGTAAAATCTTATGAGTTTGTGTCAACGACATGCAAATGTTAACAATTTATCTGTAGCTATAAGTAGACGTGTCGCGCGCATAATATGCGCGTTAGTTCCTTTTAATATGGGCACAATCTTATGAGTTCGCGTCACCGACATGCAAATGTTAACAGTATATGTGTAGCTATAAGCATGACGTGTTGTGCGTAGGACATGCGCGTTGGTCCCTTTTTTGGATGGATATAATCTTTTGAGTTTGCGTCACCAACATGCTGTAATAGCCACAATCACCACGCGAATATATTATTATTGTGACGTTATGAATTTCAAAAATAATACAAATGATACTACCAATAAATGCTATTAACACTGCTAATTATTATTCACGTTACATCATTCCAAATAAGCTAGTTTAAAATATTTGTGCTAGAAGTGGTCCACAATACTATTCGAATAACGAATTCGAATGCAATACTTTTTACCTTACCAGTCTGTATTGTAAACCATTAGTCTACCGTGGAGTAGCGGTGTAAGAATGTACAAGAATATGCTGTACCCCATAACATCTCGTGGTGGTCGTAATACGTGACAGAGAGACCAATACAAACCAGGAGATGGGCAGCAGCGTCATTTTTATAACTAAATATTTAAATAATTGCGTTTACCAACCCGTCTGTCAAAAGTGGCAAGTTTCAAAAGACAGTCAGTCTTGATCGTTGACTCATAATTTCCTGAAAAATTCCGTTGACAAAATGACTAAAAGTTCCACATGTTTTGCAGACAGATTAGTCAAAATATCAACAAAATAAATAACTTTGTTTACTTTACCTGCGCTTTGCTATGTTTCTTACGAAAACTAGCTGGATCTGTGAATAATATTGTTCGAAATACGTTATTTCGTAATTAATGTACACACAGTTCGAATTTAATTACCAATACGACATTATATCAACAGTCTTTTTAGGCTACAGCTGGGCATACACTTTGTACTTGACCTTTTGATGAATGCCCAAGCTAGTGTAGTTTACTTGGAAGATTTTCAGAAACTCACCATGCTAAGCGATGCCAATTAACTTGCTGACCAGTCTATAAAATCTAATTCAACTTAAATTGATCTTCCGTCACACATCGGTTGCCAACACGCTGTCAGTCAACCACGAAACAAAAGTTGGTGTATTATATTACATTCCTTACACTTAGTGTCTTTATAGCAAAAACCCATTTATATTACATTTGCATATCTCTAAAAGATTAATTAAACAATTTCATATTTAAATATGTCAAAAAGTTTTACACATCTAGCAATCATCCCATGCGAATCTTACATGTTCCACCGCGTGATTCGAACCGTTGGAAGCTTAAATTGCGATTCTACTAGATCGCTTTTAAATAACCCGGTTTATTCGCCAATACAAACAAAAATGCAGCACAAACAGCATGCATGGTAAAAGGCTTTCGTGTACTCGGTACTCATAAACTTTAAATTTGTTGGGTTACATCATCCATATTTCCAGTTGTAGTTAGGAATTTAGTCAGCTTGTTTACTAGTTGAAGTGGGTTAAGTTTGTTCCATTTATTGTAATATTTCCACGCAATAAAAATATTTTTCTTTTAAAAGTAAGTCGCTTTTTTGATACTGTGCCTGACGTGCCGAGTTCCATACTAAAAGCCAAAAGGAGCCCTATTAATAATTCTTTTCTGTCTGGCTATCGATTATGTACAAAACTACCGCCGCCCATGAACAACCGCAACACCAGGGGAGTTGCAGATGCGTTGCCGGCCTTCTGAAAACGTGTAAGCTCTTTTATTGAAGGTTCCTAATTCGTATCGGTCCACGGTTACCACGAAACTGCACACTATTCGATATGTCGACGTCGAGGATTCCAATGCTAGCTGAGGCAGCAACGGGAGTGCCTTGAAACTGAGGAGATACGACAAAGGGGTTCTTTTTAGCGGTAAACGCGCAAACTTGTGTCTTCTGGGGATTGAACTGGACTAGATTTAGTCGCCCCCAATCCGAGACTTCGTTCAGCAAAGATTCGACTTCAGACACAAGTTTGTCCCGGTACTCGGCGACGTTTTCCCGAGAAATATTGGCACGGCCGGTATATAAGGCATCACCAGAACTGTCATCCGCATAGCAATGAATGCTTCCAGTTTGCAACGAATCATTGATATGCAGGAGAAACAGCGTTGGTGATAGCACGCAGCCTTGTGGAACACAAACGTTGATAGGCTTGAAATCAGAGCATGCGCCGTCTACTACGACCTTGATGCTCCGATCAGCAAAGAAACTGGTGATCCATTTGCACAATTTCTCGGGAAGCCCATAGGAAGGAAGCTTTGAAAGAAGCACTTTGTGCCAGACCCGATCGAAGGCCTTCGCTATATTCAAACTAACGGCCAATGTCTGCCCTTTAAGACTCTACTGCCTCCCCCATCTATGACTCAGGTAGACCATAAGATCACCAGTTGATCGATTCCGACGAAAACCGTACTAGCGGTCACTAATCAGCTGGTGATCCTCAAGGTACCCCCATGAGCTAGCAGTTTATAATGGATTCCATTATTATGGAGAACAAGGAGGTGATGGCGATAGGCCTGTAGTTGGACGGGTCAGAGCGGTCGCCTTTTTTAGTGATCGGGTGAACCTAAGCTGTCTTCCATGAATTCGGGACTACGCCTTGGGAGCAGGAGTACCGAAAAATACGCGTTAGAACCGGTGCCAACTCCGAAGCACACGTCTTCAGCACAATGGGAGGGACTCCATCGGGCCCACTCGACTTGCTGACGTCCAGGGAGAGGAGTGCTTTGCGAACCAAGCGCTGTGTAAACCGCACATCCGGCATGGAGCACTCACATCGCGGGATAATCGGCGGTGTGTTCCCCCCGTCATCTAGAGTCGAGTTGGACGCAAAGAGAGAGCTCAAAAGATCGGCTTTCTCCTTTGCGGCATGGGCCAGTGAGTCGTCCTCTCTGTGCAGAGGTTGAAGAAATGGCTGACAGAAGTTTCCTTGGACAGCCTTGGCGAGAGACCAGAATGAACGGGTTCCCGAAGGCAGACGATCTAGCTTCTCGCCAATTATGCCGATGTACCCAGAACTTGCCTTGGCAATGACGTTTTTGAAGGACCTGGAGACGGAATTATACTTCTTTTTAAGAGCGCTGGTGTTTACATCCCGAGACGTTGATGCGTCAGCCCAGGCCCGGTAGCACTCCTGCTTATAGCGTAATGCTATTTTACAGGATCGCTATTTAACAGTGGTAGAGCCAGACGGCAGCTTTTGCTGTCGCACGGATGGGCCGGCTCGAACCGAGGTGGTACCACGACCTCACAGAATACCAGCGTGAAGTAGAGGTTTACCTCTGCGTTTCGCTTGGTGAGTGCAGATGGCCGGAGGCCCTTTTTACTGGAAATGAGGCATTTCATCCTAGTCCTCACGGGTGACAACGCATCTATATTTTGATTCGCAAACGAGGATAAATGTAGATGTCTATGGGCCACAGCAACCACTTACCATCAGGTGGACTGTGTGCTCGTTTGTCACCCTATCCTATAAAAAAAAATAAAAGAAAATCGACCAAACCATGGCTGGGATCCGATGGGCACCGCAGATAATGGAATAAAAAGTGCCATACCCTGAAGTACCACATCAGAAACAGAATCGGCAACAACGCTGGGATTTTCCGGCGAGAAGCAAACCCGCCCCCAAGGGTAGGATGCAAAAAAAGACCGCATCCCATCCCAATCGGCCGACCTATAGTGCAAAACACGGCGGCAAGCTGCAAATCACAACTGCGATTAGAGCGTGAGTGGCACAGTACTCCGTATCAGACAATAGTCCGAAGAGCCCAGAGGGGCATCGACGGAGACCTGATATCCGTCCGGATGAGAGGTCAGCAGAAGGTCCAAAAGGGAAGGTACATGCCCCTCCAGCTCTGGGATCCGCGTAGGCGAAGTAACCAGTTGTGTTAGTCATAGACAGATCTACCCGCATGATCGGTTGAACGAGAACCAAGCCATTCAGCGTGCTGGGCGTTAAAATCACCGAGTATCACGATCTCTGGTATCTGTTGTAGCACGGAGTCTGCAGCCATTAGAACGTGGTTGATGAGTCGGTCTGTGACGGCATTACCGCTATGGGACCCGTAGACGCAGGGTTGGTCTACGCGCAGCCATAAGATGGTCAGGTCCGTACCTTCAAGACTGCCGAGGCATCGAAAACAGATGTCCTCTCTGACGTATCCGTAACTCCAGCCCGGGGCACAAAGGAGTGTTCTAATTTGTACCCCGGGTAGGAGAGATATAAAGTATCAGCCGGTGAGGACACCTGAGTCTCGGTTAAAAAGAGCAAGGCCGGCTTCGCCGTCTCTAGATGGTAATGGACAGCGTTAAGTTTGGAATGAAGTCCCCTGATGTTGCAAATATTCACGGATAGCGTGACAGGGGTTGCCTTGGTTTTATTGCTCCCCTTGGCCCGAGCAGTAATAGTTGCGAGCGTAATTTAGCCCCCCCCCCCCCTCCCCAGAATACGCTGGGCAACCTGAGCACCCACGCTCAGGAGTGGAGTAGTTTGGTCGTGGATGCTCAGCGAAGGATTCTCCAGGGGTGCTGGCACCCTCCTGGGGTAGTCTTTTATTTAATTCCGTACTATACCATGTTGATGGGGGGGGGGATAGGGCCTCCATTATCTTATTTCTCAGACATTTAGGTTTCCTCACGATGTTTTCCTTTACCACCGAGCATGTGGTAAATCAGCACTTAAAATTGCAATTAACAATTTCATTGGTGTCGACGGGGATCGAACCCGGATTGCTCGCGTACTGTCAAACGCTAACCGTGTAAGCTACCACGGCAAATGTTATATATATGTCAAAACTCAAAACAAATATGAAAATATATCAATGCATATGAAACTAAGAGCTGTGTTATTTCAAACTGGCAACGATTTTGTCACATACGTACTCGATGTTTAAAAACAAATTTGTTGGGCGCTTTTTTAATATCAAGAGGGATGCCATTTCAGAGTCTGATGGCCGTGTGGGCGAAAGAGTGAGATAAGTAACCAGTACGGTCTAAAGGAGTGACTTAACTTAAGATTAGGCGAAGAACGGAGAGAACAATTATAATAATCTCCCAAGTATTTGATTTTCAGATACTTGAACGACCCATGTGCTCCCACACATGGGTCGTTCAGAATTGTGAAAAGGGTGCAGAATATTCTAACATATCTGCGCTGACGGGTAGGCAGCCAATTTAGTTGAGTACGAAAAGAAGATACATGGTCGTATTTACGAAGACCATAAAAGTATCGGATGCAGTTGTTAAGCAGACGAAGTATTAAGATGATGTTGAGACAGGTCTGAGCAACACAAATCGACATAATCAATAATAAAAAAATATGGCAAAGAAAACGATGATTACATCGTAAATAAAGTTAAATCGTTGAATAAATTATCGAAAATTATTATGTTTATGAACACTGCATTCATTATTTTGCCTTTTCAAAAGAAACACTAATACATAAACGTTGTTACGTAACGTCTGCACATTTGTTTAAAAACTAAAGTGACTAAAAAACTTTAGATTCCACCTGAAGGTAAGTGGCCAATGTAACCCAGGGACAACTGCAACCAACTTCAAACAAAGAAGGTTCAAGAAGCGTATTCACCTCTGAGTATAAGTTGAAATACCTCACAGTTATACTGACTCTCTATATCCTTCAGACCGCAATATGTCACATGTCACACCTGTCAAAAATGTCTTTAAAAGGAAATTATACGAGCATATCCGTAGCCTATAAAGTTGAGTCTAATTACTTTATATGTTTATAGTTATTTATTGAACTTATTGAGATATATATGTATAATCAGATATATGTGTGTATTTATTTATATATGTGTATCAATTATACATACATAAATATATATATATATATATATATATATATATATATATAATATTTGTATGTGTATATTTTATGTATGTTGTGCATGGATATATTTGATTTAATTTGTTTGAATTTGATTGAATTTGATCGTAACAAGTTAACTAGCCAAACTCACTCTCTGTTCTACCCAAAGTTAGCTGGTAGAGAATGCCATATAGAATTAAGCTCGCCTTTTGTACAAATATTTGGTGCAATAAAGAATTAAATAAATAAATAACACAATAACAGTGACTGCACTGCTATGTAGCGGCAGAAATAGGTGAGAGAGTAGTACCTACCCAGACGAGTCCTGCCACCTAAATATGCTATTTATATTTATCATATATCTATCTTGGTTAAGGCAATAAATAGTTTTTGACATCATGTTTTTCAACACTGCAATAAATTTTACTTTAGGAATATTTTATACAGACGCCGCTGTAAATCTACAATTTGAACACCCCCGCGTCGGTGTGTATCAAAAAAATGAGATTACGTTATCACACCCCCCACACGCTCCAATAAATGTCCTAATCACCCCTTCGAAGCATATGTACGCTATCGATTTATAGATACCATGCCCCAATAGACACATAGTGAATACGATTTACGATATATTAATATTACTCTCGACAACAGCATTACCTGCGCGATCCAATTGTGAATCTAAACCATTCTCGAACATTTCATCAAAACCGGTTTAGCTGCTTAGAAGAAGTTTAGCCATTAGAGAAGAATTATATATTATTATTATATATTATTCAGGTCATAAGTTCCATCAAAAACTTTTTATAAAATTAATGATACACTTTTTTAGATAACTATATAGAAATTATATATGAAATGGTGGCATTACACCGGAGGCGTGGAGCAGAAGTACAGTGGTCTTGGTCAGAAAGATGACAACGCTCTCTTGAAGAACTTCAGACCGATTTCCCTTCTGAGCCGCGTCTACGTGCTGTTTTCGAGAGTCATTACGAATCGTCTCGCGCGCAGACTTGACGACTTCAAGCCTCCCGAACAAGCCGGTTTCCGAAAGGGCTTTGGCACCATAGACCACATACATACCCTTCGGCAAGTTGTACAGAAGTCCGAGGAGTACAATTTGCCACTATGCCTGGCGTATGTGGACTATGAGAAAGCCTTTGATTCCGTCGAAATTTGGGCGGTGCTGCAGTCCCTTCAGCGGTGCCAAGTTGACTGTCGGTATATCGAAGTGCTGAAGTTCTTGTACAGTATGGCTACGATGGCTATCCGAGTACAGAACCAGAGTACGAAACCTATATAATTGCAGAGAGGTGTAAGACAGGGTGACGTTATAACCCCGCAACTCTTCACCGCTGCATTGGAAGACGTTTTCAAGCTTCTGGACTGGAAAGGATACGGTATTAACATCAATGGCGAGTACATCACTCACCTTCGATTTGCCGACGATATAGTCCTTATGGCAGAATCGCTGGAGGATCTAAGCACCATGCTCAATGAACTCAATAGTGTCTCCCAACGGATAGGTCTTAAGATGAACATGGACAAAACAAAGATCATATTCAATGTCCATGTCACACCTATGCCGGTAGTTGTTGGGAGCACTAAGCTCGAAGTTGTTGATGAGTAAACAACCTGGGACAAATAGTCCGACTAGGTAAGTCCAACTTCGACCGAGAGGTCGATCGACGGATTGACGAACTCGGCTGGGCAGCGTTCGGGAAACTACGATACATCTTCTCGTCAGACATTCCTCAAAACCTTAAAACGAAATTATACAACCAGTGCGTGTTGCCAGTGATGACTTAGGGATCTGAGACGTGGTCCTTCACTGCTGGCCGTATGAGGAAGCTCAAGGTCGCTCAGCGAGCTATGGAGAGGGCTATGCTCGGAGTTTCTCTGCGTGATAAACTTAGAAATGAGGATATCCGCAGTAGAACCAGAGTGACCGACATAGCCCAACGGATTAGTAAGCTGAAGTGGCAGTGGGCCGGCCATATAGCTCGAAGAACCGACAACCGATGGGGAAAAAAGGTTTTTAAGTGGCAGCCTCGTACCGTTAGGCGAAGTGTAGGGCGCCCCCCCCCCCCCACGATATGGAGTGACGACCTGGTAAGACATGCAGGAAGTCGATGGATGCAGATGGCTCAGGACCGTGCTTTGAGGCATTCCTTGGGGGAGGCCTATGTTCAGCAGTGGACTTATGAGAAAGGCTGCAATGATGAATGATGATATATATGAAATTAAAGGAAATTTAATTTAAAATACAATTTTATTTACATTATTCAAAATGCCCTCCCTTATTCTGAATACATGCCCTTAATCGACGCGGCCAATCATCAATCGCAGCACGCACCACATTCATATCTATTTCTGCCGCTGCTTTAGCCAAAGATGCTCGGAGAGATTTCAAATTCTGATAAGATACTTTCTCCTCCAAATTTTGTCATATCTCGTAATCCAGTGGGTGGTATCTGGACTAGAAGAGGGCTAGTTTTCATGTCCGATAAAGTCAATTCCTAGTTAGTTAGTGCCCTATGAGCTGATGCAGAGTCCTGTTGGAATATCTGATGTCTATATTTGAACATTGTTTGAGAAAGAAGTTCCACTATGTTTATTAGGACGGTATTTTGGTACAGCTCGGCACTGGCTTTTAGACCTTTTTCACAGAAAAACACCTTAGCTAAGCCAGAGTATGGGACTCCAAGCCAAACCATGAGTGACGAAGGATAATGTCCTCGTTGAACCCTCGGATTACGCGTGCTGGCTTCTTCACTGCTGTGGGCATACACCTTATCATTTTGTTTATTATAACTTTCTTCGATGTTAAAAATTTTTTCATCCGAAAACAAAATTTCGCGGCATTTTTTTCCCGCATACCGCCGTAACAAAGCGCGGGATCTATCCAGCCTATTTTTAATCAAACGCTCGTTCAAAAATGTCCAGTCTTCTTACGATAAGCTCGTTGTCCTAGGTCTTCATTGATAACTCTTTTGACCGTGGTTCTACTTAGGCCCATCTGAAGAGCTAAGATTTTTTGTTTACGAACAGGATTTCGTTGGATTCGCGCCTTCACTGCTTTGATGATCGCGGGTGTCCTAACTGTACGAGGTCGGCCGGTCCTCTTACGATCTTCGAAGCTTGAATCTTTAGTGAATAGTTTGATAGTGCGATAAACAAATCGTAGGCTTATTTAAAAAAATTGTAGAATATTGAAATGCTCTTTTGGCGCGTAACCACAGCGGTGCAACGCGATAGCCACTACTCTATCTTCTTTCTTCAACCACTTTATATTTGAAAACGAATGAAAATTTATGTATTTTTAATTTTTGGCAAGCGCAAACGTTATATTTTTAAAATTGATGAAGTTCATCTAGCCAGTATTCAAAAATTTTAAATAATAAGGTTTTGACAGAACTTATGACCCGATTAAGTATAAATATTTGAGCACTAAGTACTCTAATTGGCTAACCTCTCTTATTACAGTCCTTGACAATTTCACAAGTTCTTTGCTGATCATAAGCCTCCTCGAGGAATGCCACATGACACGATTCTGAACCACCTGCAATCATCTCTCACCATTTCGTCTTAACTTACATCATCATTCATTAGTAACTACACTAACTAACTAGATTGCATTTTTTACGCGTAAAAATATACAAATATTGACTTTGACTAAGATTAGACTATAAAAACTATGACGTGATTACACTTTATTTAAAACAATGTGTAAGGAAAGAAATATTTGTTTTCACAAAAAAATATTTCAACTGACTAGAGTGTCTACCTATATAACGCCCGTATATTAAGCCTCGGAGAGAATCTGCCATGAAAAATTTTTTTGATCGCATTTTATTTTCGTTCAATATCAAAAAAATGAATAATTCATTCATTGCTTTGCGTTAGTTTAATTTTAAATTGATAAAATTATTATTTTATATTTATAGTTAAAAAACTATATAACTTAATTATTTTTCACTACTGGGCTCAGGCCTCCTTTTATTTCCGAAAGGGATATGGAGCAATTTAGTTCAACGCTCAGCTCCAGTGTGTGTCTAACTTTTATTCCTCATGCACGCAGATTTGTCCACGATGTTTTCCTTCATCGCTGATCACGGCAAACACTTACCAATAATACCTACAGGGATCTAAACCGGGTTGCTCGCGTACTGTCAAATTTACAGGAAGCGTTTATACCTTGAGCCAATACGGTTCTTGTATAATTTTACATTTCTACCGTTTACTTTTAAAGTAAACCAAAACCAAACATTTTACATCACGAAAATAGTGGATATATACTAATAAAAATGACACGTATCATGCTCTATCCAACATTAGATTTATTACGTGTGTAATATCAGTGCCGTTTAGTGGTGGCGTTAGAAAATTAGTTACTTCATATTATCCTGTGGGTTTCGCAAAAGGCGACAGAAGTAAACTGAAACAGGAGATGAACATTTACCTGGCAAGCGTGGAAACTATGACATATAAGGAGGATCCCTATAAGGCTATTCGGTGGAGGCCTACGTCCAACCTGTTGATAGACTGTAATCAATGAGTAATGAACGAGTACAGAACCAGAGTACGAAACCCATCTAACTGCTTTGATGTGCAAGACAGGATATCCCCGAAACTATCCGCTATCCGCTGAAAGATCTGAAAAAATGAACACTGACAAGGCGTTTAAGAATGAGCTATAATATTAGGATTGGGAAATACTATCTACTAGTGCGAGAAATTGTTATTTACAATGTAATATATATATATATATATATATATATATATATATATATATATATATAATTATATTTTTTTACGTGGTTCACCCAAGCTGCAGCTATATTAATAATTGTAGCACGAATGCGTCGGCTCGACGGGGGAAGGACCACGCTCTCACAGAATACCAGCGTAAAATAGCAGCTTAATGCTGCAATGTTTCGTATGGTGAGTGTAGAAAACCGGAGACCCATTTTACTGGAAAACATTCATTCCATCTTAGCCCTCAAGGCTGACAGCGCATCTGCATTTTGATTTGCAAACGAGGATAAATGTAGATATATATGGGCCTCAGCAACCACTTACCATCATGTGGACTGTGTGCTCGTTTGTCACCCTAATTCTATAAAAAAAATTTGTTAAGGTGGGAGCTGATGATGGTGATAGACATCTTAGGTTTCTGTGTCGGCATAAAGATATCAACACAGTGACTACCTCACAATTACGTACGATGCGAGCACGCGTAAATAAGCAAATTAAAGGGGGTAGATGCAAAATAATTCATCGCGTACCTTCGTACATTCGCACAACATGGACATAAGCGCGTTAACATCGAGCAGGTATTCGAGACTCGCACTCGTTGATCGCGTTTGATAAGTGATAAGGACGTACTGTAATCGAGCGATGTACGAGTATACTCTTATCGCTGATAACACAATGGCAAACAAGTGCGCCGTGTACGCAGCCTGGCACAGCGGTTCTAGAAGAATGAGGTACATAACCTAAGAATTACATTTGCCAACGTTAATTCATTTCGTTTTTTTAAATTAACTTTCTCATTGCTTTTTTTCTTTATGGAACTAGCCATTGTATATTATATTTGAACACAATATATTTAACAATTGTGTGTCAGTTCAGTCAGTACTATTTTTATGTGAGTGAAATCCAGTTGTACAAAGATGTATTTTATTATTTCATTCATAACGACCTATAAAAAGTGCACTGCTGATCATAGGCTTCCCCAATAGATTGGGTTCCCAATAGATCAGGTTCCCTCATAGGGAGTTTTTCAACTGTGTCAATTTGCGACGTAGGTCAGATGGGTGGACAACCGCAGAAGATGAAGATGCTGCTGCCCATCTTCTTTTTCAGTTTCGCTATGTCACCCTTTAATACACCCACGGGATGATATATTATATCACTACATATATACATCATATTATATCACTATTTATATCATATTATAGCAATATATATTATATCACTATACAGCAAGTTTCGTATTATCACGAGAGTATTTACGTACACTACACAATTATTTAGTGCAATATCCGTACAATCTTAAAATATAGCAATATTTATTATCATCATGGTATTGATGTAAAATCGACAATAACAAAGCTATAAATAGCACGTAATTGATAACGATCATAATATATATAATTAACATAAATTTAAACATACTGTTATTTTACGTGAATCATTATGTTTTATAAGCATTAGGTTAAGTGTATCATTATTAAGTATTATTTGTAACAAGCTTAATAATTATAATTTAAAATAAAAATAATTGATATAATTTATTAGTTATAACTCAAATCGGTTCACCTAGAAAGAAATTATGAGGTAGCACACATAAAATAAGAACATACAGTCGAATTGAGTACCTCCTCCTTTTTGGAGTCGGTAGCATACAATACTAAAAACGACTGCGTTAAACAGTTTACTGAAAAAATCTTTATCCTTCCTTTTCTTTGTATTTGCAGATGCAATTTATAAATATTATATAGCCTATATCACTCCCACAATTAAGACTGACGACACATAATATGTTAAAATTCATCAAGCCGTTTAGGCCACAGAGCGTGCCAAAGAAATATACATACATACTCACATATTTACTCTCGAAAAACATTACCCTTGTTCTGGCGTAGTCGAGTAAAAGGGCCTTTATCAATTTCATTACCACTTTCACCTACTTAAATTGCTAATACACGTAGGTGTAAATTGGCAGTGTTAAACTTAAATAATTTTCATCATATTAAATCGTATTTTAAGAAAAATCATCTAATTTTAAATTTTTATATTTTTTGTTACAGTGGGATGATGAGCATCAATAACAACAACAATACAAGTATAAACAACAATAACAACAACAACAATGACGAGAAGTCCGAAATGCCAGACCCAGACTACATTAAGGTAAGCAAATCAATAGTTATTATTAAAAAGTAACGTAAACATAATATAAAATGTCACGTCTGTCACCAGAGGGGTAGGCAGAGACCACGGACTTCTTCTTACTTTGGCACGATCATGGCACAACTCTTTCGCTTCTTTCAATATAAGTATATATGCATACATGCTCGTCGGTTAAGGGGCTACCCTTAATTCACCATATTCAATATATCGCCAATTTGGTTGATAAATTTCCGGATAGGGCGTCCCTTGTGAATCTACATGCAGCATGAATTTGCTTTGTCACTTGTTCCTCTTTCATTCATTCTACATTTTCAAACCACCGAAACAATAACTTCTTAATTCTCACCACAACAAGATCTTGCTAACCACATTATTTTCTTTTATTAAATTCTCACCAGATAGGGCTGACTCTGAATGATAATTTTGTTTCAGAATTATTCAGAATTGCTGGATTATCATTCAGAGTCAGCCCTAACATACTTGTTAATGACCGCATTTGTACAGCATTAATTTTACTGTCATACTTCTTCTGCCACATCCAACTTTCATTACCATACATTAAGGTATAGTATATATATTATAAGTTTCTCTCTCGTACCGGAATGCGGAGTGTAAGTGTGCTCAGGTAGTCAGAGATGTATGAAGTTGATGGATGTAGGTGACTCAGGACCGTGCTTAGTGGCATTCCTTGGGGGAGGTCTATGTTTATTAATGGACTTGTCTATATACAATTTTCAATTTTATTCTATAAAAAAAATTAAAAGACCAAAAATATAAAAGCACTTAAG
The DNA here is from genome assembly GCA_963668995.1 of Parnassius mnemosyne. Classification (NCBI taxonomy): domain Eukaryota; kingdom Metazoa; phylum Arthropoda; class Insecta; order Lepidoptera; family Papilionidae; genus Parnassius; species Parnassius mnemosyne. The sequence goes on along the minus strand of CAVLGL010000126.1, from coordinate 9,408,468 downwards.
AAAAGGCATAATATGTCAAATTAGTCAAAATTTTCCATGGAGATATATTAAAACAATTTCTGATCACAGGCCCCTTGTCATTTCAAAAGGGTTATGGGATAGATTATTCTAAGCAAGTCTCCATAATATTTGTATTTTTGACAAGAAATTTATCATCATCACACTCAAACTGCCACCTAGTAACAAAATTATGCCCTTCAATAATATAAATTTATTTATTTAATCTATCAGTATCACCTCTCTAATGCTACACCGCAACAGTTAAGGATGACTTACGCGAGACCGTGTCGGGTTCGAGCCGAGTGGCGGCCTTAGCACGGTCAACTAATATTATATATATTTTGTATGGACCCACTCACGCTATACCGAGCGGCAACCGAGTGACGGCCGAGCAACGGACAACGCTCGGAAACAACTCGGCTCTGCTCGGCCATTTCCTGGTAGTAGAAAATTTATCAGATTCTTCATTGTCCAGAGTGATCGCAATAGCCCCTAATTCCAGATTGTCAAAATTCAACATGATTGTATTCTAGTTACAACACTATTTTTGCTCGGACGAGTATACTGCATCACGGCGCAACGGTATTTGCTCGGTCGAGGCCCGTCTTTGCAATTACATACACGGGATAGGCTCGGTGACCGTGCTACGGCCGACACTCGGCTCGGACCCGACACGGTCTAGCGTGAGTCATCCTTACAGGGTGGTCGTTGTGAACGCCATTTTGTGAAAGGACATTTTTTACTCAAAATTATTTAAGATAAAAAAGGAAATTGGTAGCCTAGAATCTGGGAGGCGGTTCTAGATTGAGCTGGCATTTCCAATATTTATTTGAATTTCCCAAGAACTTCATAACATGCAAGTGATAAATTAATTATTATGTCACGTTAAGTAATTTGTGAATATCCTAAAAAATATATGTTACTATACTGGGCTGGGGCTCTACAGTGCCAGCTCCTTCCACTTGACCGCATCCAGCGCAGAGCAGTTTGAGTCGTCGATGACCGAGTTCTTTCCGATCGGCTTGACTCACTGGCACTGCGTAGAGATGTTGCATCTCTTTGCGTATTTTATCGCATCTATCACGGGGAGTACTCTGAGGAATTGTTCGTACTAATTCCAGCAGCTCAATTCCACCATCGCACATCGCGACAAAACTCGCGATACCATCCATACCATCTGGTGATTGGCGGTCCACCACTGTGCGATTTAGAAGAAGTTTTCTCCTTTGCATAACTTCCTTGTGGAATCGATTACCACCAGCGATGTTTCCGGACCGATGCGACTTAGGAACCTTCAAGAAAAGAGCCTACTCCTTTTTAAAAGGCCGGCAACGCATCTGCAATTACCCTGGTGTTGCAGTTGTTCATGGGCTGCGGTAGTCACTTACCATTAGGTGAGCCGCATGCTCGTTTGCCCCCTCTCTTATAAAAAAAATACTAATTTTGAAAACATTACACTGGAATAACATAATTAAATTTAACGAAGGAGGAAATTTAATTATAACTTGCATTCAAGTTGACTTTATGATAATTAGATTAATAGAATCAGGCATTACTTTGCGGAAATTCGTTGTATTAAAAATGTTAAAAATTAATTAGCTAAGGTCCGCGTAACAAACACGAGGGAACATAAATAAATAATAAAATAAATGTTAGCTAATTAATTTTTAACATCTTAATATAATTAAGTTGATAAAAATCTTAAAATTATATTCAGATATTCGTTTTATGAACACTAGTTACAATACATTCACTACTCGCAAACATTTTTCATACTAGGGATTTTAAACTCAAACATAAAATTAAGTATAATTAATATAGTGGTAAAGCATTGGCTTAAAATAGGTAAGAAAAAACCTATAAATATACCGTTTTAGGTGAATGAAGATTATTTTATATCGTATAAAGGCAGAGACAAAAATTCCTGCGTACATTATCATAAAAGTCTAACTCTTTGCAGTCTTTTAACGTAAGCTTGCTGCAAATCTGCTTATATGTAAGTAAATCCATGGCTTTATGTGGCCTAGATTAGAAGGTGCTTCAACGATACGGCATATCTGCTTTAGGAACGCGATCCTCATATTACGGCCAAAAATTTTCTGGCCGCGGTGTTACACGCAATATTTATCATTTATTATCTATGTTTATTTTCCTCTGACGTCAACTAGTTTACTCGTGCGTTTTAGGTTAGTAGCCACGACGGATATAAGATTTTATTTTAAACTTTTTCTATAGAATAACGGTGACGAACGAGCACACTCTCCATCTGATGGTAAGTGGATATTGTGACCCAGAGACTACTACATCTATCCATAAATAAGAATGTAGGTTCGTTGTCACCCCTGAAGACTAGGATGGAATGTCTTGTTTTTACTATAATTATAACTATACTATAAAAATAAGTCATTTATTTGCAACCCTTAATGGTGGATTTTTTCACCCTTGAAGTATAACCTATTTAATAAAAAAAGAATCATCGAAATTGGTTCACAATCTGCGAAGATATTAAAGCAAGATCCCAAGGCCACCATACGGCTCCGTGGCGCAGTGGCTTAACAATGAGTTGTCGCGCTGGGGGCCGCAGGTTCGTATCCCGCACGGAACAAGTATTTGTATGGCCTACAAATAATTGTTCCGGGTCTGGATGTTTGTTCTCGTGCAATCTATGTTTGTAAACTGCTCCACGATACAAGAGAAAATCCTAGTGTGGGGGTAACGTTTTTAATAATAATAATAATTAATAATAATAATGCTCGAAAATGACCGCGCCAGGCTCTACTGGGACCGGGCCATCATCACAGACAGGACTATTCTTGCGAATAAGCCTGATATTGTGCTGATGGACCGGGCACAGTCAAGGATATTTTTGCTCGACATTACTATTCCTTATGACGAGAACTTCGTGAAAGCCGAAACAGATAAGCTGACAAAATATCTGGACCTGGCTCACGAGGTGACCAACATGTGACCGACCGAAATTATTCCTGTGGTCGTTTATGCGAACGGGTTAATCCCAGTCAGCCTCTCGGTTCATCTGGGGCAACTGGGACTCCGTGACGGACCGCTCCAAGATCAAATGCAGAAGGCGGTGCTCCTCGATAGCGCCCACATCGTCTGGCGGTTTTTTCCCTTTCCCCGTAGCCCTCGGCCGTTCTGGTTGGGTTTTTATATATTTATGTATTTTTTATGTATTTATTCTATTTTATTGATATATATGTATGTTTACATCTTTCGTTTACAATTATATATTTAAACAGCCCAACCAGATGAGAAAACTTTATAGATAACCCCAATAATAATAATAATAAAACATCACTTATTTTCTGACGAACGAAATGTGTAAGATTGAGTAGTGTTTGTATGTACTATGATCGCATGCCTACCTGCTAGCTTGGCCAGAGGGCCATTTTCAAGGTGTATCAGGTAATCAAGATACGTAAAGACATTACTCACCTCGTTTTAATTCTCCCAGCTGATTTTTACGTATATGTTAGATAATATAAAAATCAGTCATCAATACTTCGAGACACTTTCCGTCGGCAGTATCGCTTTGCAGATGCTTTAAAGCTCTTAAAAAAATATAAATATATTAAAATAAAATATATACATTCTGAAGTTCCATTTTTATATATGTTAGCCAAACAACTATTTTAAAACGTGACACCCACTAAGAAAGGATTTTGGAAAACTCAACCCATGAAAGGGTGAAACAGGGAATTTCAAAATATAAATTTATAAACATGATGATTCATGTGATTATTCATTCCTAGCATTGTCGCCTAGTAAGGGAGTCTCCAATCACATATCATCCCATGGGTCTCGTATGATTCAACTAAGGAGATGGGCAACAGCATCTTCCTGATAACAGCTCTAAACAATAAAAACCTGCGGTTGCCAACCCGTTTGCCAAGTGCAGCAAAATTGAATAATATAGCATATATAGCAGTCTATGGGGGAGGCCTTTGTTCAGCTGTAGACTTTTTCTACGTTTTAATGAGTTACTACTAGCACCACGGAGAGTGTTATTCCTCGCACGACTTCTTTGTGGAATCACTGGTGATTTTTCCGGGCCGATACGACTTAGGGGCCTTCAAGAAACTAGTATACTCCTTTTAAAAAGCCAGCAACGCACTTTTTTTCCCTGGGTTTACAGTTGTCCATGGGCGGCGGTGATGCTTACTATCGGGTGAACCGCATGTCTGCATAATTATTCTTCTATAAAAAAATTAAGGAATTGTCACCAAAAATGTTAATTTCCATGCTATTCAAAAACGTAATTTACGCAAATGCTACTCCCCGATATAAAGCTACCTGCCCAAGCTAAATGAGTGCAAACTTTGTACATTCACAAATGAAGTGATATATTAGCGTAATTAAAAACGTTCCAGGGGACCGCGCCGCGCTTCGTTGGCGCACCCATTGAACTACTGATTGCTTTAAATTTTCCCCACACTTGCCAACTCTACATTATTCGACTTATGTTGCTTTTTCGCTTAGTTTGCATTTATTAAGATGATCATAAATAAAAACTGAAGTACAGAGAAAACGACACAAGTCTATAAACGTGCATTTAAAAAGCATATACACGTTTAAATTCACACGAGAAAATTTTTTGTGAAGTAATTATTAAAGACTCATATCATCAAGCTTTAAATAACGCAATATTATGTTTGCACGTGTTTTGCATGTTTAACTTTTTTTCGATCTGTCTGTAATATTAAAATAACTATCTTTTATCAAGCTCAGAGGTATGTTTGCTCCACCATTTGTAATTTTTTTGCTTGCCTGTCTGTCCGAACTAGTTTAGATGAAATGAAAGCCAAGAGTGATCTAGACTATATTTACCTGAAAACATGGAGTATTCCTTATTTTAAAAAACAAGGGTGACAAGCGAGCACACAGTCCACCTCATGGTAAATGGATGCTGTGGCCCATAGACATCTAGATAGATTATCGATTAAGAATCAAAATACAGATGCGTTGTCACCCCTGAGGACTAACATGAAATGCCTCGTTACCAGTAAAAAGGGTCTCCGGTTCTCTACACTCACCATACGAAACGCACCAGCGTTAAGCTGCTATTTTACGCTGATATTCTGTGGGAGCGTGGTCCTACCTCGGTCGAGCCGACCCATTCGTGCTACAACCATAATATAGCTGCAGCGTCGCTCTACTACGTATAGTATTGTTTGTGACACTCAAAAAATGATAAAATCATTGATGATTATTTGAAATAATCTAAAGAATTCCACATTAATTGACTCCACCCAAGCAAAGCCGTGTAGTGGCGGTCAAGAATATCCACTACCCCATATCTTCCCGTGGGTGTCTTAAAAGGCGACAAAGGGAAACAGGCAGGAGATGGGCAGCAGCATCTTCCTGATAGTAGCCGAAATTACAATAAAAAAACTGCGGTTGCCAACCCGCTGGCCAAGCGTGGCAACTATGGCAAATACCCTCCTACGAAGAGAGTAACAAAGAGACGGCCCCCAGTCCCCGGTGGCCCCGCTATTCCTGACTACGGTGGCGACCATGGTAACAGCGGGGCAGGGGGTGCTAAGAATCTCCGGTGGTGGTTCGGTTGCCACCTTAGACGACTCAACCTGGCAACGTACAACGCACGCACCCTGAGGACTGACGAGAAGATCGTGGAGCTGGAAGAAGAGATAGACAAGTTACGCTGGCATATTATAGGATTATCCGAAGTCCGAAGAGAGGGGGAGGACACGGTAATCCTCGAATCCGGCAACTTGCTCTATCACCGGGAGGGCGACCATCTGTCCCAAGGAGGTGTCGGATTTATCGTCCGCAAGTCTCTCGTTAACAACGTTGTAAAGATCGAGAGTGTGTCGACGAGGGTTGCGTACCTTATACTCAGAATCACCAAACGGTATTCGCTGAAGGTCATACAGGTTTACGCACCAACCTCGGCAAACCCCGATGAGGAGGTGGAGGAAATGTATGAGGATATCTCTAGAGCCATGCATTCCTCCAAAACCCAATATACGGTGTTAATGGGAGACTTCAATGCGAAACTAGGCACAAGAAAGAACGGTAAGCTGAAAGTAGGAAAATTTGGAATAGGGCAACGGAACCCAAGGGGCCAGCAGCTGGCCGACTTTATGGAGAAAGAGGGACTCTTTATGATGAACTCTTTCTTCCAGAAGCGGTCCCACAGGAAGTGGACCTGGTCGAGCCCCTACGGTTCCACAAAAAATGAGATTGACTTCATTATGACGACCAGACGACAACTGTTCCGTGATGTCTCAGTGATCGCGACGGTGAAAACCACAACCAAAGGCACACTGAACCTAAACGTTAAGTTGGAGAGGTCTCGTCTAATGAATTCAACGTTCCGTCCCCCTCGTGCTCTGTTCCAAAGTCCTGAAACCTTTCAGTTCGAGTTACAAAACCGTTTTCAGTGCCCAGAAAACTGCAATGAAGTGGACGATATGAATGACAAGCTCGTGGAAACTGTCCATGCGTTCGGAGATAAGTTCTGCAAGACCCGCCGCAGAAGAACACAAAAACTCTCCGATCACACTCTTAATCTCATGGCTGTTAGACGGGAGATGAAGCTACATTTTTCAACAGACTTGACAGCATACAGGCATCTGAACAGACAGATCTCCAAATGCATGCGGCGGGACTTACGCAACTTCAATACAGCTCGTATTGAAGAAGCGATCGAGCGGAACCAAGGCTCCAAAGTCTTTTCCAGATATCTGTCTGCCAGAAAGAGCCAACTGTCAAAGCTGAAGACAGAATGTGGCAGCATCGTTTTCGGGACACCTGAGATTTTGAGTGAGATTGAGAGGTTCTATGGGCAGCTGTACACGTCATCGTTGGAGCCACACGCAAGTGTGAGTAACGATCCAAGAGCGAGTCTCATCCGACACTATTCCGAAGATATCCCTGACGTCAGTCCGAGCGAGATTAGAATGGTTCTCTAATACGCCTCCGGTGTAATGCCACCACACCGGAGGCGTGGAGCAGAAGTGCGGTGGTCTTGTTCTTCAAGAAAGGTGACAACGCTCTCTTGAAGAACTACCGACCGATTTCCCTTCTGAGCCGCGTCTACGTCCTGTTTTCGAGAGTCATTACGAATCGTCTCGCGCGCAGACTTGACGACTTCCAGCCTCTCGAACAAGCCGGTTTCCGAAAGGGCTTTAGCACCATAGACCACATACTTACCCTGCGGCAGATTGAAGACAGAGGAGTATAATCTGCCACTTTGCCTTGCGTATGTGGACTATGAGAAAGCCTTTGATTCCGTCGAAATTTGGGCGGTGCTGCAGTCCCTTCAGCGGTGCCAAGTTGACTGTCGGTATATCGAAGTGCTGAAGTGGTTGTACAGTAGGGCTACGATGGCTATCCGAGTACAGAACCAGAGTACGAAACCTATCCAATTGCAGAGATGTGTAAGACAGGGTGACGTTATATCCCCGAAACTCTTCACCGCTGCATTGGAAGACATTTTTAAGCTTCTAGACTGGAAAGGATAAGGTATTTACATCAATGGCGAGTACATCACTCACCTTCGATTTGCCAGAATCGCTGGAGGATCTAAGCACCATGCTCGATGACCTCAATAGTGTCTCCCAACGGATAGGTGTTAAGATGAACATGGACAAAACAAAGATCATGTTCAATGTCCATGTCACACCTATGCCGGTAGTTGTTGGGAGCACTCAGCTCGAAGTTGTTGACGAGTATGTTTACCTAGGACAAATAGTCCGACTAGGTAATTCCAACTTCGACCGAGAGGTCAATCGACGGATTCAACTCGGCTGGGCAGCGTTCGGGAAATTACGACACATCTTCTCGTCAGACATACCTCAAAACCTTAAAACGAAATTATACAACCAGTGCGTGTTGCCAGTGATGACTTACAGATCTGACATGTGGTCCTTCACTGCTGACCGTATGAGGAAGCTCAAGGTCGCTCAACGAGCTATGAAGAGGGTGCTCGGAGTTTCTCAGCGTGATAAACTTAGAAAGGAGGATATCCGCAGTAGAACCAGAATGACCGACATAGCCCAACGGATTAGTAAGCTGAAGTCGCAGTGGGCCGGCAATATAGCTCGAAGAACCGTACAACCGATGGGGAAGAAAGGTTCTTGAGTGGCTAATTTTAAATAAATTTCATTTCGCCCTTTCGAATTATTTGTAAAGCGAATACAATATAAAATAAAACTGGTTTCAAGCTGACATTAAGGGACAATTGTCTAACTATATAGGTGAATAAAAAACATCTCAGTCTAAAGAAATTATAATTAAAAGAAAATTAAGTAGAAATAACGTACAATCGAATGTATAACTGGTCCCTTTTTATGATAAAAAATGCAAACATATAACCCTAATTGGTTATATTTTAGATAGAAAAAAAAAAGATTTGTATTATTTATTGCTTAGTCACTTGTATAACGTAATATTTACTTATGTAAATGCGTTGTCATAAAATAATATAATATCTTCTAGGTTATATTCTCTACCTCATATCATTCCTTGTATGTCGTAAGAGGCGACAGAGGGAAACAAATCAGGACATTGGCAACAGCGTCTTCTTAATAACGACTAAAAATAAAAACTGCGTTTGCCAACGCCCTTTCAAGCGTGGCAACTATGACAAATTCCCCCCATGAGACATTATATGGAGTGTGTATAAGTTAACTTTAGCAGGCTGTAAAATTAACGGTCCTAGGTGGTAGAACACGTGATCAGGCTAGGAGTTCATTTGGGTTGGTACCACTATTCCTGCCAACTATATGATTGCCTATCTTATTTATCCTGCCGCCTATGCTATTAGTTCTGGTGTGAAAAGAAAGAGCCAGTATATTTATAGGCTGCTAAGCATTCTCTTCTTAGTCCTCGGGTAACAATATCTACCTCCTAACCTGTTTTAAGTTGACTTCAGGTCGTCATGAGTTACATACCATCAGGTAGGCTGTCAGCTCATTAGTCACCTTAATTTAATTTAAAAAATATTTTTACACCTTTTCCCGATACACCTATAAATAATATAAACAGCGAGTCGTCTACATATCGAAAATTATTTTTAATATAAAAGTAAAGATAAGCGAGTTCACCTGATGTTAATTGGATGGCGTGGCTCATAGACACATACGACCTACATACATTAAGAAACAAAATACAGATGTGTGGTTTACCCTAAACGCTAATATGGAATGCCTCGTTAAGTTACGTTAGTAATAAGGGTCTACGCTTCTCATCATACGTAGCAACGCAGCATTAATCTGCTCACGCTGGCATGTGTCAATCTAATATTTAAAAAAGTTAAATTTGTAAGCTTCTTTCACTTATTTTCGTTTTAACAATCATTTATTAATCTTCAACGAAAGTATTGATTAGTCGCTTCTTTATTAATGAATTATTATTAACGCCGATAGAACTACGTGAATTTCAGTTTCGGGTTCAATTAGTAAGTTAAGTGAGTTGGCAAAAACTTCTTAAGAATTAATAGAGATTTATCTACTTAAATATTATTTGAAAGCTGAATAATTAATGAATTCTATATTCTTAAATTAAGATGCTTTTGAAAGTTTGTTGAAAACATGGCAGAACTTCGGTCTTAATTTTCCTTAAATGGTAGTGACCCCAAGCGACAATGTAATATGGCTACCGAGCAAATGGGTTCAGTCGACCGGAGAAGCACCACGATTTCACATATTAGCAGCTTAATATATCAGCATTATGCTATTGTATTTCATATGGTGAGGCGTTCCAACTTAATCCTGAGATACGACTAGGCATGTTATACAGTTCTTTAATCGAGGATAGATTTGAGGCGTCTATTGGCCACAACGTACTCTAACCCTTCTTTTCACCCTTACTTGTATAGAAAACGTCATTATTCTAAAGCAGTTAAAATGTATACTGAATATAATTTATGCAGTTAAAAATTAGTTATATTTTTTGTCCAAATATCCAGAAAAATATATATAATGTTGTAAATACATTACAGTTCAATAAAACTTAAAAAAAAACATGCATTGATCTTAATCCTTGATGTTTTAATACGTCTGCAATATTTCAAATAATTCTCACATCTAGAATTGGATGAAAAAAGAATAACAAAATTCCATTTCATTCATACATACATAGATACATACAAGTCAAGCTCGTAAAACCTGTAAAATAGTACTACGTCAAAAATATCATACAGTCTTTTGCAAGATCGTTCAGTCATGACTCCCACATTTCTGTTCCAGATGTTCGTGGGGCAAGTACCGCGGAGTATGGACGAAAACGACCTGCGACAAATGTTTGAGGAATTTGGCCGCGTACATCAGATCAACGTGCTACGGGATAAAATCACAGGCGCCAGTAAAGGTTAGTTGAAGAATCAGTCAGTTATAAGCCAATAAACATATGATAGTGTGTGCCCAGTGTGGTGCCGGGTTAGAGTAGCACCGCCCCAACTCTTCCTGTGGGTGTCGTAAAAACCGACTAAGGAACAAATCCAAAGAATGGGCAGCAGCGCTTCTTGTTAATATCACACCTTGTACTGTTCTCACCAACCCGCCTGCTAATAGTGGCAAGTATGGCATTTACCCCTCTTAATAGTGGAGGCCCATGTCCAGCAGTGGACTGTCGTGGCTGATGTGGTGGTGAAACATATGATTATTTAGTCTATTTACAGATTAAATGCTTTAGTAAAATGTGACCGCGAGGGATAGTCAAGAACATAAATAAATAGATAGCTAGATAAATTATTGTCATTATCATCGTCACAGCCTATAGCGGGTTGTCAATCGCAGTTTTTTATTACTTTAAAGGTCATCAGAACATAATTAATAAAATGGCGGATATTATCGAATACGTTACATACTTAACAATTACGAGAGTAGAGTGTATCATACATTTATGAGATATCCAAATTTCTTGACAGGTAATGTCCGAAGCCTATGAGCAAATTACTATAACGTACTGCCACAGGAGCCGTGGTAGGTCAGGAGGTAAGAGCTCACTGTAAATATCAATTTGAAATCAGCATTTGAAATTGTTGAAATTGTGTGAAGGAAAACATAGTGAGGAAACCTGCATGTCTTAAAAATTAAAAAAAAAATTTCGAAGACATTTGAAGTCCACCAACATTGGAGCAGCGCGGCGGACTTTTCCCAGCCCTAACACCTTCTCACAAATGAGAGGAAGCCTGTGTCCAGGAGTGGGACGTAATAGGCTGTAACTTTACTTTTACTTTACTGCCGCATTCCGCTACTGAACATAGGCCTATCCCACGGAATGCCACAAAGCACGTTCCGGAACAACCTGCATTTATCGACTTCCTGCATGTCTTACCAGGTCGTCACTCCATCTAGTGGGTGGTCGACCTACACTTAGCCTATGAGGCTACCACTCGAGAACCTTTTTTCCCCATCGGTTTTCGGTTCTTCGAGCTATATGGCCGGCCCATTGCCACTTCAGCTTACTAATCCGTTGGTCTATGTCGGTCACTTACAATGCTCGGCCACATATAATCATAGATATCAGATACTTCTATTTCCAATGTTTTTAGGAAAATAGTTGCTATTATTAATGCTTTCTATGAAACGTTTACGATATACATGCATAGCTGATTTTAAAGTACTTAATGTCACCTTTAAAATATTCAGGTCACGAAATTCATTCGTAAAGTTTCGACGTAGCAAGTAAGCCTTCTCATAAAGTTGGCACCTATGCATGTAGACTAACTACACTTTAATAGCTGCAGACACTTAGAACATACACACGCAAACGCGCGCGCACACGCATACACACGCGCACACGCACACGCACAAGCACACGCACACCCACAAGCATACGCACACGCACACACTCTCACACTCTGGAAAATGAAAACATTTGAATAAAAGAATTATGAATCTTAATTAAAAAAAGTTGTAGAACTTAAAATTTATTGCTAAAATTAAAACTGCCACATACTCCACTTCACCCCTGACACCCACGAGACTACGTATTATATGGGGTAGTGTGGATATTCACTTCCCGCTATCATCCCGTGAGTGTAATAAGAGGCGGCAGGAGGAAACGAAATAAGAGATAGGCAGTAGTTACTTCATAATAACAAATAGTAAGTTAAAAAAAACTGCGGTTGCCATCCCTACTGCTCCTTATGAGGTAATCTTTGGGGAGGTCTATATTGAGCAGTGGATTTTGATAGTCTGAAATGAATGAAAAACAAATTAATTTCCAAAATTTAATGTTAATATTACATAACATAGCTAAGACAATGAGCCGTGATAGCTTAGCGGTCGCCGCACAAGCACTCGCCTACTGTGAAAGTACAGTAGGCGAGCAACCTGTGTTTTGATTGACCTGCCGACACCAACGAAAGTGTTAATTGCAATTATAAGTTCTATTATAAAATGTGTGAAATTAAAACATCTTTTATCTGAGAAAGAAAATATTTCGATGACATGTAAAGTTTGTCAGCACGCACTGGCGCAGCGTAGTGGACTTATTTTGTTTCAGAACCCACTAAAAAATACGAGGATTGTGTTCATTCGTGAAAGGTATTTAGATTGTAACTTCACATTTTAATAATAAAAAATGGTCATAACAATATATAAGGAAATATATATTGTTATGACTGTTGACTGTATATTTGTTATGACCATAACAATAAATATATATAAAAATTTCGTTTTCGTTTCTAATTGCTATTAAAAGTAAATTTCCTGTCACATCATAACAGTAACAACAATTTTTTTTTAATTCCAATCTGTCCGCTTTACAAAGGTAATTAGCAAATGTTGCGCGATGTTTATGTGAGATTGGAACTTGAAAGAAAAGTTGGCAATGTTCCCTTTATAACTCTTACCTTACCTCAAATTTAAAATTCAAGAAACAGAAATTTGTGCGTACGGAGGATCGACTTGGACTTAGTATCGTACTTTTCGTGCCTTAGATCCACGCTTAGCAATAGTTTTGTGATGTTATAGAATGATCATAATGATCTTCAAAGCGATGCTGGATCATTATGTAATATTTTAATGTCATATTTAATTACCTTTTTTAAATAAAATAAAAAAACTATTTATAACGGGGATGATCCCACCATTTACAATTGCATAATTTTATCAAGAATAAAAATAAAATTCAGCTCGTAGCCACTGAAATAAAACAATATCATTATAATCTGGATTGCAATTTGGATAAGAGTTTGCGCTCACCTTATTAAGAGATCTTTACACACACGTTGACCGTCGCATCATTGTTTTGCATTCCAACAAAGAATGAGCGTACATGTTGACATTTTTGTATGCTTTGTTACGCGTCTTTTGTTTGTAAAAGCTTCTTTTATACGCTACCATGCAAAAACGTACCTTATTGTCATTATTACCAAGAGCGATATCTGTGTGTAGTCCCAAGCGTGGTTCATTCAGGCACAAGCCATTGTCTCATCCATATTATAATGTTTTATTTTTCCGTTGTGACCGAGTTATTTAATTGTTGTTACTTGAGTTCCCTGCGCTAACATTGCTTAATTATGTTCACTCATTTGGTTTAAATTTTTAGCTTACTTCATAAAAATAGTAAGCTCTCATTTCGACTCTGTCTTCTTTTTAGGAAGTTATGTTTGGATTTTTTGCGTCACATGTTGTTGGATAAATTTGTTCTCCACTGAGGGTGCCTTAACTTGATTTCATTTTCAACCGAATTTTAAAAAAAAGCTGAGGTTCTCAATTTAACTTTTTTTATGTGCGTTACGTCAGAACTTATTTCTAGGTGAACCAATTTTGATGATTTTTTAGGGTTCCGTACCTCAAAAGGAAAAAACGGAACCCTTATAGAATCACTTTGTTGTCCGTCTGTCTGGCCGTCTACACCCTTTTTCTCAGGAACGCGTGGAGGTGTCAAGCTGAAATTCATATCAAATAATCTACTGTCCCTTGAAGCTGTGAAAAAATCAAACGTTTCATCAAATTTTCGACATTCGCATGAGAATCAAAACCTACAGGGTACTTCCCGTGAACTCAGAATCTTAAAATTAGATACAAAGCAACGTATTATAGCACAGATAAAGGAAAAATAGCGAAAAGCATAAACTTTTAGTTACATCATATAATAAAAATATTTTTAATAATTTTAAACTTATATACCTACGGATTTGTTCGGAACCTTCGGTTCACGAGTCCGACTCGCACTTGGCCGGTTTTTTTGTATTTATGTTACGAGGATAGGTGTAGATGTTTACGGGCCGCAGCAACTACTTACCACCAGGTAGACTGTGTGCACGTTTGTCATCCTTATCATATGAAAAAAAATGTTACGAAATATCTTCGTCAAATGTATACCGATTTTAAAATTATTATTTATTAAACTGTTAAAACTTTAGAGACGGTCATAAACAAATTTAAAAAATCCAACCGTAAAATGTGTTAGAAAAATAGTGGATAAAGTTTTTTTTTTTTTATGTTAATAGAACGATAATCCAGCTTGTGATATCTCTTAGTCCACTCAAAGGGGTTAAAAAGAAAACTTTTGATGAAAAGTAAAAGCCGACTTCAAGGAGTCATTACTATCACTGTGTTTTAGCACCGACTACAGGCGCTATTATGTGGAAATTATTTCTTAAATTCAATTAAAGCTTATTTAAAAAAAAATCAATATGGATTTTATCATTAAACATATTATATTAAACAGTTTTACAGTGCTACAAAAAAATAATTATAACTAATTCGCCAGTGGTCCACTGTGGTAGGTAGCATGTCGCCAGTCATGTGTTTTGCAGCTGGTATAAACGTGATGTCTGTTCCATCTGTCGGAAGCCATAAGTATCTTATGGCAGCCCCAGTCGCCTTGCCATAGGATGAAATCGTGTCAAATCGATTTGAGGATTCAGTTGGTTTTAAATTTAAACAAAATAATTTTTTAATTGAATTACCTTCATCCTACCTGTCAGTATAACATTGAAGTAGACAATTGTCGTTGCCAAAACAATAGCGAACAATTCAGCTCATTTTCTGCTGACTCGGCTCGGCTGCAAGCTTGCCTCAATCGGGTCGAGAACTTCATCCTGCAACTATAATTATCCTCGGCTTGAAATTAAATTAACAAGACTTCCCTTATAATGAATTGGATCGAATCGAAATTGGTCTCTGTGGATCTTTCGCGTGGTATCGTTAGATCGGAATATTGTTGGATGTTAATATTTTCACAAAGCAAGTAAAATATTAGGTTGTAGGAAATTCTATTATATTTTTTTCTAGACACATTATACGGACTTAATTGTAATATGAACTAATAAAAATATTATACAGTCATACTTTGTTCTTTTTGTGTTTACTTTAAATTGAAAATGATACGTTACGTTTCATATTCACGCTAATAATTTCTCTTGTATCATGGAAGCATTTTATATAAATTACAAATAGACCCGGAAAACATATTTGTGGGCCTTACTTGGTCATGTCTATAGCTCATGTCTCATACTGCGGACGGACGGAGCTAACAACGAATCGATTCAATCATAGAGCTGCTCAAAATGCAGCAGTAAGCTATTTATGGACTGATGATGAAATTTTATGTCAATTGGTAAATGAAAGTTAATACGACATTTTAGCACTACACAGTATTTTAAAATATTGTTTCGTTTGCAGTGCGGCTAAATATTAAGTGTTAAGCACTGACTTATCTAGATGTAGTTACGAACTGGTAAGACATGCAGAGAAAGTCGGAGGATACGGATGACTCAAGACCATGTTTTAAGGCGTTTTTAAGGGTTTTTTTTTTTATAGGATAGGGTGACAATCGAGCACACAGTCCAACTGATGGTAAGTGGTTGCTGTGATCCATAGAAATCTACATTTATCCTCAATAAAGAATCAAAATGCAGAGGCATCGTCACCCGTGAGGACTAAGATGGATTACCATCAGGTGGACTGTGTGTTCGTTTGTTATCCTTATCCTATAAATGCCTCCCCTGTTTTTTTTTTTTTATAGGAGAGGGGGCAAACGAGCATGCGGCTCACCTGATGGTAAGTGACTACCGCCGCCCATGAACAACCGCAACACCAGGGGAATTGCAGATGCGTTGCCGGCCTTTTAAAAAGGAGAAGGCTCTTTTCTTGAAGGTCCCTAAGTCGTATCGGTCCGGAAAAATCGCTGGTGGTAAACTATTCCACAAGGAAGTTGTGCGAGGAAGAAAACATCTTCTAAATCGCACAGTGGTGGACCGCCAATCATCCAGATGGTGTGGATGGTATCGGGAGTTCTGCCACGATGTGCGTTCGTGAAATTTGGCGGCTGGGATTAATCCGAACAATTCCTCAGAGCACTCCCCATGGTAAATGCGAAAGAAAATGCTAAGAGATGCAACATCTCTTCGCAGTGCCAATGAGTCGAGCCGATCGGAAAGGACTCGGTTACACATGAATTAGAGATCGCAGTACCTACCAGCATCTTTGATGCTGCTCCCCATCGCCGATACGCGTAATTTAGGTCCAGCATACAGAGTAATAAATATATAATAAATAGAGCCATAATAATTTACAAAAGTAGGAAGTTACAAATTCGGTTCGATTTTAAGACTGCGAGTTTTCATCAGATCTCCACGTTTTGAGGTCCTAGGAAACCGTCGCGACTTTTTCCGGCTGGACGTCCGGCCGTGTGAGTGTGTGTGTGTGTATGTATGTAAATACTCGTACAATTTTGTGGTACGATATCTTTCGAACAAATTAACCGATCGAGATGGGCGACACGGCGTTTGAAATTGTTCATTGAGACTTCGAGCTGATTAGATTTTCAAGTCGAGCGTTGCGCTCGAAAATAAGCGGGAAATTCCAAGGATGACCGTTTTGCAGATTTTTCAAAAAAAATTTTAATCCACCCACAGAAAATTACACCCACAGGTTGTAATGAAAAAAAAACTTGTTATTAATTATACAAATATCGAAACGTAATGAATTACTTTGATGAAAACATTTTGTACCGCGTGAATTAATTTTAATAAAATCCAATATTAGTTATGAATTTTATCACCGAATCAGCCGCTTCATATCGAAAAGTATTCGTAGGTAACAAAAATATTCCATTTAAACTCGCGCTCAAAAACACGAGCACTTCGACCGCTATCAGACCAACTATAATCAAAATAATTGGCACAGTTTAATGGTTTCTCTTGACATGTGCTTCAGATTTTTAACCTTAATATAAATTTGTTTCAAACACTTAACTTTTATTAAAAATCTCTCTAGCAATCGTACTGTAATTAATTTTGGATTTTTTTTTATTTTGTTTTTTTTTTTTAATTTATTTATGTACACTCAACAAGATACAGACACAGTCTTGTAGTGAGTTTGTACAAAGGTTCTACTTATTCCATAATTTGCTGAAATAACTTCCAGTAGACCCACAAAGGAAAATATATTTAAAAAGGCAAACTTAGTGCGCACAATACTAATACTACTGTAAATAATAAACAAAAACATACGTAAATTACATTAAATGATACTATAAATAAAAATAAAATAATACCATAAATAAAAATAATACATAGATACAATAGTTACATATAATATATTTAACCTAATACTAGTATAATAAAATAATATATATTAATTAACAGGATGCAAAGAAATTATCTCTAACACGTTTTTTAAATACCAATAATGTTTCTGGATTTCTTATATTAGGCAATAGTGAGTTCCACAACCTTACCGCGTGGACAGAAAAGGAGTAGGAGTAAAAACCAGAATTATGGGCGGGAAAATTAAGATTTTTAGTTCATAATTTTTTTTAATTATAACTGTACCCTTTAAACATATTAAAAAAATTAAGGATATTATGAACTAAAATCCAAAATTAATTACAGTACGATTGCTATAGCGATTAAGTTTAATGTTTGAAACAAATTTATATCATTTTATCTTTACTGCAAATTTTTCGGATACTAAAGTATTTTCATCAATACTTGAAAAGAATGAAGTACTTTTGCTGGACTACTTTATTATTCTTTACAATACAAGAATACATTTGCTACTGCAGAATTGCCTCACAAAATTTGGAATCGTTGGCAATCTGACTCATTGTCGCTATTATAGATTTTCAGGTATTTAATTTTTAAATATCCAATGATACTCGTAATAATATACGGCTGTAGCCCAGGGAATTCTAGTATTGCCACTAGTCTCTACAACTAGCATTTATAAGTTACTTAATATTTAAATGTAATGATATTTTAAAATGTAATTTTGTAGAGAGAAATAAAGATTATTATGGGGTATCTATAAAGTTTTCTCATCTGGTTGGGCAGTATAAATATATAATTGTAAATGAAAATGGTAAACATACATAAATATGAATAAAATAAAATAAAGATTATTATTATTATTATTATTATTAATTAAATAGCGTTGAAAAATCAGTTAATCAAAATTCATTTGCAAAATTAAATTTAAACTTGATTTTAATATAAATAACACAAAAATTTCCACCGTTTGACTGATTGAAACAATTTAAAGAGCTAGTAAACAAGAAAACTTTATTAAAAGGCCAACGCTAATGTCGCCCTTCGCCTCGTTTACGTCGACTAAAGTGACGGTAGCTAGCGTGGAAACTGATTAGCCCGAACATGCTATTTTCCCGTCAACCACGCACACATTAAGGTTTGCGTGACGAACTGATTAAAAATTTTACTGAATGGTTATAACGAATATTAAGTTTAAATAATTGAAGCATGCCAATATTAATAAAACATAAATTTAACGCAGCTAGCATACTTAGTACTATATGATAGCAGGAAGTAGGACTCTATGATAATTATGATAGTAAATATTATTTTAATTTTATAAACGTGTCAATAGAATATAGTTAAAGTTATTAATATACACGTGGAGTATCCTGTTAACTGTCAAAAATGTGATAGTAATACAAATTATAATAAACCTAGCAAGCTAACAGCATAGCAAAGTGGCGAAGCAATCAGCTTTGTAGCGGTTTCTAACGGTTGCCGTTGAGCAATCAGTTTCAAAATAGGAGATTCAGATGCCTGGGTGATCAGTAACCGATTGCTGAAAATAGAATTTGAAAATTCAAAACCGTTCTCGAGATAATCGTGGGACAGGCGGACAGACGGACAGACGGACAGATGGATAGACGGACAGACATCGTGAAATCAATAAGTGACTTCGCAAGCTTCGCCACTTAATAATAGTGCAAGGGTGTCGATAAGTCATCCTTTCCAGCATGAGGAGTTTAGGTGACACTATCAAAAAATTGTAAATAGGTCTGTGGATTTATAATTATTCACATAAGAGTTGTAAAATGTGAAGGTAGAATTAAAAAATCGTGTATGAAATGGGTGTCATCTCGTTGGCAACAAAGGCGACCAAAAAAATACACGAAAGGACTTATACGTGTACATCAATAGACGGCGATATAACCTATAACTAACCTAACATTTCTACCATTTTTGACACACCCAGACCGATGAAGACATCGATGGTGTAAGACATTGGTACTACAATTTGAATGCGCTTGCTAAGCGAAATGATAAAGACAACTCTTCTCTGATAGAAGAGGTGTGTCTTGAAGTTGGCTGCTCGTGGCTAGGTGAATTAAAATGAAGAAGGGGTACCAATTTATATATATATATATATATATATATATATATATATATATATATAACTGAAGTGGCAAACGATATTACAGTCCACCAGATGATAGGCGGACTGCAGCCCATGAACACCTACAGACAACATCAAAAAAAAAAGAAGTCTACAGGTGCGTTGTCACCACTGAGGACTAAGACGAAGTACCGTCACAGTCTGTAATTATTCTGGATAAATATAGTCTTCAGACCTGAACACAGCAGTTCAGGCACATAGTGACGGCAGAAATAGGCAAAAAGGTGATAGCTAGACCGGCTCCAGGTAGAAAAGAAGTACTATCATGTAGTAATTTGTTGTTGTATGTAACTTTATGTTTGGATTGTTTGCGACACATGTTGTTGGATAAAATTGTTCTAAGATACATGTTCTCCACTGAGGGTGACTTAACTTGATTTCATTTTCAACCGAATTTAAAAAAAGCGGAGGTTCTCAATTTAACTTTTTTTATGTGCGTTACGTCAGAACTTTTTTCTAGGTGAACCAATTTTGATGATTTTTTAGGGTTCCGTACTCAATAGAAAAAAACGGAACCCTTATAGGATCACTTTGTTGTCCATCTGTCTGTCTGTCAATGGGAGCTAGGTGACCAATAGTGTTAGATTTTTCCGTCACTACCCTTTTTGTCATAGTGTAGACGGCCTTGGCGGCAAAATAAGGAAATGAGATGAAATAATATCCATCTCCCTCACACTTTTTCTTATCTTGCCATGAAAGAAATATTATTTTGTTTCAAATGACGCTTCATTTTAATAGATGCTAGTAATTCATTTATGTGTATTTGTTAATGAATAATATAATACCTACGTTTATTAAAAATAATATACTACGCAAGGCACTTCGTTCCAACCGAGTGTTCCACGACACTCGCGCATTTTTTATACTAGTGACAAGCGAGCACATAATCCACGTAAGGGTCGGTAGATGATTTCGCGTATAAAGAGACACCTATGTCCGTCATCAACGTAGATGCGTTTACCCCTGTGGAAAGGGATAGAATTTCTTGTTCCTAGTCCCTTATGGCTCGCTAATTCTCTTATCTTACCATTTAAAACAGCAATATGCTACTAGTTTTACGGAAAATATTCCTTACTTATGTTTACGACCAATTAATTTGATGTATTTTTTTGTCAATATAAATGTTATTGTTTTCGTTTTAATGTGTAATCTATAGGTTATAAAATTGTTTGAAAACCCCCTAACTATTAGTGTTTTTAAATTGTTAATTTCATTTGAAGTTTACGTTACGTAGTTTTACATTATCAGTATAATCTCAAAGCTAAGCCTCATAATTGCTAACGTTACAGATATATTTATGATGTGTTTTATATGTTATACCCTGTAGGTATTAGTCTATGTTTGTTTGTGTGTGTGGCCATGTTATGTAAGTGTGCGCTTCTGTTACAGGGTGCTGTTTTGTGACGTTTTTCACGCGCAAAGCGGCATTGAAAGCTCAGGACGCTTTGCACAATATCAAAACGCTAACCGGGGTAAGTGCGTTTTATATGTTTAATATGTTTATCTTCTCCTCTATTCATGTTTTGATTGAAACTGCAATTGCGTCTAGATTACTTTATGAGAATAATAAATGAAAGGCTTATTTATAAATTTTGCATAGGTGGTACTGTAATATAATAAATAACTGAAAATTTCCAAATGATTTCAACATTTAAATATTTTCGTGTTTGGCTTTCTTTTCTACTATTAATCAGTATTAATATGACTATATCATTTCAGTCTTTATTAAATTTCGTCACAAATCAGACATTTTGGCTAAAATAATTTTGTGCTTGTAGCAAATCATTGTTTCAAAATTGTATATTTAATTTGTTCAAGGTCAATTTCAAAATATTTTTACTCAAAAATACATCACCGATTCAAAAAGTCCCTACTAAGAAAATTACTTCTAGTTACAGTAATTGCAGTGTTCATATAAAAATACCAACGTGTTGTGTTACTTGTATTTTTTTTTGAAGTTTAATTTATTTACAGCCTCAAAACCAGGATGATAATATTTTTATACGAGTATATGTTTTTCTGTATTGTCATATTAATGTACATACGTTCCGTTCGTTTTGTAGAAATATTGTTGTTGGTGTGTAATATTTTTATGGAGGTGTCCATCCGTCCCACAATCGAACGAATAAATTAGTTTTATCCGTACGATAAATATTTATAGGCGAGAAAAATATTTTTAATTGGAGAATTCATAGGATGTTATGAGGATGGCTCATGGGCCATCATAGCCGTGTATTTTACATACGGAAAAGAAAGACTACAACAGATACATAGATTTTAAGAAATTTTACATTTATTTAGAAAATATGTAGAATGGTATTTAATATATAATTCCCACTTTACTCCCACTTTGAGAATTTAAGGCCTTTCAAGTTCATCGACTCTTCAAAAGCGATATTTACAGAACATAGCACAGAGAACTATTTATGTTTGCTATAAAAAGTATAAATTATTAAGAGTATTAAATTTATTAATTTTAAAAATGATCGGATGAATTAACATTTTATTCATAGGATTCTCTGACGATTGGTTACTATTTTTAAACAAAAGACTTATCATCAACAAAGCACAACTAAACTTGTTATATTACGTATTGTTAAGTGTACAATCAGTTTATAAACCTAACACTAAGTTTAAAAATAAAAAGTGGTGGCTTTTTTTGCGCAGCATGGAGGTTATTTTCTAGAAAATATAATCAAACAATGATAATATTTTGCATTTCGATTCCTTTTTATAATATAAAGTTTACGATCGCATTAAACAATATTTGCTTTTAACAAGTTACATACCTTGTTTGACTATTAGGTTTTAATTTTATTTAATTTTTATGGTTCTAACGAAATTTAATCATGTTTAAACGGGCAACAAAATTAGTTATTAATTAAATTTTTGAAAACCTTGCTCAAAATTTGTTTTGTTTGAGTTATATCCAAACTTTAATTTTAATTATTAATTATTAGACTACGAAAAATAGGAAAGTTTATTAAAATTAATTACAATGTGTTTTTGTATACATGCTAAAAGCTTTTTTATAATTTTTCTTGACTTTTTGTCCCTATCGAAGTAAAAAGGCTTTATCGAATGTGTCATTGTGAGAATTAAAAACATAATTAAAAGAAAAAATAAATATATAACATATTCTTGCTTTCTAGAAATAAGAAAATCGAAGCGATAATCGAAGCGAACGACTGATGTAGCTTCAAATTAATCTCCGAAATTTTGATCATTACTAAAGCAATAATTTAATGTACATTTACTCGATCTTTATTACATCATCGCTCATTAAAGAATTTTATACATATAAATAAAATTGAAGTGTCTGTCTGTAATATTTACATAACTAGCTTCTATAAATAATAAAGCTCAGGGGGCATATATTATATATATTTGTATGCTAAAATGCAGATGCGTTGTCAGCCGTGAGGACTAAGATAGAATGCCTCTTTTCCAGTAAAAATGGTCTCCGGTTCTCTACACTTACTATACGAAACACAGCAGCATTAAGCTGCTATTTTACGCTGGTATTCTGTGAGAGCGTGGTCCTTCCCCGGTCGAGCCAACTCATTCGTGCTACAACTATACTATTAATATAGCTATATAATGGCTCTACCACGTAAAACTATATCAAATTTCACAAACAGATTGAGAGCAATACCAGGTATGATCTAGGCTAAATTTCATATGAAAAACTTGGAGATTTTTGAAGTGAAAACTTATTTAACCGAGATGTGCGATTTTTGGTAGGGGAAAAACTAATTAATTCACGTCACTTATGTATGACCTCGAAATGCTCGAGACGGAGTTTTGGCGGGAACTTGACTGGCGGCGGTTTGCTGCTCCTGTATTATTGTTTAAATAATGGTTTGAAGTGGACTTTAATATGTAAAAGTGGTGCGATTTTGTGTATTTAGTGTCTGCGCATGTGAACTATTAGTGAAAACAGTGAAACAAGTGCTCTGATGGTGATGTGATTCTCAAGGTGTCTGTGTGCTTAGGCGACTTAAGATACCATTGCCAACTGTCAGCTGTCTGCTGGCTCAAGTTGCCATCAAAATCTCCCAAGGGCTACACAATGTGACGCATCAACATATTGTGAAGCAGTGTACTATGAAGAATAATGATACATTTAACTTCATGCTCAGAAGGGCTAGAACCCAGAGCTTTAAAGCCAGTTAGTAGCTTATTTTTTTACTACGCTTACTTTCTGAAAACAATTTGTGAAACCTTATGAATATTAAAAAAAACTTATCTAACGATATCTCACTTCAAATGGAATCTTTTCTGCAAAAAGATTTGAAGAACGTTTTACAGTTGCTTTTATATGTGGTGTGGCCTATATAATAAAATGAAAATATAAAATAAAAAGTTAAAAAAAGGTTATTTTAAAAGTTTTTATTTGTGAGAGAGTAACAAATAACAATAACTATATACCATTAGGTTGGCTATGAACTTGTTTGTCACACTAATAGTATAATAATTAAATTTTAATTAAAAATTAAAAGCTGACGTAAAATTACTTAAAATAATAACAGCTTCAAAAGTCGGTGCTAAGAGAATAAAATCCCTGACTTCAAAAACTGTTTTATTAAAATTGCTTTCTTCTTTATTTGTTTTAAATCAGCTCTTACATTTTATTAAAAGTTTAATTCACGTATTTAAAAACTTCATTTCCCTAATTTCCTACTCTTGAGGATTTTTCTTTCCAAATTTATATGGCACCCTTGAATATTATATTTGATAACAAGAGATTCACAAAAATAGAGTATATATAAAATAGCATACAGTCGAGTTTAGAACCTTCCTTCTTTTTTGAAATCGGCTAAAACCAATTAAGTCTAACATCGAAACGAGGAGTGTGCGAGAGTATCGTGTGATGGAAGGTGAGCTTGTGAGGTATATTTTCAGTGGTCACCAATTAGGACACTAGAATAAAAGATCGTGTGTTTTCATTTACCTTGATCGACCCTCCTCCCCCCCTTCCCCCTCATGGTGTTTATAATTCATTAATAGTGTATAGTAAGTAAATCTAAAATCTATAGAGCCATGCTGCAGCTATATTATGGTTGTAGCACGAATGGGTCGGCTCTACGTGGTAGAGCCATGCTGCATCTATATTATGGTTGTAGCACGAATGGGTCTGCTCGACCGGGGAAGGACCACGCTCTCACAGAAAACCAGCGTAAAATAGCAGCTTAACGCTGCTGTGTTTCGTATGGTGAGTGTAGAGAACCGGAGACCCTTTTTACTGGCAAAGAGTCATTCCATCTTAGTCCTCACGGGTGACAACCATCTGCATCTTGAGTCTTTATTGAGGATAGATGTAGATGTCTATGGGTCACAGTAACCACTTACCATCAGGTGGACTGTGTGCTCGTTTGTTACCCGATCCTATAAAAAAAGCGAATTAATTTATCACACAAATAGCTTCAGCAACAATATTCGTCTGAAATATGTGCCATATGCAATGTCGTAATTCCTAACAATCGGAATGAAAACGTTTCGGATGGATTTCCATTTTGATTTCATTCTTTCTTCAGATGCGTTGTGAAACGCTACATTGTTATAGCTAGCGTAATGGCGGACCTGTTGCATAGTCGATTCCTATAACAGTTTTCGTTATTACGTTACGCGAACGGAGTGGAAACAAACATCCTATTCGATGTCACATCGATTGTTAGCGAATACAATCGAATTACCGATTCTTTCATTTGATGGCGCTCATCTTATTTCCCCTTACTACTAGGGTTGCAAACTTGCCGATTTATTTGAAAATAATTAAATGAACTAGATTTACAATAAAATTTATTTTGATTATTGACATTATAACAACATCCACATTGACAAAGCCAGGTAAAAGATTTTACTGGTATTATTACAAGAACCTAATATATTTATTATTGTACATTTAAATTAGATTTTGTACAGCATTTTTAACATTACTACTTACTGACAACCCTATTTTGTTCTTGGCTTCATCTGGGACAATAATTCAATTCGGTTATATTATCAGGGGTTTTTCTCTCTCGATTGATTTGGACCGCATTGAGATGGGAGTGGCAGGTAAGTAGAACGGCCCGTGTTCGTCGGAATTGGAAGAAAATATTTGATTGGTCGTATTGTTTTCCTCTTTTATTTCGCTTCCCTCTGATCCGTTATAGTAAATATTTTAACAGTTTAATTTTTTCATTGTTGAAGTTGCGTTTTTGGTATGGATTTCATTAACAATACTAATCAATTTAAAAAAAAATGCATAATTTTTTTTAATATACCACATTTATTTTATTAATCCACGTCCTTACATTGACATCTGATTCTGGGCTATGTTCAAAATATCAAGTATCTAGATGATCGGGAAGTTAGTTTAAAATAAATTACTAAATTCAAACCGAAAATATTATTATAAATCAGTTAATAAATTAGTTAATAAATTATGCCACGAATCCTGTTATATTTTTCTGGCCTTTAAATCGAGCACAGCTGCTTGGCGGCACTTATAGCTCAGTAATTCGTACAGGTACAACCTTTTCTTAATCCCGTCATCAGTCTCCGAGGCAGAAATGGAGTCCAACCTATTACGAAGTAACTCAATGTAAGAGTTCATATTAAATTGTGTAATTTTATGTTAATTTGATTTATATTAACTGCTTATACTTTATTAATATAATTATTACGTGGTAGATCCACGCTCCATCTATGTTGGCACGGCCGTTTAAGGACCACGCTCTCACAGAATACCAGCGTGAAATAGCAGCTTAATGCCGCTGTGTTTCGTATGGTGAGTGTAGAGAACCGCAGACCCTTTTTTACTGGAAACGAGGCATTCCATCTCAGTCCTCAGGGGTGACAATGCATCTGCATTTTGATTCTTAATTGAGGATAAATGTAGATGTCTATGGGCGACACCATCCACTTGCCATCAGATGGACGGTGTGCTCGTTTGCCCTTATTTTATAAAAAAAAATTATTAAATAATCTATTCAATCTGGGCATCTTCAAAGCAAGAGTGAATAGGCTTTTGTTACGCTAAGACAGTGCGATTTCCCATCTAGGGCTACATCACCACTTACCACCAGGTGGGATCGTGGTCAAGCACTGTAATAAGTAAAAAAAAAATCTATAAAATAATTTTGTGTAAAGCGACATCTTTCGAAAATTTGTGACGTTTGGAACTTTGTTTCATCCAAAATAGTTGATTATTTGACATATTTTGCAGGTCCCTACATACCAAACATAATTGACGGATATCTTCAAAGTTACCCAAGACAATGTCTTGGTTAAGATTTTCTGAATAGTTTCAAACTTCGAGCCCCGGCGACCTTTGCCTAATTGTGGCGAAAGCATTTTAATAATTCACTTCGTAAAAGGCAAAAAAACTTCGTGTTAAAATTTGCAGATTCATTCATAATTAAAACGGCCTGGGCGGGATTTTATAACATCTCAGAATTTCATTGTCGAAAATTAAACTTTTGGAACTTTTAATTAAAATCGTTTTGCGACGATCTTAATAATCTTGTCGCCGTTCTTTATACTTTACAATATAATATATTGAATTTCATTTACGAATTCCTCTCCTTCTTTTATTTCTATACTCTAGTGTTATTTTATTTATTCTAAACATTTTCCTATTCGTGATATTTAATAAAAACCTTATTAAAAATTCTTCCATTTTAGCAGCAAGTAACATGACAAATTACTGTTTATTTTTTTAATCTCTACATTCCCGCCATCTTTACGCTTAGATCTTTTAAACTACGAATCGGATTTTGATGCGGTTTTCATCAGTAGACAGAATGATTCAAGAGGAAGGTTTATATGTATAATGCATGCATATTATATATCATATAATCCTTCTGTCCTTGTGTATGTGACGGAACTCCTCCTAAACGGCTGGACCAATATTAATGAAATTTATGTGTGAACGTTGATTCGAGAATAGTTTAGATTCACAATTAGATGCGGTATGTGGCACTGTTGTCGAGATCCAGAAATCAGCAGTGCGAAGCCGGGGCAGATCGCTAGTGTATTATGTTTCACGAATTAGAATTCATTGAATTTATTCTTTTGATTACTGTTCAATCATCAGACAAAAATTAATAATATGATAAATAACAAGATAAACAAATTAAAATGTCTTGTGGATAAAATAAACTACTGAAAAATCATCTTAAAATGCAATATTTTAATCCAAACAGACCTTCACAAGTCATTTGCTAAACCTTTGCTGGTATCCGCTAAGTTAAGTGACAAAGCACAGTTTTGAGCCCCCTGCATCCATCGGTATCAGCATGCATGTCTTATCGCGACGTCACTGCATCAACAGGGGCCATCCGGCACTTCTAGTGCCGGTGCGAGACTGCTACTCTTCCCCATCCCGATATTTAAAGGGGTTACAGGGTACGATTTCGGTTTATTATTACTAAGTACTAAAATTTTGTAAATGAATGAAAATTAGTTTGAACGTATCTCAGATTTTAACTCATTCCCTCCTTTTGGTTTTGCCGTAGTCGGGTAAAACAGTTATGGTTTAATTTACTCAACATTATATTCAAAAATGGTATTCTGTGTTGGGTCATTAACGAACAATTTTTGAGGAGCACTATTCTTTATAAATACGAACATTCTAGCTAGCTCGTAGACAGTCATGAAACTCGTAGCATTGATAAAAAAAGTTTCCCGCTTCATGAAAAAATTCACTTTTGTTATGGAATAAGGGTGAAAAACGAGCACAAAGTCCACCTAATGGTAAGTGGATACAATGCTCCATAGATACCTACATCTATTATCGCTTAAGAATCTATATAGTATTGCATTATCACCCCTGAAAAATATGATACTATCCCTAACGTGGATATACTTCTAAGGCTTAGCATCTGCATGCATGTTCACTACACTCATCATACGAAACACATCAACATTAACTGCTATTTTACGCTGCTATTCTGTGAGAACGTGGTCGTTGAGTTGAGTTGAATTAAATTGATCAGTACCACTTATCATGAGCTATATTATAGCTACAGCGTGGCTCTACCACGTTAAATTGAATCACGCAATCGCAATAGATATTTTTATTTTTATTGAGGTATATTAATACTTTGTCATACATCTAAGTCTGTATTTGTCAATTAGGCAGCAATTTAAGTAACTTTTATAATGTGTTTCGTCCAATGTCTAATGTTATATCACTAGTTACTCCAACATGCGAGTGATGAAGTCACGAAAGCTCGTCGCGTTCTTAAAAAACTAATCGCCCGTAAGCAACTTTACAGGCGGATAATAAATCAATCTCGCCGCCGGAACGGTGCAGCTCACAAAATAGAAAAGCTATATTTCATCCGGGTGTTGTGTGGCTGCCGGTCACCGGGCAAGCTTTGATCGATAGTCCGGATTTATGATCGAGACTACCCGTCTTAAGTAATTGACCGGCTCCATTAGTGCAGGTAACGTTCTTGTGGTTCCATCCGCGTGATCCATTTTCAAAATTTTAACCGGGTAGTGTTGAATTTTATATAGTCGTTCCAAAGGTGAATGTATCTTCTTTTTATTTCTTTTTTTAAGAATTCTTTTTATTAATGTGATTAACATTACATTGTTTCGGCGCACGTTACGTAAATTGTTATTATAATATAATTTTATGCAGTTTATTTATAAAAGGTTAGGTACGGCTTCTTTTGTGTCTACGTGTAACCTATACGGATTTGGTTAACCTCTTACAGACATGAATAGTTGTCGATGTCGTATTCCGTCATAAAATGTAAAATAACCAAGATAATTACAGGCTATGTGGTATTTCGAGTAACTTCTCAGTTTTATAGTTTAGTATATCTGAGAAATGAAAATACTTCACTGACAAGAAATACGCATTAGAGAGGTGCGGCGAACTTTTGAGCCCTACCCAAAACTAAGAGGAGGCCTGTGTGCCCAGCTCTGGACATAAATAACTAATTTTATATAAATGAAGTTCAGTACTTTATAGTAATCTTAACTTTACTTCACAAGTTCCCTACTAAGGGAATTTATTATAATTACTTGGTATATGCATGACTAAGAATTTCACCTGTATCATGGAGGCGTTTTACATACATTTATTACATTTATTATACGAGAAAAACATCCAGACCCAGAACAATTATTTGTAGGCCATACAAACATTTGTTTTTTTTTTTAAAGAATAAGGTAACAAACGAGCACACAGTCCACCTGATGGTAAGTAGTTGCTGTGGCCTATAGACATCTACATCTATCCTCGATTACGAATCATAATGCAGATGCGTTGTCACCCGTGAGGACTAAGATGGAATGCCTCGTTTCCAGTAAAAAGGCTCTACGGTTCTCTACACTCACCATACGAAACACAACAGTGTTAAGCTGCTATTTTACGCTGGTATTCTCTGACCTATTCGTGCAACAACTATACCAGTAATATAGCTGCACCATGGCTCTACCACGTAAAAAAACGTACGGAATGAGGAGCAGGCTGAGGTGCTCGCAGCACCTCAGCCTGCGGTTGGAGGCTTTAAATGCATATTCAAGGTTGCCGTCCAAAAGGGTTAAGAACCACTGACTTATACGTGAACCTTATAATAAGAAACTGTTGAAGTGATGTTGTCTGTATCTTATCAATGTATTTTTTTTTTGTTTTTAATTTCAAAATTTTTGCATTATGCAGTATGGAGCATTCAAATTGTGTTCAATTTTGTAAACCAAACAAAAAAAGTAAAGTAGGTGTCACAAAATTGTCAATTTGTATAACACTGCAATAAATCCTTGCTATCAAATATAAATATCTACGGAACCCTTTAAATCTAAGCATCACTAGTATGCACACGTTTCCTCAATAAACGTTCCGTGAAAAGTCCGGGCAGTAAATCGATGTGCTGTTAATTCGCATCAGGGCAGATATGGCGATAATAACGCCTGACGTCTCCATTGATTTAGATTTATTGCGCGTTATATTTCATTCATGATTTATTTATTACAGATTATGAATTCGCCATCAATTAATCGACAATAAGTATATTGTATTTTTTGTTATTCACTGATATTCTCATGACAGCTATTTTATATAATATCAATAATAACATAGAACATTTCCTAATCCTATATATTTCGTGTCATCTCCTTTGTAATTTCGTTACTTATAAATAATTTAACGTTCTATATTTTTTTACTAAAAATGCTATTAATATAATTAATATTAATTATGATTGAACTGGTTCATATGCGACATTCTAACCTACGATGTTTTTAGTTCACAGTCCGCATCCTTCTATTAGGCTATCGGATGACAAGCATATAGTTGACCAAATGGTAAGTGGCTACTCAAGTAGTGGACATCTGAAATCTATTTGATATAACGAATAATCGTGGTACAGTCGCGTTGTATCTGCACGCTGCCAACCTGGATAGCTTGACAGAGTGCAAATGCAGGCTGTTAGTATTTTAGTCATGTGTATCATGACTACAATATTAATAGGTCAACACAACCTGGGAAGGATTACGCTTTTACAGAATACCCGTGGCGCAGTGGCTTAGCAATCAGTTGTTGCGCTGAAGGCCGCGGGTTCGAATCCCGCACGTAACAAGTATTTGTATGGCCTACAAATAATTGTTTCGGGTCTGGATGTTTGTCCTTGTGCAATTTATGTTTGTAAACTGCCTCCACGACACAGGAGAACATCCTAGTGTGGGGGTAACGTTTTTTAAAGAAAAAAAAAAACCTACGTAAAAAGCAGCATAATGATGTTGTTTCGTATGAGTGTAGTGAACTGGTGGCAAGTAGTGACGGTGTATGAATATCTACTACGCCATATCATCCCGTGGGTGTAGTAAGAGACGGTTTGGCAACCGTTGCCCGCTTGCTAAGAGTGATAATTAAGGCAAATATTCCCTCCCCCCCCCCCCCCATGAGGAAATCTATCAGGGAGGCCATGTCCAGCAGTTAACTTTAATAGACTGGAACTATAACTGTTACATAATTGTGGATGAGCGACTTCATTTATGTCTTCATACTATTTTAGATGATAGTTGCATGGAGGTCAGTCAATTTACCCGCCGCGTAATTTGTCTAGTAGACGAGAGTTGGAGCCATTACTTCGCTTAGACCGCATATGTTCATTAGCGAAAACAGTGGTTTCATTTAAACAACCGCAAAATACTAGTGTACTTAATTATGTTCAATGTTAATTTTTAAAAAACATTTGAGCAAATAAACATTTGGCATACAAAATTGTTATTCAAAACGTGTTTTTAAAAAACCATTATTACCACCATTACTTTTGCTTGCTGTTCAATTTTTTAACAGTGGTAGAGCCACGCGGCAGCTTTTGCTGTGGCACGGATGGGCCGGTTCGAACAGGGGTGGTACCACGACCTCACAGAAAATCAGCGTGAAGTAGAGGTTTACCTCTGCGTGCCGCTTGGTGAGTGCAGGTGGCCGGAGGCCCTTTTTACTGGAAATGAGGCATTCCATCTTAGTCCTCACGGGTGACAACGCATCTACATTTTGATTTGTAATAGAGGATAGATGTAGATGTCTATGGGCCGCAGCAACCCTTATCCTATAAAAAAATAATTAAAAAAATATAAATTTACAGTGTAGTGGCGATACCACGGCTTTGTCTAATCTAGTATACTTCTGTTAAACCTTAAATGAAAATTACAAAGAACATTATTTACTAAAAGCGGTTTTACTTCAGTGAGTACACGCCCTTAGAGCAGGTCTTTTACGTCTCATGGGACGTTCTCTGTGTGCTTACGGTTTGCCTTGTAATTATTTGAGTTATTATATGCGATGTCATGTAAGACAATTAGTAGGTTAGTAGTCTTCTCACGTGTAGCTACTGACGCGTACGGTTGACTGACGTCGACTATTGTAATCCTAATATAGGACTAATATATACACTTCATGCATGTGGCAGTGTTTAAACTTTTCTCTATATTTTTTTATAAAACAAGGGCGACAAAAGAGGACCACCTGATTTTTACCGACTTCAAAAAGGAGGTGGTACTCAATTCGACTGTATGTTTTTCTTATTTTTATGTGTGTTAACTTTACTCGCTCATAACTTTTGGTCCTAACCAGTAGTTTTTGAGTTATTCGTAATAATTTATATTGAAGTCGGTTGTACAAAATTTTAAATTTTAAATTATAGGTGGATGCTTTTGCCTATAGACCATAAATCATTAAGAACCAAACAGTAGATGCATTGTTACCCCTGAGGGTTAAGGTAGAATGCGTTGGAATCCAATAAAAAGTTTATCGGGTTCCTTACACTCACCATACGACACACAGCAGCATTAAGCTGCTATTCCACGCTGGTATAGTGTGAAAGCGTGGTCCTTTAGTTTTGCAGTTATAATATAGTTGTTCCATGGCTCAGCTACCTAAAATAATATATATTTTATACTACTCACCTGGGCGTAATGTATAAACGTGACATTATTTAGAATTAAGATCGTCATAAACGGCCATTTATTTTATCAATTTCACGATTTACGGATTCCCAGCTCTTCCAATAAAAGATTGATCTCTATTAATTCGTAAAGTTTCATTACCATCGGTTCAGCCATTCCGTAGATTAGCACGGGCAGACAGACAGGTATTTTTTTAAAATATTTACTCATGCCATAATGGAAATCAAGCGATCATCTCTTTAAAAAAATCTATAGTCCCATATCTTCCCGTGGAGTTGGTGTTGTAAAAAACAAGTGATATAAATTAAATAAAAATCAAGAATCCTACATCATCTTCATCACCATCATCATCATCGTCGCCGTCGTCGTCGTCGTCGTCGTCGTCGTTACAGCCCTTCACAAATGACGTCGATAAAGCAGCGCCCTTTTGACCCTTTATTATTTGATTTACTGATGAAGCGTGATCGTATCTCAGTGCCATCTATGCAAACAAGACTGTAGTTTTCGAGTTATAAGTAAGTGACCATATTAACCGGATGACAATATTACCCATACGTAAGCTAACAAATATGCTGCTATGCTACACGCCCCACTAAGCCCTCCACTGTCAAATCCTGACAAGACATCAACAGAGAGCATCTGGTGGCGTGAGGATATTTACCCTACACATTAGCATATTGTATTGAGAACTAAATTATGCCTACGAATTATAACATAAACTTTCTAATATAAGCAGTAACTGACTGCGATAAATCTAATCATTTTTATTTTAACATTTTTAATCAAAATCAAACCTTACCCACAGTGGTAGAGTCACGCGGCAGCTTTTGCCGTCGCACGGATGGGCCGGCTCGAACCGGGGTGGTACCACGACCTCACAGAATACCAGCGTGAAGTAGAGGTTTACCTCTGCGTTTCGCTTGGTGAGTGCAGGTAGCCGGAGGCCCTTTTTACTGGAAATGAGGCATTCCATCTTAGTCCTCACGGGTGACAACGCATCTGCATTTTGATTCGCAAACGAGGATAGATGTAGATGTCTATGGGCCGCAGCAACCACTTACCATCAGGTGGACTGTGTGCTCGTTTGTCACCCTTATCCTATAAAAAAAAAATAAAAAAAAACCTTACGCCATAACAAAAAATTTATTGCAAAACAGAAACAAATTTACAAACAAACCCTCATAAGCAGTGCTAGTCTATAATTTTACTCCATCAAAGACCCTCATAACGCTTATTTAAGCAACTATATTACAATCAAGGGATTGTAGTTCTTATACAATTGCAATAAAGATGTTTTCGTTGGACTCGAATGTAACATTATTAGAAGCAAGGCTGCTTCAAAGAATTTGAATTATGTTGGAGGGTGCTTCGTCGATCGGCCGTCATTATTATTTCCTCCGGAATTCTGTAGATTTACTAAACCTTTGCAGACATTTCAATCCCACATGAAGAGCGCTTCGTTTTCTTTTGATTTCGCCCTCCTTCAGGTTGAGATGAGCAATTCTTCAGAGAGATGTTTGTTGTCAATTTTTTATTCTCATATATTGTGTTTACGTTTACATTAAATATACATATTATGACGTATTACCGCGCCATATCAAATTTAACAGTTTGCTTTGAATTATTTTCTGCTCAATGACAACGTAGGAATAAATTTTCCGGACTGAATTTACGCTCTGGATAAAAAAAATATTTTAACCTTTGCACAGATTAAAGCATCTGGTCAAAATTGTTATAGTTTTTTATATGTAGACAAAATTAATATAACAATTTTAATATACACATTAAAAATTATCTTTGCACAGATATTTCAAGGTAATAAATAATCTGTACACCAACAACTGCATCCAAATTAATTAATAGATTGGTTTATACGTTTTAATCAAAATATATTCTTTTTTTATCATT
The DNA here is from genome assembly GCA_963668995.1 of Parnassius mnemosyne. NCBI lineage: Eukaryota > Metazoa > Arthropoda > Insecta > Lepidoptera > Papilionidae > Parnassius > Parnassius mnemosyne. Next base: position 9,373,495 of record CAVLGL010000126.1, on the reverse strand, counting down.
ATAGGTATGAAGTTTTTACTGCCTTAGTTTATGATTGTTCGTCTTAAATAAATGTTTGAAGGAATAATGTTTAAAATGAAGAGTCAAGCCGATCAAAACTTTCTTGATCAAATGAACTATATTCATGCTACAACAAACAAATATGGCAAAAGACCGTGTAGACTACTTACGAATTAATAAATAATTTATATACTAAATGGATTATTTTTGAGAATTCTTTTTATTAAAATAATGGTGACTAACTAGGTATAAGAACTCCTATTCTGCCTAGACGTCCGTCTAGGTAAGTACTACCCTCTTACCTATTTCTGCCGCCAAGCAGCAATAGATCCTTCGTAGTGTTTTGGTATAAAGGGTAAGAGTCAGTATTATTGGGTCCTTCAAGTTAGAATAATCCAGAGAGATAGACAATAGTTTTTAAAATGTATGCTAATGTTTTTTTTTATATTTTTGAGGCATAACAACGCGTCGCTGAATACAGCCAGTATTTTAATTGATTTTTTTTAATGTCATTATTCAGATTTAATTTTATTCCGAAAGTTCGAAGCATATAGCACTCCACTCCGCATTCCCCCTGCCCGAAGTTACGAATACGCAGTCTGTAGAAGAGGATTGCTTCGAGCTCAAAAATAATAAAGATTAACACATTTGCAATTGTTAGAAACATAATTTTTTTATGTATTAATATTGGAAAAGATCGCATCTAACATACCGCTGTAGGTGTTTTGTTTTTTTTTTTATAGAAATAGGGTGAAAAACGAGCACACTGTCCACCTGATGGTAAGTGGTTACTGTGACGCATAGACATCTATCTACATCTGTCCTCGTTTGCAAATCAATACGCAGATGCGTTGTCAGCCTTGAGGACTAAGATGGAATGCCTCTTTTCCAGTACAAAGGGTCTCCAACTCTCTACACTCACCATACAAACACAGAAGCATTAAGCTGCCATTATACGATGGTATTCTATGAGAGCATGGTCATTCCACGGTCGACCTATTCGTGCTACAACTATACCATAAATATAGCTACATCTTGGCTCTAACACGTACAAAAATTAAAGTGACAAAGAGTTATCAGTCCATCTATTAAAGTTTTTAAAGTCCACTGCTGAACTTAGACCTCCCCATAAGGGATTTTATCGTAGTGGCCACGCTTGGCAGGTGGGATGGCAAAAGTAGTTTGTTATATTTTTGAGTTGTTATTAGAAAAATACTGCTGACCATCCTCTGTATTACGAGTAGTTTCTCTCTCTTCTTGCCGTGTGGTGTGCGGCGGAGTAGAATACCACCACCCCATATCTACCTGTGGGTGTCGTAGAAGGCGACTAAGGGAGTGTGGAAAAGGACTGAACCCCTGTACCTTTTTCACTGATATACCTACTGTTCCATCTGTCCGAGTCCCTCTCCGGTCGTAACGGTCTCCGTTCCACTGGGTCCAGAGGGGCAAAGACGAGTATGTGCACCTGTGTCCGCGCGTACACTTGTGCACGTTAATATGTCCTGCGCAATTGACCTGCTTCCAAATAGGACTCCGATCTATAACCAATGTCCTACGGCGATGGGAGGAGGTAGAGAGGCTTGACGTGATGCCCGTTGAGTTTTGTCTGACTCCTGCACGTAGGCGGTCTTGGGGGTGTAGTGTACATCGTGGTCGCTTCTGCTCTGCAACGGGGTGACAGAGCGGACTCGGCAGCACCCAAGGTGACAAAGCAGCCCTATTCAGGGAGGCACTGCTTTCCTCGCTCAGACGGGGAGGGGGCTAGAAAAGGTGCCCTAAACAAATGCTCACTCCAACCCTTTAGGATGGTAGCAACCGCGGCTGCCTCCGCATCATAAATTCGCGGTCGACGCTACAGGAAAAATAATGGAAAATTTAATTTATCAAAATCAATGACTTTTGGCGCGTGGAATGTGCGCACACTTCTTGACCGCGAAGCAAATGCCTGCCCTGAGCGAAAAACTGCCATTGTAGCTCGGGAACTAAATCGCTATAATATTGATGTGGCTGCACTCAGCGAAACACACCTCCCCGAGGAAGGAGAGTTGGTAGAATATGGCGGCGGGTATACTTTCTTTTGGAAAGGACTCGCTTCCTCGGAGCCGCGAAGGTCTGGTGTAGGCTTTGCTGTCAAGAACTACCTTGCTGCTCAACTGCAAGAGTACCCTGTACACATCTCGGACCGCATTACCACATTGCGCCTTCACATGGAACGTGAAAGCTATCTTAATATCATCAGTGTCTATGCCCCTACGCTGGACAAGTCTGATGATATTAAGGATAAATTCTACGAAGAATTGACGCGGTGCGTAAATCGTATTCGTCCAAGAGAGCAAATCCTTCTCATGGGCGACTTTAACGCCCGAGTAGGACGAGACTATGACGCCTGGCCTAAAGTTCTCGGCAGACATGGTGTTGGTAAAATGAACAGCAGCGGCCAATTGTTGCTTAGTCTTTGTGCACAATTGGATCTTGTAATTACAAATACTATGTTCAGACTGCCTGCCAAGTACAAGGCAACGTGGATGCACCCCAGATCGAAACATTGGCACCTTATCGATTACGCCATCGTGCGTCAAAAAGACATATCTCAAGTCCAAGTCACCCGTGTCATGCGTGGTGCTCATTGTTGGACTGATCACCGGCTTGTTATTATTAAATTAAATCTTCGTCTTCCACCTCCTTGTAGAGTGGGAAGATCTAAACAGATACGTCTGAACCTCGAACGACTCCAAGATACCAACACGAAGGCTAAATATGCCGAAACCTTGAACACTGCTCTGCAGCCCCTCGATCTAAAATTAGGTGAGATCGATGTTGTCTGGGAGTCTCTATCTTCTTGTGTTCTCGACACTGCTAAATCTACTTTGGGTTTGAGAGTTCGAAAACATGAGGACTGGTTTGATGAGAATGATGGGATACTTACAGGCGCTATTGATAAACACCGTAGGCTCCTAAAGCAGCACAGTAGAACTCATCAGAGTGGAGGTGCGATGGAGTTGCGTCAAAGTGATCTGGAGCTGCGTAAACTCGCACGACAAGCGAAAGACAAGTGGTGGCAGGAGAAGGCTCGTCAGATGCAGTGGCTCGCTGATACCAACCAGCTCGGTGAGTTTTATGCTGAGGTGCGACATCTACTCGGTACGTCCTCTATGGCAAAAGTTCCACTGAAGTCAACTAGTGGTGGAGCGCTTTTTAAAAGCAGGGAGGAAATACTCGGGCGATGGGTGGAGCATTTTAACACCCTACTTAACGTGGATCATTTTGTTGACCTAGACCACGTTCGCTGCCTACCTCAACAACCTTTCGCCCTCGAGCTAGATGAGCCAATCTCGCCTGGCGAGGTTGCTCTTGCCATTAAGCAACAGCAAAATAAACGCGCGGTTGGTGTTGATTTTATACCGGGTGAATTATTGAAGTATGGCGGTGGGGATTTGTATTCAGCGTTATGGGAACTTTTTGTCATTATGTGGGAAAAAGAACAAGTCCCTAATACTTTTAAGGTATCCCTCATACGAGCCCTATATAAAGGCAAGGGTGACCGGTCAAACTGCAATTCTTACCGTGGCATTTCTCTACTTTCAGTGCCTGGAAAAGTCTTCGCCAGACTTCTTTTAAACCGCCTCAGGAAACTTTCTGAAAGGATTTTGCCGGAATCCCAGTTCGGCTTCCGACCTGACCGTGGTACCTGTGAGGCGATTTTCTCATTACGTCAACTACAGGAAAAAAGCAGAGAACAGGGTCGTAATATGTATCTCTGTTTTGTAGACCTTGAGAAGGCATTCGATAGTGTACCACGTGAAGCCCTCTGGATAGTGCTGCGGAAAATTGGATGCACGGAGAAGTTCGTGAGACTTCTGAGACTCCTGCATGATGGCATGCAGAGCTGCGTCGCTGTAAATGCTGATCAGTCAGAATTTTTTCCCGTTACCTGTGGAGTAAAACAAGGGTGTGTCCTTGCACCCACACTTTTCGCGTTATACTTTGCAGTTGTAGTCCAGAAAGTCTTAAAAACTACCCATGATGGAATTCGCATTCGTTTCCGCAACGATGGCAATCTTTTCAGCTTAGCTAGACTTAAGGCCCGTACGAAAGTGTCTTACGCACTTATTACAGAGATCGTCTACGCAGACGATTTATGTTTTGTGGCCGATTCCCCAGCTGGTCTGCAACAGCTTGTGACCACCTTTCATGAGTCGTGCCGTATTTTTGGTCTGAAGATAAGTGTTAAAAAGACGGAAGTGATGTCTTTAGATATCTACGGTCAAGAGACACTGGCCGTCAAACTCGGTGATGATATACTTAAGCAGATCAATACATTTCGTTATCTGGGGAGCACGATAACATCAAAGTGTGACCTTGATGCTGAAATCAACAGTCGAATCGGTGCCGCGGCTGCGGTATTCGGTAAACTGGATCGCAAGGTCTTTGGCTCACATGACCTAAAGCTGGCTACCAAAATTGGTATTTATAAGGCGGTAGTGCTGCCTAACATACTGTACTCTTCAGAGTCATGGACAGTTTACCGCCGTCATATACGGACGCTGGATCGCTTCCACTTGCAATGTCTGCGCAAAATTCTCAACATCCGTTGGTCTGATCGCATTCGGAATACGGAAGTGCTACGTAGAGCCTATACCATGGGGATTGAAGCCTACCTTATGGGGCGACAACTCCGTTGGTGTGGACACTTATCGCGAATGTCAGATCAGCGTACGGCTAAGTGCATCTTTTTCTCTGAACTTGAGAAGGGCAAGCGTAAGCATGGCGGACAACTTCTCAGGTACAAAGATGTACTTAAGCGCCATATGACGAAGTGCGACATTGAGCCTTCAGAGTGGGAGCAAGCAGCCGCTCGACGACCGGAGTGGAGATCCTTGGTGAAAGCCAAGGTCAAAATGTTTGAGGAGAATCGATGCTCTGAATTGGACGCCCGACGTAATGAACTCAAAGCACGCCCACCTTGTGCGATTAACTATAATTTCTGTAATGGTGTGCTCACCTGCCCGCATTGCACGCGAACATTTGTAAATAAGATCGGCTACGTTAGCCATGCACGAGCACACCAACGACAAGATCGGAGCTGAAGAGGTCGCCGTGGCTGAAATCGGTCGAGGAGATTATATATTATATAGTTTCTCTCTGTTGCCCTTTACGACACCTACGGAATGATATGGGGAAGATGATATTCTTACGGCGTCACTATGAAACTATTGCAATCTAACCTTAAACCACAGCCTTAAATCTTTTTGGGTAAGTGTTGAATAAACATTGGCTTAGTTTCCTTGGTCTCTGTTAACATATTGAACACAACATATAAAATCGTAATCTTGAAATTAATTATTGACACAATGTTCAACATCGTTAGAGTTTTTCCGGACTTACGAGCATAAATTAATACCTAATGGCATATCAAACTTTTGTAATTATGCAACAGGTGCGTTCGGTCTTGTAACATTATTGTCGCGCGGAATGCGTAATTTCGACGGAGCGGAGGGATTAGCACCGGGCCCCTTAATCTCTACAGCAACTACCCTTCGGACCCCGTCTGAGACGGCTCAATATTTCATAATTCGCCACCAGTTGGCTTTTATGGTTCACTTTCACTTACCGTCTCATTTCTTCTTTTAAGTATCAAATGTTGAACGGTACTAACAAAAATTGCTTCTCAGATAACTACGGGAGCTTTGAAAAATCAAATTATTGTAAAGAATGATTTTAGACTTTTAAAAAGTGCTTTTTAAAAGGTAATTTGAATATAGAAATTTTTGACTTTGAAGAAAGCAAGTTAAATAAAAAAACTTGCTATTCGACGTGGCCGCAAGGTGAGATATACCTAGACTGTTGTCTCAACCCCAAAAAATTAAGATTGTAATATTTAATTTTATGGAACACGCTTGCAATTTCCTTTATAATCACTTACACTTTCCTGGCAAATAATTTATAATATACCCTATGTATAATCTATTTTAACATAATTTAAAATTAAAAATGTTGTACAACCGACTTCAATACAAATTATTCAGAATAACTCAAAAACTATTGGTCAGACCTTGATCAAATTTATATGGTATCACATGTGAACCACTAGCTATCAAATAATAAAAGAATCATCGAAATCGGTTCACCCAGTAAAAAGTTATGAAGTAACATAGAGTCGGATTGAGTACAGGCTCCTTTTTTAAGTCGGTAGAAAATGGCTATTCACACACTATTTACCGTGTGGTAAGAGAATCCAACACTATAATTCGTTCCGAGTGTATCATGAGAAGTGACTATAGGACTTCTCGTTTACTCCAGACGTAAGATACCCAGACCTAATTTATACGTAGTAGAGGCTTGCTGCAGCTGTATTATGGTTGTAGCACGAATTGGTCGGCTCGACCGGGGAATGACTTCGTCCTCACGGTATACCAGCGTAATATAGCAGCTCAATGCTGCCGTGTTTCATATGGTGAGTGTAGAGAACCGGAGGCCCGTTTTAATGGAAATGAGACATTCCATCTCAGTCCTCAGGGGTGACAACGCATCAGCATTTTCGTGCTTAATCGAGGATTGATGTAGGTAGATGTCTATGGGCCAAAGCATCCACTTACCATCAGTTAAACTTTGTAGCAACCGCAAAAGTGCAAAAAATTTGGTATTTCCATCGTCGATCCCACTTCCAAGTGTTCCACTCAACGCTATATAACGGGAAATTCCCATCTCTAGTAGAGGACATGTACGAACTAATGAAGAAGTAGATTTGCGCACTATTATATATTCCCCTTTCCACCCTGACTTGTCCCTCACACTGCCGTGTCATTAACATTTTACGGAGTATTGCAAATTTTTCCGGATCGATACGACTTAGGGACCTTCAAGAAAAGAGCCTACTCCTTTTTAAAAGGCCGGCAACGCATCTGCAATTCCCCTGGTGTTGCAGTTGTTCACGGACGGCGGTAGTCACTTACCATCAGGTAAACCGCATGCTCGTTTGCCCCCTCTCATATAAAAATGAACATCACTTACAGTAGTGTATGAAATAATAATCGCACAAAGAATACTCCGAATCTGTAAGTAGTTATATATTGTAACCAATAAAACAGATTAAGTAGTTAATTAATCCACAATCACGTAACTGATCGCGTTTAAGGTATTATTTACTTAGTGTTAACGAGCGTGCTTAATTCTACGTAGATTGAACCGTAAGGTCGACCCAGCTACGTCTTAGAAACACTTGATATGTTTATTGAGGACCGGTTTGATTGCCATTATTAAGACAGTTTCCAAGTTCATATTGACCTATAAGTCCTTAGCACGGTAGGCTGAAAACAATACCTACCTACGGATTAAAAATTTGTTGGAGAACTTTGCTTTTAAATCTCTGGCTTTGTTACAAGTTTTAAATATATATATATAGCCTTATTATGTATGACTTGAGTAACTGAGTAGGGACCGGTGTAAGAATATCCATAACAACTCAAAATTATTAAAAATCTTCGGTTGCCAACCCGCCTGCCAAGCGTGGCAATTATGGCGAAATTCCCCCATATTAGGTAATCAATGGGGAAGGCCCGTGTTTAGCAGTGGACTTTTATAGGTTGTAATGGATGAATTGATGACGACACTCGAATATAACTTGAAACAAAAAAATATCGCATGAGACTTTCGTTAGAAGTCTAACTTATTTAGACTTCAAACCTTGAGTTAATGTAACACATACAATTTCTTATTAAAATAATATACATTATTATTTGAAACATATTTGGTATTTTGTTTTTTTTTATTCATCATAAAATTATGTTTGATAGCCTCTTCTAAAAAGTCAGTAACAGCTAGGTTTATAGACTTTAGTCAATCAAAGGAACAAAATATTATTAAGTCTGTCTCTTTTCACTATTCACCAGCAAATTCAAAACCCTATCCATTGCTATGCAAAACATACCGGAGGGAGTCTATTAAGTTAATTTGCACTGTCGAGGCGATACTACTCGTAATTCCATTTGAACGCGTCGGCGTGCTACTGTGTATTTTTCAAATCTACCAGCTCCAGTCGCCTTTGATCCCAGTCATAGTGTTCAAATATCAGACCGGATTCAAAATGTAATCCGCGTAATCCGTTAGAGCGCATAAATCATATTTAGTGCGGAGCTTGAACTGGAATAACCCAAAAGACCCTTTCGCCGACTAGAGTCGTAAATTGTTACTAAGTACCTAATATGGTACAGTATAAGTAGATCTTTGTTGTTGTTAGGGAATATCGTAATAAATATTTTCTCTTTAACTTCCCTCGTTAATATTGTTATTAAAACGTTAAAGTTTATTGACAATCGTGGCTCAGTTGTCGACGTAACTGTTCCATTTATAACGTCGCAAATGCACACTACATCATACGACAATATACCAATAGATAGAGTTATATGATGATGATATAAAATACATCCAAATTTAATACACGAAAGCAACGAAGTTTTTGCGTTAGATTATAGCGCTAATGTGATAAGCATGTCAAGCACAAGAATGTTATTTAGGCGTTTATCCTATGTATAAAACTACAAAGTGAAACTTTCTCAAGACATTTCCTTTCTTAGCGAAAAATCAAAAATTAAAGAAAAAAGCGAATGATTTCGTTTAATTAATAACGGGAATCAAACATCCGTATAACTTTTTTTAATTAGAAAAGGATTGCTTTGATCATGAATACCAGCGTTGGAGTTTTGGCGGGAACTTTACCAATGGCGGTTTTTTAATTGCTGCTCTTGTGTTATTGTTTATATATAATGGTTTGAAGTGGATTTTGATACGTAAAAGTGGTGCGATTTTGTGTATTAAATGTGTGCGCATGTGAACTATAAGCGAAAACATATGAAACAGTGCTCCGATTTTTTTTTATAGAATCGGGTGACAAACGAGCACACAGTCCACTTGATGGTAAGTGGTTACTGTGACCCATAGACATCTACATCTTCTATCCTCAATAAAGACTCAAGATGCAGATGCGTTGTCACCCGTGAGGACTAAGATGAAATGCCTCTTTGCCAGTAAAAAGGGTATCCGGTTCTCTACACTCACTATACGAAACACAGCAGCATTAAGCTGCTATTTTACGCTGGTTTTCTGTGAGAGCGTGGTCCTTCCCCGGTCGAGCCGACCCATTTGTGCTACAACCATAATATAGCTGCAGCATGGCTCTACCACGATGTGAACCTCAAGGTAATGTATCTGCTTAGGCGCCTCTAGCTGCTACCGTCATCAACTGTCTGCTGGCTCAAGCTGCCGTCAAAAACATCAACATATTGCGAATAAGTCTCTGAAGAAATTATTTTATAGCATTATTTTTTTATTATGCTTGACAGTGGCAAAAGAACAATACGAGTCCATTATTAAAAAAAACAATGCTAACGAAAAAATTTCTAGGTTTGGTTTGGTTTGGGTAGGTACCACCATTTTACCTATTTCTGACGTCAAACAATACGCGCATTAATGTCTTCCGGTGTCAAGGTTATACAGGCATGTGTTCAAAGAGTACCTATACAAATTTTTTATTTAAGTTCAAATATATAAATGATACACCGTTATTGCAGTTTTTGAAAATACGAGTTAATAAGCCTTCCATTTTTATTTGAAATTATCCCAAATTAAATGTGATTTACGGACAAGTAACGCATTCTGAATTTAAAAAGTAAAACTTTTACGTATGTACGCTTTATGTAGGTACTCATATTTACTTAGTTTGAAAATGTTAAAATTTAAAATCAATCAGATCCTGTTTATCTACACAGGTAAATCTCGCGACAAGCTTTTTTTTATATCATAATATAAATTCGTCGTTGACGCCGCAATGGGGCGAACCTCAATTTTAAAAAAATTACATGAGAGCAAGAAAACATTTATTATTCCCCGATTACTAGCTTTTATTCATCAAAAAATTAAATATATTATTAGACTTAATAGAAAACTACAAATAAAATTGAGGTTCTCCCCTTTGCGGCGTTAGCTTGCTTGTTTAATATCGTTTTTATAAACGATATTAAACAATTCGTAAGTTTTAAAAGAAAAGGTTTTCTTTTAGCGCATTTAAATAAAAGCTTGTTTTAAAAAATACTTTTAATTTATTTTTTACTTTTTATTTATCGTTGTTGCAAGGTCGTTTGTCGGTTAATTTCGAACAGTCTTGCTCTTCAATAAGGAGACTTCATAATTATTTACCCTACTTAAGGCCACGTATGCTTGACCAGCAGCGAAGAGCTTCGAGCCTAAATATACAACGGCATGGTCGAAAGTACCTACTACCTTGCAATTTGTGTACTGTGCAAGCCCAACATTATATAATTGGCAGCATTCTTCATTCTGCAATGCTGTGACTATAAAGTTCTAAAGTGCACAGTCTTGGGTTGAACGACATAAACACTGTCCTTACCGAAGTCTACACGGACGGATTGTATGTCAGTTTCATACATTTTTGCTGTCCGTGAACAGGGTCATATGATTTCTGTAATATGTCCTATGGCACCATTCACCGTATCTTTAAACAGTCAAAGTTTACCAACCGATGCTACATACTCGAACAATACGATCTCAATATCAGATTTGAAGACTTCGAAAGCCCCAGTACACCAAAATAAGAAACAGATTGATGCCACTCAGTCCTCGGCACGGCCTCACCTTGCTTGGGTGTTTGGAGGAATGCACCACTTACCGACCGACCGACTTCAAAAAGGAGACGGTACTCAATTCGGCTGTATGTTTTTTTTATGTTTGTTACCTCATAACTTTTTACTGGATGAATATCTATGGCATGAACGGATGAACAGATTTCGATGATTTATTTGAAAGCTGGTGTTTCACACGTGGTCCCATATAAATTTCAATAGTTTTTTAGTTATTCTTAATAATTTATATTGAAGTCGGTTGTACAAAATCTTTAGTTTTAAATTATTTTAGCTTAATGCTTACTTGTGCCTTACGAATCACAGTTCAATGATTTTGGAGTTGGCCTTTTCCTAGACAGGTTGCAAATCAATGCTGTTGACGCCTATCTCGCCAAATCACACAAGTCAAAGTTAGCCAACCGATGTTACAGGCTCGAACAATTCGACCTCAATATTATAATCGAGGACTCCAAAAACCCCAGTAGGCACACCAAAATTTCAGACGGATTGATCACCATCTTCTTTTAACGAAGTTCTTTATTGGACGGTACGGATTTGGCGGATGGGAGCTAGGCGACAAAAAGTGTAAGATTTTTTTGTCACGACCTTCTCAGACGGAGTATAGACGGCCTTGGCGGCTATAAGGAAGCGAGATTGCCATGAAAGAAATATTATTTTATTTTAAATGACACTTCATTTTTATAGACGCTAGTAATTCATTTATTTGTATTTGTTAACCAATTATATAATACGTTTATCAATAATAATATACTACAAAAGGAACTTTGTTCCAACCGAGTGTTCCACGACACACACGCATTTTTTTTTAACTCGCATTCGTATTCTCAGCAAGTGCCTTTATTTATTCTCTCTCTTTTAAAATCGTTATCTCCACACTAGGCTTTTCTCCTGCATTGCCGGGGTAGTTTACATACACAAATTTCACAAGTACAAATATCCAGACCCAGAACAATTATTTGTAGGCCATACAAATACTTGTTCCATGCGGGAATTGAACCCGAAGCCCTTAGCGCTGCAACTCATTGCTAAGCCACTGCGCCACGAAGCCGTCAAATTGTTGCGCCACGGAGCGGTCAAAACGTTCATGTGATACCCATATTGTAGGAAAGCATAAAAATCTTAGTCCGTCATCTTTAGAAGTCCGCCATATTGAATTTAGAGTGACTTCACTTTATTTTTCGAATTATACTCAGCAAGCCCTTTCATTTAATACCCATATTGTAGGAGTGCATTAAAAATTCTACGTGGTAGTAGTTATATTTCTATTTCTACGTGGTAGAGCCATGCTGCAGCTATATTATGGTTGTAGCACGAATGGGTCGGCTCGAACGGGGAAGGACCACGCTCTCACAGAAAACCAGCGTAACATAGCAGCTTAACGCTGCTTTGTTTCGTATGGTGAGTGTAGAGAACCGGAGACCCTTTTTACTGGCAAAGAGGCATTCCATCTTAGTCCTCACGGGTGACAACGCATCTGCATCTTGAGTCTTTATTGAGGATAGATGTAGATGTCTATGGGTCACAGTAACCACTTACCATCAGGTGGACTGTGTGCTCGTTTGTCACCCGATCCTATAAAAAAAAATAACTACTCCGCCATTTTAGGTGTTCTGCCATGTTGGATTTAGAATGACTTCACACAGCTAATCATGCATTGTCATCCAAACTTAACCAGTATACAACATTTCAGCTCAATTGGTTGAAGGATATCTGCTTCAAAATTGAGTTGCAAGATTCCACCCGAAGAAATATAGTTACATTGCAAGTTAAATAAAAGCTTGTAAAAAAGAACAGAACGTTTGAGATTTTTTTTCATTATTTTTTTTTCACCATTACATATTATATTACTCATTTTAAACCTTCTCATCTAATTTGGGTATATATTGTAAAATTACCCTGTATAGATAGGGCTAGTAAAATTACAAGTTTTGAAGCACTCCATCTTAGTCTTCAGTTGTGAAAACGCATCTCTAAAATGCTACAGATGAGTTGGATGGAGTTGGTTACAAGTGTCCATGGGGCGCAGTAGCCACATACCATCAGTTCGTTTGTAAGTTCGCTTGTCACTTCGAATTTTATACAAAAAATAATAGTTTCAAAATAAAGTACATAATCAGCTCCTAAATGTAATCCAACTTCTAGAATATTTTAGAATTGTGTCAACATAACTTTTTACAAATGTTCTAGTTTCAATATTTTTTATAAATATATGTAAATTACCTTCAAATACAAGAAATAAATCTCTCAACCTAGCGACCCCAAATGGCCGATTTATTAAAACAATCCCAAAAAACCGGTGTAAATCGAATTATCGGTCTCTGATCAGAACGGTTGCCGCGGGGCGACATGACGTATGCCCGGATGAGACAACGTAACGGAAAGGTGCATACCCGGGTGGGGCCGGCCCGACCTTTCAATTTCCTTGATTGCCCGGGTCGGAATCGATATCCCCATTTTTATTTCTTCCTATATTACAGGGCTGATTTTTATGGTAAGGCGTTGGGAACCGCATATACGACGCAATAGATGTTGGATTCAAACGACTGCGGATTGGATATTCTCGTAGGAACGAATATTTAGTTCGTTTAGAATCAAATTTCATAGATTTTATGTTAGGTCACGACATGACTCAAAAAGTTACATTATGTTTCCTTACACAACCCTACAAAGCTTTCCAAGTGGCTCTCGACCATGTTTTGTGGACTTGTGAAGAGCTTTATTAAATCATCATGATGATATTGACGACACAATCTCGGCTAGATTTTTTTAACTTTGAATATCCTCATGGATACTTTTCGCTTCAGTCAGGCTATTCACAATGCCTCGGAAAGATTTCTATCGGAAGTGGGAAGGTTTCGTTCGTCAAGTATTCGATTCGAATGTTATAGGCTTTGTTTGTTATTCACATTTTTCGTTTAGGATTCAACACGGAAAGTTTTTCGAATGTCAGTGAGAGTGCATTAAGTGCAAATATTGAAGTAAATATATAAAAATCCATCTTATAGATAATTGCAATTAATTTATATTACCTACCTTATACTTAAAAATCTTATTTATCTCTTTGAACTATGGCTTTTCAAGTTTCCGCCAGCCTCAGTGCTCTCGTAAAGTTTCCGATGCGAACTGTCACAATTTCTGAAAACGTATGTCAAATTTATCCAAACGGCGAATGTGAATAGCGTTTATTGGTTTCCGTGGGAGAAGTTAACGAATCCGATTCGATTTCCCTTTCGGAGACGATTGTGAACAGACATGCTGGGCAACTGAAAGGTGATATGAAACTTCTTCTGCCTAAAACCTTCCTTTCTAGGACCTTCCCGCTAGTACGCGTTCTAACAGATGTTAGTAACCATTGTGGATTACTATCACAGTAGCGGAAAGATCCCAGGTTCTCCATTTGGAAATCATCCTGGTATCTAGTATCACGTATGAAATTCATAGGTAATTGTAACTGCTCCCGTCTCCATAATAATCATATGAAATTAAGATATGATTATTTAACTGTTCTTGTTACTCGACAAAGATGTTTTGTCGAGTAACAAGGACAGACAAGTGGTTAATCAATACGTAAAATTATTGCATTTAATATTTAAAGTGATGCCAACAGAGATTAAAGCCTGGATTGCCCGAATTATTTGTAAGCAACTTAAGACCAAACTAAACGAAAACTGTATTTGTTGAAATAAACCAGAAATGAAATAATTATTACTTGTACTACGATATAAATTATACTCGTTTAGGATTAGTCTAAATATTTAATAAGATCTTTTTTACAGAATAAATATCTCTTAAACTAATATCTGACTATCTTATATTTGGAATGACCAAATAACCACGGCACGAGATTTATCACAATATGTCACTGCCAGCTCGAGCCTGTGTTTTAAAAAATGTTATCGGACGTGATGGATGACGATCTAACGTGACTACGTATTTCTTCAGAATGTGGGGAGATCTGATATGCATAGATTTTATATTGACAAAATAACGCCAGCCAGCCTTTTTTTTTAAATTTAATTATAATTGCAAATTTCATCTATACGTTTAAACATGTAATATCTACATTAAAAGGTAAAAAAACCAACAGTTCAGGTGAATGTAAATAGATTTTGTGGTCCATGGATAATTACATCTATTTTCAGCAAGGTTTGAAAATTCAGATGTGCTATCATCCCCACGTCACTCCTAGAACTAAATCTGAATACCTTGATACCAGTAAAAAATCTCCGGTTTTAATTACTAACAATACGAAACACAACATAATAATATTGTATTCTAAAAGAGCTTGATCCACCCCCAGTCGAGCTAAACCTATCATAACGCAGCCAATCCTGCAGCGTAGTTCTACTTAATTATCATCATTACAGTCCACCAAAAGTCCGCTTGTGAACCTCGGTATCCCCTTCTCGGAGATACTTGCAATAGTTGCCACTCTTTGGAAACCGTATTTTATTTTATTTTATAGATGTTATTAGAAAGATGCTGCTGCCCCATATCCTATTTTGTTTCCCTTTGTCGCTTCTTAAGGTACACCGCCATTACACGTTTCACTAAAATATAGTAGTGAAATAAGATACATTTTATATTTTGTATAATTTAACCTTTCTTTTCATTTTTCTCATTGTACATTTTGACTTAAGAGAACAATATCATTACCGTCTTTCGCATTGTCATAATTCCCAAATCTCAAAGCTTTCATTTCATGAATTGGCTACAATCCACGTCTGCATTGCGAACACAACGAATAACAAAGAAAATATTTTACTTATTTCACACTATAATGCATAGCTGGTATAATCACTGTTATTTATCTATACAAATAAATAAAATTGAAGTATCTGTTTGTAATATCAAAATAACTGATTTTTACTAATTGCATATGAAAGTATATACGGTACATATATCAAAAACACTATTTATAAAATGTGTGTCTGTCTGTCTGTCTGTTTGTTTCGGCTAATCTCCGAAATGACTGGATCGATTTTGATGGCAGATAGCTGATGTTATAAGGAGTAGTCACTTGGCTATTTTAATTTTCGAAAAATAATAAGGGAACCGCGCAAAAAAATTAAAACCCTAAATTAAACGCGGGTGAAGTCGCGGAGAACAGCTAGTTTTTTTTTATAAAGGATGTCCTTGTGCAATTTCTGTTTGCTCTGAGGAATTGTTCGGATTAATTCGCACGCACATCGCGTCAAAATTCACGATACTATCCTCACCATCTGGATGCTTAGCGGTCCACGACTGTGCGTTTTACTACGATTTTTCTTCCTCGTACAACTTTTTTGTGGAATTGTTTACCACCGGAGATTTTTCCGGACCGATGCGACTTAGGGACCTTCATGAAAAGAGCTTACACCTTTCTAAAAGGCCGGCAACGCACCTGCAAATCTCCTTGTGTTGCGGTTGTTCATGGGTCGCGGTAGTCACTTACCATCAGGTGAGACGCATGCTCGTTTGCCCCCTCTTCTATAAAAAAAAACAGCCTTTGCGATACGAGAAAATCCCAGTTTGGAGGTAACGTTTTTATAAAAAATATCAAATATCAATGCTGTATAAAATAGGCTGATATATAAGTCTCAATTCACTAGTTCACGACGCGAAAATGTCGCCCAATATTGGTTTGACCGGGTGAACTTACATGGCGGGTATGATGGATGACGGGCACAGCGGCTCGGGTTAGACAATGTACCGGAAAGAACGACCGACCGGCACTATGAAACACGCATCGCCTGTGCTGCTACGGTCGCTCTATATTAGGGCGTAACTCCTTTATAGCATCGGATAATGATAACGGCTGTATGGCCAGTATTATGTTCGAGGAAATCGATACGCCCTACATATTTACGTGAGGAAAATTTTCGAGTACAGTATTTTTGTTAGGAACATAATATTCAAAAATACAGTAAATAATAACTTTTTTAAAGTTTATGAGGTTCAAAAACAATTAATTGGTCAGCATTATCGTAATTACCGTGTAGTGGCGGTGTAACAATATCCACTACCGCATATTATCCCGTGTGTGTGGTAATGGGCGACAGAGGGAAACAAATCAGGAGATAGGCAGCAGCGTCTTCCTACTAATGAGTAAAAGAAGTAAAAGCCTGCGGTTGCCGAAATCAAAACAAACTTGCCAAATCTCCTCCCTCCCCATAGATTGCCTCATAGCGGGGATTTTGCCATAGTTGCCACACAAGCCAGACGGGTTGGCAACGGGAGTTTTTTATTATTTTCAGTCGTCATCAGGAAGGTTCCGCTGACTATTTCCATACCACCCAAGGGACGATATGGGGTTGTGGATATTCTTATACCAACCACTACGAGAAACGGTAGATGTTATTTAAATTTTCTTGACATTTCGTGCTCTTTATAGCACATAGGTGCTCGTAACATCGGAACTTAAACATTTTATATTAAACGCTATAAAATACGTAAAATTTATTAATTCATTTTTTAAAGACTCGTTTTGGTTGTAGCGCGAATGTGTCGGCTCGACCGGGGAAGGACCACGCTCTCACAGAATACCAGCGTAAAATAGCAGCTTAACGCTGCTGTTTCGTATGGTGAGTGTAGAGAACCGAAGACCCTTTTTACTGGAAACGAGTTATACCATCTTAGTCCTCGGGAGTGACAACGTATCTACATTTTGGTTCTTAATCGATGATAAATGTAGATAGATATCTATGAGCCACAGCATCCACTTACCATCAGGTGGACTGTGTGCTCGTTTGTCACCCTTATTCTATTCGGTAAAGGACTTCATAGCGCTAGTGACCTTTTACTGTCTAGGAGTGCATCTTGGTTAGTACCCACTATTTCTGTTCCAAATGTCGATACATCCATGGCTGTATTTGCAGAATACGTTTTCTACTTAAAAGTTAAAATGTATTAAATAAGTTCTACCACCGCGCACCGTTGACGGTTGAATGCCGCCATTTCATGTTAAAATACATAACATTTCCCATTGAGCTATACCTAATGTACTCGTGGTAGATAATTGATAGAATCAGGCGTTACTTTGCGGAAGTCCATTATATTATAGTTGGTAAAAATTCACTTCGCGTACATCCGCTCGATAAAATAAAATAATGTGTCTTACCTAGTTTGAAGAGCACCTCCCGCCCTCACTCAATAGAGTGCACTATCCCCGTCACCATTAATCCCAGCACCACTACTCTACGGGATATATAATAAGTAATAAGTTTCACTAAATAATTAATAAATTTTATCAAAAACCGTCGTGTGATGGCAGTGATAAAGAATCCATCTCTTTTATTTTATAGGATAAGATGACAGACGAGCACACAGTCCACCTGATGGTAAGTGGTTGCTGTGACCCATATACATCTACATCTATCCTTAATAAAGAATCAAAATTCAGATACAGAGTAAGATGGAATGCCTCCTTTCCAGTAAAAAGGGTCTCTGGTTCTCTACACTCACCATACGAAACACAACAGTGTTAAGCTGCTATTTTACGCTGGTATTCTGTGAGATTTTGTTTGGTGGCTATAGTAAGTATAAATATTTTATTTAGGCCACACTTTAGTTACTTAAACCGGTGACGGGAAACAGGTTCAAAGATGCGAATCATCTGATACTGTGATCGTTTATCCACCTGCCAAGCGGGCAGATTAGTCAAGACAGTCAAATCCTATTACGGAGTAAATGATAATAAGAGTACAGTAGAACGCCGATTATCCGAACGCCGATTAACCAAATCGCCAATTATTCGAATCGGTCCTAAGCGTGATATAAAAATTAAAACCAAGTAGGTACATACGGTAAGTAAGTATTTCTCTCTCTCTCTCTCTCTAGTGCACTACTTACGTATTGTAGAACTGTGTTTGTTAAACTTAATAAACTTTTCCCGTCACCGGTTTAAGTAACTAAAGTGTGGCCTAAATAAAATATTTATACTTACTATAGCCACCAAACAAAATCTCACAGAATACCAGCGTAAAATAGCAGCTTAACACTGTTGTGTTTCGTATGGTGAGTGTAGAGAACCAGAGACCCTTTTTACTGGAAAGGAGGCATTTTTCTCTTTTAATTTGTCCAGTATCAGGCCTGCTGGAAGAAATTTCAATATGAAATAAGCAGTGCCTTTGTACAAAATATCTTTTTTTTTTCTCTTCCTTGTAACATTATTTTGTGTGTACATAAATTGTTAAATAAATAAATAAATAAATAAATAAAGTTTATTCTATGTGTGACAGCTTGTTTTTCTTTATTACATACCAGTCTATGTCTGATTATCCGAAATTTCTATTATCCGAATCGACCCCGGTCCCAATTAATTCGGATAATCGGCGTTTTTCTGTACCTAACGTCCTCAAGACCCAATTTCGGTCTCGGTGGCCAGTTTCAACGGAGATTATCTCTATTCCCTCACTCTCATAGTCCGATGGGACTGTAATCTGACACGACCGGTGAGAGATCAAGCGCGGGACCAACGTATTTACGTACTTTCCGTGGCATGAGGATGAAATACCGCTAACTTCCTCCGACTTGACTCCGGGCTGGGAATAATGAATACTGGGAATTTCTTGACAGAAAAACACAATAACTGATTTTAAGCCGACCCGGGATTCGAACCCGGGACCTCATGATTAGCAATCACGTTTACAAGACACACTAGACAACGAGGCAGTCAATGATGACGATAATGATGTATCAAAATCTATTTTTTTTAAAAGAAATTTAAAAAGAAGTACATATAATATCCATGAACATTTCTGTGATGAACCACTCCAAGGCCACGTTAAAAGATTAATGACGTAACTTTCACTCCTATCTATGTTACAGCGTTGCGGCGCTGATCAGTCAGCGTCAGTCAAAATTTGCAACGCGTGACATGATTGCGTAAATCTATTTGTCTTGCGATATAACATAAGGGAGTCACCCTATTTCTTCAAAGCGAGTTGAAAAAAAACTCATCAACTGAGTGCCAAATGCAGATTCCCTGTCATCCTGCAGAAAAACGAGAGGAGGCCTGTGCCCAGTCGTGGGACGTAGGTATATAGGCTGTCACTTTTATTCTACGAGAACCCGGTCATTCCCCAAACCAACCGAACCATTCCTGCTGCAGTCGCAATATAACTGCAATATGGCAAGCCGCAAATATATTAAGTATGATTTTTTTTAAAACGTTACCCCCTACACTAGGATTTTCTAGGCAGTTTATAAACATAAATTGCACAAGGACAAACATCCAGACCCGGAACCATACAACTGTACTGTGTGTTGTAGGCCATACAAACACTTGTGCCGTACGGGATGGTAACCCGCGGCCCCCAGCGCTGCAACTCATTGCTAAACCACTGCGCAACAGAGCCGTCAAAATATATTTATAAAATGGGGGAATGATGATGATGATGAGATGAGATGAGAATGAGATTATCAATTATATCCGAACGTCATTTCCAGTTACGGCTTTCGCTTATACGCAACACGAAACATTATTTAATAATTAAATCGTATTCTACTCGTGCCACTAACATTCATTATTACCACGAACGATGATTGGCTGGATAAAACGCGTGCCGTAAAACTGCCTGGGGAAATCACTCACTGGGAAGTTACTACTTTTGTTTATCCCGCTATTTTTTCAACGGATTCAGGCCAAAACCGTACCTACCAAGAATTTTTAACGAAACAGAATCGTTATAACAACGCGCCACTGTTGAATTGGCTATTCGGTTTGCAGAATAATGTAGTAGTAGACACGTTAGTGAAATTTCATGATCACATTTTTTTATTATAGCATTGTTGGAAAATCCTTTTTTAAGGGACGGCTTAGTCCACGAATATAATCTAATAGGATTTTTTTTTATCAGTCCAATAATACGATAGTTCGTTTGATATATCTTATACCTGGTAGAGCCATGCTGCAGCTATATTAGTGGTATAGTTGTAGCACGAATGGGTCGACTCGACAGGGGAAGGACCACGCTATCACAGAAAACCAGCGTAAAATAGCAGCTTAACGCTGCTGTGTTTCGTATGGTGAGTGTAGAGAACCGGAAACCCTTTTTACTGGCAAAGAGGCATTCCATCTTAGTCCTCACGGGTGACAACGCATCTGCATCTTGAGTCTTTATTGGGGATAGATGTAGATGTCTATGGGTCGCAGTGGCCACTTACCATCAGATGGACTGTGTGCTCGTTTGTCACCCTATCCTATAAAAAAATATATAGGATTTTGCCATAGTCGTAAACTTGGTGCCCCAAAATACTCTCCTAAATGACACAAGCCCTGTGGCTCGAAGTTTAGGCTGTAACTTTTAGCTTTTTAACAAGATAGGTGTCTCCATGGCGCAGTGGTTTAGCAATGAGGTGAGACGCTGTGGGCCGCGAGTTAGAATTCCGCACGAAACAAGTATTTGTATGATCTGCAAATAATTGTTAAGAGCTTGGATGTTTATCCTTGTGATGTAAACTGGTTTCAAGATACAGAAGAAAATCCTCGTGTGTGTGGGGGGGGGGGGAGGAGGGTGACGTTATAAAAAATGGCACCTAACCTCGATTAAAACAAGACTAAATTTCAATCTTTATTAATAATAGTAACATTCCTCATTTTCATTTATATATTTATAGAGCCCAACCAGATGAGAATTTTATATAAATACAGACTCAACGGAGACTATCCATCTACGCAGAACAAGACTATAGTGTGCGCAAGTAAAGGTGCATTTCTTACTCCCTCGGATTCCTTTACTCTTATAGTCACACTAGCTGTTCCCCACTTCGCCCGCGTTTCGATTGAATTTCATGGGTCTTAATTTTGTTGCACTGAACCCTTATTCTTTTACTAAAATAGTAGTAACCTAAGTTACTCCTTATAACATCAGCTATCTACTAGTGAAAATCCCGTCAAAATCGGACCAGCCGTTTCGGAGATTATATTTCATACGTGATAGAGCCATGCTGCAGCTATATTATGGTTGTAGCACGAATGGGTCGGCTCGACCGGGGAAGGACCACGCTCTCACAGAAAACCAGCGTAAAATAGCAGTTGAACGCTGCTGTGTTTCGTATGGTGAGTGTAGAGAACCGGAGACCCTTTTTACTGGCAAAGAGGCATTCCATCTTAGTCCTCACGGGTGACAACGCATCTGCATCTTGAGTCTTTATTGAGGATAGATGTAGATGTCTATGGGTCACAGTAACCACTTACCATCAGGTGGACTGTGTGCTCGTTTGTCACCCGATCCTATAAAAAAAAAGATTAGCCAGAACAAACAGACAGACAGACAGACAAAACTTTTAAAAATTGTTTTTTTTTGCTTTAAGTACCGTAAATACTTTCATGTGCATTTAGTAAAAAAGCTATTATTTTGACATTACAAACAGACACTTCGATTTTATATATTTGTATAGATGAACGGCATTCCAACATAACATGACTGGAGAGGGATAAAGTAAAGAATCAACGGCTTTAAGTACTTTTCGAGGTACGTAGGTAAAACAGTGCTATCGACTTGGAGATGTAAATTTCTTGACATAAAAAACTCAATAACTGATTTTATCCCTACCCGGGACTCAAACACTGGACCATATGATCAATAATCACGCTTACGACCACTAGACAAACGAAGCAGTCAGTAAAAAAAGTCTGTACTAATTAGTTTTCTTATTAGGGTGCGCACAGATTAAGTAACATGTTGTGTAACTAATGTTTTATAACACGTCCATATTATGTAACATTGTTTTTCAACATTGCAACATATAACAATACTGCACACATTAGAATAACAATACAATATAACAATGTTATATGACATTGTCATTTGTCGTTGCCCCGCGCGACGCCTTCGTTGCATATCGAGTTGTATAACATTGGTGTCACGTTATATTCATGTTATATGTTATATAAACACATAACATGTTATAGAATGTGTACACACCGTTACATAAATATTCAAATTGTTAATTTACTAACTTTTAGGGTTCCGTACCTCAAAAGGAAAAACGGAACATTTATTTCATTTTATACGTGTTAGGGCCACGCAACAGCTATATTATGATTGTAGGTACTTCAATGGGGCCCCCATATATCAAAACTAGCAAGCAGACGTAGTTCTGCAGCATATGCTGTAAAAAAGATAAGTCTAACCAGTGTTGAAACAGCTAGACTAGTTTACTTTAGCTATTTCCATAGCATAATGTCGTATGGTATTTTGCTATGGGGACACGCAGCTGACACTGAAATTATATTTATTTTACAGAAGAGGGCCATAAGAGCAATTTATGATTTAAAGCCTAAAGAGTCGCTGCGACAAAAATTTAAGGAAATTAATATATTAACTTTGACCTCTCAATACATTTATGAAAATGTAATGTACGTACACAAAAATAAAAGTAGTTTTACAAATTCATTCTGTAAATACTAGGAACAGACACAAGCTAGTATTACCAGTTACTCGACTCCATCGAGTCAGTAATTTAAAAAAAAAAATTCCAGAAAATATACAAAGTTTGACCTGCTCAAAGTTCAAAAACTTTATTAAACTAAGTTTGTATAAAAAGGGTTATTATAATATTAAGGAATTTATGGATGATAATAACCCCTGGAAATGAGGTGATCGCTACCAAGCTATTTATAATATGTTGTGTTGTTAATTTGTGTAACATCATGATTGTAAGCTGTTATTTAAAAAAAGTCCCGCTGGGTTTCTTGCTGGTTCTTCCCACGACAGAGGTTTTTTCCGAACCAGTGGTAATCAAACAAAAGAGTGACTTTCAATAAGTATTATTTATAATCTATATTGAATAAAAAAGTTTCTGTTTCTGTTTCTGTTTCTGTAGTGCGAATTGGTTGTGGCTCGACCGAGGCAGGACGAACCACGCTCTCACAGAATACCAGCGTAAAATAGCAGCTCAATGCTGCTGTGTTTCGCATGGTGAGTGTAGAGAACCGGAGACCCTTTTTACTGGAAACGTGGCATTCCATCTTAGTCCTGAGGAGTGATAACACATTTGAATTTTGATTCTTAATCGAGGATAGATGGAGATGTCTATGGGCCACAGAATTCACTTACCATCAGGTGGATTGTGCTCGTTTGTCACCTTTATCCTGTAGAATTTTTTTTTATTTTTTATCAATCTATCTGTCAAAAACATTTTTTTCAGAAATGTGTACCTCTACACATTTCCGAAAATTTGAACCAGGTTGAAATTAATATCAAATACTAAGGTCTAAGGTCCCTTGCAGGTTAAAAATTCAAAGTTTTAAGTTAACGTAACCAAAGATACTTCCACTAATATCACATATTTTAATACTCGCAAACTCACTCATCAAAATCTATACGGGTCAGTTGACAAGGAATCATAAAATTTAGCAAGAAACAATGTATTATGGTTGAATTAAAGGAAAAATCCATATATGAGGAAATTAACTGGTAGTTATATTACAGAAAATATAATTTGGGATTACATTCTCACATTTTCAGTTTGAACGTAGACCGTGATGTAGAACGACATATTAAATTGACTTTGATTTACTTACGTTAACTTACACATAATTTCCAAGGTGGAACTATCTACATACACAGTTAAGTTTATACGGAACCTTTAAGGTGCGGTTACTACTCGAACTTGTCCGGTTATTTTTTAATGTCACATCAATCTAATCAACGACAATAAAGCCTGTCGTTCCTTTGTCGTCACCCTAAGTGACGCCATCTTTTCGATCTTTTATAAAAAGAAATTCTCTTGTTACTTCGACCGCGTAATAAGACTAAAACCTTTTTATTCTCCCTCTAAATGTGCGGTTCTTCATTCACCTTTGATGGGGCTTAATGCCAAATCGATGCGTCCACTTTGACCGCGCCACCGTAACAAAATTACACTTGATTTTCTTCAGTTGTTTTGTTTCTTTATTTTTCTCGGCCAAGTCTTTTTTTCCGGACAAGTTCGTGCAAAAGTAATGGACTATTTTACTACGTATTTTCGGATTTGGCTGTCTTCATAATTTTCTCAGTTTTGCCGCTAGTTACCCGGGATATTTTCATGAATAGTGTAACAGCGAAGCCATTATATTAATAACTAGCTGCTCCCCGCGACTTCATCTGCGTGGACTTTTTTACGGTTAAATTTCATGGGTTTAGATTTTTTCGCACGGAACCCTAATTGTTTTTCTAAAATAAAAGTAGCTTGAGTTACTTCTTAAGACATCAGCTATCTGCCAGTGAAAGTCCAGTTAAATCAGTTAAGCCATTTCGGAGAGTAGCCGGAACAAACAGACAAACAAAGTTTTTTTATTATTGTTTTTTTTTTAATTATTATAAAAAGATGTTATTTTTACATTACAAACACGAACAAACAAACAAAGTTTTTTTATTATTGTTTTTTTAATTATTATAAAAAGATGTTATTTTTACATTCCAAACACGAACAGACAAAGTTTTTTTTATGATTGTTTTTTTTTTAATTATTATAAAAAGATGTTATTTTTACATTACAAACACGAACAAACAGACAAAGTTTTTTTATGATTGTTTTTTTAATTATTATAAAAAGATGTTACTTTTACATTACAAACACGAACAAACAAAGTTTTTTTTATGATTGTTTTTTAATTATTATACAAAGACGTTATTTTTACATTACAAACACGAACAAACAAACAAAGCTTTTTTTATTATTGTTTTTTTTTAATTATTATAAAAAGATGTTATTTTTACATTACAAACACGAACAGACAAAGTTTTTTTATGATTGTTTTTTAATTATTATACAAAGACGTTATTTTTACATTACAAACACGAACAAACAAACAAAGTTTTTTTTATGATTGTTTTTTTAATTATTATAAAAAGATGTTACTTTTACATTACAAACACGAACAAACAGACAAAGTTTTTTTATGATTGTTTTTTTAATTATTATAAAAAGATGTTACTTTTACATTACAAACACGAACAAACAGACAAAGTTTTTTTATGATTGTTTTTTTAATTATTATAAAAAGATGTTACTTTTACATTACAAACACGAACAAACAGACAAAGTTTTTTTTATGATTGTTTTTTTAATTATTATAAAAAGGTTATTTTTATATTACAAACACGAACAAACAGACAAAGTTTTTTTATGATTGTTTTTTAAATTACTCGTATTATAAAAAGATGTTACTTTTACATTTAACTAGTAAAAAATAGAAGTGTTTTTAATTTAACATCCCTCTACATCTAAGTTCCAAAATTTTTATCTTAGTTATTATTTGCATTACAACGCATTGTAGTAGTGGGCAGTTTAAGGCAATCCACTACCCCATAACCTTCAGTAGGAGTTGAAAAAGGTGACAGAGGGAAACTAGAGTAGAAGATGTGCAGCAAGTTGATAACAACTCAAAATAATGAAAATGTGTTTGCCAACTCACCTGCCAAGCTTGGCAACTATGGCAAAAACATCCCTATGAGGCAACCTATGCGGGAGGCGTATGTTCAGCAGTGAACTTTTATAGGCTATAATGGCAATGATATCATATTATTTAGACCACGATGAGACGTACAGTACATTAAATACAGATCTTTTATTTTATCCAAGCTTTAGTACCTATTATGCTATGTACAAACCTTTGCAACGGATAGTTTTACGTGAATTGTATTGACGGACTAAATGTTTTACGTGGTAGTGCCATTATGCAGCTATATTAATAGTATAGTTGTAGCACGAATGGGTCGGCTCGACCGGGGAAGGACCACACTCTCGGAGAATACCAGCGTAAAATAGCGGCTGCTGTGTTTCGTATAGTGAGTGTAGAGAACCGGAGACTGACAACGCATCTGTATTTTAATCCGCAAACGAAGATAGATGTAGATGTCTATGGGCCACAGCAACCACTTACCATCAGGTGGACTGTGTGCTCGTTTGTCGCCCTTATTCTATAAAAAAAAATTAAGTACGAATATTTTATTGAAAACCACCCAAACTTACATTTTTCATTTGCTTTCTTTCTTACTTAATTACATTTATAAAATTTTATTAATTATCCGTGTGAGCAAAATCTGAACGTACGCATGCAACTTATCTAACAAGTTAGGGGGTTAAACTACTAACATATTTCAGAATAAGATTACAAACACTTGGCCACAGAAATCACGTTGCTACATGAAGTACCGTTTCCTATTGTAAGTGGAGCACGTATTGTTAATAGAAATCATTTCTTGTGTTTAAACTCATTTTCGCTTTGATATTCAGCTTCCATTTTTCAACAAATGTCTGCGTTGTTAAGAATTCTGAAATAGTATAAGTAATAATAAAAACATGTGTGAGTGTCGTGGAACACTCGGTTGGAACGAAGTTCCTTATTATTATTAAACGTATTATATTATTGATCAACAAATACAAATAAATGTATTACTAGCGTCTATTAAAATGAAGCGTCATTTAAAATAAAATTAACTATGACACAAGGGGTAGTGACGAAAAAATCTTACACTTTTTGTCGCCTCGCTCCCATCCGCCAAACCCGTACCGTTCGATAAGGAACTTCGTTCGAATAAATTTATGGATTATATAATATATTTAAATCAAATGTTTTGTTTATTTTTAAGACTCCCACACTGACGCAAATAGTCATACGGTCATTACACATTCACGCACATAAACACATCCCAGTCGATCATACAACATTTTTATGAATCTTAAGCGTTTCTACACCAATCCGCCGCCCTCGCCTTCTTATCCGGTTCACACCGTATTTTATACTTTCTTGTGAAGGAACTAAGGGACATAAAACTCCAGCTAACATCGTCGTACTCTACTCACAGATCTGCTAGCGAAAGTTACAGTTACGTACTAAAAACAGGAGTGCCAACACGGACACGGTGATCTCTCTCGTTAACAAAGTTGTAAAGATTGGCTAACTTCATGGAAAAGGAAGCTTTTTAACAGTGGTAGAGCCACGCGGCAGCTTTTGCTGTCGCACGGATGGGCCGGCTCGAACCGGGGTGGTACCACGACCTCACAGGAAACCAGCGTGAAGTGGAGGTTTACCTCTGCGTTTCGCTTGGTGAGTGCAGGTGGCCGGAGGCCCTTTTTACTGGAAATGAGGCATTCCATCTTAGTCCGCACGGGTGACAACGCATCTACATTTTGATTTGTAATCGAGGATAGATGTAAATGTCTATGGGCCGCAGCAACCACTTACCATCAGGTGGACTGTGTGCTCGTTTGTCACCCTTATTCTATAAAAAAAAAAAAAAAAAAAGGAGGGACTCTTCGTGATGAACTCTTTTTCCAAAAGCGACCCCACAGAAAGTGGACCTTCTTGACTTTATTATGACGACCAGGAATTATTATATAGATTACTTAGAATTATACGCATTTTAATATCACTCTTTTATATAAAAACTAAAGTAACGCTTCGTTGTCTATATTTTATTATGTATCTATCAGAAGTTTAACACGTGAACAATGATTTTCTTTAAAGAACGCCACAAAACCCGATCCTTAACCAATCTATACAGATTGTCAAAGACCGGATTTTGTGACCTGTCGTCAATGTTTCACTGTATCTAATTCGGTGTCTCTCTTATCTTTATTTTATATTAGAATTTTATCTATAAATTATTACAGTAAATAACTTTGTGATATCGTAGACCTTTTAGGATCTCGTAACCTTTTTGAAACATAATACTGATATAGCCTTCACGTATACAAAGTAGGCGGCCGGATTTAAACAAATATAGGTAGAGCTTATGGCCGAGTCCGTTGAACGGGAGATCGCTGTTTCAGTATAAAATGTAGGAAAATTTCAATAGATTTTCTGGTGTGTAGCAAACTAACAAAGGGATATTTTCCGAAGACTTGCAGCCGATATTAATCCCGCCCGGAACTGGTTGTACCTACGTTGTCCTTATGCACTTCACATGACTTTGTTTTGTTTATAGTTTCGACTACCGAAGCATATGATCGCATGTAATTTATAAATAATATAACAGTTTAATAAAACATAAACAACACGCATTGATCGTGTACTGTGATGATCCTGATAATTATTTTATTTTATCCTGGTTATACTGATCAGGATACTAGGATCACGTTATTAAATTATTGTATTGTCGTCGGTGCTTACGACAGGAAATTTTCAAGTCAATCGGCCGTCTATAAGTTGGTGAAAATAACATTCAAATATTCCGTCACATAGTTAGGTAGAAAGATACACGCGAAACTAATAAAACCGTGTGAAAAAAAGAAAAATTGGCAGACTTGTCATAACAAATTACAGACTTTCTGGCACTCCTAAGGTAAAGAAGTGAAAATAAAGTTATAGTTGAAGAAACTTAAAAGCAAAACACCACTTTATAACGTAACACTAAACTTCACACATTTACGGTATAGTTATCAATAATTATTGTTATTGAACCATAAATTAAATAGTACAAACTATTTTTTGATCCAGCATAAATACTGAACAGTGATAAGGTGTTTCACAACACTATGATCTTTCTTTCGGTATAAATCTCCGAAATAGTATGTAGGTCTAAAAACTTTATATCGCTCCCCTTTTTTATCGAGCAAATCAGCTATAAAGAGGGGCGAATTAAAAAAAAACAATAGGTACGTCTAATCACAAAAATTTCTCGGCGGGCACTAGCATGCCTGCCTGCGAGCATTTGTACTGTTTGTAGAGTGAATTTTTCTATTTTTTCATAAGATAAAAATAAAAATGAATTTGCAAAATATGTTCTCAACATTCCCTAAAAAATAAAAAGCCTTTTCATTTGATATAAGTTCACGCGGTTTCATTACGGAATATCTGCAAGGAGCATGTTCGAATAGCAATTATACAAATTAGTATCATTTAAAATCATTATTTTTTAATTTAGTAAAACAACATTACAATTGGCTTAAAACAATAGTACATTTTAAAGGAGAAGGAGACTTCTCCATACATTCTTGGGCTCAAGTGTTAACAAGATGAAAGTAGGACAATTTGAAAGCGTATATATAAACAATTCATAGCTGAAAATCTGGCAAGATTTGTCAATCTAGGAGCTGAGTTATTGTAGAATAAGTAAAAGTGAGATTATCTATTACCTACACTGTAACAGGTGATTTTTCACTGTTATTACACTGTAACAGGCTATTTTTCACTATAATTACTTAAAGATATAAAAGCAGGATCAGTATAAAATCACTAAAAAAGCTGTGGCTAATAATGAAACGAAATCGTGAAACGATAGACGAAAGTTAAAACAACAACAACTAAGTGAAGTGAATATTAGGGATATCAATCTGAAATCCATTACCTACTTGAATTGTTGTTGGAATTTTGATATTTTGTATTTTTTATTGCTATTCTTTTGTAGATATGTAAGCAATTTTTTTATCTCCCTAGTTAACACAGAAAAATAATCGCAAATAGATATTAAAATGCTCTCAATCAATTATATTGCGCTCGTTTCAAACCGAATCGAAAATCTGTCTTTTTCTTTTAATTAAATAGTTTGAAGTTTCAACTGTCAAGTCAAGTTTAAAAATGGGAAATCCTCTTTTGGAAGATGACGTTCAGAAACGAGAATTTAAATAGTGTATTCCTTATGTTAATCGATTTATTGCCATAAAGAATACAATACAATCGATTTTCTAAGTTATTTCTTATTTTATTGTTTTTTCGAAATCTAGATTGCAAAAAGAGCTACTTTTTTGTATTTTACTTAAGGAAAATATGGCCAATTTTTTAAAGTATAAACTTATTACTTAACTTCAGGCCCAAAAATCCCATTCTCCTTTAGTAAATAGATACTAAAAAGTTACCCAACTCAGCATAGTCTTGGTGCTGCCGGAACACTTTGACGCTAATTTTATTTTTGTGTAATAAATACATTTAAGTAAATTTATAAAGGTTCAAGAAGGTTAAAAATTACTGCAAAGCCACTTTAAATAAGAAAAAAAGAACTTGTCATCTCAGGACACATCCCGCAATTATAGGTACTGACTGCATTTACCATTCAAAGCGGAACACAATACAGTACAGTACAGTAGTGCACTCACTGTTGCTTGGCAGCGGGAGTATGAGAGTGGTACCTATAATGACATAATGGAAAAACTAAATACACTATCGGTAACGCTTATCGACAACAATAATGCGCATCACTATGCACGCCCTTAAGGCCCGTGAGTGGGCGAGAGAGAGAGAGAGCGAAATTCTCCGATAATTTATGACCCAAACTGCACGGGCAAAATAACTCTAGTATACGCACATGGACTTCTAGGCAGGAATGTATAAAAAAGTCTTACCATCTAAGTTATAATAGTGAAGAAGATGAAATAGTGAGCACATCACACTTTGTACATTAAATGAAATTTATTTGAGTGTAATCTTACCGAATGAAATGAGTTAAAGAAAGCAATTTAATTGACAGTACGCATTAGTACTACACTTTTGATAATATAAAATATTTAATAAATTTAAAAATATATATATTATTTCAAAGACGACTCTTACAGTAAACACTTCCTTGCCCTCTCTCAGAAATGAGAGGAGGCCTGTGTGTGTGTGCCCAAGAGTGGGTCGTAGATAAGCTATAAATTTAGTTTTACGAGTACTTAAGAATGAGTAAGCCCCTTTTTCTTTGCGGTACGATTACTTGTATATAACGCTAGTATCGTTTTGTTCTTTAAACAGAGTGTGGGTGAGAATAAAGCACACAGTCCACCTCATGGTAAGTGGATGCTGTGGCCCACATATATCTACATCTATCTTCAGTAAAAAATTCAAATGCAGATGCTTTGTCACCCTTGAGGACCTTGGTACTTCCCCGGTCGAGCCGACCCATTCGTCCAATATTACAATATGGCTCTACCACGTATAATATTATGTGTTATAATAATGCAGCCGACAACGTTTTTAACCGGATATATTTTCGTTTATTCATGTGACCCAATTTTTCTTAACGATTCACTTCAGCAAAAGCAGCTTCAACTTAAACTTGCATAAAGCTCTGGGTACGCCACTGAGTATGTGGTTAACACCGCCTAGGGAAATCACTCGCCGTAAACTTATTACTTTTGTTTGCCGTGGTTTTTGTTAGAAATTTTGTAAGAATATGTATATAACATACTATATTCTGAGAAGCAAAATAGCAGTGTTAACTTAATATTAATTATTACCCTTAAACATCTCTTCAAATGTGTAACTTTTTATCCGACAGTAGTGAAGACCAAAGGGAGGGTAAAGTTGTTTTTGTCTTTTATGTATTTATGTATGTATAACATAATTATGTCCGTATCCCTTCAACTGTATAGTCATCGCATTTTCACAAATCTCGATCGATTTGCCAGCATTGCACGGCACGGGCGACAATGACACGTCGTAATATAAATATAAACTGTCAAAAACTTACGACCTAAAAATAATTAGGAGCAATTATATTGTGCGTAATAAACATGAAAGTCATTCCAAACATGGGGTTACTATAAATTCCTAAATCTAAGTTCATCTTCTAACTGGTATTTAAAAACACCGGATTTGGTTACACTTCAATCAACAACCTGTTAGCTAGATGGCGCTACTTGTTATTACATTGCGGTATGGTTGTGTTAAGAAAAATAGACTTAGCTACAAATGAGTTTAATCGATCTTGTTAGCTCAAACAAACGAACAAGTAAAAGGGATATACTAATTTTTGCAAGTCCTTCCCTTTCGGAAGGATCATACTAAAAATAATAAAAAATGTCGTACAACCTACCAACTGATTGTAATAAAAATTACTAAGAATAACTCAAATCTCAAACTATTATAAATAAATTAAATTTACATGGGACACGGGAAGTAGTTACTAGTTTAACTAGATTTTAGATAAAAAAAGAATCATCGAAATCGATTGTCGATTCTAAAGATGGTTAATATTATATCTTTTAACAGTTAAAAAAATTACAAATTTAATAAAAAAAAAAATTTAACCATAATGAATAAAATTATCATATTCCAGTCCATTCCAAAATTCTATTATTTATGCCTTCTAGCGTCATCTTTACGTACCATCTCGAATTCAATTAATTTTCGTTCGATAAAATGACTTTAATACCTGTAGAATGGATGGTTTACAATTAATGTTATTCGAATGAAAATATTCCTTAAAAACATCTATACATATTTGTATTCTTTTGTTTTATTACATTAAAATTTAGGCTTCACATTTTTAAAACTAAACATTCTAATAATTATTTTCTATAAAATTAAACTTAATATCCAATATTTTATGCTGAATATGTGGTTGAATTTATTATAATCATAATTATTAAATAAATTGTTTGCCGTTAAATCTTTTGAAGTGATATTTTTATTAAGCCGCACAAAATGATATTTTTAACACACAGGGGTAACGCTATTGGCTGAATTCATTAGTGGTGGATGTTAATTTTATGTAATTTGTTGATACGCTATTGGCTGAAATATTGGTGGTTATTAATTTAAAGGAAGCGCGTCAGTTTTATATTATTTTGTTTAGTTTACATTATCATCAAAATATAACAAGGGATTTATATAAAATGTTGACAAAATAAATACTAGGTAAGTTAATTAAGATTTAGTCATCATCATCATCATTACAGCCCTTCACAAGTCCACTTCTGAACATAGGCCTCCCCCAAGGAGTGCCACAAAGCACGGTCCTGAGCCACCTGCATCCATCGACTTCCTGCATGTCTTACCAGGTCGTCACTCCATCTAGTGGGGGACGCCCTACACTTTGTCCGCCTGTACGAGGCCGCCACTCGAGAACCTTTTTCCCCATCGGTTGTCGGTTCTTCGAGCTATATTGCCGGCCCATTGCCACTTCAGCTTACTAATCCGTTGGGCTATGTCGGTAAGATTTAGTAAAATTGTTTTTTTTTAAATTATTTAGTGTAGTTTACAAACATAAGATTTTAGTTACGAGTTTAATTTTCACCTTTTATGATGCCGAGACTTACACAACTCACAGGGTTCATTTTGAGAAAAGTGCCGGAGGCGAACAAATCGGCAATATGTAATTAATTGTAAAAAAACTTTATCGTACAAATAATGTTTCGGAGCATTAATAAAATAAAACTAATAATCATGTCTCCTTAATAAAGTTATCAATAAAAAATAACAAAAAAATTTGAAAGGCAGAAAATATTAAAAATTTATATTAAGTGTACGTAATAATCATCGTAAATAATCAACATTTTATTGTAAGTTATAATATAATGTAAATATTGAATTAATAAACTTTCAAATACGCATAGCTTAATAGGCACGGGACTCTCTAGTATTAAAAAGTCTTATTAAAGTAAGAATAAATATTGAATTAGAATTTCACGCATAAAATTCAAGTTATAAAATTAACATCAACCGATTAAAAATAAAAATTCAATCATCAAAAGTA
Organism: Parnassius mnemosyne; assembly: GCA_963668995.1. Classification (NCBI taxonomy): domain Eukaryota; kingdom Metazoa; phylum Arthropoda; class Insecta; order Lepidoptera; family Papilionidae; genus Parnassius; species Parnassius mnemosyne. The sequence goes on along the minus strand of CAVLGL010000126.1, from coordinate 9,339,474 downwards.
AGTTTTATTTTTAACAATTAATTTTATCTGTTAAAAAAATTAACAAAGAACTTATAACAAATAAATAAATTTAACCATTAACGCCATGTCTAATCGGTTCTCACAGAAAAAAGTTATGAGGTAATACACATGAAAAAAAGAAAAAAAAACACAGTCGAATTGAGTACCGTCTCCTTTTTGAAGTCGGTAGAAAGTGCATTAATATTACAATAAGTTTCTTGACAAATATATAGGTACCTATTTACGTTGGTATATCCGTATTTCCGTGAACAAAAATCACAGAGTATAGAACGTATACTATGTGATTTTGTACGGTATTAAAATACGTTAACAGAAAGCAACAACAGTGCCAAATATCAAAACAACAGTACAATTATACCTGCCACCAGTTATTATGTACATTTAATAATAACTGGTGGCAATAGCAACAATTTTATAATTCGTATTATGCAATATATTATATTATCAAGTACTATGGCCTTGATAGATAGCATTATAACCATTTCGTATCTATACGTCACTAATGAAATACCCAGACCTGGGACGAGAGATAGCGTCAGAGACGTAAGACGTTGGGAACTGTGATCGATATACTATCAGCGGAGCGTGGTGAAAATGTCAAATCTTCCCTATTGTGAAAGAGGTCCATGCCCAACAGTGGACTGTTACGGACTAATAAAAAAGAAGATTGACTTTATTACATACTGTATAATGATGTAGAATCAAGTTCACAGTGTAGTGGCGGAGTCTTCTATCCCATCCACTATGGGGTAGTGGATGGGATAGAAGACTCCGCGGGTCCCGTGGGTGTCGTAACAAGTGAAACAGGAAAACAAACTAGTATATGGGCAGCAGACTCTTCTTGGTAACAACTAAAATATTGCGGTCGCCAACCGGCCTGCCAAGCGTGGAAACTATTGCACTCTAAGAGGAGACCTATCTTCAGCAGTGGACTTTGATAAGTTGTAATGAATGAAATGAAATGCATGACGAAATCAAGTATTAAATAGATTATATAGATTTAATAATAATCTTATTATAAAGGTCAGGTATGGCCAAGGTTAAGGGCATGAGTTACGCGTGCAGCGGGATAGGGACAATCCGTGATATTGTATAATTGTGCCTTTAGTAAGGACTGCTCGAAAAGTATGCTAAACGCACGTCAATACCGCACGCGACTTTAGACATCGTCAATCGTTCAGACCTTAAACTTAGAAAATATCTTATAGTAGACCATATACCATTACCATGACAGACTATCAAAAGTCAATTGCTAAACATAGGCCTCCCGCATGGATTGCCTCAGAAGTAAACAGATCATAAACAAATTAATTACATAGTGCGGCTCACACGTTACGCATACCTAATGTTCTTGTGTTACAAAGAAAAAATGTAACTAAATATTGGAACAAGTCATAATCATCATCATAACAAAGCACGATCCCGAGCCATCTGCAATTGGAGAAACTAATTTTCTTAAATTAAAATGAATACCTTTGAAATCTGATAAAAAAATTTGCTTGTGAAAATTCATACTTTATATAAGATTTTTTCGTACCTACTCTATTATCACATATAAAGATTCAACGAACTAAAAATGAATGAAGCGCAAAATATGCGTTATCTATATCAATTATTCATATATGACAAATTTTTAAGTATGTAGCTACTATGAAATTTTATACGTGGTAGAGCCATGCTGCAGTTATATTAGTAGTATAGTTGTAGCACGAATCGGTCGGCTGGACCGGGGAAGGACTACGCTCTCACAGAATACCAGCGTAAAATAGCAGCATAATGCTGCTGTGTTTCACACGGTGAGCGTAGAGTACCGGAGACCCTTTTTACTGGAAAAGAGGCGTTCCATCTTAGTCGTCACGGGTGACAAAGTATCTACATTTTGATTCGCAAACGAGGATAGATCTGGATGTCTATGGGCCACAGCAACCACTTACCATCAGGTGTACTGTGTGCTCGTTTGTCACCCGATCCTATAAAAAAATGAAAATTATAAATATCCAACAGTGTTAGTAACCATTTTGCGCGGAAAGTGGAACGAGAAGCATTCTCTCAACCGAGTAATGTGCCTAAATTCTCTGTGAGGCCCGTCCCGTCTATGCGTGGTTTTTTCTTTAATGGTCTCTAATGAAATTTTATGCCAAATCGATCAACGCTTTTTGCCTACCTACTTTCTCGGTACTCTCGCTTTCTTCCATTTCATATCAATGTTGTTGATTTTAGTTACAACCAGTAGACTAATGCCCAAAATTGACCTAACGTTCGTTCTACAATACAATAATAAGTTTAGACGTTGTAGAGCCACGCTGCAGCTTTTTATTTTATAGGATAAGCGTGACAAGCGAACACACAGTCCAACTGATGAAGAGGGGGCAAACGAGCATGCGGTTCACCTGATGGTAATGACTACCGCCGCCCATGAATAACCGCAACACCAGGGGAACTGCAGATGCGTTGCCGGCCTTTTAGAAAGGAGTAAGCTCTTTTCTTAAGATCCCTAAGTCGTATCGGTCCAGAAAAATCGCCGGTGGTAAACAATTCCATAGAGAAATTGTACGGTGAGGATGGTATATATATATATATATCCTCCTTTGCGAATCAAAATGCAGATGCGTTGTATGTAAAAAGATTTTCCGGTTCTCTGCACTCACCATACGAAACACAGCAGCATTAAGCTGCTGTTTTACGCTGGCATTCTGTGAGAGCGTGTTCCTTCCCTAGTGGAGCCGAACCATTCATGCTACGACTATACAATTAACACAGCTGCAGCATGGTTTTATGTTATGGTTGTAGCACGAATAGGTCTACGACCGAGGAACAACCACGCCCTCACAGAATACTAGCGTAAAATAGCAGCTCGATGCTGCTGTGTTTTGTATGGTGAGTGTAAATAACCGGTGACCCTTTTCACTGAAAACGAGCTGAAACTTTACGGCAGATAAAACACAATGCTAGGAGTGATCTTGGCTACATATTATCCGAAAAAATATGTAGATTTTTTTGAGAAAACTTTAATAATTATCTTAAATCAAAAAGAAAAAGAAAAGCAAAGCCGAGGTTGGTTGCCAGTATATAATAAAACTGGTCTTTATGGGGAACTAAACGTGTCTGAATATAGGAGTTGGGCTAAATTGTCTTTAATCAATAAAAAATTATATTTAATAGCCTATTAAACCTGATAAACGTAAACACACGCTCAAGAACCGTTAAAAATTAGGAATCTGTCATGGCGAATAATCTTAATGCGTTATAAAGAAACGAGTATTCGGTTTACACTTTGTCATGTGCTGGGTCGTGGGGTCGGGACGATTTGCTCGGCATTAGTATTGACAATTTGTCTTTTTCAAGAATCGTTTTAACTTATTCAATAAGTTATTTTAAATTTTATTAAATAAGATAATTATAAATTTTATAAAATAAGAATGACAAATGAGCGCGCGTTCGAATTGATGGTAAATGGATACTGTGGCCCATAGACATCTACATTAATCCTCGATTAAGAATCAAAATTCAAATACGTTGTCACCGCGGAGAACTAAGTTAGAATGCTCCGTTTACAGTAAAAAGGTTCTTCGGTTCTCTACATTCATCATACGAAACACAGCAGCGTTAAGCTGCTATTTTACGCTGGTATTCTGTGAGAGCGTCCTTCCCCGGTCGAGCCGACCCATTCATGTTACAACTATACCAGTAATATAGCCGCAGCATGGTTCTGCCATGTAAAGAACTGAGTATCTATAACTGATATTCGGCGTACGTGTTTCCCGTTCACAAGTGTACCGAGGCACCTAATTACTTTGAATCACATTGCAGTTATTTCCATTGTCATATTTTTTATATAAATAGTAAGAATAGCATGTATATGAACTTTTTTCAATTTATATATCAATCAATATCATACTAATAATATCAATGTATCTTTTTACTGGAAAATAGGTATTCCATATTAGTCCTCATGGCTCACAACGCATCTGCATTTTGATTCGCAAACGAGAATAGATATATATGTCTATAAACCACAGCAACCACTTACCATCAGGTGGACTGTGTGCTTGCTGGTCACCAAAAACACAGGCTTTGTACTAAATATTGTCCAGAATTGATTTCCACCAAATAAAAACTTACATTTTCAATATCATTAATATGATATTTTATATTATGGTTTAAATAAAATATATGTTAAAGTAGTAACTGCAGTGCGATCCAAAATAATTTGGTGCCTCGGTACACTTGTGAGACGGAAACACGTACGCCAGATATCAGTTCCAACTGCACAGGCGCTACACGTATTCTCTTTATTGAAATCGTGTCGTATTATTATTGTACGGTGGTTTCGATATTCGATTGAGACGATGCAATTTTCATGTAATTGGCTGTTGTATTTCATTTTTTTCTTTTCAAGTAAACTTTTATTGTTACACAAATATACACAAAAAAGGATTTGCAGTTATTAGCAGTTTTGCGCGCTTTATCGGCGGTCAGCATACCGGACATTTTAGTTTCCAGTCACAGTTTGGGATGTTCAAAGTTTTCTTGACGTTGAATGAAACTAATTTTACGGATGTTATCGCGTTCAATAGCACCCATGGTCGCAGAGGGAACTGAGGTGTTTGACGTACTGGTGTCATAGTTGACGAAGGCTAGACTTTCATATCTACCTTCTTGATGGTGCTGTTAGACTGTGTGACGAACAACTCGCCGAAAAACTCGCCGGGTTTATTGTGAACGAGTACGATGCTTTTACAGTTTCATTTGTATTCATCATTCAATGAAGATTTTTTAAACATGGATGACGTACGTCTCGTAGCTACGACGTTGTGTCTATTTAACTTCTATAGACTTACCAATATTTTAAATGAAAAAGGATGAAAAGACGGCAGTAGTAGAAATAGTATTAAGTAAAATATACATAAGTAGTTTCCCTCTTGTAAATTTTAAATTTCAGCAGAACCGAGTACATAAGTTATATTTTTTTATGTATTTTGTCAAAGAAAGATATTATATAAAATTATAACGGTAGATTGGCTGAATAAATTATAATGATAATTTAACGGGATAACTAAGTAAACATTCCATGACAATTTATTCCTAAAATAAATTAATTCCATAATAAATTAATCTACTCTAACACAAGATATCCCAGTACTGGTCAATGATCTAAAAATCGTAAAATTATAGTGTATTATTAAGGAAATCATTTAATATTGTTTTCGTTATAGAACAATTGTTATCGGATTTTTTTAATTTATATTATATTAAAACATTCTCAAGCTATTAATAGTCACCCTAGTTCACCCTTCCCGTTCGCTCCATTAGTTTAAAAGTATTTTTTCTGACCCTTTAACTTTAGGGTCGGCATAAATATTTGTGAGATAGAAACCTGATGTCTGTTTGAAAATATGTTCACGATTTTTGATAAAACCACTTAGAAAAATGAACAAAAATATAGATGTTCATTTTCGAGAAAAGCTTTTAATAGACTTCTTATTATTCTTATTATTTTAAAACCCCTTTTTAACTATTTTTTTTGTATATTTGAATACGAGTTTATTCAAAATCATTACGGCCACCTATTTATCAGTGCATTTAAGTCACTTTTTGTTAGATCTAGCAAGATTTTTAAACAAGCAAGATAAAAAAAAACATAGCTAACAATTTTAGTCACTTTTTCTAGCTAATGGTAATGAAATTGTGTAAGAAGTACAATAAAAGTTGAAAACAACATTATGAAAATGAATTAAGGGAACTTTCTTCGTAGCGTGTTCCATACGAACGAAGTTTGATTCTATTTTATATATGAATTAATCAAAGGGAATGAAATTACATACAACATGATTTGAAAATAGTACTTAAACTACAAACAGTTTCTCAAATTAACATATTATATGATTTCAAAATGAACTTTCGTAATTTTTGATCAAAAAACCCGAACAAATGTCATTTGTTTAAGGCAATAATATAATTTAATAAAAAAAATTAAAATATAATTTTAGGTAATCACACAAATATTCTATTCTAAAATATTTATCAAGAACTAGCGATCCGGCCCGGCTTCGCTCGGGTGATTTCTGGATCTCGACAACAGCGCCACTTAGCGGGTCTAAATGGGTCTTGTGAAGGGCTGTAATGATTTAAGATACTGACCCAAAACCGAATATTAAATTAAATCTAATATTTTGCACATGTGTGGGGTCATTCTAAAACTCATTGAGTAAAATACAAATACATTTTTTATTCTTTTTTAGCTTCAAAAATTATTACAATCGGGGAACGTTACAATTAGTCGTTTGGACCGTTTTTGTTATCATAAAATTTAATTATGAACCATATCATCACACTGTAATCAAACAAAAAATACAGAGCGAGAAACGACTCACATTTGGCCGATTTTTTATCATTTGTTTTAAGATCAATTATTCAAAAATGCTATTGTGCTTTAAGATGTAAATATATTTCAAAAAATGGACCTGAATAGAAATATTGCCTAGCTACTTTTGTAAAATATGTAATTCGTAAATAGTAAGGAATTGTTGGTGATAAAGTTAGTTTTCCCAGAGCTTTAAAAAAATAGGAGTGCATCTCAAAATTATTATAAACTAGAATAACCAAGCATTAATTTAAAATGTAAAAAATTTACAAACTAAAAAAATAACGTAGTAATCAATAATATTATAAAGTAATAGAAAAAATTAAAATGAAGTTATTTATTTATTTATTTATTTACACTTTATTGTACACCAAAAAACAAAACAAAACGAATACAATTAAATCTAAAGTAGAAAATGTACAACACGGTCTTATCACTCTGAAAGTGATCTCTTCCAGACAACCTTTGTGTGGAGAACTGATGCAAGCAATAGTTAAAAATAGAGGGGGGCGTACAAAAGTTAGAAAGAAGTTATTTTATTAATATAATTCACATGGCCGTTGATTGTTTCTTTTACCAAAAAAAACTGTGTCAAGACAAAGACTAATACAGTTTTTTCATTTGAAATATCATTGTTTAACATAAATACATACAAAGCAACACACGACGTCTCCGTGGCTTAGCAGTGAATTGCTGCGCTGGAGGCCGCGGGCTCGAATCCCGCACGGAATTGCTGCACTATTTGTATGGCCTACAAATAATTGTTACGCATCTCAATTGTTGGCCTTGTGCAATTTATGTTTATAAACTTCCTCCACCGATACATGAGAAAATCTTAGTGTTGGAGTAACGTTTTTTAAACAAAAAAAAAGCACATTTTCATTTTCAGATATAAAAAAAAATTGAACACTACGTTTTCCCGCATAGCGACCACAACGAACAATGTCTAGGGAAATCAATCAATAAAAACATGCAACTTTTGATTAACCTGTTATTTTTTCAACGGATGTCGAGTCTAAAATGTAAATTCTATGTTTCTTTTATATTATTGATGGAGTGATAAACGATATTTACATTTCACCTAATGGGACCGATACTCGATTAATTATAATTTATATTTCCAGACGGTGCATTCCTTTTCCACATTTACTCCTATAATAATAGAAAAATTATATATATTTATAAAGATAAATATTACGCCGTCCATATATTCCATAGTGGTCGACGCCACTAAATTGCCGTGCCATGGCGACGTTGAGATTACACTCCTCCTTATCATTCCGTAGGTGTAGAAAACTAAAACAGTATATTCCTTATAAATATCTCAACAGTGGTAGAGTTACATAGCAGCTTTTGCTGTCGCACGGATGGGCCGGCTCGAACCGGGGTGGTACCACGACCTCACAGATTACCAGCGTGAAGTAGAGGTTTACCTCTGCGTTTCGCTTGGTGAGTGCAGGTGGCCGGAGGCCCTTTTTACTGAAAATGAGGCATTCCATCTTAGTTCTCACGGGTGACAACGCATCTGCATTTTGATTAGTAATGGATGATACATGCAGATGTCTATGGGCCGCAGCAACCACTTACCATCAGGTGGACTGTGTGCTCGTTTGTCACCCTTATCCCATAAAAATAATAATATTAAGAATAAGATGCGATTGCGAACTCGCATGTCAAACTAGACAACTATGAGAAATATCTACCCTATGAGACAAGCAAATGTTCAGCAGTAGACTTTTGACGGGCCTATGAATGAATCAAACCGTGTCTTGTACGTCATTGGAATTAACATTTTCACTGTCTGATTTTCAGACACACTAGTAAGACATTAGCAATGAATTATATGTATTACACGGGACAGGGAATGGGTTAAAAAGGTTGTGGATGATGATCAAGATTGAAGATAACGATAGTAACGAATTACAATTTGTATGATAATTTATATTGATGTCATCCAATGATTTTTTTTCGGAAGTATTTGCGCAGAGCATATTAAAGTGTCATGTGTAATTGCGAACATTAGTGTACTTTAGGATATCCGGCCAGCGTTTAGTTTATACCAACTTTTTCTTCTATTTTCTGTCGGAATAATGTCATCAGAGCAAATGTGTATATATATATATATATATATATATATATATATATATATATATATATATATTTATAGAATAAGTGTAACGAACGAGCACACAATCCACCTGATGGTAAGTGGATACTGTGGCCCATAGGCATATTTATCCTCGAAGAATGCAGATACGTTGTCACCCCCTGAAGTCTAAGACGGAATGCCTTGTATCTAGTATATAGGGTTCCGGTTCTCTATACTAAACATACGAAACTCAGCAGCAATTTGAAGCTGGTATTCTATGAGAGCACGGTCCTTCACCGGTCGAGCTGACTCAACACCACGTATAAATAAACAAAAATATTAAGGAAGAAATATTAATTAAAATTCTTAGTTTAAGCGCTAATATGATAACTCAAGGGCTAAATGCGCGCCTCAAAAATATTAAATACAAAATTATACTTTGTTTTGACTTAACATTACCAACGTATCTCACGCACCACTATTTTCTGCATCTGTGTGTAACCATTAGTCTGGAAGTAATTGTGAATTATACGCGGAAGCCGTGCGTATTACGAACGGTAGCGTCGGTCGAAGGGACATCGTGTCAGACCCTCAATGTTACGGGGTCGGAAAAATCGGCCCTAACTAATGGAGCGGACGACAAGAATGAACTTAAAAGTTGCCCGGGTAGCAATTTTCACGTTCACAGATAACGAACAATTACGCTTCGAAATTTCACAGTGGAATTAACTGAAATGTTCCTTAAATGTAAAGTAATTTTGTAATAATTAGGCGTTACTGAAAATCTTAAGTCAATTATTAAGATATAACTATTAATAAGATACTTAACTTAAAATCATCAATGTGAAGTTGCTGAAACGTTTTATATAAAGAAGATTTCATTCACTTATAAGATATTTAAAAAAAAACATTTCTATTCGAAAATATAATTATATATGAAATAATTTATTTAAATATATAAAAATATAGTTAAATAAATGATTTCACTGCAAAACAAATTTTTAATAAAATATAGTGGGAGGCGATGTAAGTCTGTCCACAATATCAACTAAATTCTTAACATGTTTTAGCTTGAGCTCTTATATGTATGTGTGTATTTGTGTATGTATGTATGTTATAACATCAGCTATCTGCCAGTGAAAGTCCCATCAAAATCGGTTCAGCTGACTCGGAGATTAGCTGGAACAAACAGACAGACAGACAAAAATTTTAAAATTGTTTTTTTTTTGTTATTGGTACCGTATATACTTTCATATGCATTTAGTAAAATGCAGTTATTTTAACATTTCAAACAGACACTTCAATTTTATTTATTTGTATAGATAATAGTGTGTAACCCATTCTCTCACAGGATTCATTGAATAGAACCAGTCTTTTCAGGAAAGAAATTTTTCCGAACCTGTGGTAATATCATAAATGACTCTTTTATTTTAACCTTTTCCCCGTGACCCACATATGGGTCATTGTTATTAACTTATTATTGTGTATGCAAATCTAACAGTGAAAATGTTAATTTATAATCTGTATTTAAAAAATATTTTATCCTGTTGTTTTATATACTTAAACACGAAAACGTGACGAATGAAATTGATTTAGTCATTTATTTTCAAGACAGATTTACACACAAACACACACACACACACACACACACACACACACACACACACACACACACACACACACACACACACACACACACACGCACGCACACACACAAATATTGTTTTAAAAAGAAAGTAGAGTCGGCCTCTGAAGACCGTGGTACTTTTCTAAAATACGAATGATTACAAAAAAAATGTACAAAGTGGAAGTTTTCAATTTCATATTTGTTAAACAGCAAGAAGAACAAAATCATTAATTATTTATTATTATGAGGATTATATAAATAACAAACGTAATGATAAAACTTGCATTAGAATTTCTTGTATCAACTCACTTCAAATGTTCATTGCTTTTATTTAAAACTAGTGATATGCGCCGGCTTTGCGCGAGGGATTTCTGGATTTCGACAAGGGCGCCACCTACTGGCTTCAATTGTAATGCTAAAATCCAGTGAACAACTCACAATAAATTCATCAAAATCGGTAGAGCCATTTTCAAGTTTTTGCGAGACTATCGCACGGTAATTGATTTTTATATACTTACTAGCTGTGCGCCGCGACTTCGCCCGCGTGTGATTGAAGGTTTTAATTATATTGCTCAGGATCCTAATTCTTTTTCTCAAATATAAGTAGCCTAAGTTACTCCTTAGAACATCGGCTATCTGCCTGTTAAAGTCGCGTCGAAATCGGTCCAGCCGTTTCGGAGTTAGCCGGAACAAACAGAGAGACAGACAGACAAAAATTTAAAAAATTATGCGTTTGTTATAAGTACAGTATATACATTCATATGCATTGAGTAAAAAGCTGTTATTTTAACGTTACAAACAGACACTTCAATTTTATTTATTTGTATAGATATAGATTTTGTACCTCATTATGAATATATAAAATCTAATATCTGTGTCGTAATGACAGAAAATCTTAAATATCATTATTATATAGAAAATTTTAAATTACCACTTGATTATTTCAAGCGAGTCAATACAAGAAATGTATTACAAAGTTCTAGGCATTGGATTTTGTTATTTATATTATAATCCATCTGTGTGAGATTGCTTCTGTAAAGCGAACGCTAGCCTTGGGACAGAGCTGATATTGGCTACAAGACGACAGAAAAGGACTGTTTGTTGGCTTACCGTGAGCTATGAAACCTATTGAAATATCCTTGCTTTTCCGGTTTGATATCCGTGCTCGACGCCACAAAAGGCCGGGCCGAAAGCTCGGGCTGTGTTTGCGTAAATCCTAAGATGTTTTGTGGCAGAATACATTTTCAGGAGCTTAGTGGACACTGAGATCTTGTCATGTCTCCCGAATAGGTTATTTGTGATAAGTTTGTTTCAGTGTTAAAATCTTAAAAAGTATTTTCTTTTTGTTTTAGTGGTGTGTATGGTAAATACAGCGTGCACAAATAGTGTCCAGCAGCTGTGATTGAAAAACAATTAAAATATTTTAAATCAAAGTTCAACTGTCTGTTTATGAAAAATTGTATTACTAACGAGAATATGGCAGGTTTGAAAGATGACCTTATCACAAAAATTGATAAGGGCGTGCTTTGGTGGTTTGGGCACGTTGAGCGAATGAGTGAAGACCGAATGGTGAAGAAAATATGTAGCGCGAAAGTTAATATTAAAAGGTGTCGAGGTAGAACGAGACTAACTTTCGAAGACCATGTGAGCAAATTGCTCGAAGAGGGTAGGGTCAAGAGTACTCGGATACCTAGACGTGCGTGTATGAAGAAGATAATGAATCTGAAAGAAGCGAAAGAGGTATGTAGGGATCGTGACACTTGGCAATCTGTTCTCTCTGGCTACCCCGTCAGGGATTGTGTGTGAAGATAAGTAAGTAACGAGAATATCAGCTCTGTGCCAACTAAATCACATGCTCATAAATAAGAGCAAATCTGTCCAAGACAGCGTCATTAAGCGCACTCTGAAAAGTCCCATATGCAACATGTCAGTGGTATAGAAAGTTGAACATATAATTGGTCGTAGCATTGTTGCTTATTATTATAAACAGTGATTAAATCGATTAAATTGAATTAATCAATTAAAATCAATTGAAAGAATCGACTACGTCATAGGGTGTCATAAGAGGCGACAGGGGGAAACAAATCAGGAGTTGGGTAGCAGCGTCTTCTTAATAACGAATAAAAATAAAAAACTACGGCTTCCAAACCGTTTTCCAAGCGTGGTAACACTATGAAAAATATCCCCTCTATGAGGCAATATATGGGCGAGGACTTTGTTCAGCAGTGGACTTTATTAGGATGTAACGATAACGGTAAAGTACGAAAACGTAAAGCAAAGTTACTCCCGCAGCTGGGCACTGGACCAAAATATCAGAACAAATGCAAATAACAGTTTGACATATTTATATACCCTTATTTTGGCGCGGATTGCTAAAAAATGTTTAACATCGGCTTTCTTTTTATTAGATCCGTAAGCTAAAGTGGCAATATAGCTTAAATTCATGGGGAAGAAAGGTTCTCGAGTGACAGCCACCTACCATTAAACGAACTGTATTGGGTGACAAACGAGCACACAGTCCAGCTGATGGTAAGTGGTTGCTGTGACCCATAGACATCCACATCTATCCTCAATAATGAGTCAAAATTCAGATGCGTAGTCACCCATTAAGGCTAAGATGGAATGCCTCTTTTCCAGTAAAAGGGTCGCTGGTTCTCTACAATCACCATATGAAACACAGCAGTGTTAAGCTGCTATTTTACGCTGGTATTCGGTGAAAACGTGGTCCCCGACCGTACCCCGGTCGAGCCGACTCATTCGTGCTATAACTATACTATTAATATAGCTGCAGCATGGCTCTACCATTAACGCAAGTGATCGATAGATTCTGATGACTTAGGACTGTGTTTTATGATAGTACGTTAAGCAGTAGATTTTAAAAGGGCTGTACTAATGACGATAACGATAATAAGTAATTATAAAAATTACATAAAGCCTTTTAAACTTTCATTAAATACGATTATATGGCAACTTCAAAAATGTTTACTCTTTAAATCGCTCCGCGTGTTTTGTTACAAAAGCAGACCCACTTTTTTTAATTTCTCGTTGAAACGGACAAAAGCGGCTTTAAAGTTGAATTGTAACGAGCTCTGGTCTGAATCCAGCGGCCACTGAGTGCTCGGCGAACACTGCCTAGGGAAATCACTCATTGGGTACTTGCTACTTTTGTTTACCGCACTATTTGTTCAACGTATTTTAGGTCAATGATGAAAAAGAATTTTTAAATGAAACTGTAAAACGAAACGAAACTAAGCCGTATGTATGGTGATGATTTAAGATAAACTCTCGACCCATTTTGTCTACAGGTTTTTTTTTATAGGTAAATGGCTATTGCAATCCATGGATAACTGCAGCTGACTTTTAACAAATAAGGCTGCAGATACGTTTGTGATTGCTAAGATGAAATGCTTCAGCAGCTTGTAATTATACGCATTCTTTATACCCTTCAGATTACAATATAGCAGAGCAATCACTGCTGCTTCGTGGCAGAAAAGGGTAGAGGGGTGGGAGAGAGATAGGTATGGTTATACCCATCCATACGTATTCCTAAGCAGAAAAAAAGTATCGTTATATATTTTTTTTTATAGAATAAAGGTGACAAACGAACACAAAGTCCACCTAATGGTAAGTAGATGCTGTAGCACATAGACATTTACATTTATCCTCGATTAAGAATCAAAGAGCAGATGCGTTGTAACCCCCTGAGGACTGAGATGAAATGCTTCGTTCCAATAAATAGGGTCTCCAGTTCTTAACATTCACCATGCGAAACAAAGCAGCAATAAGCTGCTATTTTACGCTGGTATTCTGTGAGAGCGTAGTCCTTCCCCGGTCGAGCTGACCCATTCGTGCTACAACTATAATATAGCTGCAGCATGGCTCTACCACGTATAGTATGTTTAACATATTTATATTTTAGAAAAAAAGTAACCAAGACACTAATAACGTAGCTTATAACGTAGCTTTTTTTAAAGTGTATTTTCTTAAATGAAATATATGTAAATATTTTGTATTATTTATCTTTTTGCATATGATTACTTTTTCATATGTTGTGCTGCATGCTCAAACTGGAATAAACGCATTTCTTTCTTTCATGCTTTCTTTCTAGCTGCTGCTGCTTGCTGTATTGTACTGCCAGAACTGCGTTTTATCGCGTTTTCGGCGGTAAAAAAGGAAAAATCGCGTAGTAACTTGCATGTTTGAAGAATAAAATATTTCAAACACATCTTATACAACGCAGCGCTCCATAACTCATATCTGGCTATATCGGGGCTGTGCCCAGCAGTGGGACGTATAAAGAATGTAACATTTTTACTGCCAGAGCATTTTGACATTGCTCTAACATGAGCGTAAATAGTATTTAAGGAAACCATGTTATTAAATTATATATTTATAAAGTATTATAAAACTATAATATCACCTATGCTGTTGATAACATCCAACAATGGTCTGAAGTTCTTGGTGAAATCGATCGGTAGACAAACATCTTTACGTGGTAGAGCCATGCTGCAGCAATATTAGTAGTATAGTTGTAGCACGAATGGGTCGGTTCGACCGGGGAAGGACCACGCTCTGACAGAATACCAGCGTCAAATAGCAGCTTCATGCTGCTGTGTTTCGTGTGGTGAGTGTAGAGAACCGGAGACCCTTTTTACTGGAAAAGAGGCATTCCATCTTAGTCTTCACGGGTGACAACACATCTGCATTTTGATTCGCAAACGAGGATAAATGTAGATGTCTATGGGCCACAGCAACCACTTACCATCAGGTGGACTGTGTGCTCGTTTGTCACCCTTCTTCTATAAAAAAAAAACATAACATAACACGCATAGTGTTTTGTATGCAGTGAAAGAGGTCAAGAGGGTATAATTTTATTACGCACTCCTTCAGATAATTTCCTTGCCTAGCCCATAGCACTTTATTATCGAATTTGACAGGACGTGCGTGAACACGTACCGCTTAAATAGGTCCCTAGTGGAAATAACGTCAGACGATGAAGCCTGATTTGCTGCGTTTATTTTTTTATTTTATTTCTTATTTTTAAATGGTGTTTTTTTTTTTCAAGTAAGCATTTTATACAATTAAGGATGGTTAAAGTAAGTAATGGGAAGTAGATGTCACTTTAGTTGTAGTAAGATTGTGTAGACACTGTAGCACATTAGATGCCTACGAATTAAAATGCAGATGTGTTGTGATATGACAACGCATTAAGTGTACACCTATATCTTTCCTCGATTCAAAATTCCTCGGGTTCGAATCCCGCACGGAACATGTAAATGTATGGCCTACAAATAATTGCTCCGGGTCTGGATGTTTGCCCTCGTAGAATCTATGTTTCTAAACTGTCTCCACTATACAGGAGAAAATCCTAGTGTGGGGGTCACGTTTAAAAAAAAAAGAATTAATAATGTTGTGTTATTTTTTTAAATAAGAGAAAAAAGTGCATCAATATATAAGTCACCTGACATAACGTTCAGATTAGTGAGTCATTCTTATAGATTTCTATTAGAGTTAACTAATTCAGACGTAAAAAATGTTTGTATCTAAAATATATTTTTATCAGGGTGACAAACGAGCATACAGTCCATCTGATGGTAAGTGGACGCTATGGCCCATAGACATCTACATCTATCCTCGTTTGCGAAGCAAAATACAGATGCGTTGTCACCCCTGAGAAATAAGATGAAATGCGTCGTATCCAGTAAAAAAGGCCCTCCAGTTTTTTACACTCACCATACGAAACAGCAGTATAGAGCTGCTATTTCACGCTGATATTCTGCTAGAGGGTGGTCCTACCCCGCTGGAGCCGACCCATTCGTGTTACAACTATACTACTAATATAGCTGCAGCATGGCTCTACCACGTATAATAAAAACATATATTTCTTCCTTTAAATTTACATCATAATATAATATCTATTCATATTATTATTATATTTTCAGCAATAATATTATTGTTTTGTTCATTGCGTAAATTTCAATTAGCGCTAAAAGACGCTATTTTTAATAAACCTTGGACTTTACAACAGACCCACGTGATGCAAGAAGTTGGTTAGTGAAACAAAATTAAAGTAAAAATCTACTTGAAAGCTTCCTTTTTTTTAGAACAAAAAGACTGATGCAGAAAAATACTTCCAATCCTTTCCATAAGCTTTTTAGACGACAAAACAAAACTTTTAATCTTAATTTTAAGTATAACGAATAACCACAAGGAATAATCCTTGCATTACGGGTTGTATTTGTTTGTGGATGAGAAAGTTAAATAGTGTAGCTCTCCGCAGTTTTATCGCTATCCAGTCGAAATCCCGGATGCTATTTCATTTTTATAATTTTAATGTCATGGCTTTAACTTTATTTTAGCATATCTTTTTTCTTAAGAGGGCTATGTGACATGATTTTTACAATTTTGTGGATACAATATTCCTGTATATTTCTTTGTACGTGGTAGATCCATACTGCAGCTATATTATAATTGCAGCACGGATGGGTCAGCTTGACCGCGGAAAGACCACGCTCTAGCAGAATATCAGCGTGAAATAGCAGCTCTATACTGCTGTTTCGTATGGTGAGTGTAAAAAACTAGAGAGCCTTTTTACTGGATACGACGCATTTCATCTTTTTTCTCAGGGGTGACAACGCATCTGTGTTTTGCTTCGCAAACGAGGATAGATGTAGATGTCTATGGGCCACAGCGTCCACTTACCATCAGGTGGACTGTGTGCTCGTTTGTCACCCTGATACAAATATATTTTAGATACAAATATTTTTTACGTCTGAATTATTATCTGCCGACACTGCATACAACTTTTTCACTGTATATCAACTACCAACTACCAACTACCAACCTAATTCTTAAAAAGTGGATTTCATTGTTGAAAATTCGAAAAATTTAAAGAACACCTAGTCGTTCTAATGAACGACTAAGCATTCTTTGAAATGTTTCCTCTTTAGGAAATTCCCCGCCTCTAAAATATTCTAGTAGAATTTCAGGCAAACATTTCATAAATTTAATATCTAATAATCCAAATTATCAAAAATTATACTTTTGAGAAAAGAAGTGAAATATTTTTACACAGAAATTAATTTCAAGTGTTAAAAGTATAAATGATAAAATTGAATCGAGAACGCGTAGCATTATTATCTATTATTTTACTTACGTAAACCAAAAACTTGTTGTGAATTAGCCCTAAATTTTAATATGTGAAATTTTTAATTTACAACAAAAGAGATCTACGTAATATTTGCGTCTTTTGACTTTGGTGAAACACCATAACTATTGATTACAGATACACAGAATTCATATATTTTTTTTAATCTTTATCTTTTATTTTAGCGTTTATATTCATCAGTTTAGTGTTGCTTATTTTTATATCGTTGACTTAAAGCTTAACACAAGATAATAGTAGTATATTATATCAATTACTTAGGTACTCCAATCTCTACACTCACCATACGAAACTCTGCTGTGTTTCGTATGGTGAGTGTAGAGAACCGGAGCCCCTTTTTACTGAAAAAGAGGCATTCCATCTCAGTCCTCACGGGTGACAAAGCATCTGTATTTTGATTCGCAAACGAGGATAAATGTAGATGTCTATGGGCCACAGCAACAACTTACCATCAGGCGGACTGTGTGCTCGCTTGTCACTCTATCCTATAAAAAAAAAACTCAAAATGAATCAATGAAACAATTCATAATATTTTGTCGGTACAAGAGCCCTTTAAAATTATAATTATAAAATACCTAGTTAATTTAATTATATAATGTAATAAACGTATACATAAATATACGTACACATTTTTATACAGTAATTAATTTAAAATAATGTAAAGTCATACATAGTAATGTTTCAGAATGTAAAAATTTTTTGCATTTTTGCAAAAAAATTTTTGCTAAATCACACTAACATTATTTAATACTGTTCAGAGATTAGCCGGAACAAACAGACAGACAGACGGATAGACAGACAAACATTTTAAAAATTGTGTTTTTGTTTTAAGTACCGTATACACTTTCATATTTATTTAGTAAAAAGCTTTTATTTTGATATTACAAACAGACACTTCAGTTTTATTTATTTGTATAGATATGTAAGCACACACCAAACACCGGGTGAAACTTTTTGGATGAAATCGGATCTACAAATAGACCACGTCCTGGATTAAAGTTTGACACATGCGATGGCACGGGAAAATATAATTTACTTTGAAAATGTTTACATGGAGATTTTTCTCTTTCCGTTAGTCCGGAGCCGCGGGAAGCAGCTAAAACTGTCTGTTAAAATAATATCATGGTCGTTTTTCATAAAACTGAAGTAACAAACGAACTCACAATCCACCTGGTTATAAATGGCTACAGCAACCCATCGACACCAGCAACCAACGTTACGAAAGTTACTCATGCATTGGCACCTTACTTTTTACACGTGGTAGAGCCATGCTACAGCTATATTAATAGTATAGTTGTAGCACGAATGGGTCGGCTTGACCGGGGAAGGACCACGCTCTCACAGAATACCAGCGTAAAATAGCAACTTAATGCTGCTGTGTTTCGTATGGTGAGTGTAGAGAACCGGAGACATTTTTGTACTGGAAAAGGGGAGTTCTATCTTAGTCCTCACGCCTGGCAACGCATCTGCATTTTAATATGCAAACGAAGATAGATGTAGATGTCTATGGGCCACAGCAACCACTTACCATCAGGTGGACTGTGTGCTCGTTTGTCACTCTTATTCTATAAAAAACCTCTGAAGACTTTATGATTGACCTCACAGCCTGTAATTAAACTGCCTCCCAATATCCTTCAGATCGCAACATAACAGTAGAATCACTGCATTTAGGCACTAGAAATAGGTATGTATGATGGAGAAATAGGATGGATGGATGGATGGAGTTGTACCTACCCAGAGGGACTCTCATGCAAACAAGTGATAAAATTAAAAAATTTCTAGAACCGACTTCAATACTTCGCCTGCGTGTAATTTGCGGTTTTAATTTTGTTGCGCGGAACCCTAATTATTTTTCTAAAATATATGTAGCCTAAGTTACTCCTTATAGCATGAGCTATCTGCCAGTGAAAGGCCCATCAAAATCGGTCCAGCCGTTTCGGAGATTAGCCGAAACAAACGGACAGACAGACAGAAATTTTATAAATTATGTTTTTGTTATAAGTACCGTATATACATTCATATTCAATTAGTAAAAAGCTATTATTTTGATATTACACACACACTTCAATTCTATTTATTTTTTATTTATAATATTATTTATTTTATTTATATTACAGACACTTCAATTTTATTTATTTGTATAGATGACTAAAAAACTACTGGTACCATATCAGAAGCTTTCAAATAAAAAAAGAATCATCAAGGTCGGGTCACCTAGAAAAAGTTATGTTATGTGTACCTCACACAAAAAATAAAATAAATGCAGTCGAATAGAGTCCTCCTCCTCCTCCTCCTTTTTGAAGTCGTTTAAAAAAGGAATCCTATCGCCTTGTAATTTCTTATTTATTTTCATATTTATAATACGAATTATTTTAATATCATTAAACTTGGGCAAACTATATACGATAAATTCTCTGCCTCATTTTTATATTTATTATAGTCTTATTCTAAACCGAAGCCCTATGAATAGGTGCACTCTAGCACTATCATTTAACAACTGACGTGTCCTCCGCATATTTCATTCAGTAAAGTCTCCGCGGTAATAAATGGCTATGAGTTACATCCGCGAGCTTTATTATAAATTATGACGGTTAAATCTCGTTCGATATTGGGAACAAGATAACTTCTTTATTAAGATACATAAGTGTTATCGTTGCTGCCTCGTTGGTAAACGCAATTACTGATCATGATGTCCCGAGTTTGAATCCCGGGTCGAGCGAAACTCAGTTATTCGGTTTTTTGTTAAGATATTCACAGTAACAGCCCGGAGTTAGGTGTTTGGCGGTGTTTCACTGACCCCTTGCCGCGGGAAGTACGTTAAGCCTTTGATCATGTACCTGTCTCTCTCTCCAGTCATGTCAGAATTACTGTCCCATCGGACTATGAGAGTGAGAATTGCACCTGTGCTTGCGCCTACACTTGGGCACTATAATCCTGTCCAGCGCAGATGAGTAGTCTTCGCTTAAGACTGGCTGCAATGACCGAAATTCGGCCTGAAGGACATATTAAGTGTTATCGTATGGCGGTTGCACAACACGTGTTCTCCTTTCAAAAGCTAAATTCGTTACTGTCTGACATGTTTCTGTTAGGGAGTACGCAAACAGTGCTATGTTTAGTTATTTTTTTATATAGAATAGGGGTGACAAACAAGCACACAGTCCATCTGATCGTATGTGGTTGCTGTGGTCCATAGACATCTACATCTATCTTCGTTTGCAAATTAAAATGCAGATGCGTTGTCAGCCGTGAGGACTAAGATAGAATGCCTCTTTTCCAGTAAAAAGGGTCTTCGGTTCTCTACACTCACCATACGAAACAGACCAGCATTAAGTTGCTATTTCACGCTGGTATTCTGTGAGAGCGTGGTCCTTCCCCGGTCGAGCCGACCCATTCGTGCTACAACTATACTATTAATATAGCTGCAACATAACTCTACCACATATAAACGTTATATATCTTAGCCATCCACGCCAGCCAGCACAAGTGGGATATTAGGTAAACACTGGCTTATAATGGTTTAAAAAATCTTTTTCGCGTTCGGATGCACTCCGATAATCCATGTATCCCTGACATTCCATCTCATTTTTACCGCGTCTAATCAGGGACATGTATATTGATATTATTTTGATTTGTTGTGGTTGAAATCGGCCAGTACTTATATTATAATAAAAAAATAAAGTTTTAATGAAGTTTTTTTTTTAATTTTAATAAATTTTTCAGTATAATTTCGAGGAACAAAGCGAACGGTCGCATAGTAGTAAATATTATTAAAGCTTATTCTACAATAGTATAAACATCTTAAAGTAAAATGTATTTAAATATGAATTATTTTTTTTTATTCTTTTTATTATTATTGACTTACTTAACAAATTATTTAATAATATTACTTTTCTTTATGATATAACGTCTTGAACGTTGTGACAATCCGATCTCAGATCCCCGATACAAGCAAAAAAAATTCTATTACATATCTACCATACAAAATAATTTATTAAATTAAATTCGCCTTTTAAATCATGATCTTAGTCTAACCATTGGGCAGTAATGGAACAACGGTGTTGATTACGCGTCCAGAAGGTGCGTGACAAATTGTACAGTTTGAACGTGACAATGTTTGTCGGCACTGTCACGCTGTGATTGATGCTCATCTGGGCCTAATTAGATAAGGGATGTTAGCAGACGCCTAGCGAAGTAATCTCCGTAATTCGAGCGTGATTCATGGCCAAGATACGATGCGATTTCGCCGCACGAATTATATTGTTGTTCTGGATAATGTAGGTCCACGCTTTTCGCAGTGTAACATCACGAAATTTAAATCCAAACACGACGGATTTAGGTATGAATTACATTGTGAAGGCATAAACTGACACAAATGCACTTTAAAAGAAGCTAATTTTTCATTCAAAGCAATCATGCAAATTAGAATCTGGCATCATTCAGTCTTGTAGAGTGTAGGCGCGTGCCTGCTGGCTGGGAATAATGCAAAATAATGTCTATGACATTATTTAATTATAATTTTTTATTCAATGAGTACTCGTATAATTAAAATTTACGTGTATTAAATGCTGCTTTATAAAATGTCGAGGTTTAAAATGCTTTTTACGTTTTTGTTTACGGAAGGTATACAAGTAATGTTCACTTAAAAATTAAACAATATTATTCTTGATCATTTTATTCATCATCTTCATCATTATAGCCACTCACAAGTCCATTGCTGAACATAGGCCTCCCTCAAGGCCAAAAAGCACGTTCCTGAGCCTGTGAGCCACCTGCATATCTTTCTTCCCCATAGGTCGTCCGTTCTTCGAACTGTATGGTCAGGCCATGTCCACTTCACCTTCCTAATCCGATTATTTTATTATTATAAAAAAAATATTTGGCAATCAACATTTAATGATAAGTGCCATACTTAAAATTTTGTATAATTTTTCTATTGCTAGTGTTAGGCAGATGCAATCACATTGCAGCATCGATTCCAATTTATGCACATCTAATAAATCTCCAGTGAAAGCCTTATCGATAAAATCGATATTTTACGAGGCAATGTTCTGTTAGCGGAACCCACCATTATATTTCTATGTGCTGACATACTCGTACGGCGCATGTAACATGTATTGCGTCGACAAAGTGCAATGCATTTCTCATTATTAACAGAATAATTTATTGGGTATTCGGCCATACTTAATAACGTCATCATTGCTATTAGACATATGTATAAACAAAAAAAAAAATAAGAGTGGTAGAGCCACGCGGCAGCTTTTGCTGTCGCACGAATGGGCCGGCTCGAACCGGGGTAGTACCACGACCTCACAGAAAACCAGCGTGAAGTAGAGGTTTACCTCTGCGTTTCGCTTGGTGAGTGCAGGTGGCCGGAGGCCCTTTTTACTGGAAATGAGGCATTCCATCTTAGTCCTCACGGGTGACAACGCATCTACATTTTGATTTGTAACAGAGGATAGATGTAGATGTCTATGGGCCGCAGCAACCACTTACCATCAGGTGGACTGTGTGCTCGTTTGTCACCTCTATCCTATAAAAAAAAAACATCTAATTTAGTATAATTAATTTAATATAGAAAAGGGCAAAACCAACTTACCTTTAAGTGGGTTGTGAATTCGTTTATCATATCAGTTTATTAAAAAGTTTTTAATCTTTATAGGTACGTATAGTTCTTCTGTCCGTCAGTATGTAACCGAACTCCTCCTTAACGGCTGGAGCGGTTTTAACGAAATTTTGCGTGTGTGTGGTTAAGTTGATTCGGGAATAGTTTAAATTCGCAATTGTACCCATTGGTTGTCGCTGTTGTCGAGACCCCGAAATCACCCATGCGAATGCGGATCGCTAGTCTTTGTATATATAATTTTTCTGTACGTATGTTTATCACTGAACTCCTCCTTAACCGCTGGAGCGATTTTGATGAAATTTTTGTGTGTGTGTGTGTGATGAGTGGGTCCTTGAATGGCTTAGATTCATAATTGGGCCCGGTAGGTGGCGCTGTTGTCAAGATCTAGAAATCACCCGTGCGAAGCTAGGGCGGATCGCTAGTCTTTATATATAAAAATTACGTGTCACATTGTTTGTCCGCGATTAATTCTGAAACCACCCAAAGGATTTTAATTCAATTTTGTCAATGTGTGACTCCAACTTGAGAGGAAGGATAGTTTTATGTCGATAAGTCACCCTCAATATTTTTATTGTGAATTTAAAGAGTTTTTAAAAGACAAAGGGTCGTCGTGAAGGGCGGAACAACGTCTGCCAGGCCAGCTGGTTTTATATAAAAATATTGACAACTGAATCAACTTAATCTTACGGCTGGTAGTTTCGCAGAGCATTTTAAGCAACCTTAGAAAACTGATTCTTGATAATTTAAAATTTAAAATTTTGTACAACCGACTTCAATATTAATTATTAAGAATTACTCAAAAACTATAAGTCAGACCTTAATCAAATTTATATGGGACAACATGTGATGCACCAGCTTTCAAATAAAAAAATAATTATCGAAATCGGTTTTCTCAGTAAAAAGTTATGAGGTAGGTAACACACGTAAAAAAAATTACAGTCGAATTGAGTACCGTCTCCTTTTTGAAGTCGGTAGAAAATTAGCTCGAAAGCTGTTGTGTTTTTCTTTGTCTTTTTCTTTTTGTCTTGTTTTCTTTTTATTTAAATTTATTTTCCAAAAGCGCTTTTTGTTGGAATGAAATATAATCTAGGCATTAAACAAAATCGTTAATCTAATTACCATTTGTTTACAGTATTAAATTGTTACGAATGTCGTACAAAACATCACCTGACAGTTTAAAATATACTTCGCCCGCGAATCCATCAGGCGAACGTTAAATGGTGCTAGTCTGTCCGCGCCACAGTAAAAATAAACCGGCCGCTGATTGACAGTGGGCGCTCCGAAACGCGGATGTCTCCCTGCCTAGAGACAATGTCGACTTCGCCCAACGTAGACACAGATATTGTTCAAATGTTTACACATATACACACTAGAACTAGAATACTTATTCAAAAACTGTTCTTTAACTAAACACTCTCCCCATCTCGCCTGTATCCACGTCATTACATACTCTTGACCAGTGTAACAAAAGTTATAAGGATAACGCCAATCTTTTAAACCCTAATCGACTAATAACCGAGTTAATCTACTTACGCAATAAAAATGAATAAAATAGATCTAGTGATAGAATAACGAGGACTCAATGAATAATTTACAAGTCACAAGTTGAACAAATGACTTTACCAGGGAATTCAAGTCAAAACCGTCGATTCAGTAGACATGTACGCTGACCTCTAAGTCACACGATTGGAATGTTTTCCTTCGCGTTTAACTTTATCTCTGAAATAAATAAGAGTCTCGATGGACGTTTTGTCCGTTTCTTGTATTATTTATGGCCACCGTGTTAGCGGCAATGAAGGGCATCCACGACTTTTTCTGTTACTGTATATTTTATTGAAAACAAAACTTGTATTATTTCAGACAAGCGAAAGAGATTTACACACGAAATACCAGAAATGGCAATAGACTTGTTGCTGAAATTATACCCATGAGTGCTCGATTTAAAAATAACTGCTACTGGATATGTATTCTCATATTTAATAAAATACCCCAAAATATAAAAGACTTACCCCTTAATAGATTTAAAGGCGCTTTTTACAGGTGGCTAAATGAACATTGTTTTTAGAATGTGAATGACTATCTAAATTTGACATGATGTGACACAACAGTAGTTATATATTTTTAATTAAATTTTAATCTTAATTATATTTAAATTTTGTATGTATTGGTATTGCTCATTTGTAAAGATTGACATGACGATAAATATTTTTATTGAATTTTATATTGTAATATGATAAATTTAACTATAAAAAATGTATTTGCATGCTATTATAGATGGCTGAAAAAGCTGATCTACACTATATAATAACCACCTAAATGTACCCCTTTTTCAAAGCAAATAAATCTTCATTCATTCATTCATTCATTCATTCATTCATTCATATATTAATTACGTTAGAAATAGATAAATCAAACTACGTATAATCCTAAAAGTAGAAGAATTAATAAAAGATAAAAATGTACGTGTAGAGCTATGCTCGATCGGAGTAGGATCGTGCTCTCACAGAGTACCAGCGTGTAATTTACTGCAAACGAGGCATTTCATATTAGTCCTCAGGTGTGGCAACGCATTTGCATTCTGATTCTAAATCGAGGATAAATGTAGATGTGTATGGGCCAGCATCTACTTAATATCATGTGGACTGTGTGCTCGATTTTCATATGGATATATATATATACTAGAAACTGAAATATTTATTATTAAATCACAAATTTTCAATGATGATTATACTGTGTGACCATCTGTGTAACAAATATTTTCACCTTAGTCCCAACTAGCGACATCTGTTGAGCGTAAAATTATTAGCCCTCATTATCACTGAGCTGTCATCATTTCGTCCACTCTTTGTCTTTAATATCCTAGTCATAGACTATGACACTGATATCCTACGTAATATATGCAAAAAGTCAATTTCAAAGGAAATATAGGGTATTGTCATAATCACCTTATCAACAGTCTTGAATTGGGTTTACGAGGTACATAAATGACATTATCATTATCATTACAGCCTATCTAAATAAAATCTAAATACACTGTTGAACATAGGTCTCCAAATATATTGCCTCACTGGGGGGTTACTCATCATAGATGCCGCGCTTGGCAGGAAGTTTGGCAACCGCAGTTTTTTATTATCTAGCTTTTATCAGGAAGATGCTGCTGCTGGTGTGTTTCTCTCTTCATATCTAACGACACTCGTGGAACGATAAGAGATAGTAAAAACAACTAATAATCTAATATATAAAAATTAATATTTGTTTGTTCGTATTTTATGCACAGGCATACCGTTCATCAGATTGCGGTAAAATTTTTTCAACTTATTGTCACTTCCGTGAAGGTTATAGGTTACAATTAACTTACATTAGGCGCGTATCGTACCGACAAATTTGTTTTTTTTTTTTATAGAATTAGGGTAACAAACGAGCACACAGTCCACATGATTGTAAGTGGTTGCTGTGACCCATAGACATCTACATTTATCCTCAATAAAGAATCAAAATGCAGATGCGTCGTTACCCGTGAGGACTAAGGTGGAATGCGTCTTTTCCAGTAAAATGGGTCTCCGGTTCTCTACACTCACCATACGAAACACAGCAGTGTCAAACTGCCATTTTACGCTGCTATTCGTGTGTTCTGTGAGATGAGTGTATTATTTGAAAGTTATGTATCATTCAACTTCAATGAATTATCATTCCTATTCCTAATTAAACAATATAACTATTCCAAATTTAAAATGATATTTCCTCAATTATTTCTTGATTTTTACTACCGGTAGTAATAAAATAATATTTCAACGATTATCGCCGTATCCGTGTGATTATCTGCATTATAACATCCAGGTAATCTAGACAAATTATACCAGCAGCTAAAACGGTTTTGACCTTACATAGTAAAAACTAATACAAACTATTGTAATACAAAAGAAATAATTACTTATGTCTACTATACTCGTAAATACAACAGTCTAACGACATAACGATCTAGCTATTGTCACGTTGAGAGATAGCCTGAAGGCTCGGTAGCCATCCACCGATAGATTTTCGTTTATTTTTACGATACAATTGAAATTTTTAATGGAAATTAAAATCTCTTTTGGAAAAAAAAATTAACAACAATTGTGCTTTTGGAATGATTCCAAGTGCAAGGTTTGCTGTATATTAAAAAATACATTACGTTTGCTGTGAATCTGCAGGTTCGGAAAGAATGCAACTTTGCTATTTCCGCAGTGGCTACGTAAAATTAAACATTTCTCGTTTGTGTTCGCCAAAATTTCTTCAGAATTAATGTAAGTATTCATTGTGAATTATTTGAACATAATTATGTGGAAATGAAACAATTTTTTTATAATTTTATCGCATTTCATTTGAACTTCTTTTTAATTCTCGATGAATAATCTTCTTTAAATTGTCATGAGGACTACTCACTCCATACTGTTTATATTATTAATTTTATAAATAGAATTTTTTTCAGTTACTTTCATTAATAAATAAACATAACAAAAATGGTTTAAAAAGGAACACAGTCCACCTATCCTAGATTATGAACACAGCAGAATTATACTGTTATTGTACGGTATTCTGTAAGAGTGTGATCGTTCCTTGGTCGAACTGACCCGTTTGTGCTGCAACCATAAAACAGCTGCAGCGTGGCTCTATTATCTTCATCATCATTAGCTCGTAGAAGTCCACTTTTGCACGTGGGCTTCTCCTGTTTTCGGAAGTATATTGCTTAGTATATTGCCTTTAGTAAAGAGACATTCCATCTTATTTTTTAGGGATCACAACGCATCCGCATTATTTTTTTTATTTATTTATTTAAACTTTTGCACAAAAGAAAAATTGTATATATGGCGGACTTAATGCCTTAAGGCATTCTCTTCCAGTCAACCATTAGGCTAAGCAGAGATAAACTTATGGGAGGTAGTGCAGCAGAAGTAAACTAATAATGAGAAAAAAGGTAACGAAGTTAGAATGAACCAGAATATATATATATAGAAGATATGCTATACTTACATATATCATAAAATGTAAATGTATTAATACAGACGTACACATACATAAATTAAATACTTAAATACATTAAATATATATATATATATATATATATATATATATATATATATACACATATATTATATGTGCCATGATAAAAAAAGAAAATATGTGACGATAGAATCATTATTTAGGAAAAAGTGTAAATTCACACTTGCAATGCTATTCTAAAATGTTCACGAACTTTGTTTTTAAAAAGAAACTTGTTGGAAGCTTTTTTAATGTCAAGAGGTATTAGGATTCTTAATCCAGGATAATTTTAAATATCTATGGGCCACAACATTCACTTACTATCAGATGGTATAAATGCTCATTTATCTTCACCTTTACTTCTATAAAAATCAAACTGTTAGCCGTAAAGGTTTGATTATGCTGCAGCTATATTAGTAGTATAGTTGTAGCACGAATGGGCCGGTTCGACCGGGGAAGGACCACGCTCTCACAGAATACCAGCGTAAAATAGCAGCTTAACGCTGCTGTTTTTCGTATGGCGAGCGTAGAGAACCGGAGACCCTTTTTACTGAAAATGAGGCATTCCAACTTAGTCCTCACGGGTGACAACGCATCTGCATTTTGATTTGTAATAGAGGATAGATGT
This sequence comes from Parnassius mnemosyne, assembly GCA_963668995.1. NCBI lineage: Eukaryota > Metazoa > Arthropoda > Insecta > Lepidoptera > Papilionidae > Parnassius > Parnassius mnemosyne. Next base: position 9,310,938 of record CAVLGL010000126.1, on the reverse strand, counting down.
AGATGTCTATGGGCCACAGCAACCACTTACCATAAGGTGGACTGTGTTTTTTTTTTTTTTTTTTTTTATAGGATCGGGTGACAAACGAGCACACAGTCCACTTGATGGTAAGTGGTTACTGTGACCCATAGACATCTACATCTATCCTCAATAAAGACTCAAGATGCAGATGCGTTGTCACCCGTGAGGACTAAGATGGAATGCCTCTTTGCCAGTAAAAAGGGTCTCCGGTTCTCTACACTCACCATACGAAACACAGCAGCGTTAAGCTGCTATTTTACGCTGGTTTTCTGTGAGAGCGTGGTCCTTCCCCGGTCGAGCCGACCCATTCGTGCTACAACCATAATATAGCTGCAGCATGGCTCTACCACGTAGAGCCATGCTGCAGCTATAGGATAAGGGTGACAAACAAGCACTGTGTGCTTGTTTGTCACCCTTATCCTATAAAAGAATGGCAGGATAATTCTGCTATTTTATGCTGGTTTTCTGTAGAGGAACGAGGACCCTTTTTTACTGGACACGATTCCTTAGGAGTAACAATGCTTCTGCATTTTTATTCTTAACCGAGTATAGATGAAGACGTTTATGTCACGGCATTACCATCAGCTGGACTGTGTGCTCGTTTCTCACTCTTAAAAGAATACTTCTGTTTAGTAATCACGAGAGTTGAACTCCAGATCATCACGGTCGAATCAATAAACAACTTCGTTAATAAACAACGTTCACTAAAAACTTTGTTTACAAAGCAAACCATATCCATCGTGATGTTTACGAATAATTTAAATAGTTTCCGATTGTTTGCGCTCGCCCGGCAACGGTCAATATAAATAATTAACCGGCCGCAGAGCCGACGAATTAGTCGTCGCGTCGCTTCGACGAACGTTATTAAAATATGTTTTAAGAATACGAAGTCAAACAAATGGTATACAGGGTTATTTTTCGTAAGAGAAGCCAAATTTTAAACTTAAGTTCAAATATATAAATAATGATATACCGTTAATGTAGTTTTTGCAAAAACGAATAATTAAAGGCTTCTACTTTTATTTGAAATTATCCCAAATTGAATGTAATTTATAGGCAACAACATTTTTCCCTAACCCCGGTCACTCACATTCGCACGAATACGCAAACCCACAAGTGTGGGACGACATTTGCAAATGATTATGCAAAGTTTTGGCTGCATTTGAGGTTTTCCAAGCTGTGTTGGTTTTTAACGGACATCAAAGCGCACGAACGTCGATCCTTCCCGTGATTTGCGAATGAATGTCTGACGGCCCTTCACATGCATGCAAGCATTCGTACAATGTACGAATGTTTGCGCGCATGTGAGTGACCCGCATAACGATTGACGCTTACAAATGTGTGCGTGCGCAGTAAAATCAGTTAAAATAATGCATTACCACGCATTTTGAATTTAGACGACAGAAAGGACAGAATATTTCAGATTTTTTAAATTAATTTTTCTTTACCATTTGCCTATATTACTTATACTGAACCTTCTCTGCAAATTTGACCGGTTATTGCAAAATAACCTTGTATACTGTAGCACTTTTATTCACTTCGGGCTTTTTTGGTTTTCAATTGTGTTATTCTTCAATCGTCACATAAAGTAATCTATTAAATAAATCATAACCTGAGTATAAAATTCAAACAACTGAACGTTTTTATTCATTCATTAATTATAACTTGTCAAAATCAGTAAGGCATCGCCTTAGATTGCCTCATGAGGGGGATATTTGCCATAGTTACCGAGCTTAGTAGGTGAGTTGACAATAGGAAATTTTTATCTTTAAGTTTAAATGTATTTCTCTCTGTCGTCTCTTACGACACTCACGGGACAATATGGGGCTGGGCAGTGGATATTCTTACACCGCCACTACATGGTATTTATAGTAATTGAAACTGTAATTGCATGCCTTAAGCGCAAAACGCTTAGGTATGTTCTACTGGCGCCTAAAAATCAAAATTCCAACGTTTCGTCGCATAAAATCGTGTCTAACAATCACATTGAACATATAAAAGATATAAAAAAAATCGGCCAAGTGCGAGTCGGACTCGCGCACCGAGGGTGCCGAACAAATCCGTAGATAAATAAGTTTAAAATTATTAAAAATATTTTTATTATATGATGTAACTAAAAATGTATGCTTTTCGCAATTTTTCCTCTATCTGTGCTATTATACGTTGCTTCGTACCAAATTTTAAGATTATGAGTTCACGGAAAGTACCCTGTAGGTTTTAATTCCCTTGCGAATGTCGAAAATTTGCGGCATAAACAGCTGTATCTTTTGATTGCGTTGGCTTAGAAGTTTGATTTTTTTTACAGCTCCAAGGACAGTAGACTTAAGTATTTGATATGAATTTTAGCTTGATACCTCCACGCGTTCCTGAGAAAAAGGGTCTTGACAGACAGACAGACAGACGGACAACAAAGTGATCCTATAAGGGTTCCGTTTTTTTCCTTTTGAGGTATCGATTAATTGCTATTTTTACATAAAAAGTGGTTTTCGTGGCTTATGGCGTAGATTTATCAAGTCCGCATGGTGTGGTAAACACGATAACTTTTGAAAATATCAGTTGTTTAATCAATTGTTTAACTCAAAAAATGTTTATACGTGATAGAGCCCTGCTGCAGCTATATTTCCGGTATAGTTGTAACACGAATGGGTCGGCTCGACCGGGGAAGGATCACGCTCTCACAGAATACCAACGTAAAATAGCAGCTTAATGCTACTGTGTTTCGTATGGTGAGTGCAGCTTTGGACTCAGTGGAGAGACGTGCTAAGAGACTCATTGGTAACCTTGATTTGGTTGAATCCAATCTTGTCAGCCTCGAGCACAGGTGCAGAGTAGCCAGTCTCTCGGTATTCTATAGCTTATCGCTTTAATTCCTCCCTCTCCTTTCCACCATCGGACAACCAGGCAGTCGGCGAGTCTTCGTCCCTTTGTTGTCGATATTCCACGCATTAGAAGCAAACGGTTTACTTCGTCTTTTGTAATGCGTACAGCAAAGGAGTGGAATAATTTGCCGGCGTCTATCTTTCCGTCCAAATACAATCTGGGCGCCTCCAAAGCAAGAGTGAATAGGCTTTTGTTTTTTGTTCGATTTACCATTTAAGGCTGCATCACCACTTACCACCAGGTGGGATTGTGGTCAAGTACTGGCTTATAATAAGTAAAAAAAATACGTCTTGAACTTTATGGAGTGACCTAAATGATGATATAATCATATGAGCATTATGAGTCGTGCACTTTTGAATTTTCCAAACTTTTTTTTAATTAAAGTTTGACATAAAATTATTTGAAAATTGAAAGTGTAATAATAAGGTTATTAGTGAAAACTTGTGTGTATTTAAATTGAAACTATTAAAAAAATTACCTATAATCATGTTATACGTAATTTTTTTAATCCGCTTAGGGCATGCACAATTGGATTTACCAATAGTCTTTTTTTTTATTTGTGTGTGTTATATTTTAAACTATAAGTTTCAACTAAGGGCTAAAAAATCAGCCATCAAATCTCCAATCAGTATTACAATGTACTTAGAAAATAACGGCTAATAACGGAGTGATACACTCCTACGTGGCGGGCGACTCGACTGAAATTGCGCCTAACGATATTTTCTCTGTGATGTTAGTGGTGTCAGCCAGTTGGCTTTTACATTTTTTTGGACTTATACTCCGTTTGGCTAACAGCTTTATCAGACTCACAGCTTCATCGTACTTTTATCTAGCACTTAGACACTGCACTTAGATGCACTTCTACTTTAATTTGAAATTATCCCAAATTGAATGTAATTTATAGGCAACAACGTTTTTGCCTACCGATTGACAATTACAAATGTATAAGTAGCACTTAGATATAACAGTTTCTGCGAATAACATGGTTACGATTACCCACAAATCTATTTGTTATTATTTTGATTAATGTTTGGCATAAACATGAACACTCACGCTTTTCACCCAAAGGAGTTGTCAGCGACTACGGAATTTCTGACATATTTCGCCTCTTTTACATCCATATACCTATACTTACATGTTCATCGGTTAAGGTTACTCTTAATTTGGCTCATCTTCAATATATCGCCTATTTGGTCGATAAACTTCCTGCTAGATCATCCTATACCGACTCTGTCGCTCACTTTTGCAACATAAATTTGCTTCTACATTACCAAAGTACTGAAGCATTCCATTCTTAATCCTGGTTACAGCATCATCTTGCAAACCACATTTTTTCTCTTATCACACAATTTCTCAGTCTGTCATTCAGATTCAGTCCTAACATACTCCTCAATGACCCATAATGAATATGGTGATGTTGATTAAGATTTTAATGATTCATTAATTAGTCTAAGCTGAATGACAAATGAAAAAAATTGCCGTGTAGTGGCGGTCAAGAATATCCACTACCCCATATCCTCCCGTGGGTGTCGTAAAAGGCGACAAAGGGAAACAGGCAGGAGATGGGCAGCAGCATCTTCTTGATAACAACAAACTAAATATAAAAAAAAACTGCGGTTACCAACCCGCTCGCCAAGCGTGGCAACTATGGCAAATACCCCCCTATGAATGACAGTAACAAAGAAACGGCCCCCAGTACTCGGCGGCCCCGCTATTCCTGGCTACGGTGGCGACCATGGTAACGGCGGGGCAGGGGGTGCTAAGAATCTCCGGTGGAGGTTCGGTTGCCACCTTAGACGACTCGACCTGGCAACGTACAACGCACGCACCCTGAGGACTGACGAGAAGATCGTGGAGCTGGAAGAAGAGATAGACAAGTTGCGCTGGCATATTATAGGATTATCCGAAGTCCGAAGAGAGGGGGAGGACACGGTAATCCTCGAATCCGGCAACTTGCTCTATCACCGGGAGGGCGACCATCTGTCCTACGGAGGTGTCGGATTTATCGTCCACAAGTCTCTCGTTAACAACGTTGTAAAGATCGGGAGTGTGTAGACGAGGGTTGCGTACCTTATACTCAGCATCACCAAACGGTATTCGCTGAAGGTCATACAGGTTTACGCACCAACCTCGGCACACCCCGATGAGGAGGTGGAGGAAATGTATGAGGATATCTCTAGAGACATGCATTCCTCCAAAACCCAATATACGGTGTTAATGGGAGACTTTAATGCAAAACTAGGCACAAGAGAGAACGGTGAGCTGAAAGTAGGGAAATTTGGAATAGGGCAACGGAAACCAAGGGGCCAGCAGCTGGCCGACTTCATGGAGAAAGAGGGACTCTTTATGATGAACTCTTTCTTCCAGAAGCGGCCCCACAGGAAGTGAACCTGGTCGAGCCCCGACGGTTCGACAAAAAATGAGATTGACTTCATTATGACGACCAGACGACAACTGTTCAGTGATGTCTACGTGATCGCGAGGGTGAAAACTGGTAGCGATCACCGAATGGTTAGAGGCACACTGAACCTAAACGTTAAGTTGGAGAGGTCTCGTCTAATGAAGTCAACGCTCCGTCGCCCTCGTGCTCTAATCCAAAGTCCCGAAACCTTTCAGCTCGAGTTACAAAACCGTTTTCAGTGCCTAGAAAACTGCAATGAAGTATAATATGAATGACAAGCTCGTGGAAACTGTCCATGCGGTCGGAGCTAAGTTCTGCAAGACCCGCCGCAGAAGAACACAAAAACTCTCCGAACACACTCTTAATCTCATGGCTGTTAGACGGGAGATGAAGCTACATTCTTCAACAGACTTGACAGCATACAGGCATCTGAACAGACAGATCTCCAAATGCATGCGGCGGGACTTACGCAACTTCAATACAGCTCGTATTGAAGAAGCGATCGAGCGGAACCAAGGCTCCAAAGTCTTTGCCAGAGATCTGTCTGCCAGAAAGAGCCAACTGTCAAAGCTGAAGACAGAATGTGGCAGCATCGTTTCCGGGACACCTGAGATTTTGAGTGAGATTGAGAGGTTCTATGGGCAGTTGTACACGTCATCGTTGGAGCCACACGCAAGTGTGAGTAACGATCCAAGAGCGAGTCTCATCCGACACTATTCCGAAGATATCCCGGACGTCAGTCTGAGAGAGATTAGAATGGCTCTCCAGCACCTTAAAAACGGTAAGGCCCCAGGCGAGGATGGAATTACAGCGGAGCTTCTGAACGCGGGTAGAAAACCGGTACTTGAAGTCCTTCAGAGGCTCTTTAATTCCGTCCTCCATGGTGGCATTACACCGGAGGCGTGGAGCAGGGTCTTGTTCTTCAAGAAAGGTGACAACGCTCTCTTGAAGAACTACAGACCGATTTCCCTTCTAAGCCGCGTCTACGTGCTGTTTTCGAGAGTCATTACGAATCGTCTCGCGCGCAGACTTGACGACTTCCAGCCTCCCGAACAAGCCGGTTTCCGAAAGGGCTTTGGCACCATAGACCACATACATACCCTTCGGCAAATTGTACAGAACACCGAAGAGTACAATTTGCCACTATGTCTGGCGTATGTGGACTATGAGAAAGCCTTTGATTCCGTCGAAATTTGGGCGGTGCTGCAGTCCCTTCAGCGGTGCCAAGTTGACTGTCGGTATATCGAAGTGTTGAAGTGCTTGTACAGTAGGGCTACGATGGCTATCCGAGTACAGAACCAGAGTACGAAACCTATCCAATTGCAGAGTGGTGTAAGACAGGGTGACGTCATATCTCCGAAACTCTTCACCGCTGCATTGGAAGACGTTTTCAAGCTTCTGGACTGGAAAGGATACGGTATCAACATCAATGGCGAGTACATCACTCACCTTCGATTTGCCGACGATATCGTCCTTATGGCAGAATCGCTGGAGGACCTAAGCACTATGCTCAATGACCTCAATAGTGTTTCCCAACGGATAGGTCTTAAGATGAACATGGACAAAACTAAGATCATGTTTAATATCCATGTCACACCTATGCCGGTAGTTGTTGGGAACACTAAGCTCGAAGTTGTTGACGAGTATGTTTACCTGGGACAAATAGTCCGACTAGGTAAGTCCAACTTCGACCGAGAGGTCTATCGACGGATTCAACTCGGTTGGGCAGCGTTCGGGAAATTACGGCACATCTTCTCGTCAGGTATACCTCAAACCTTGAAAACGAGACTGTACACCCAGTGCGTGTTGCCAGTGATGACATACGGAACTGAGACGTGGTCCTTCACTGCTGGCCGGATAAGGAAGCTCAAGGTCGCTCAGCGAGCTATGGAGAGGGCTATGCTCGGAGTTTCTCTGCGTGATAAACTTAGGAATGAGGATATCCGCAGTAGAACCAGAGTAACCGACATAGCCCAACGGATTAGTAAGCTGAAGTGGCAATGGGCCGATCATATAGCTCGAAGAACCGACAACCGATGGGGATGAAAGGTTCTCGAGTGGCAGCCTCGTACCGGTAGGCGAAGTGTAGGGCGTCCCCCCACGAGATGGCGTGACGACCTGGTAAGACATGCAGGAAGTCGATGGATGCAGGTGGCTCAGGACCGTGCTTTGTGGCATTCTTTGGGGGAGGCCTATGTTCAGCAGTGGACTTGTGAAGGGTTGTAATGATGATGATGATGATGAATGACAATCACGTAAGTATGTATATTAATTGTCAAATAGATGAAGATGTAAGCGACTAAAATGCCGTATGCGACATGAAAATTTCCGCGAGAAATTCAAATTTTAACGATACTTCTAGTTCTTTGTTTTTTCGCGTTATTTAACTACACAGGCTGTGTGCTTGATGCGTGTAACTTTTTATATTATATTTATATTGATTTAAAAATATTTACTAGCTTTTTTTACATTTCAGCTTCAATTAGAATAGAAATGTCTATAAACTAATAATAATTAGATTTGCTATATAATACTAGCGATCCGCCCCGGGTTCACATGAGTGAATTCTTGATCTCCACAACAGCTCCACCTACCGGGCCCAATTGTGAATAAAAACCATCCAGGGACCCACTCAAACTGACACAAAAAATTTCATCAAAATCGGTAGAACCAGTTTCAAGTTTTCAGCGAGACTAACGGACAGCAATTGATTTTTATATATAGATTTTTGTATAGACATTGTTTTTAATTATTATAATTATGTACATTTAAAAAAAAATGTTGTTGTTGTTACAGATGCACCACCCTATCCAGATGAAACCGGCTGACAGCGAGAACAGAAATGGTGAGTTGATTTAACTATAAACAACATATTAAACAAAAAACGATAATACATTATATTTCAGATTAAAAACCGGATATTTAAATAAATCGTACGTAACCTTTTTATGTAAAAATGCTCCATACTACTGCATGACTTTTGCAGCCTACTAGGATACCTACGCACAAACTCAACTATAATATTTTGATCCTTATATCTCATAGTATTAAGATATTATTTATGAACATAAATTGACATGTTTAAATACAGATGAGCAGAGACAAATGAGCACACAGCCCACCTGATGGTAAATCTATCTTGTGGTCCATAGACATCATCTATCCTCGATTAAGAATCAAAATGCGTTGTCACCCCTAAGGACTAAGATGGAATGCCACGTTAACACGAAAAGGTCCGTGTAAAGTGGGTAAAGTGTCGAGTTCTCTACACTCACCATACGAAACACGGCAGCATGGCATTCTGTGAAACTGTGTTCGAGCTGAATCATTCGTGGTGCACCCATAATATAGCTCAACAAGGCTACTACGCTTACGAATAATAGATATGGCTTAATCGTCAGGCTTGGCATGCGAATTTACGATCGCAAAATCTGTCATTTCGTATCTTTCACGAAACAGCCTATCGTTGGTCCAAGTATTTTACGTCTGGCGTTAATTAAATTTGATACCACTATCTGTCAGAATCCTTAACATTTTTCCGGCTTTCTGTTTCCTAATTTTTGTGCTGTACATTGCGCGGCACGTAAGACTAACGCTCAACGAAACGTGTAGAGGATGCGCACGAATTGAATTGTACGAATACGGCTGGAGAGCCAATCAGCGCGTGCGAACGATACGTACGAGCCAATCAGCGCGACTTACCCGCAATAAGCCAATCAGCGTGACTTATGCGCAATAACGGTCACCGCTAGACTTTTGTGTCGCTACTTATAAGTGCTGTTAGCTATAGTCCGTTCGCGTTAAGAAAATAGTGAGTCATCAGTGCAACTACAGGGTAAAGGTGTATTCACAGTGGAGTAAAAATTCTTTTTTTTTTCAAACATTTAATTAAGTTTAATGGAAACAAATTTTCTTAAAATTACTTAAATCACTAATCAGTATCGCTAGATTCTCCAGTTACATTAATTATGAAAGAATTTTGTTCTGCAAGTTCCATGATTTCATCCAAATTCCACATGGTATTTTCTTCGCGTATCACGTGGTCGCAGCAATTCTTCCAACGATTAGCCTCTATTAATGCTATTGCGTCATCTAATATTTTTTTATGTCACTCATATTAAACGTGGAGTTATTGGCAACTACAGCCTTTCTATGTGGCTTATCAGCCGGTCCAAAAGCTCCGACAGGAAAAGGTAAAAGGTTTATTGTATATCTTCTGTTTCGTTTGAAAGCATCTGTAGCAATGAAAATTTATTCCAACACAGTTGATGTATATTTGCGATGCATAATGGGAGCTAGAGCAGGACTGATTATATCGCTACTACTGCTTTGAGAGAAACACTGTACACCTCGTACAGTGCTCCTCTCGAAGCGATATCTCAATTTAAATTATTTATCCGTAAACATTCCGAAAGGATTTCTCCAACGTCTTAAATTTCTGGGTACTGATATTTTAGAATTTATAATAATAATTAAAGAAGAAATAATAATAATAAAAATAAACTCTTTTTATCTATATAAGATAGGGTGACAAACGAGCACACAGTCCACCTAATGGTAAGTGGTTGCTGTGGCCCATAGATATGTACATTTATCCTCGATTACGAATCAAAATGCAGATGCGTTGTCACCCGTGAGGACTAAGATGAAATGCCTTGTTTCCAGTAAAAAGGGTCTCCGGTTCTCGACACTCACCATACGAAACACAGCAGCATTAAGCTGCTATTTTACGCTGGTATTCTATGAGAGCGTGGTCCTTACCCTGTCAAGCCGACCCATTCGTGCTACTACTAATATAGCTGCAGCATAGCTCTACCACGTAAAAAACTCCAGTACTTCCAAATCAGACTATGACGAATTACACGTATTCATTACATTTTATCATTTGAAAATTTTAATATTTAACGTTCACTGACCATTTATTTTAATAATAACACGTTATAACGTAAAAGTTGATGGAGTTTGCTTGAAATAAAACGTCAAATAAAGTTGTCGAACCGATAAACGGCGCACATTGGTCAGATAAGTTAACCTAAGTTTAAACGCAGTTTATCTTAAATTGCGGTGTTCGAAAACGCATTTTCTTAAGTTATCGAACCAATAGTACTAACAAATAGATAAACCGCCGATAAAAGTACCTCATAAACCGAACGTTAGTCGCTGAATTACCACGGCACACCGTGGTAACTTAGGGGCTAAGTGCTAACACTATAGATGAGTTATCTAACCGGCGCGCCGCGAAGTCCGAGCAGAGATGGGATTTTCCTGTCATTTCCTACAATAGTCGCCTCCACGGACAGACATCCACGGGACGAAATAAAATGATGGATTGTTTTTCACAACTACAAAGTACACGCGACTACGCCAGGGCTCTTGAATTTAAAAACCAACTAGGGCCAACATTTTCCCAAATATGCAAATAGTTAGATTTCGAGTTCGAGTACGTTTTGATTACGCCAGTGCCACTCCTAGGCGCCTACATATATCCTCGATTAATAATCAAAATGCAGATGCTTCGTTATCCCTGAGGACTGAGATAGAACGTCTTGATTCCAGTAAACGGGGTCTCCGCTTTTGTCACTCACCATAAGAAAACAGCAGCATAAAGCTGCTATATTACGCTGCTATTCTGTGAAAGCGCGGTCCTTTACTTGTCAAACCAACCCATCCGTACAGTAGCTATAATATTGTCCTCCAGACAGAATTTCGGTTACGTTGGCCAGTCTCAACGAAGGCCAGCAAACACAGGTGCACTCTCTATTCTCCTTTTACCATAATCCGATGGGACATAATCCGACACGATTAGAGAAATCAGGCGCGCATTATCAGTTATGTGCTTTTCGAGGCACGGAGGTGAAACGCCGTTAACTTCCTGACTTCGGACTAATACTAAAAATTTATTTATTTATTTACTCTTTATTGTACACCAAAAAACAAAACAAAACGAATACAGTTAAATCTAAAGTAGAAAATGTACAACAGGTGGTCTTATCACTCTGAAAGTGATCTCTTCCAGACAACCTTAGTGTAGAGAACTGATGCAAACAATAGTTAAAAATAGAGGGGGGCGTACAGAATAAAAATAAAAATATGAAAATACATACAAATAAAAATAAGTGAAGATTATGTATAATATAATATAATAGATTAAATGAAAATAGTACGAAAAAGGAAAAGTAATTTATCTAATAGCGTTCTAAGTAATACGATTTAACAATACTTTTGAAAGAATGAAGAGATTGAGCACGACGAATGTGGAGAGGTAAAGAGTTCCACAAACGTACAGCAGTTACAGTAAAGGATTTCTTAAAAAAAGAGGAAGAGTGCGAAGGAGTAGAGAGAGAAAGATTGACAGAGGATCGAAGGAAGCGATTATGGGTAAGGGAAAGATACTGGAAACGGTTTTTTAAATAATGTGGAGTGGAAGGATTTAACAGCGCGCCATACAAAGTGGAGAGAATGTGAGTATTCCTGCGAAGGCGGATCGGGAGCCATTTGAGCTGTTTGCAAAATTCAGAGATATGATCAATATTTGCGAAGCCCCAATATGAATCTAATACATAAATTTTGAATGCGCTCAAGCTTATTAAGCTGCACCTCGGTAATGTCAAGATAGCATATTTCAGCATAGTCAAGGATAGGCAGAAATAGAGATTGGGCGAGCGTAACTTTAGTAACTGTGGGATGAAAATTACGTAATCTACGTAAAGAGCTTAAAGCAGCAAACATTTTTCTACTAACCTCATTAACCTGTGAGGGCCAAAAATTTATTGAGAGAAAAATCCAATAACTGATTTTCACCCGACCGGGAATCGAACCGAACACGACACATCATTAGTAGTTGCGTTTACGACCACTACACTAACAGGGCATACACTAAACATTAGCTTTATTACTCGTAGTAGTACTACCAAGAGTAGACTGCGTCTTGTCTGGTGTTAACAACATTGTTAGTTTTTTTTTTTTATTTTATATTATGGACATTACATACTTTCTTTGAACAAGTTTTAATATCTTTCCTTAAAAAAACATTCAACACTAAGCGCTTTAAAGCGTTAAATTTCTCATCGCAAGTGGTGTTTTACAATGAGCGTAACAGAGACACAGTTCATCTAAAACGAGCTCGGTTAATCAAGCCGAGCTCTATCATGCCGTTTTTTAGAGCTGCACAACGCGAAACACGTGCTCTTACATAATAATCCAGCGCTTACAGGGATGCTTTTATATGCTCTTTGCAATCCTTTTTATTTTTACCTATGCCCCAGTTTTTTTTTAAGAAACTTGCTTTTTGAAATGCGCTTAAAGCAATGCTAAAGCGAGTGAGTCGACGCCAGTTACATGCGTGTTTCATTCTAATAACGGAGTTAAAATTGAAGCAAGATTTTAATTGAATTTCATTTCATAGTTTTATGAAAAATAAATTTTCAAATTATTTTATTGCAATAAAGTTAGAGTAAACGACCTAACAATGTCCACTTATTTGACTTCTTTAAGCTGGAAGTGTGGTACTAATCCAAAAAAACCCTACCACCTAGCAAAAAATCTGTAGTATAATCAGTTATTTCTATTGTTTAATGACTTTAAATTACTTACTTACTAATAATGAGTTTCTATATATATCAGTATATAAATACTTCACCCTACCCTACACCTCGCCTTCCGGTACGAGGCCGCCACTCGAGAACCTTTCTTCCCTATCGGTTGTCGGTTCTTCGAGCTATATGGCCGGCTCATTGCCACTTCAGCTTACTAATCCGTTGGGCTATGTCGGTTACTCTGGTTCTACTGCGGATATCCTCATTTCTAAGTTTATCACGCAGAGAAACCCCGAGCATAACCCTCTCCATAGCTCGCTGAGCGACCTTGAGCTTCCTCATACGGCCAGCAGTGAAGGACCACGTCTCAGATCCGTAAGTCATCACTGGCAACACGCACTGGTTATACAATTTCGTTTTCAGGTTTTGAGGTATGTCTAATGAGAAGATGTGTCGTAGTTTCCCGAACGATGCCCAGCCGAGTTGACCTCTCGGTCGAAGTTGGACTTACCTAGTCGGACTATTTGTCCCAGGTTAAATACTCGTCAACAACTTCGAGCTTAGTGCTCCCAACCACTACCGGCATAGGTGTGACATGGACGTTAAATAAATAATCTTACCAGATTTTAAAGAGAAAACTTTATATACTAACTCTATATACGAGTACGTCTGTACATTTGTGCATAGTACTAGTATGAAACGTTCAAACGACGATAATAATAAAGTATTTTTATACACACGCAACACAATGATTGTTAAAAATTCCATTGTCGTTACACAAACAATGGTTAAAAGTGTCTATTTCGGATTCGATTAAAAGGATTAGAGTCACAAGATACACATGATATCGAGAAATAGTATACCATCTTCTGGTAGGTGGTAGGACATGAATAGGTATTTGCCTATTTTTGCCACCAAATAGCATTGTTTGCATCAAGGTATTATAGTCTGAAGCGTATATAGAGCCAATATAACTACAAGCTGTGAGGAATATTATCTTAGTCCTTAGATGTGTCATCGCGTCTGTAGTCTTTTCCTTGTTTGATGTTGGCTTCAAGTGTCTATGGACTGCAAGTTCATTTTTCATTTTGGTTTCATAATATAGTGTTTATATAAACAATATTTACAAGTAAAACTTTGCGATTATAGATCATCATCGTCAACATTGGCAAGTGGTGATTTAAGTGGAAATGGTGGATCTTTTGGCTTTTATTTTTAATCACGTGATATATGTATCTAAACTTTTTTAAATACTATTGCATTTTACGAATCAAACTATGTGATTATTGATCATGATCGTCAACATTATCAAGTGGTTTTAGTTAATTAATTAATTTATTTATTAGGATTACCAACAGAAATTACAACATTAATACAAAGATCATTTTCATAACAAATTAAATACATTATTATTGTATATAATTAATCACAAAATGCGTTGATTATTTAGTAAAAGAATTATAAGAAAAAAAAACTGAATTACATCATTGGATAAATGTAAATTATTAAAAAGAAATAGAATTATTTAACAATATTATAGATAGCTTCATTATCATATTATACTATATTAATCACATTGTAGAAAACAAAAACAATTCCAATGTTATAATTAATAATTAATGTATTCATTATTTTTAAAGAAATTGATTAAATTTGATTTGAAGGTTGATAAACTATCGCAAGTAATATTGAGATCAGAAATTTTCCAGGACAGTTTCTTATAAGTGCGAGCTAGTCGGGCTAGAGGGGAATACTTTCCCAAGTTTGATCTATAAAGGAATACATTGAAAAAGGCGTCTGGTTTTCTAGGCAATCTTGATGGCACCTTAAAGTTAAATAATTGAACTATTGCTGGACAATCAATACTATTATTGAGCGTTTTGTATAGGAACATCATGTTTGAGATACTTCTACGCGATTGTAGTCATGTGATGTTAAATTGTAAAAACTGTCTTTCGTGGGAGTCATTAGTTTGATAGCTATTCGAAAGGTACGCAAGATGACGCAGCAGTCGTTTTTGTATTCTTTCGATTTAGGATTTTTTAGGGCGGATTTTTTTTTATAGGAGAGGGGGCAAACGAGCCTGCGGCTCACCTGATGGTAAGTGACTACCGCCGCCCATGAACAACCGCAACACCAGGGGAATTGCAGATGCGTTGCCGGCCTTTTAAAAAGGAGTAGGCTCTTTTCTTGAAGGTCCCTAAGTCGTATCGGTCCGGAAAAATCGCTGGTGGTAAACTATTCCACAAGGAAGTTGTGCGAGGAAGAAAACATCTTCTAAATCGCACAGTGGTGGACCGCCAATCATTCAGATTGTGTGGATGGTATCGGGAGTTCTGCCGCGATGTGCGTTCGTGAAATTTGGCGGCTGGGATTAATCCGAACAATTCCTCAGAGCACTCCCCATGGTAAATGCGAAAGAAAATGCTAAGAGATGCAACATCTCTTCCCAGTGCCAATGAGTCGAGCCGATCGGAAAGGACTCGGTCGTCGACGATTCGAGCCGCTCTGTGCTGGATGCGGTCAAGTGGAAGGAGCTGGCACTGGGGAGCACCAGCCCAGAGATGGTAACAGTATTCCATGTGAGGCCGAACCTGCGCCTTGTAAAGTTGCAGGCGTTGAGACGGCATGAAATACTGTCCCGCTCTGCTGAGCACACCAAGCTTTTTGAGGCCAATTTGGCCTTCTCTTCCAAGTGACCACGAAACTGCACGTTACTCGATATGTCCACGCCGAGGATTCCGATACTGGCTGAGGCAACAAGGGGAGTACCTTGAAACTGAGGAGTGTTACGGCCAACAGCTGCCCTGCCTCAACAGGAGTTGGATCCTTCGCGGCCCATAGACGAAGGAGCTACGGGCAGATGCTGGTCGGGCGTTCCTACGCCAAGGGTCAAATGTTTCTAATGAACACACGAGGGGAAAGGTCACTAGGATAAATGCACTTACCTGCCCCAGGAGCGCAGACGATTCTCCTCGACCGGCCCGGCTGATGACAGTGTTGTGAGTGTATGTGTAATTGTATGTGCTGGTATGTTGACGGGAACCGATCTGGATGACGCAACGACGTCCGGGAGAAGGCACGCGCTGGTATCCCCGGAACTTTCCCCTTCTGGAGGCACTCGTAATGGGTTGTCACGAAATGGGACAGCTACTTGTAGTCCTTCAGAGGTAAATCACTGTGATAGTTGCACGCGAATTTAACCGAGTTAGTACGTTCTAATAACGATACCGTTATTGCAACGATTTACGCGGATTGTTCCTTTAGCAAAGTTAGGCGCGAAAACATACGTCCGTATAGCTCGCAAGAAAAACCTACTATATTCGCGAGAAGTGCCACGCCGACCCGTCCGGCGGCCGGGGGGGGGGGAGCGGGGGAGAGGGAAGGTGCCCTTGATATCGAGGCCAAGCGCGCGCGTTAAAGACTACGTTTGTATTGTAAATTTTTCCTGCCTAAACAACCCCCCGCCCCGGACATAAGGCATTAAGTCCGCTAGTAGATTGGCAAACGGGACAAGGTCGCGACGGCCCGTTGCAAGACCGAATCTCCGACCAAAACCTCGGCCACTCTAGGCACCCCATCCGTTCCATACGACAGTTTAACAATGCGCCCACGGCGCCAATACAAAGGTAGCGCGTTTGGTTCTTTAATCAACACGAGGTCTCCCACCCGAGGAGGCTCCGTCTTGTCAGACCACTTAACGCGCTGCTGCAAAAGATGTAGGTACTCCAGAGACCATCGGTGCCAAAAGCGTTGAGTCATCTGTTGCAGCAGGGCAAACCTGCTAAGCCGTGAAGCACTCGTTTCCCTGAAGGGATACTCGGGCAGAGCGTTAAGAGGCTGGCCAATCAGGAAGTGTCCCGGGGTTAGAACCTCCAAATCATTCGGGTCAGAGGAGAGGGGACAGAGGGGCCGAGAGTTGAGTACCGCCTCAATTTTTCAGAATACAGTGGCGAGCTCCTCAAATGTCAAAATGGCTTCACCAATAACGCGACGGAGATGCGTTTTGGCAACCTTAACCACCGCCTCGAAAATACCGCCCCAGTGGGGACACGCCGGAGGGTCGAATTTCCACTGGATGCCCCTTTTCGACATAGCATTTCCTAAATAAGTCCGGTGACTGGACAGAAATTCGACGACCTCCTTGAGATACCTATCCGTGCCCTTATAATTCGTCCCGCAGTCCGACCGGATCAAGTCAGGCAAGCCGCGCCGCGACACGAAACGGCCAAGCGTGGCCAAGAAGGCTTCCGTGCTGAGGGCGCTCACCAGTTCCAAGTGAACGGCTTTAGTGGAGAGGCACACGAAGACGCAAAGATAGGCCTTACATGAACGCGCGTTACGAAGGTTAGAGGACTTGACGAGGAAGGGGCCAGCGAAGTCGGTTCCGACCCCAGCGAATGGTCGGATGGCCCTGACGCGGTCGGGCGGCAAGTCACCCATCAGAAGCTGCGATATGGGGGCCTTCAGTTTATAACAGGGGATGCACTTAAAGATGACGCTCCGAATGGTGCGCCGGCCAGACAAAATCCAAAACTCCCGCTGCAAAATAGCCGACAGGGCGTTACACCCAGCGTGGGCATTCCTAACATGGTGGTGGGTAACCAGCAACCGGACAAGGGCGCCGTCCTTAGGGAGCAGCAACGGGTGTCGAGCCCCGCACGGCAGTTGAGAGTTTTTCAAACGTCCGCCCACGCGCAGCATCCCAGCGTCGTCCAGAAAGAGGTTCAGGCGGGCCAGAGCGCCCTTGATAACGGAGCCACGCTTCAAGTTTTCGATAACGGGCTCAAAATGCTCCGTCTGGACCATACGGATCCAAAGCATCAGGGCTTCCCGACGCTCGCTAGGGGACAAAACGCAATCAGAGAGTCGGTTGGACGGATCTCTCGAATTGTGGACAAAGCGGCGCAGCCAAGCAGTCACTCCTAAGAGCTTATCGAGAGAGCTGTACCGTTCCAGAAGGGAGAGATCCCGAGTGGGCTTATCCTTGCCCACTCCTACTCGGGCCCGTAGGCCCGGCAACTCAGTAGGTTCGGAGTAATTACCCTGGGGCCAGAAGGATTGAGGATCAGATAACCAACCGGGACCCCACCACAATGAGTGGGCAACCAGCGCGGGGGCCTCACAGCCGCGGGAAGCGCAGTCGGCGGGATTCAACTCCCCGGGGACATGTCTCCAGTGGAGAGAAGTCTCAGAACTCTGGATTTGAGACACGCGGTTCGCCACAAAGACCTCAAGATTGTGAGGTGCGGCTCGGAGCCAACAAAGTACTATCTCACTGTCCGACCATGCGTAGACGTCCGTAATGTCGATTACAAGCTTCAAGGACGAGTGAACGTGGTTGAGGAGCCGCGTGAGAAGAGCGGCTCCAGACAGTTCCAATTTAGGGATAGTTAAACGGGATCTAATGGGGGCAACCTTGCTTTTGGCGAGTACGAGATGAACTGCAGTATGCCCAGAGGAACTCACAGTCCGCAAATATACGACAGCAGCATAGCCCTTCTCAGAGGCGTCGCAAAACCCATGTAGGGTAGCCCTGCATTTCCCTGGAGGTAGGAAGCACCTTGGCATGGAAACCCGGTTGATGTCCGGAAGGGAGGAGAGCATGGAGAGCCACTCTCGCAAGAGGACCCCGCTAATAGGCTCGTCCCAACCCAACCCGGACATCCAGAGCTTTTGAAGAAAGCACTTAGCCAAAAAGATGACCGGGGTGATCCATCCATTCGGGTCGAAGGTGCGAGCTACTGTAGACAGCACGGAGCGCTTGGTCCATGCTTTGGGAGGTGGGTCAAGTTTTACTCTATACGTGAAGGTGTCCTGAACAGGCTGATATTGAATGCCCAGCCCAGTCAACAAATTAGGATTCTCAGGGTGCTCGAATAGATGAGGGTCTTGTTGATCCTCTCATGGGAGGTCCCTCAAAATGTGTGGGGAGTTCGACAACCACTTGCGCAACTCATAGCCTCCAGACTTCAGGATGGCAATTAATTCGTCTCGCAAGACCAGAGCCTCCTCGACGGTGGAAGCGCCCGTACAAATGTCGTCCATGTAGACCGAAGTCTCCAAGATAGAAGCTCCCCGAGCGTATCTCAGGCGCTCTCTCTCAGCGAGTTCAAGGAGGGTTCGCATGGCGATATACGGGCTGGCCCGGAGTCCATATGTGGTGGTGTTCAACTCAAATACCTGTATGGGATCGCTGGGCTTCTCGCGCCACAATATCAGCTGATATCGGCGGTCATCACGATGTACCACCGATTGGCGAAACATCATCCGAATGTCCGCGACAAAAACCACTTGGTGTCGACGGAATTGGGTCAGGATGTCGGATATGTCCTTGATCAGTTTAGGACCCGAGTGAAGACACTGATTCAGGGACACACCGTTTGATGTGGGGGCGGAACCGTCAAAGACTACCCGAATCTTACTCTCAGGGGTCCTCAAGACCGCATGGTGAGGGAGGAAGTAGTGCTCATGTGAACGCCATTCGAAGTTGGACGGTGACATGTGACCCAGCTCCTGATACTCGCGCATGAACTCGACATATTTGTCGCGAAAGGCTGGGTCACGCCTCATGCGGCGCTCCATGGAAAGCAACCTCTTCTCGGCCAGAGCACGGGATTGACCCAAAGAGGGGCGGGAGTCCAGAAAGGGTAAGCGAGTGACGAAACGACCGTCAACCCGCCGGCCGGTATTGTTCTGGTAGAACAACTCACACTCACGGTCCAGAGGGTCGACTCGAGCTGCATGGGGTGGTTCCTCAATGTCCCAGAATCGCTGGACGGCGTCCGATAGGGACACGCCCACGACGGAGAGCGGGTCGGCCGTCGGAGGGGGAGGAGACCACATAACCGGTCCAAAAAAGCTGTGCCCAAATATCGTGGAAATGGCTGACAGGCCATCGGGCTGCAGAGCTCGTATCTCACCTAACAAGAGGGCACCCAGCGTGTCGGCCCCCAGTAACAAATCTATCGGCCCAGGTTGGGCCCACCGAGGGTCTGCCGGTCTCAAAGCCGACGCACAGCGCACAGCGCTGTCATTTATACGAACGTTAGGGAGGAACCCTACAATGTCGTCGAGGACATTTACCTTGACTAAAATACGAAGGTGTTCGCTGTCAGGGCTGAACACCAACTCCGCTTGTCCCCTAGGAGCAGGAGGCTCGGCACCTCCGATACCTACCATCGGACGTGATTCAGAGCTCCAGGGGAGCCCCAGTCTTCCCACCAACCGAGTAGAGGCCACACTACGCTGGGAACCCGAGTCCAATAGAGCTCGAACCGTTAAGTGGTCGCCGCTCGGGTTGTAAACCTTCACTGAGGCTGTCGGCAATAGAACAGTTTGACAGGTGGACTGCTGACGACTTATAGGCTCAGTGGAGGCGGCCATGGCGGGAGCTAGGGCGGCAGCCTCCTATCTGGAGCTGCCTCTGTTAGGCCGGCACCCGAACCGGGGGCCCCGAGCGCGGCACTCCGACGGCGTCTCGATGACCCCAGACTGGAATTCCCCGAACGGGCCGACCGAGGGAAACTCGGGGATCCTCGGCTCCAAGGCCCGGGGCCGATACGCAGTCTCCGGAACCCGGTAGTACCGGCACCGGCCAAAGGGGGGCGGGCGGCGTTCCAGTCGCGGCCACTCAGCCAACGGGGGTGAGAAAGGTCTAGCTGACCGCTGAGTGGCCGCGAATCCACTATCAACTCGAGGAGGGGGGGTGAAGACCCCCCCGCCCCTGGGGGAACGACTACCAGACCGATCGGGGGAGGGACTCCCCTCAGAAGGAGGGGCGCTGTGGTCCGCCGGTGAGCGCCGAGCGTCGCCCGACAGTGGGCGTGGCTGGGCGCCCCCGCCCGTGGGAGTCGGGGGGCTGGAAGGGCCCTGCGAGGACGAGCCGCGCGCACCCAGGCACAAGAGGACGTTGTGGTTGCCCTGGCAGTGCGTGCAGGGCCGCTGGTGCGGGCAGTCTCGTTGTAAATGCCTCTCCAGGCACGAGAAGCACCAGCGGCGCTCCCTGGCGATGGTTCGCCTCGCCTTAGCCGGCTTGCGCAACAACTTCGGGCACGACGCCGGCCGGTGGTCGGATGCTCGACAATAGGAGCAGGGAGGCGCCTCCCGGGCCGCTAGGCCACTATAGGGGGGTACGGGGGGGCGCCCTCCCGCGGGGGCTCCACTCGGCCTCAGGGGGGTGGGCGCCGCCTTGGCCGGCTGACTCCGCCTTTCCCTGGGCACCGCTCGGGAGGCGGCCGGGGGGCCCTCGCCGGCGCCTGCTGCGTTCTCCAGCAGCCTGCACTGCTCTTCCAGGAACCGCAGCAGGTCCCTAAAGGGGGGCATTAAGAGGCGCCATCCCCTCCGAACCTCTCCTCAAAATGGAGCCGAAGGTCGAGGGGCAGGCTGGACAGCACTATATGAAGGAGCAGAAAAGACCACTCGTCCACAGGTAAATCCAGCCGCCGCAACGAGTTGCACGCTACGACGACTGGATTCACTATGTCTTCACGTAGTCTAGTCCGGTCCTTCAGCAGCGGGAGGTTCAGCAGCCTCCGAACATGATCGTCCGCAATCCGCCGGACGTTGGCGTACCTTCCAGCGAGGAGGTCCCTGGCGTTTTGGTAGGCGTCGTCCGACAACTTAAGGTGGCCGACGACGCTCAGGGCCTCCCCCTCTAGTGAAGCCAGGAGGTACCCCATTTTTTGGCAGGGGGTCAGGTCCCTCCGGGCGTCCACCAGGCTGTCAAACAGGCCGACGAAGGTCATCCACTCCGAGAGGACCCCGGAGAACCTTGGCAGGTCCAGCGTCGGAAGTCGTCCTAGCAGCTCTGGCTGAGCAGACGGCTTCCGCGGGGACTCGAGAAGGCTACTCAGCCGAGCTTCGCGCTCCCTCTCCGCATCCTTGGCCCCCGCCTCGATCAGGTCGTCCGTTAGCGCGAGGAACTGCTCGTAGTCCGCGCGGCAAGATTCCAGGACTCCCTTTTCCACCTCCAAGTCCTCGAGCTCAGAGTAAGCCTCCTCCACGGCCGCCCTTCGAGCATCGACCTGCTCAAGCCTCTTCCTCAGATTGTAGACCCTGTCCGGTCGGCCTATCAACGCGTGTGCGCTGGTAGCCCAGCGCAGCTCAGTCCGCAGGCAACGGATTAGCATCTTGGGCGAGGACATCACTACTAAATCCAAATTACGACGCGGCTCGAGCACAATTACAACAATAACAAATAAAAAATACAAAAAAATTAACAGCTAACTAATGCAGTTCCTATCAAATCGAGTTGAATAGAATGTACACAAATAAGAACCGCTATTATTAAATCAAACACAAGTTAGTACAAAGGAAAAGGTAAATCAAATTAACAATAACAAATACTAGTACGATCAAATCAAGTTAATTTAAATTACGTAAATACAAATTACCACTCTTTAGTTCAAATACAATTTACAATACGAAAGATACATAACGAAGATACACATCAACAAAAATGCCTTGCTCGGAAATCAACCCTTCGATAAGTAACACACTACCATCCGACAACGACAATTAACCGATTACGTAAAAATAACCATCTACCTACATGACGCAATCTCCCGCTTGCGCGCGAACCGGGCGTGGCCTTTCAAATTTACCCGCTAACAACAAAGCAAGCTAACAAAGAAAGGAATCTTATTATTACGTATATAATAAAAAGGTATTTTACGTATTACGGACGGGCGTGATTGTAGCCACAAAATCAACCCAACGCTCCTGCCACCAAATTATTTAATTTTTATCAAATACTATGGTCGGTGGATCGACCGGGAATCGATCCCAGCACCGCGTTCTGCTACCAAATGTTACGGCCAACAGCTGCCCTGCCTCAACAGGAGTTGGATCCTTCGCGGCCCATAGACGAAGGAGCTACGGGCAGATGCTGGTCGGGCGTTCCTACGCCAAGGGTCAAATGTTTCTAATGAACACACGAGGGGAAAGGTCACTAGGATAAATGCACTTACCTGCCCCAGGAGCGCAGACGATTCTCCTCGACCGGCCCGGCTGATGACAGTGTTGTGAGTGTATGTGTAATTGTATGTGCTGGTATGTTGACGGGAACCGATCTGGATGACGCAACGACGTCCGGGAGAAGGCACGCGCTGGTATCCCCGGAACTTTCCCCTTCTGGAGGCACTCGTAATGGGTTGTCACGAAATGGGACAGCTACTTGTAGTCCTTCAGAGGTAAATCACTGTGATAGTTGCACGCGAATTTAACCGAGTTAGTACGTTCTAATAACGATACCGTTATTGCAACGATTTATGCGGATTGTTCCTTTAGCAAAGTTAGGCGCGAAAACATACGTCCGTATAGCTCGCAAGAAAAACCTACTATATTCGCGAGAAGTGCCACGCCGACCCGTCCGGCGGCCGGGGGGGGGGGAGCGGGGGAGAGGGAAGGTGCCCTTGATATCGAGGCCAAGCGCGCGCGTTAAAGACTACGTTTGTATTGTAAATTTTTCCTGCCTAAACAGAGGAGATACGACAAAGGGGTTCTTTTTAGCGGTAAACGCGCAAACTTGTGTCTTGTGAGGATTAAACTGGACTAGATTTAGTCGACCCCAATCCGAGACTTTGTCCAGCAAAGACTCGACTTCAGACACAAGTTTGTTCCGGTACTCGGTGACGTTTTCCCGAGAAATATTGGCACGGCCGGTGGATAGAGCATCACCAGTGCTGTCATCCGCATAGCAATGAATGCTACCGGCTTGCAACATATCATTGATATGCAGAAGAAACAGCGTTGGTGATAGCACGCAGCCTTGTGGAACACCAGCGTTAATAGGCTTGTAGTCGGAGCATGCACCATCTACAACGACCTTGATGCTCCGATCTGCAAGAAAGCTGGTGATCCAATTGCATAATTTCTCGGGAAGCCCATAGGAAGGGAGCTTCGAAAGAAGCGCTTTGTGCCAAACCAAACCTCCTTTGATTCCTAATTTGACTACAGTATTCTAGATTACTTCTAAAAAGACGTATATGAACATACGGACTATCATGGTGATGCACTAAATATTTTATATTTGATCAGTACTACGATCATAATTCGATATTATTATTTTTAAATGAAATTTATACGGAGCCAACGTTACGGGCGTCACCGTACGGCGACGGTTCCTTTGTCCTTTATTTTCGCAACGCTATTAATGTATCTAAACTTTGTAAATATTATTGTATCTTAACAAAATTTAAAAGAACTGCACGGCCAGAGCTTAATTGACAACCCTGCATACACAAAATTCTATGCACATACATATTCGATCAGACGTTTATATTCTATTTATATCAGTGCATCGGATTAGGTCTCACAAACGCTGCTCGCATCATTCGCTAGACAAAGCTTCTAGATTTGAACCTTGCACAACTGTTGCCTATTAAATTGACGTGACATACGATTATTGCTCTTTCTACGTACACACGACTTCACACACCTAGTAACTTAGAAGAAGCAAGTCGCAATGCTCTTAAAATTACAATTAATTGAGATTGTTTAAATGAATGATTTGCCAGCACATGATTTTAATATTTACACATTTAATACAATATTAATATAATCACCATGTTTTATTCACGATATTTATTATTTTATGTAATATTCACACTCGCTGTGCCTATACCATCCTAGTGTTAATACTTTTTTTGTAAACCTCAGTCTTAGTTCTACGTGGTAGAGCCACGCTGCTGCTGTGTTAGACTATTCAAAGTTGCAGCACGAATGGGTCGACTCGACAGAGGGAGAACCACGCTCGCACGGAAAGAAAAAAAAAGCAGCATAACAGCGCTCCTATGTTTAGGATGGTGAGTGTAGAGAACCGGAGACCCTTTTCACTGCATGCAGGCACTCCATCTAGTCCTCAGGGGTTGCAACGCATATGCATTTTGATTCTTAATCGATGATAGATGTAGTTGCCTATGGGCCATAGCATTCACTTACGATCACGTGGACTATGTGATCGTTTGTTACCCTAATTCTTTAAAAAAAAAAGTCATCCACGTTTTATATACTATAATATACACATATTGTATAAATATAAATATATTATGTAAATATCAATGTACTATAATAATATATAGGTACATATTTTTGATAGGTATACATTTAAAATGATGAAATAATATTACGAGTATGTTGTTATTAAATTTATTACAAAGTAACCGAGCCATTTTACAAATTAAATTATTTGAAAAGAATAACCATTTTTCTCGTCGACTTATAAAGAAATAAAAATAGTACAAAACTAAATAATATGAACTAGAGAGAAACATAAATGAGATTTGTCACTCGGAAAACTTGGTTACGCGGACCGTTTATCAAAAGGAAATTCTTTCACTTTGTTTCCGATTGCGTGTTAACCTGAAATTCCAATATTGACTTTTGACGTACCGTTAAAGTAGAAGAGGGTTTATTAAATAAGATCCCCTATTTTTCTCATTCGAAATAGATTATGTTATTATGAGTGGAATGTTTTGCAGTATTTTTGCCAAATAATAAATATCACACCATAGCAGTTTCCATGTTAGTATAAATGCGTGAATTAAAAAGTATTTTCCTAAGTCAGTGTAATGTTGTGCTACACCACCATGGTGGTGGGTCTTTCCTAGTGTAGTGGTGTTGGGAGTAGTGGTGGTGACGGTGGAAGTGCACGCAATTGAGGGAGGGCGGCAGGTGCTCTTCAAACTGGGTAAGACACATTTTATTTTATCGAGCGGATGTACGCGAAGTAATTTTTGCCAACTTTAATATAATAGACTTCCCGCAAAGTAACACCTGATTCTATCAATTATCAACTAGATGAATAAACAATTCAGTGAACGGGTGACAACTGGCAACATTTTTTGTGAATATCCACTTCTGTCGAATAATTACATTAGCGTATAATACAGTTTAAATAATTATTAGTGGAATATAATCACTATATATAACTTAAAATTTCGAAAATAGCTGAAACGATTTTAATAAATTTCTTTGTGTGTTTGAGTGGATCCCTGGATGGTATAAATTCATAGTAAGTCACCCGGTAGGTGGCGCTGTTGTCGAGATCCAAAAATCACCCGTGCGAAGTCGGAGCGAATCGCTGGTATGAAATAATTATGACCTCGATTTAGTTTACTCAATTCCAATTGCATTCATGGTTATATTGCTTTTTAAAAACTGTTTTTTTTTTAATTTAACAAAGAGAAAAAACGCTTTAGTATATATTTATTTAATTGAAAAATAAAACGAACTTACACTCTACCCGATAGTAAGTGGCATGGACACCTGCAACCATTTTCAAATAAAGAAAGCTATAGATACGTTGTCGCCTCCTTACTTTGTTTTGCTGCTACCGATGTGCACTTTATTGTTATTGTGTACTTTATTATTATTTGGCAATGTGATAGACTGCAAGGTAGGTCTTTTGTAAGACACGCTGCAGCTATACTACAGTTGTAGCAAGAATGGGTCGGCTCGACCGGGGTAGTAGCTTAATGCTGCTGTGTTTACGACGAGCACACAGTCCACCCGAAAGTAAGTAGTTACTGTGGCCCATAGACATCTACATCCATCCTCGACAACAAATCAAAATACAGATGCGTTGTCACTGCTGAGGCTTAAGATAGAATGCCTCATTTCCAGTAAAAGTGGTCTACTGTTCATTACACTCACCATACGAAACACAGCATCTTTAGGCTGCTATTTTACGCTGGTATTCTGTGAGAGCGTGGTCCCTCCCCGGTCGAGCCGAACCATTCGTGCTACAACTATACTACTGATATAGCTGTAGCATGGTTCTGCCACGTATAGTGTTTTTGTTAATAATAATACCCAAAAAAAATTCACTAGTGGAAGTAGTAGAAGCCTAGTGCTTCCAGCCTAGTTATTCCAAACAGCTCTTCTTACAGGCAGTGATTCCGCTTAACTCATTTACAACAACGATATATTGAGCAGACACGAGCTAGGCGCATCGACCGAATGCTAAACAGCATCTGTTTGCGACTAGTCGTGTTTGTAAACGGGAAACGACGGCAATAGTTACCGACGACAAACTGGGTTTTAGGCATAGATTGAACACTATCGGTTTGTAATGTTAAACAGCAGATACTCGTATTTGTTTCACCTTATTATCCTACCGTGTCGGATTTACAACGACTATATATAGAATCATTTCGGCCTTTGTCTGTGTAACTGTAACACATATTTTCGAAGACATTTCTTTTATCTGTTCAGTTATTAATATCTGTTAGAGAGACACGATTCTTTTGTGAAACTTCTTATCGGTTAGTTATTTTTTATGCATGTGTTAAAAAATATTTCAAAGGCACTCATGAGTCGTTTCCAAGGCCTGTTTATTTACAATATATCTTTGAATTTTTCGTCTCCAAGTTTAAAAAGAACATTGTTTATGTATGAGTAAGATAATAAAAATAAAAATTATACATTTTTATTATCTTATTCATACATAATATTCATACTCTATTTAAGTCCTGAGGAGTGTAAACGCATTTTCGTTTTGATTTTTAATTGAGGATGTACGTAGGTGTCTATGGGCCACTACTTACAATTAGTTGTATTGAACTGTATGCAGGACTGTATGCTCGCTTCCGCAAGCAATGACGTCAGCCTTCCCCAAAAGATTACACATCATAGTAAAGTCAAGTTGTCAAAAACAGAAACTGTAATATTACTTTTACAGTCCTAGGTGGTTACACTACTTTTCTATCTAATAGTTCGTCAGGGTAGGTAACAGTATGTTACCAATTTCTACCACCAAGCATCAGTTAGTGCACTACTGTGTTCCTATATGAAGAGTACAGAGAGCCAGTATAATTTCTTTTTTCTTTTAAAATTAAGGGCTGCGAAGCAATACATCTTATTCCTCAATAGTGACAACACCTATCTGTAGCTTTCTTTATTTATCTTTGGCTGCAGATGTCTAGGAGCTGCAGTAGCCACTTACTGCCAGGTGGACTGTAAAGTTCGTTTGTTACTTCATTTTTATAAAAAAAAAAGAAGTTAAGCAAACGTAAATAAACTTTTTATATCTACATCGTTCATACAAATAATTTTAATAATAGTAGTCTAGCGCTGAGCATTTGGGTCACGTTACCGTGTGAAATTTAAATGTGAAGAATTATTGATCACCCAAGAAAGGCAATCCCGTAGGCGTATTACGTATCTTGCGGAAGGCTAGCTATACCGAAATTAGAACAATAATTGCTGATAAATTGTAGATTCGTATTATGTATCAGCGATAACCAAGCTAACTAGAGACAGCGCTGCCTTGTGGTCGCTAGTTAGCTAGGCCTTGGTTATCGCCGGTACATAATACGAATTTGCGATTTATCAACAATTATTGTTCTAGTATAGTTATCGCTAGCCTCCTGAAAGATACGTAATACGCATACCGGAAAGGTCTTATAGCTGTCGATGGATAGTAGTATAACTGCGATTATTCTACGCTTAATATAAAATGAAGTGGACATAGGTTGGTAACATCTGTAGTAGAAGCCCTAAGCGCGTTCTCTACCCTTTGAGACGTCTACTTTAACGATTACGTTGAAGTAGACGTCTCATAGGGTAGAAAACGCGTTTAGGTAAACGCAGTTTGGACGCCCCCTAGCTAGTGGATCGACGATCAGCGCAAGGCGGCAGGCAGCAACTGGATGCGTGAAGCCGAAGATCATGCTAAGTGACCCGTCTTGGGAGAGGACTAAGTTCAGTAGTTGACAGCCGCAGACTGATGAATATAAAATAGCCAGACCGGCGTCGATAAGCAACATCGAAGGTGCGAGACACCTGGTACTGTGATCGTCAATTCACCTTCCAAACAGGCAGGTGGCCATGCGTGACGATGGAGGGTAATCCCCTTTATAACGGAGGAGACACGTGTCCAGCAGAGTAGACGAAGGCGAAGGAGTGTAGAGTTAAGCTCATTATACTGCTTAAATTGCCAAATGCTTTTAAAAATGTAACTTTGTCAAACAGATCATTAAAACTTAGGGAAAAGACCGGCAAGGTACCTGCAGTTCCTGGTGTTGCATTTGTTCATGGGCGGCGGTCGACACTTACCATCACGTGAGCCGCATTTTTCCCCCTATTCTATAAGAAAAAAACAGTTCCAGGTTGTTCATTTGTAGATGAGAACAAGTGAAAAGCGACTTGCAGAAGCAAAGAATAAACAGTTTCTGAATTCAGTACTGAAAAATTGTAACTAATGTAAGGGAAATGTAGATTTTGTAATTGCGCAAAACATCGATGAAAGAGTGAAGTAGGTCAGAACTTTGACACCGACGTGAGTGGGAAACGATGACACGTTGTCTCTGTACTCACAAGTGGAAAACGTGGACGTGACGCAGACAGGACGGAGCTCATTAGAGGGAGGGGGGAGTCACAAGTGACACAGGCCCGCGAAGAATGACTGATCGTCCGTCAGCGCGCGCGCACCTCACTGTCGTTATACGTGTTTAGTTGTGTCTCGGCCGCGGTTGAATGCAGACGCGTCATGTCGTGAAGTGCTTGTGAAGTGAAGTGAAGTGAAGGATGCGCGGCGAGGCGGGCGGCGCTCGCGGCAAGGCGGGCGGAGCCAGGTCGAACAGTGGTAGCTACCCGCCAATCAGCTCCGCCTATTGGCTACCGCCATCGAACCCTACCCCCTATCACGTGCCAGGTTTGAAGATTGCTCTATTAAAGTTCTTAACGGCTCCGTGGCGCAATGACTTAGCTATTAGATGCAGCGCTAAAGGGCGGGTTCAAATCCCACACGTGACAAGAATTTTTATGGCCTACAAATAATTGTTCGAGGTCTGGATGTTTGTCTTTGTGCAATTTATGTATGTAAACTGCCTCTACGATACAGGAGAAAATCCTTATGTGAAGGTAACGTTTTTTAAAAGAAAAATTCGAGACGTGTACCACTTCTTGGAAGGAAGCGTCGAGTTGAAAAATTCGAGTTCTTTCTGTAAATACATAAAACAGTGACACACGCCAAGAGTAAATATTAAACGAAGTTATCCTCACAACCATAGACATGTGACCGCAATTCTAACAGTAGCGACGATTACGCCGATGTCGCAGTTCGCAGATTTAGCGCCTGAATTTGAAATCGAAAGCGCACCTGACATTGACCGATTTGTTATCTAAAAGACAATACCGTGTTTCCGTCACAATTAGTGGTGAATTGCATTGCTCAATGTACATAATTAAAATTATTTTCATTTAGCATTGAGTTTCGAGAATTTTGTATTGTTCATTACTAACAAGTAATTATTATTTCTAGATAACATAAACGTGACTTGGTCGTTATATCTTCAGTTTACACAGCTGTTATGGGTTTCATTTCAATATTGTCTTTTTAGGTGTGAAAGAAAAACTATTTCCAAAATAGTTTAAAATACATTACCAAATGTTTTTCTTGCCTCGCAGTTACAATTGTCATCATATAATTCGCCTTAATTGCCACGCTTGGCGTAACAGTAAATAATGCTTTATAACAGGGGTGACAAACGAGCACACAGTCCACCTGACGGTAAATGGATGCTGTGGCCAATAGACATCTACTTTTATCCTCGATTAAAAATCAAAATGCAGCCGCGTTGTCACCGCTGAGGACTAAGATCTCTACCTCACTTAATGTTGCTGTGTTTCGTATGGTGAGTGCTTTCAGGATAATATTTCAATATGGCAATCGAGAAGATTGTATCTCAAATTAGTCTTTTCCAAACCTTATTTTAAGCAGTCTCCATTAGGGTTCATAGCTCACATCTGCATTGATTTTTATGAGCCAACGTGTTAACGATTTCGGACTTTTATTATCAGACATTTTCTGCCTGTGAGCAGTAACTTAAACATACTAATTAGAGATTGTATCTTAACTAGTCTTCCTATAATATTTCTAACATCATAATTAGTAAAGTTTGTACGTAGTAGAGCCACCATGCAGCTATATTATGGTTGTAGCACGAATGGGTCGGATCGAGCGGAGTAGGACCATGCATACCAGCGTAAAACAGCAGCTTAATGCTGCTGAGTTTCATGTGGTGGGTGTAGAGAACTGGAGACTCTTTTTACTAGAAATGAGAAATTCTATGTTAGTCCTCAGGGGTGACAGCGCATCTTCATGTTGATTCTAAATTAAGAATAAACGTAGATGTCTATAGACCAAAGCATTCACTTACAATCAGGTGGACTGTGTGCTCGTTTGTCTTCCTTATTCTATATAAAAAAAGTATTTTCTCATCTGTAACGTACGTACATACCTACCTACATTAGTACCTTGAAGAAAGTGGTACACGTCCTTAGCGGTTATGGTGTAATCTTGCTTTAATACTGTAAAGCTGTAATGTTCAAAAATTAATATTTACATGTAGCGTGTAAATATTAATTTTTGAACATCGTGGAGGTGTCTTATATACATAAAAATTGCATAGTATGGTCAAATATCCATACCTGTAACAGTTATGTAGAGGTCATACAAAAATACTTGTTCCAAGCGGGATCTGAACCCAGGCTTAATCGAAAGCCGAGACTGCCTTAAGGCATTAAGTAGACATCCTCAATTAAAAATCAAAATGTAGATGCGTTTACACTTTTCAAGATTAGAGTATGAATATTATGTATGAATAAGATAATAAGATGTGTAATTTTCATTCTTATTATGTTATTTATACATAAACAATGTTTTTTTTAAACTCGGAGACGAAAAATTCAAAGATTTATTGTATTACTGTTAGACTCTTTGTTAACATTTAATATAGGAAAATAAAAATAAATTAATAAATATATTAAATGAAAAATACTGGTAACAAAATGATGTTAATGATTAACATTTACATTATTTTGGTTTTATCATAATGGTTTTATATGTGTGTGTTATTAAGAATTACTGCACTATTTTTTTATATTATTTATTATCTTAAATTAAGCTTACAGAGTCATCGTTTGACTAATAGGTCTACACACGAGTAATTATGTACCAACACATCTCTTTCCGTCCATTTGTTGTACACATGCTAAACATAACAATGTGCAACGATACTAATTTATCTACTTACCGTATGTATATTTGATGCGAGCTATTTACCTGCGTAGAGTAATTAACAAACAGACAATTTTCGACAAACATTTTTAAAACTATTTTTACAACTCCTAATCTTCTACAAACCTATTAAGCTATATATTTAGTGTTTAGTTGATTGTAAGAGGTTTCATATATCAGTTATTTCTAGTCAATTAACTTACAATCCTAAGTGTAATCCTACGTGTTTACTGCTAGTAAACGTAAATTGCTTTATAAGATTATATTAAAAAGAAATTAATCAAAAACCTATTACTAAATGTAGCGTCTAGTTGTAGCTAACCTGTGCGTGTCGCAGTAACGAAAATAAACGTCTATTTGTTTCCTCGTTTTGTATTATCCTCTTGTCGGATGCGTCTACGTCGACGCGGACTGACCCAGTGCGATGTTATTGTGCATTTAATTAATGTTAAGTTCTTTACAACTGCGGTTAAATACTTAAGTAGGCATGGGTATCGGATCTTTATAAAGGTAAAAGAAATCTTTTACCTTTATAAAGATCCGATGCCGATCCGACCGAAAGACCGGAACAGGTCTTAAACTTAAATAAGTTTAAGACCTGTTCCGGACCTGGGCCTCTACAGCCTATCAAGAGTCCACTGCTGACCATGGGCCACTCCGAAAGATTGCCTCATAGGGGAAAGTATATCATGGCATAGCAATGTTGCAGCTATATTATGGTTGCAGCACTAATGGGTCGGCTCGAGGACAACGTTCTCACGGATTACCAGCGTAAAATAGCAGCTAAATGCTGCAGTGTTTCGTGTAGATGTCTATGGGAACAGCATCCACTTACCAACAGGTGGGATGTGTGCTCGATTGGCATCCTTATTTTATTAAAAGAAAAAGTTTACATGCTTGGCAGACAGGTTGGCAAGAAAACGCTGCTGCCCATATCCTGATTAGTTGCCTCTTACGCTCTCAGTACATGGGCAATACTAAATCATTAGCCTTAAGTGGCCTTGATACTGTAACTGCAACGTTACTTATGTCCGTAGAGTTGAATGAATTAAGTCGGCTCCGAGGTTCATTATCACGTATGTCAACATTGGAACGTAACACAGAATGCAATAAATCACAAAGAAACCTATTTGAATCGACATTTTCCTTAATGCTTACTGTTATACGTTATTAGATAAGATTCATCAATCAAATAATCATTAACGTTCATCATTCCATTAACCTAATTATTAATTATATTTTGTATTAAAAAAAATTATTACTCTATCAAAACCATTAAAATTAATTAAATAGATTTTACAGTCCCTTTCAAATAAACAGCTTTGATCGATTTTCCAATATAGCCGAAAAATATATGATGTAAAAAATGCCGAAAAATATAATAATAGTATTTAAGTACCTAAAATTAAAACAGAATTTTTATTTTTTAACAATCTGGAGATTGAATCATTTCCTACCGACATCAAAAAGGAGCCGGTACTCAATTTGACTGTATGTTTTTTTTATGTGTCCTACGTCATAACTTCTTACTGGGTGAACCGATTTCGATGATTCTTTTTTTATTTGAAAGCTAGTGCTTTCCATGTGGTCCCATATAAATTTGATCAAGGGCTGACCAATAGTTTTTGAGTTCATCATTATCTTTACAGCCGCTGCTATCTCAAATATTATACCTGTCATCATCAGTCTGTTCTAAGAAGGTAGAGCCGTGCTCCATCTATATTATGGCTATAGAAATAATGAGTCGGCTCGACCGGGGAAGGAGCAAGCTCTCACAGTATAGGTACCAGCGTAAAGTATTAGCTTTGCGCTGCTGTGTTTTGTATAGTGAGTGTAGTGATCCGGAGATTCTTTTTACTGGAAACAAGGCATTCCGTCTTAATTCTCAGTGGTGACAACGCATCTTCATTTTGATACTTATTTGAGAAAAAATGTAGATATCTATGGGTCACAGTATTCTCTTACCACCATGTGGACTCTATGTTCGTTTATCACCCTTATTCTTAAAAAAAAATTTCTTGGTGGTAAAACTATTTTTCTGGGTAGATGGTAACATACTCTTTTCGACACTACGCAGTAACTTTTTTTTTTAAAGATCGTTACCCTCACTAGACTTTTCTCCTGTATCGTGAAGGCAGTTTACAAACAATAAATTGCACAAGGACAAACATCCGGGACAAACAACGTACGGGATTGAAACCCGCGAACCTCAGCGCCGCAACTCAATGTTAAGTCACTGCGCTATGGAGCCGAACTTATTTACTTGTGTTATTCTGTTTGACAACGCATATGTAGATATATTTTAGGAGTTTAATGCAACTCCCGTAGCTACTTACCATCAGATAACCTTTTTTGTCACTTCAACTTGCTATAAGTCAAAAAGAACCGTGGACTGCGCTCGCTGTAAATTTCACAGTAGGTACACGAGCAACCCGGGTTCCATCCCAGCCGGCACCAATGAAATTGTTAATTGCAATTTTAAGTGCTGATTTACCATGTGCTCGGCGGTGAAAGAAAACATCGTGAGGAAACCTGCATGTCTGAGAAATAAGAAAAAAAATATTTCGAAGACATGTGAAGTTCGCCAATACGCATTGGGGCAACGCGGGGGACATTTCCTTGCCCTAAAACCTTCTCAAAAATGAGATGAGGCCTGTGCCCAGCAGCGAGGACGTATATAGGCTGTAACTTTAAGTCAAAAACCATTATTTACACAGTTTTCAGAATAAACTGATATATGTATGTATTTACATAAATTACAATGGCTCTATTTAAATACATATTTCGGAAGATTTTATTCCTCGTAAAGTAAAATAAGTAAGCAATAATGCAATGATTCTGTAAACAAGGTCATCGTATATTCTTAAGTTACACAACAAACAACATCGTGACGTTGAAGTTAGCGGAAACGTGACAGTTTACGTAAGTGATCACTTGCTGCAAATTGCATATGATATAAGGTAAGTTATATTACTAAATTATTGTACTAAGTTTCTGCGGTCTATATTGCCACTACAAACCATGATAGCTACAAGTCTTTGTAGCTCAGGGACTAGATTTCAGAGTACCAAGAGCAACCTGTAATTCAACCTCGCCTGTACCAATTAGATTATTGATTGCAATATTAATTGCTGATTTACTACGTGCTCGTCTGTATGTAACGGAAAACATTTCCAAGGATATTATGTGAAGTAGGTACGCGAACATGCATTGAACCAGCGTGATGGACTAATTGTTCCATAACCTATCTAAATATCACAGTACGCGGGCAACCTGGGTTCTTACCCCGCCGGCACCAATGAAATTGTTAATTACAATTTTAAGCGGTGATTTACCACGTGCTCTACGGTGAAGGAAAATGTCGCGAGGAAACCGGCGTGATGCATGTCTCAGAAATTAAAACAATACTTATATCGAAGACATGGAAAGTTGGGGCAGCGCGGCGGTCTTTTCCTAGATCAGTGCTTCTGCCTAACCTTAACTGTAACTGTAGAAGACTGTAACTTAATTAACTTAGCTTCCTGAAATAAGAGGTGACCGATACCCAGCTGTGGGAAGTATATAGGTTGTAAATTTACTTTTTTCTTATTTAGATACTTTTTACACTTGAACATTGTAAAAAACTTCAATATGAAACATTTGAAGTATTTTGACGAAAAGTGACAAATTCATTTCCAAGTTATTGTTATTATTTATTTCTGCATAGAAAGATCTTAATTCGTTCAAAGATAAAAAAAAATCTGACTTAGAAATGTAAGCGAAAGAATAACTTAAAAGTGCCAAATTATTCTTTTATAACTACTTTTAAAGAAACGCTATTTAAAATACTCAATCTAACTGTTGGTATTTTAACGTGAACACAATCTAGTGGTATACGAAAAATTCAAAAAAGACTTGGAAAAGATGACATTGTTATTATTGACATTTTTTATAACATTTATGTATTTTGTCCACCCCACTTCCTTGACCATAGACTTTATAATTTAAAAGATAACAATGAAATACTGTCTATAGAACATACATAATATTAATATCCTTCATGGACGTAGATCAAACAATTTTAAGGAGGAAAAATAACAAGGAATTCCTTGTTGTCAGAATTTAAAGACGCATAACCACTAAACCTTATATCTGACAGCGATGAAGGTATTTATCATGTATTTTCCATGGGATAAAGCAGACGAAGCATCGTTTGATGACACAGGTGCGCACGGATCGTGATAAGACGCTCGAACCCCCATCGCATATTCCGTAAGAGATATTTCAGTGAGCCGACAATAAGTTGGCTTTGGTTGTTTGATTGCAGCAAACACAGACGTGAATGATTTAGTAATAGCGTCAATGTAAGAAGGAAGTCACTTTATACATCATTAATTATTACTGTTTTAGACGTCTGAGATTTTAATCAATTTATCTACCATGTGCATATTACGAAAATAGCATTTTACGAGTAGGATATTAAGCTTTTCTTTTTCGAATTGAAATGGAATTTACTTTTACTAAATTTTAAACCATGCCAGAACTATTTTGTAATTATATTTATAGGATAAAGACATGCGAAATTATTTCTTGATTGTTATGAAACTTAGCATGAATATTTTGTAAAAAAATAATTAAAAATCAGTTTCAATCAAGCAAACACATTAAGCTATAAATTTATCAATACAAAAACATATCGGGAATATCAAAGACATTTTAATTAAAATTGTGCATTCTACAGAGCATATCGTTGACTTAACTTGTCGTTTTGTTTACTTTTAGCTAACGAAGTATTGCTTCGACATTAACGCTTCATTGTCTGATTAACAAACAAACAAGCGGACTTGGAATTTGTGCATTAAATCCTATTTACAAATAAATGTCTTAGTAACAAAACGCTTGCATTCAAAATATTCTGCAAGGAGACATGCTTTAGATATTTCCAGAAAACCATGTTGATGGGATACTCTGCAACTGTCTATTGTTTGATGTATCAACCTATATCCATATAACATTGCATGCTATATATTTAAGAAAATATAAAGAATTACGATGGTGTGTTTTCTTCAAAAAAGAAATGGTTTTAATTAATTTTATGTGGTTATAACAATAAAGTATATAACATTATATATTTTAATCACACTTATTAAACAGTAAAGATTAAGTAAAAGGTAATGCCCCTCTAGTTATAGTTCTCATATACGATAATCTTATTTTACATTTATTAGCTATTAAATTACCATGGATACATGTGAAAGATGTACCAAATAAAGAGTAAAATACTACTAAAAATTAACCTGCTTCATATTGACAGGCGTTAGAGTGAAGAAATGAGACGATAATATAATCATTTAGGGGTACCTCAGTTTTCGATAACCGACATGCGAATTTCAATTTCAGGACAGGTCTGACAAGGATAAATGGCGTGCGATGTTGAGACGAAGCCGATAAATTTCCAATAAACATGAAATAAAACAATTCTACATTAATTTATGAAAACAATAGCATTTTCGAGCAAATGTTACGAAAATCTTTGTAAAAGTAATTATTTATTGATTTTCATTTAATTATATTATCAACATAGATTAAAGCGTTTCCTCAGCATTGGTATCTTTATAGCTAAAAAGAATGTACAGAACTTCATATTATATTATTATTATTATATTAGACTTTAAGATATTTTATTACGTCATGTTAATTACTACTAACAATGAAAAAAGTTGAACAAATAATCAAATATACAATAAATGAACCGAAAATTTGCTAGCAACAGAAAATATGTCCAGTACGTTGGCGAAGCAACAAGTCTATTAGATGTTTCTCTGATAAATTCTACCACGTAAGGCAAGAAGCACTAAATTACCATAAATTCTAAAAACTCAACGGCTCAAGTGATTGTTATCAAGGAAAGCGACATGGTTTTGTTTGAACAAGTGCCAGCGCGTTGCGTAAGTCAGTGGGATCGTTTTACAATAAGCACATCCTGTGTTATCGCTGACTTGGCATTGTACCCTGTATTTGTTCGGTGGGATAAATGTCGCGGTTGACAGCTCTGATTTTGTATATTTATGGCGATCTACAACGATAACGTTAAATGCAGAAAGGGAATTAGTTAATTATAAAACGAAATTTATATATAAATAATTCCTATTGTTTTATCTTAATTCGAATTTTCCCAGTATATTAAAGGTCTGGAATTTTCCAACTGACTAAATCAAACTGGATTGAAACCATTATAATTTTTAATGTGTTTAAATGTATAAATCAATTATTAAAATTAAAAAAAGAATATCTTAATGACATTTTATCGCGCTCTAAAAATTAAATTCGGAAATGATGTTAATAAACCCAAAAGTAAGGAAAAAAAATACGCTTATATTTCTGATATTCTCAATAGATTTTTTTTAAATACTGATGAAATATATCAATAATTTCGTAACGCATGCCTTAGTTCGTAACACAATACAATCAAAGCTTAACCTCAAGACAATTATTCGACCGAAATGCTTGCTGCATAATGCCACTCCGTGAGTCACTGACGACGATATGGGTAATGTTACTGAACAATGGCGTCGTGTTAATTATATGCATGTAGGTGTATGCACGTTGCGTATATATGTGTACGTCTATTATCAGAAACCCACTATTCAAATTTGTAGTTCATGAATTGATTACACTGTTGCTACACCAACGATATCTTTAGAAAGTATAGAAAGTAATTTTCTACTTTAATTGACATACAAAGAAAAAGAACTACATATTTACTCATTGTTGAAAAAATTATATAATATGCCATGAAGCACGGTTCGAGTCACCTGCAATTATCGATTTTCTGCATTTCTTACCAGTTCGTTGCCAGGTCGTCGTACACTATCCAGTGGAAGGCCACAATCACGATATAGTATTATATGCTGACGATACCTCTTTAATTTTCAAACTCAAACGGCAGTTAATTAATTATGACGATGTAAATAATGCTCTATCGAAATTCTTACATTGTTTTAACGCCAACAATATGCTCTTAAACGGCAATAAGACAAAGTGTATTAAATTTAAAACACCTAATGTAAAACATTCGAATACCAGTGTGCTGTTAAATGGGGAGGAATTGAGTCTTGTGGATACCGCTGTTTTTCTTGGTATTACTATTGACGCGAAACTTCAATGCGGTATTATGAGACATGGTCATATTTCCATTATTCATTACAGAATTATAGTTTAAAATTTATTAAATTCAAATGTAACATCTTACCAGGTCGTCACTCCATCTAGTGGGGGGACGCCCTACACTTCGCCTGCCGGTACGAGGCTGCCACTCGAGAACCTCAGGAAGTCGATGGATGCAGGTGGCTCAGGACCGTGCTTTGTGGCATTCTTTGGGGGAGGCCTATGTTCAGCAGTGGACTTGTGAAGGGCTGTAATGATGATGATGATGATGAAATGTAACATATCCATATTGGAGTCACTCAAGTTTATTAAAATGCTCTTTGATTATATACTATAAAGATACCTAATATCAGCATACTCGAGCCATGGGTTACTGCTCCCTTCTCCCTGCTCCTTCCTAGCTTCGTCCGAGATGGGTAAAAAGTAGTTCATTCTCTGGAGTGAAACACAAGCTGTAAACATCTTACGATGCACTACGTTGATTGAGTAGTCCAAGAAAGACTGAAATCTATCAAGATTCCCAAAGTGTTTGCAACGTCTACTGGTAATTGTTTATTTAATTGAGTTTCGTTTAGTTTTAAGCTTATTCTTGAATTATCAATAATTATCACTTGGTATTTTAAAGGGTTAACGGTTAAGCCGCGCGATCGAATACGATAGTCCAGTCAAGAATTTACGTTAGGTCCTTGTTATTGAAATTTCTATTCAAAGATTTAGATTTAATATT
This sequence comes from Parnassius mnemosyne, assembly GCA_963668995.1. Taxonomy (NCBI): domain Eukaryota; kingdom Metazoa; phylum Arthropoda; class Insecta; order Lepidoptera; family Papilionidae; genus Parnassius; species Parnassius mnemosyne. The sequence goes on along the minus strand of CAVLGL010000126.1, from coordinate 9,271,204 downwards.
GGTTAAATGTGGCTAACCAATATTTTACTTAATGACTGTGTTTAGTAAAATAATTTAATTTTCATAAAATAAAGTTGTAGATAATATAACGTAGCCGGTTTATAATAACAACGTAATTGAATAACAAAGTATCTTTTAACTCCTTATTAATATCTTCTCGCACTTCCTAATAGCGCGGGAAAATTGCGTTACTCTGTTTCGGTGATTTGGGCCAAAGTAACTCGAATGGATCTTAACTTATATTACTCGTAGATGGAATTAAAAACTGAGGATTATTTTTTTTTTACACTCGCTATTTGCAAAACCCTCACTTGATAAAGCCACGGAGCCACACACTCAATGGGGCTGGTATTCTGTGCGCGCGTATATGAATAAAAACATCATGAAATAGCAGCATTATTCTGCTGTTTCGTATGGCGCGTGACGAGAACGAGAGACTTTTTTTCGTAATGAGGCATTGCATTAGTTCGGCAATGGACTTGTAAAAGGTTGAAATTAATGTTTAAAAAAAGTTCTCGCTGGGTTTCTTACTGGTTCTTCTCAGGTTCAAAGGTTTTTCCAAATAAGTGGTAATAGTGTAAACGACTTTCAATAAGTTTGCGGACTTGCAATTTATATATTTTTTTTAAAGAACAAGGGTGACAAACGAGCACATAGTTCACCTGATGGTAAGTGGTTGCTGTGGCCCATAGACATCTACATCTATCTTCGTTTGCGAATTAAAATGCAGATGCGTTGTCAGCCGTGAGGACTAAGATGGAATGCCTCATTTCCAGTAAAATGGGTATCCGGTTCTCTACACTCACCATACGAAACACAGCAGCATTTTACGCTGGTATTCTGTGAGAACGTGGTCCTTCCCTGGTCGAGCTATCCCATTCGTGCTACAACTATACTATAAATATAGCTGCAGCATGGCTCTACCACGTATATTGAATAAAAATTATTCTATCCCTTCCATCCTATTTGCTATGATAACATTGTGACGTCACAAAATTTCCTTAAATCCATGTTTCTCAATATGTTATTATTTTCGTGTTTTCCTGTATACCAGCTAAGATTATCTTAAATTATAAGTAGACGAAAATACTTTGCACCGTTTTGTAACATACACTCAAAGTTGGTTAAATATAGCAATTTATTATTCTGGTCAAATCATTAATCGATGAATTTTATAAATTAATGTTCAATTTGATATCACAAACATTAATTAGGCGAGTACTAAACAGTCCTAGTTATCAAAGTGGGCGTTTTAAAGTAAAAAAAGTTCTTGATAGGAAAGACGGAAACTAATATCAACTGTATTACCGACGGGGTAAGGCTCATTGTCATATGAGCAATGGCTGCCGTCGTTACGGTGGGTTATAATGACGTGTAATTTTAATTGACGCAAACAGAGCGTGTTGAATCTAAAGCCTATAAACTTTTAGTACCTACTTAATATGTTATCCTCGTTTGATTGTCGTACAATAAGTCATAAACTACTTTAGAAAATTTTTAGGTGTTGAGTAAAAGAAGTTCCAAAAAGGGTAGTTACTTACTTACCTACATAGGGCAAATTTTCTGACTAGGTAGATTAAACTTTCACGGGATTATATTTGCACCAAAGTACGGGTAGTTTGCTGTAACGAAAACTACCACACTGAGTAGATCGATTTTGATCCCGACTTGGACTTTGCGTACAATCGTGGTCAAATGATATACATTGGACTGGGTCCTATCCATCAGAAAAAAGCAAAAGAAAGAGAAAGAAGTTGCGTCGTTTAGTTTTAAGCTTATTCTTGAATTATCAATAATTATCACTTGGTATTTTAAAGGGTTAACGGTTAAGCCGCGCGATCGAATACGATAGTCCAGTCAAGAATTTACGTTAGGTCCTTGTTATTGAAATTTCTATTCAAAGATTTAGATTTAATATTGGTTAAATGTGGCTAACCAATATTTTACTTAATGACTGTGTTTAGTAAAATAATTTAATTTTCATAAAATAAAGTTGTAGATAATATAACGTAGCCGGTTTATAATAACAACGTAATTGAATAACAAAGTATCTTTTAACTCCTTATTAATATCTTCTCGCACTTCCTAATAGCGCGGGAAAATTGCGTTACTCTGTTTCGGTGATTTGGGTCAAAGTAACTCGAATGGATCTTAACTTATATTACTCGTAGATGGAATTAAAAACTGAGGATTATTTTTTTTTACACTCGCTATTTGCAAAACCCTCACTTGATAAAGCCACGGAGCCACACACTCAATGGGGCTGGTATTCTGTGCGCGCGTATATGAATAAAAACATCATGAAATAGCAGCATTATTCTGCTGTTTCGTATGGCGCGTGACGAGAACGAGAGACTTTTTTTCGTAATGAGGCATTGCATTAGTTCGGCAATGGACTTGTAAAAGGTTGAAATTAATGTTTAAAAAAAGTTCTCGCTGGGTTTCTTACTGGTTCTTCTCAGGTTCAAAGGTTTTTCCAAATAAGTGGTAATAGTGTAAACGACTTTCAATAAGTTTGCGGACTTGCAATTTATATATTTTTTTTAAAGAACAAGGGTGACAAACGAGCACATAGTTCACCTGATGGTAAGTGGTTGCTGTGGCCCATAGACATCTACATCTATCTTCGTTTGCGAATTAAAATGCAGATGCGTTGTCAGCCGTGAGGACTAAGATGGAATGCCTCATTTCCAGTAAAATGGGTATCCGGTTCTCTACACTCACCATACGAAACACAGCAGCATTTTACGCTGGTATTCTGTGAGAACGTGGTCCTTCCCTGGTCGAGCTATCCCATTCGTGCTACAACTATACTATAAATATAGCTGCAGCATGGCTCTACCACGTATATTGAATAAAAATTATTCTATCCCTTCCATCCTATTTGCTATGATAACATTGTGACGTCACAAAATTTCCTTAAATCCATGTTTCTCAATATGTTATTATTTTCGTGTTTTCCTGTATACCAGCTAAGATTATCTTAAATTATAAGTAGACGAAAATACTTTGCACCGTTTTGTAACATACACTCAAAGTTGGTTAAATATAGCAATTTATTATTCTGGTCAAATCATTAATCGATGAATTTTATAAATTAATGTTCAATTTGATATCACAAACATTAATTAGGCGAGTACTAAACAGTCCTAGTTATCAAAGTGGGCGTTTTAAAGTAAAAAAAGTTCTTGATAGGAAAGACGGAAACTAATATCAACTGTATTACCGACGGGGTAAGGCTCATTGTCATATGAGCAATGGCTGCCGTCGTTACGGTGGGTTATAATGACGTGTAATTTTAATTGACGCAAACAGAGCGTGTTGAATCTAAAGCCTATAAACTTTTAGTACCTACTTAATATGTTATCCTCGTTTGATTGTCGTACAATAAGTCATAAACTACTTTAGAAAATTTTTAGGTGTTGAGTAAAAGAAGTTCCAAAAAGGGTAGTTACTTACTTACCTACATAGGGCAAATTTTCTGACTAGGTAGATTAAACTTTCACGGGATTATATTTGCACCAAAGTACGGGTAGTTTGCTGTAACGAAAACTACCACACTGAGTAGATCGATTTTGATCCCGACTTGGACTTTGCGTACAATCGTGGTCAAATGATATACATTGGACTGGGCCCTATCCATCAGAAAAAAGCAAAAGAAAGAGAAAGAAGTTGCGTCATTCTTTTTTCATTTCGTCATTTCATCATTCTTGTATAATATCTGAAATTGGGTAGATAGTTGCGCGTTCATTTACGACCACAAAATATTGCTCTGCATAATTATTATCTTTTAGCACATCAAATGTCCACTGCTGAACATAGGCCTCCCGTTTACAGATAATCCCATTGGAAGATATTTTTGCATAGTTGCCACGCTTGGCAGGTGGATCGGCATCCGCAGCTTTTTTTTTAAATTGTTAGCAGAAAGGTGCTGCTGCACATTTTCTGCCTCGTTGTCGTAACAGGCAATAGAGGGAAATGTCCCTCTATTGCCTCTTACGACACCCACGGGACGACATAGGCCAGTGGATTCTCTAACGCCGCCGCTACACGGCGACTTATAAATGCTAAATAATTAGGTATCATAGATAAAATTGATCACAAACGTAAATATTATTGGATGAAAAATTCTCTCAGAAAGGACCGTAGCAATATGTAATTGATAATGTGACTTAAATACTATAATAAAAAGTAAACTGCTATGTAGCAACTTTAAGCGAGTTGGTACAGTTTCGTTTTCGCTGTTGTCATTTGCATACTCGCGCACGACTGCGAACAACCCTCAACATAACTGCGTATTCAATGTATGACCTTAAACAGAAAATAAATAAATTCGGAAACGTCACTAAGAACAATGCGACACTCCGCTCACTCACACAGACAAATAATTTTACAGGTGATGACGATAATACGCGATTGTCTAAGGTTGCTCGTAAGCCGCGCATTTATTTATGAGTGAAAAATATGACGCGATAAGATTTATGAGCCTTCCACGAGATATATCTACTTATTTTTATCTTGATTTCGTATTCAGGCCTAGTTAGCCTAAAAACAAAAACCTAAGTTTAAATTTGTTAATATATTGTCACGTTGTATTTTTGTGGACAATATGAGATAATATAATTTGATAGTGTTTTAAAAACGTTTAAATAAAAATATAATAATGTTTGAATATACAGAAAAGTTTTGAAAAAAAAAATAATATTCGCGTGCCCATTTCATTTACGGCATTATAATATTATTTTTCTATATTAATACGCTGGTACCTCAAATTACAAGTAATATGAGACTGGTACTTAAGAGCGATATAACATGTCCTAAGGGGATGAAAGTTCAGGTAAGCAGAAACAGTAGGTTATAAGATTAATCTTTAAAATATTAGGGCATAAATTTACTGTGCGTATACGTGCGTATATTTCCATCCTTTCGGATCACACTGCTCTAACCTAACCATAGAATATATATACATAGCTCTAACATTACTATCGTAAAACTGTTGTTTTCTTAATCTGTGTTTTAATATTATATCTGCTTAGATTAAATAAAATATATAATATAAGTATATCTGTTAGTACAGGAGTTTTGGCGGGAACTTGACCGGCGACGGATTGCTGCTCCTGTATTATTGTTTAAATAATGGTTTGAAGTGGATTTGATATGTAGACGTGGTGCGATTGTGTGTATTAAAGTCTGCGCATGTGAACTATTAGTGGAAATGGTGAAACAAGTGCTCTGATGGTGATGTGATTCTCAAGATAAGGTTGTGTGCTTAGGCGCCTTGAGATACCATCGCCAACTGTCAGCTGTCTGCTGCCTTAAGTTGCCGTCAAAATCTCCCAATGGCTGCACAATGTGACGCATCAACATATTGTGAAGCAGTGCACTATGAAGGATAATTATACATTGTAACTTCAGGCTCAGAAGGGCTAGAACCCAGAGCCGTAAAGCCAGTTATTAAAAAAATATCTGTTAGTACAATAACAATATTATGTCATTTAACAATCTACTTCGCCTCAATCCCACGGTTTACATCTATGGAATGCGTTAAGTGTTGGTTGCAGATAAGCTACCTACTTACCTAATCACTATGTTCGTACTCAGATCAATTGTTACCATGTTATGTTGAGTTATAATTACCTAATTTAAAATTAGCGCAACGTTTTTACCATTTTAAAGTAGTGAATAACTACTTTAAAATAGTAAACCTTGTACGTGGTTGAACCATGCTGCAGCTATATTAGTAGTATAGTTACAGCAACCACTTACCATCACGTGGACTATGTGGTCGTTTGACACCCTTATTTTATTTTAAAAAAATTATTTGCATATCGATCGACTAAACCTTTTGCTTGAACTGCTTTTACCATAAAGTATAAACTCTAAATATTATTTTTGCATATATAATTCATTTTTAATCCGAATGTGGGTTGGATCCTTTCTCCGTAAGTACGTCCAATTAGGTTTTGCTTCCAACGCTCTTTCCGAATAACGAGTATTTTGTGACGCTCGAACGAAGCAAGCCGTGTACACATAACAGTTAACCACACCTCGTTTCAATACGACTGCGTCACGCTAGAGTAGATATATTTATAGGGTTGCTCTATTGCTTATTTGAAATTAATATTTGATAAGTAAATGCTGACTTATTAATATTTTGTAATTTTCAAAATCTTTAAACATTCAATAACTCTTTACAACTTAAGAATGTTTTTAAAATGAAAGACTGTTAACTAAAATGTAAAATATTACAATCTATTATTTCTTTTTAATGTACAATTTTATCATTTCTCTTCACTCACCATACGAAACCTAGCAGAATTCTGCTTTTTCACGCTGGTATTGGCTTGTATATAAAATAGCAGCTTAATGCTGCTGTGTTTCGTATGGTGAGTGTAGAGAACCGGAAACCCTTTTTACTGGAAAAGAGGCATTCCATCTTAGTCCTCACGGGTGACAACGCATCTGCATTTTGATTCGCAAACGAGGATAGATGTAGATGTCTATGGGCCACAGCAACCACTTACCATTGTGTGGACGGACTGTGTGCTCGTTTTAAATACTAAATCAACGTTAGTAGTTAGTATGTATCAACGTTATTCAAGGACAATTCGGTTTAATTTAAAATTAAGCATCTTCAGTAACAATTTTAAATAGTGTTAGCAATAAAAACTCATTTTCTGCGTAATAGGTAAAATAATCAATAATTATTTTGTGGTTAGTTTAGTTAAAATGTTTGTCGACTGATAACTATTATTGCCGTGTATTATTTGGCAGTTAAGGAAAATTTTCATTTATAAAATAAATGTTAATTTTTATATTAAAAACAGTTAAATTTTTGTACACAGAATTATAAGTATTTTTAACTTTCTAGAATATTTGTGAAATTAAATTATTAGAGATTAAACGTGTAAATATCCGAACTAAGAAATTCAAAACTTATAGGTTCAAATTAACTATTCAAAAATGCTCGTGATAGAAAATCTAGTAGGAGGCAGCCCTAGGCTCTGCATACCGGTGCGAGGATGACATTCGAGAACCTTTCTTATCAAGCGGTTGTCGATTCTTCGTGCTATATAGCCAGCCTAAGGCTTCTTTAGTTCTTTGATTTTCGATTACTCTGGTTCCACTGCAGATATAGTTACTACGAATTGTATAACGAAGAGGCACTCCGACCTTAAAAACAACTAATCATATTAAATATTTAATTTACCAGTAGTTTATATTATAAAGTATTATTTAATTTACATAATACTTTCTTTTTGAAGTTCTTATGAAAATCTTAATTTGATTAAATTTCTAGCCGACAACACTAACGAACTCACAGACTCATAGGCGCTCTCTGATGCATCTATTCTCTCTAATCTCGACTGCAACTAGTGAAATAGGACGGGTCTGATTTAAGGGGTTTTGCTTTGCAACACTGTTACGCTCTAGCAGTAAATAAAAAAAAGGATTTCAAATAGACGACGCTGTGAGAGTAGATTTTGAAAATAGACGTATCAAAGAAAAACGTATGTATATTACTGCGTTTCGTATTTTTGAACTAATTATGCATACATAAATATATGTATATATATATGTATATGAATGTTGGAAATGATATGTCCTTTATTATTAACGTGGTTATTTTTATCATAAGTTATTATAACTGCCAAAATGCATTAAACTCACACATAAATGTCGTCATCAGACAAGGCATTAACAAAAAATAAGGTGCTCACAATAAATTGTTTATTTACTCAACATAAAAGTTAAAACATAATTTTTTTAAGTGAAACCTGAATCGATAGATTTTAAGTACATATTCTACAACTATTGTTGACGTACGAATATATTATATCCTATTTATTTTGATGACATTGGCAGTATTCCACTTCAAAATATTGAAATGATTTTAAGGCAGTGACAAATAAATAAATAATAAAAATAATTTTATTTATCAATTACTTTTTTTCATATAGCAATGGTGTAGCAACCCCAGAAGGATACCCTAATGCTTTACAATTATTAAGATCTTAAAGTTGTGAAATAACGTGAGTTAAAAAGTGATAAATGCATAAGACTTTATGAAGAAAACTGTTGACGATCATTTTCTCAAAAAAAAACTTATATGAGGTATATACCTTCGTCTACTGGACACAGACCACATTTCATCTTTGAGATCATTACGACATTATGTCACTATGGAACAATACGTCTGTCGCACTTCTCCAATAGGTTAGTGTTGATGGACTTCACATGAACACAAAACATTTATTTCTCAAACATAAAGATTGTGTTAAAATTCATTCACCACAGCAGTCGATTGGCGGAATCTAACCCACGCGTTTCTCAGCTTGCAGTCCGAACCCTGCCATTAGGATACCCTCGCTTATAATACACAATTATTTATTAAATACAAAATCTGTTCTGTCCAGACCAAACAAACTTCGAAGAAAATAAACTTGCAAACCACAACAATAAAAACATTTTTACGTAAGTAAAGCGTTTTTGTTGCATTGAAATTACTGAAATAATGAGGCAACATTGATAAAAACCCCGCACTGCACCACAGATTACTTAATAGTCTACTAAAACTGCACAGAGTTTTTATGGGCGGTGCTTAGATTTTATTTTACCTTCGATTAATCGATGCTGCAATTGCAATGAATCAATTTGGTTTAAGAGGCTAGCCATGTACTAGTTTTCTAATAATTATCGACAGACATTTGACAGCTTTCGACCGACTTCAAAAAAGGTAGAGGTTCTCAATTGGACTGTATTTTTTTTATTTGTGTTACCTCAGAACTTCGATTCATCGATGCTGCAATTGCAATGAATCAATTTGGTTTAAGAGGCTAGCCATGTACTAGTTTTCTAATAATTATCGACAGACATTTGACAGCTTTCGACCGACTTCAAAAAAGGTAGAGGTTCTCAATTGGACTGTATTTTTTTTATTTGTGTTACCTCAGAACTTCGATTCATCGATGCTGCAATTGCAATGAATCAATTTGGTTTAAGAGGCTAGCCATGTACTAGTTTTCTAATAATTATCGACAGACATTTGACAGTTTTCGACCGACTTCAAAAAAGGAAGAGGTTCTCAATTGGACAGTATTTTTTTTAATTTATTTTACCTCAGAACTTTTTTGTAGATGAACCGATTTTGATGATTCCTTTTTATTTGAAAGCTTCTCATGTAGTTCCATATAAATTTGATCAAGATCTGACCAGTAGTAAATGAGTTATCCTTAATAATGCGTATTCAATTGACTTCGACTACATTGATGATGTTCTTATTTTATTTATATTGAAGTTGGTTATACAAAATTTTTAATTTTACCACTTGTGTAACGTAGTGGTTAGCGCTGTGTGTGTGTGTGTGTGGGGGGGGAGGTTTCAAATATTGTACGTAACTGTTAGGTATTTGTATATCATAAAAATAGTCGTGGGAGATACCAATACTCTAAAATTTATGAATGTGTAACGCCTCCACGATTCAAAAGAAATTGCTAGTGTTGGTAACTAAGAAAACAAAGACATCTCTCTTTTTACATCATAAAAACAAAAGCTATAGTGTTATACGTGGTAGAGCAACGCCGAAGCTGTATTATGGGTGCAGTTCGAACGGATCAACTTGACCTGGGAAGGACAATGCTCTTACAGAATACCAGCCTATATTAGTAGCATAATCAAAGTATTATATTTATTTCGTAATAAGTAAGTGACAAGAATCGTGCGCACTTTTTACTGATAACAAGGAATTCCATCTTAGTCTTTAGGTAACGTATCTGCATTTTGATTCGTTATAGATAATAGATATATGTCTATGGCCCAATGTTGGGTTTTCTTCCCTGGTTATATAAAAAAATAATTCATTCATCGCCCTAATGGAGCTTGATTATTATTTGTTTATCCTTACATAATATACATTATTTTGTTTGAGAATAGGTTATTTAAGATATTTTATAGATGTTGTAATATTTACTTTTTTTAGCTTGCGTTGGGCTTGGAGAATATTTCAAAGCAAAATCAAACTCTCTTTTTTTACAGTTCCACAACGATTCGTAGCGAACTGTATTCATCCATTTGTGCCAATCCTATTTCAGTTTACGTCTTTTAGTTTCTTTTTGCCGTTAGAATTTCCATCGCTCCTTCGCGTAAACTACCGTGTACAAAGTCACCCGCACCGAGCTGAATCACATCTGTAACATAAATCCGCGCGACACAAGCTAAATCGCGTCCCGTATTGCAGACGGTTCTGAGAACCATTCCCGTATTGTGGCACTTCAAAGGTCGAATAATCGCGATTAATTTTTAAAAAGACTGTTCATCACTCGAAAATATTTAAAAAAAAAGTTAAGACGTCACATTTCATCGTCGCATTACTTAAAGTGTGAATAGGCTTTTGTTAATCTAAGTGAACTTCACCATCTTTGGTTGCGTCACCACTTACCATCAGATGGAATAGTAGTCAAATACAGACTTATAATATTTAAAATAAATAAACGTAACATTTTCTTAAAATTAATTTATTAAAACGATGTTGTCGCACTAAACTAGCGCACCATTGTATCTACGTAAATCATAAATAACTACGCAATAACCTCTTCAATTAAATTTAAATCTTAGTTATTCAATCAAAATTAAATTCATATTTGACTCGTGTTTAATGATAAAAGGGCACTAATTTCTAACGAACAGGTATTTTTCCAACAAAAATGCTTAGCTATCTTCTAACTGCCATCCCGAAATGAATACGCTCGTACCCAGTAATGGGACATACAGACTGTTGTTGACTATGTCACGTTTACGGCTTATTTTGCTTGAGTCCATACTTGTGAACAATTTCCTAACTGTCGTTCTTGTTGCAAAGTTTAAATTAAGTTTATAACAAAATACTGTCTTGAGGAATAAATACACAGGCGTTGAAATATTGTCTTCCTCGTTTGTTGCGTTGTGTCTTTCTGTTGCGTGAAGTAAAAACAACAACTTCTCTTATAAATTATAATATGACTCCATAAATTAGGTGATATATAGACGCAATTGAATCAAGCTTGCAAATTATTTATTTGACACAAAGTCCAAAAGAAGATAATGTAATGTGTTAAAATTTTTAGAAATATTAGTACTAACTATTAAACTTGATAAGTTTTATTATTTATGTGTTTCTTCTTCTTTGTCATCAGTCTGTAACCACAGCGGGAATTGACTTCTCTTGTTATTTTTTTTTTATTTATTTATAAGGGTCACCGACAGATGATACACAAATACTAAAAACAAGATCCAAGCATTGTTATATGAAGCATAGTTGTGAGAAAGATTTCGTTACATCGCCATCTATCTATCAGAAGCGTTAATTTCTTTTTGTTATTGCTCATACATCTTACGACACCCACGGGACTCATTCCCCGATGGGTTATTGTACGCTTGTTTCATCTAACTTGTTTAATTTTTAATATTAAATCCATTAGGTGATCTCCCTCTCTATCATTATCATATCATTCATTTCAGGTTTTTAGGCAAATGAGGTTGAGCACTTGAAAAAAGTTAGCGTGCCCTTTATTTACCTTCTTTATCATCAGTCCTTGAAAGTTTAGTCCACAAGACTAACCACCGATTCAATATAATATTAGCAAGTAAAAATCACATAGAACAGGCTAGTACAATCGATACTCTTTTAAAGAAAAAAAATTAAGACTAAAAGGATAATTATACTTATCTTCACGCACAATCCCTGACGGGGTAGCCAGAGAGCACAGATCGCCAAGTGTCACGATCCTTACAAACCTCTTTCGCTTCTTTCAGATTCATTATCTTCTTCATGCATGCACGTCTAGGTATCCGAGTACTCTTGACCCTACCCTCTTCGAGCAATTTGCTCACATGGTCTTCGAAAGTTAGTCTCGGTCTACCTCGACACCTTTTAATATTAACTTTCGCGCTATATATTTTCTTCACCATTCGGTCTTCACTCATTCGCTCAACGTGCCCAAACCACCGAAGCACGCCCTTATCAATTTTTGTGATAAGGTCATCTTTCAAACCTGCCATATTGCGAATCTCTTCGTTTCGCTTTCGGTCGGCCATGGTAACGCCGCACATTTTACGAAGAGATCGCATCTCCACTGCATTCAACTTACTTTTATGCTTCTTCTGGCATACCCAGGTTTCGCTGCCATATAACAAAGTCGGTACCAACACTGCGTTATGTATTGCCAGGCGTGCACTCTTCGCTACGCCTTGCCTTTTGACTAACGTAGTCAGGGCACCATTGACTTTGTTCCCGGCAGCGACACGCCTGTCCACATCTAAATCACATCTTCCATCCCGGCTAAAAGCACTCCCCAAGTATACAATTTCATTTACCTGTTCTAGACATTCCTGATTTACCCATATTTCACACTTCGTTCTCTCTTCGTCCCTTTCAAATTAAAAGGATAATTATAATATTCAAAAATTCTCTTGGCACATTTTTAGCACTATTCTTTTTAAAATCAGCTTTTGCTCACCAATTTTAAGTTAAGTAGCTACTAGAGAAATTTCCTTCACATAAATGCTGACTACATTAAATTAGTTCAGTGTTACTTTTATAAGACGTTTGCATTTCTTCATTTTGTGATTATGAAACCTGCTGCCTGCCCGTTTCGTTCCGTTCCGGACGTTTATGCAGCTGTGCGAATGGCTACAACGATGCCCGAGAACCCGATGCTTCTTATCTGACACTACTGCTACGGCGTAATTCTGCTGCGGAAGTCGGTACACAAGTATTGACGAAAGAAATTCCTTGCGGTCTTTTGCGACTTACTTAAACTCAAATGCTTTGGGAAAAACACTATTAGCAAGACGATATATATATATATATATTGTATTTAAACAAAATAAGACATGTTGGTCTGGGACTTACCGGCCACATGTTTATGTGGGACTTACAACAAAAAAAAAGAATGTGCCAACTTTATTACTTAATGCAACTAATATGCCGGATACTGTGTATGTGATTGTGAAGGTGATGCGCTAGCCTAGGTCATAGCTAGGCTAGGTCTGTCTAGTCCACCACCTTGAACTACCCACTCGGGGATTACAGGCGTTGCGATATGTACGTGTTTGTTAAACAAAGACCAGGTAAAATTGATATATTATTGGGAATGAACTGTGCTCGCCTTTTCAAGAATGCGCCAGCGGGTATAAATTACTTGAAATAATTTAACTATACTAATTACGCTCTCACACTTGAGTCTGTTTATTCATCTCAATGACAAGTAGTCATGATCATAACCAAACTCTAAAAATACCAATATCATTTACGGAACGTAGAACATTTCTTCACCAGTGATATAGTGTGGATTTCCATGCATAAATATGATGCAATTTTGAGTATTAAATGTCTGTTTAATATAAACAACTAGAAACGATGAAATAAGTGTTCTAATAGTGATAAAAATCAATAATTATTTTGTACAATATTGTAATCGACTGTTTATTAAGTTAATTATTAAAATATTTTTTTATAATTAACTTAACTCAATAAACAGTAGTATTTAATTATTAAAATAAAATTTCGCAAAAACTTTACAATGTGACGAATCAAGATATTAACAAGGATTTTGTAACCAAATTACACGTCAGATTAGGCTGTATAATTGTATTATAAATATACCAATAAAAAAAAAGTTACAAAGACAATCCACATCATAATCATACGACCTGCACTATTATGAGAGTAAAGAAACCGCTGCTGCTCAATACTATTACTAAATATTACTAAATATTGCATCTGTAGCGGCATCCGATTTGCGGAAACGTATACTTCGGAATCGATACAGCCTCGCCATCGTTACTCTGTTTCCAAAAGTAGATTGAACTTTTTCGTTTCGTGTTTATTTAAGAAAACACTACCTTCCGCGGTATTAAAAAAATCGTTACAAGTTAAGTTTTTGGTAGATTTGATTTTATTAGATTGCTAATTTGTTTATTTCTTAATTATAATTGGTTTTAGTGGTTTAATTCAAACATTGGTTGAATCGTCTAAGCTGCTGACATATGACTCCAAAAAGTTAAGAAGATTTTTCCGCAAGAAATTACGATCACACAAAGTTAGGTCAAATAATAAATACATCACTTTAGTAGGCATAAAATTTGCTGTAAATTTAATAGTACATAAGCAACCCGAGCTCAATCCCCGCCGTAAACAATGAAATTGTTAATTGCAATTTTAAGTGCTGATTTATCACGTGCTCAACGGTGAAGGAAGACGTCGGACACAGTGGGGGCCGGACTCGCGCATGAAGGGTTCCGTACCATCGTAATACTCGTTTCTAGCAGAGGACCCTTTTAATTTTTTTCATTAAGATTTTTATTATTTGTTGTTATAGCGGCAAAAAAAATACATATTCTGTGAAAATTTCAACTATACCTTATATATATTACGGATCATGAGATACAGTCCGCTGACAGACAGACGGACGAACGGACAGCGAAGGCTTAGTAATAGGATAGGGACCCGTTGGTTACCCTTTGAGTACGGAACACTAAAAAGAAGCAGTAAATAATTAAATTGCGATCATGCTACAACTAAACGGACATTTCTCTTCTCATTGTACACAAACTTCAAATGCGTTCTAATATGGATTGTGCAGAAAATCAAACAGATAATGCTTTTAAGAGATCTTTATTTTTTATTTTTATTGTTATTGCTTTATATTATGACTGCATTTTATTGTATTTTCCTTAATATGAATAAATTATCGTTATTATGTCGGCGTGTCAAACGGTGTCATGGAAGTAATAAGTTTAGAAATTTAAATCAAGTCAAAGTCAATAAATGTAATGTTATTAGAATATAATTAACCTGCGCCTATTGTTGTTCTCATACTCAGTACCTACTAAGTAAGTACGTTTACAAAATGGGTTAAAGTTTCCAAACATTCCATTACCACTTATATATATGTCTATAGTAGTCATGGAAGTCTACTTGAACTGTTATCAGGAAGATGCTGTTGCCAGTCTCCTGTTTCAGTCACGGCTAGGGTTACCATATCTCAGGATATGTCCTGAGATTTCAGGATTTTTAGACTCTTCTCAGGATTGCGGCTGGATTTTGCAAATCTCATGAAATCTCAGGATTTTTAGAACTTTCAATATAATACAGCTTACATTTTAAAGATCTCTTTAATAAAAAGTTAAACAAACTAAAAATAATTTTACTTTGGTTTTAATAATTCCACAATTAAAATCAAAATTTATTTATCTAAGCAGGTACTTAAACAGTTTTATCATACTTAATATGTGAAGATACCTTTTTAAGTGAGGTTTTCTTCTCGAACTGTAAAAAAATCTCAGGATTTTTAAATGGAAATCAGGACTCTTCTCCGGACTTTTAATTTTTTCATCTGGTAACCCTAGCTCACGGCTACTACACCTATTTTAATACAATGTTAATATAATACTTTACGATCGTAAATATAACAAAAATAATTGCTGGCAATTTTGTCTATAATAATATGAAACATACGAACTGCAGAGAAAATATCTCCTATTTTATTAAAACCAATTTGGCGGCACACGTTCGACCTGAGTGATGGGTATAGAGGCGGAATCGGCATCAACTTTTCACGCCCTACTCGCGGCTCTCCGATGGAATCGTATCGCGTCGCTCGTAAATATTTGAGAAGGATATACGCGAGATTCACCTTTACGCCGCGGCAAATTTAGCTATCCGCTGTATTGCAGGTATAAAATATTTTTAAATCTCTATACAACGAAAATTTGTATCACAAAAGTGTTCGTGAAGTGTTAATTTTTTGTCTGTTTTAGGAGGAGTTTTTACTCTGTAATTCATCATTCATTCATTTTCTTTCATTTGATCGATGCGAGGGGGGGGGGGGGATATTTGCAATAGTTGCTACGATTGATAGGCAACCGCAGTTTTTTTGAGCTCTCTCGTTTCAGTTTCCATATGGAATCATCTCACGCCTATAGGTTAGTGAATTATCTCACGCCGCCACTACCCGGCACAGTTCTTCAAATTCATCAGCATGAGCAAACTGTCGCTCTACATGAACCTCTCACTCCATGTAGGATTAGCCCATAATGAACACCTTTAAGGTTGCACCCGTAGCTGGACATTTGGCATATTCGAGATGATTATACTTTTAGGCATTACTCGATAATAGTATATTAGTCAACTCTTATGGCACCCGTGAAATGTGATAGTTTGATGAATTTTCTTGTACGCCATTGAACACTGTAGTTCGTAACAGCCTATATATAAGTTCACTGCAAAACATAGGTCTTTTCCAAAGATTGCCTCATTGGGAGAATTTTGCCATAATTGCCATGCTTGGCAGGCGGCTTGGCAACAGCAGTTTTTTTTATTATTTTAAGTTGTTTTAAGGAAGATGCTGGTTCTAATCTCATGTTTCAGTTTCCCATTCCTTAAATAGTAAAGTTAACAAATAATACGTATTTTTATTTCATTTAAACTTCACCTATTAACCTTTCCTATTTTAAAAACTGTTGTTAACTCAATGGGTAAGCTCTCGCTAGTAGTAAACTGTGTTCGAACACCCACCGGTACTAATGAAATTATTTATTGCAATTTTATGTAGATGCTGATTTACCTTGTACTCATACGGTAAGCATTGTGAGAATATCCGCAAGACTTTAAAATTATAAATATTTTGAAGACATAAAATCGAAAGAAAGAAATTGCGGGTGGGTGTAAATAAGTGCAGACGTGTTTCGTTTCGTAAAACGTATTTATTTTAAAAAAGAAGTAATTTACCATACTTTTATTATTTTTCTATATAATACAGTATTAAGCATCAACGTGTAAAGGTTTACCTTCTTATGCACTAGTTTTTTTAGCACTGCACAAACTGCTGGAACCAAGATTTTTTTTACACACGAACAGTTGTTACTACATACGTCACTATGTCCACAATTGCCGATATTTCCAGAAGTCAGGAGTCTTTGGAAGCGCTCATCACCCGTAAAATGGCAGATTTTGAATCAAAACTCAACTCCAGCGCTTCCAAAAGTAGCAATGTAGACAGGATCAGCGAGGACTATACCGCTTTTCAGAGTTACGTCAAGGATATGTTTAACCTTCTTCGCCAGCAAATTGCAGAAGTCAGTCGCTCGCTTGACATTATAGAAACAAGGCATCGCAGGAAATTCCTTTTAATGGGCGGTGTCCCTGAAAAACCAGGCGAAGATTTATCCGAAGTCGTGATCAAAATTTTTCACGAAAATCTAGGTCTTAAAGATATAGCACCATCTTGTCTTCGAGCAGCATACAGACTTGGCCCGGTCAAATTACACCATACTCGTCCTATATTAATGCGCTTCACAGATATGTCACTGCGCTCAACTGTTTGGTTTAAAAAAACAATGTTAAAAGGCACCTCGTTTAAATTATCGGAATTCCTTACAAAATACAGGCAAGACTTATTTTTTCAAGCCCGTAAGCATTTTGGAATTAAAAAAGTCTGGTCATTTGAGGGCAACATAAGCGTTAGACTGCCTGATGGGTCTCGACGTCACATCTTTAGCGCTAATGACCTGGATGCACTACTGCGCGATCTTCATAAAGCTGGATGCAACGAGGAGCCGGAACAAGTGAAGGCAGGAACTAGTAGTGTAGTTTCCCGTAGCGAGCAGCCAAGGACCCGACGAGCATTCAAAAATAAGTAAACATTCTCGGGATAGTGGTAATACTTTGTTTACACTTCGACGGCTTATTAATTACTACTATTGCTGTGTGTACTGTGTACGTCACTGAGCGCTTTTGTATTCGATCCTTTTGTTCTCCGCAACCGGTTATTAGGCTGATTTGCGACACAAGTAATAGTACAGACTAATCTGAACCTTAAATTTCGTGAAATTACGCATTAGAGTATTTTTTTTCTCGTTTAAATTACCACTTCTCGTAGTGATTAACATATTTTTTTTTCCTTCTTTTTCAATACGTACGAGTTTTGTTGTCTATGCAATTGTAAATAATTAAAATTAGATACTTTCTTGTAGTAAGTATTACTTGTTGTTTTCGTGTAATATTTTAATTTTTCTTTTTGTAAACAGTTTACCGGCGCGTTTGTTTGCAGTGCAATTATCAGTTAATAGGGTTTTTTTTTCTATATTTTTAGACATATATCATAAGTATAATCATATATTATGACAGATTCTGATACCAATGAACTATTTCTCTCTGCTGATTCAGATTCTTCTTTCTTTTCACTAAATGACTCTTTTTCGGAACCTACTACTCTTCGTTATCTCCTTACTCAAAAGTTTCATGGTTTGACTAATAACTTTAACGTTTGTTACATTAACGCTCAGAGCATTCCGCAACATTATAATGAACTTGTTGATACTTTTCATAATCAGTCTATTTCTGCGATACTTGTTTCGGAAAGCTGGTTAAAACCTACCTTACCGTCCACCTCCTTTGGAATACCTGGTTTTGTCCTCTTAAGAAATGACCGTACGGGCAAAAGAGGTGGTGGTGTAGCGGTATACTTACGTAATGGTATACCCTATAAAAAATTATGTGCTTCTTCATCTGTTTATTCTGGTACAATAGAATACATGTTCTTGGAGATTACCATCAGTGGGACTAAGACTGTTCTCGGTGCAATTTACTGTCCACCAGGAGTTAATTATTTTTGTGACCTTGAATCGGCTCTTTTTTCTATTGGCTCTGATTATCAGCACTTTATTATAATGGGAGACTTCAATACCGATATTCTCTGTAACTCAGCGAGGTCACGTGAATTGTATACAGTTATGAACTCCTTTAATTTGTCACTTCTTCCTCTCGACCCCACACACCACAATCTTGATACTGCTGATTCTTTAATAGATTTAATAGTGGTCGCTTCTGAAGACCATGTCGTTGGCCACGGTCAACTCTCCGCCCCTGGGTTTTCGCAGCACGATTTACTGTATATTTCATATAGGATTAAATGTCCTAAGGTCAATCATGTGACGGTGCATCTGCGTAATCTAGCGAGACTTAATGTTGAAGAACTTCAGCAAGGTGCTTGTAGTATAGATTGGAGTGATACTTTCAGTGTGGAGAGTGTTGACGAAAAAGTAGCTCTTTTTAATTCAAATATACAGAAGTTGTTTGATAAACACGCTCCTCCACACAAAGTCAGACTGAAACGATCTCCTGCGCCGTGGATTACTGAGGATATCCGCAGGGCTATGGCAAAGCGCGATCGAGAATTTAGTAAATATAAGAGTAATCGGTGTACTGCTAACTGGACTCGATTCAAAGCCGCTAGGAATCGGTGTAATCAGATGGTGCGGGCCGCTAAACGCCGTTATATTCATCGAAATATCCTTAACGCTTCTATGGCTGATTCGTGGAAATTTTTAAAATCAATCGGGATAGGTAAACCTGCTTCTAACTTTGATCCTTCAATCTTCTCTGTTAATCAACTTAATACATACTTTTCTACTGCACCACAGCTGCATTCGTCAATTAAATCTACTACTATTGCCCATGTTAATTCTCTTCCAAAATTTTACAAAAGCTCTTTCAATTTTTCTCCCGTTACTGATGAGGATATAAAAAAGTCAATTTCTTCCATCAAGTCCGCCGCAGTAGGCTCTGATGATGTGAGCAGAATCATGATCAATCTCATCCTCGATTATGTCTTACCAGTACTTACCCACATAGTAAATTTTTCATTAAATACTGGGGTTTTTCCTTCACTATGGCGAAATGCTTTTGTTCTCCCACTTCCAAAAATAAATAATCCTAGTTCTGTTTCTCACTTCCGTCCTATCTCTATTCTTCCTTTTTTATCAAAAGTACTTGAAGCTGTTGCTCACAGACAAATTTCTGACTACGTCTTTAAAAATAACTTTTTAAGTAGCTATCAATCAGGTTTCAGGCCAGGACATAGTACGACAACAGCCCTGCTTAAAGTTACGGAAGATTTACGTATAGGTATGGAGGAGTCAAAATTAACTGTGTTAGTCTTAATAGATTTCTCAAACGCTTTTAATGCTGTTGATCATGACATTCTTCTTACAATACTTTCTCACATTGGTTTCTCCTCATCAGCGCGGGAATGGTTCGCATCCTATCTTCAGGGACGTCAGCAGGCTGTTCGCGTGGGTCCAGTTATTTCTGACTGGTGCACGCTGGTTGCTGGCGTTCCTCAAGGCGGAATTCTCTCACCTCTTTTGTTTTCAATTTTTATAAATCTAATTACATCTCACATTCGCTGCACGTACCATCTCTATGCCGATGACTTACAAATATATGCTCAGTCTGATGTTAACGATATCGAAGATGCGATCACTGAGCTAAACTCTGACCTCTCTCGTATCTCTGATTGGTCTAGCAAATTCGGTATTACTGTTAACCCTACCAAGTGCCAGGCAATTATAGTTGGAAGTAGCCGTCGCTTATCTGCATTGGATTTTAATTCACTGCCACCTGTAAATTTTAATAATGCTGTCATACCTTATTCAGCTACTGTGAAAAATCTAGGACTTATCATTGACAGCAGTCTAAGTTGGCGGCCGCAAGTCACGGAAGTAAGCAAAAAAGTTATCAACACCTTGCGTTGTCTGTATCGACTCAAGAATTTTCTTCCAGTGAGAACAAAGGTAATGTTGGTTCAAACGCTCGTATTACCAATACTAGATTATGCAGATGTATGCTATGCTGATGCCTCTCAAGAACTTCTTAACAAACTGGATCGTCTTCTCAATAATTGTATTCGCTTTATCTTTGGCTTACGTAAATTCGATCACGTTTCTTCATTCCGTTCTCAGCTCAAATGGCTGCCTCTTCCACTTCGTAGATCTTTTAGAATCCTTTCTATGCTATTCTCTATTTTACACGATCCGTCTGTCCCTGCATATCTGAAATGCAAATTTCAGTATCAGGAGGTCTACTCTAATTCAACGAAAAACGAAATTTCGATCGAAATTTCGCTCAATTCCTACCATGGTTCCATTCGATTCGAAACTTCGTTGAAACGAAATTAGTTTGACGTTTAAATTCTCTAAGCCTACTCTATTGCACTAAAGTTACGAACGAAAATTGAAGTTTGACAGATACTTGTTCGTAATTTTAACCTCAAATTGACGAAACCAAAAGTGTTAACTTTTTATTTTCGTTTTGGTCGATTTTGTTAAAAATTTAACTAAAATGGCTACGAGACAGCTTTTAATCGCGGCTGCTTTACGTGAAGAACGATTGGAGCGTAGAAGGAACCGGCGCCGCCTGCGTAATCAATTAAATATTTCAAATATTCCCGATCTAGAGTTTGTCGGAAATTACAGACTCAGTCGGGAATTATTCGAGGAGTTGTGCCAGGACATAGTGCCTTTATTGCCTCCAAAGGGAAGACGACATGGAATCGAGCCCACACTTAAAGTAAGTTTAAATTGTTTAAACCTTCTCTTTAATTTTTCATTTTACTGTTCATAAGCCTCAATCTGTGTTAATGTATTTCAGATACTTACTGCTTTGAACTTTTATGCCCGAGGAAGTTACCAGGGGTCAGTGGGACAAAATATGGATGGGCCCATGGCACAACAGACAGTGTCCCGTTGTTTACAAGAGGTAACAACTGCACTTAATGCACCTCACATACTAAGGAAGCACATAAGATTCCCACAAAATAGGAATGAAAGGAATCTTATTAAGCAGAAGTAAGTACTTACCTTCCTATCTAGTATTGACCGTTAAACTTATTAACATGTGAAATACCTAGTAATTAAAATATTATTCTGTTATTTTAAATGAACAATTTACATAAAAAGTGTGCCAAGACTAGGCAAATAAGTCATGCAAAAACAAATATAATTTTATTGTACAATTTACTATTCTATAATAATATTGTATCCTTATTGTAGATTTTATGATAAATATGGGCTACCCGCTGTGGTGGGGTGCATCGATTGTTCACATGTAGCCATAGTGAGGCCTTCGGAGCACGAGGAACGATATTTTAATCGAAAACATTTTCATTCGATTAATACTCAAGTTGTAAGTTTATGTACAATATTTTAATGTTTTTATTATGACGTTCACTATTTTATTACTTACATTTTATCCTATGTTACATTGATGGAAATTCTTTTTCAGATATGTGACAGTGATTTATTAATTACAAATGTTGATGCTTCATATGGTGGAGCAACTCACGACGCTTATATTTGGAGGGAATGTGAGATAAGAAACCACTTGGAGGGTCTCCAGGATGAAACAGTTTATCTATTAGGCATGTCTTGATTTATAGTTTTGATATTCATTATGTGTAAGTAATGTGATGATGCAATTTACACTAATATTATATTTTTAAATTTTTAGGTGATTCTGGTTATGCTCTAAGGGAGCATATGATGACACCTGTAGATAATGCTGTTGAGAACTCTCCAGAGGGAAGGTACAATTACCTCCAAAAACGTGTACGCTGCACCATAGAACGCACATTTGGTGTATTGAAGGGTCGATGGAGATGTCTTTTGGCAGCTAGGGAACTCCATTACTGCCCAGAAACAGCAGGTAAAATTATATTAGCCTGCTGTGTTTTACACAACATGTGTATAAGGGCTGGTATTGAAGGTCCCGAGTTGACTGAAGAGGAACACCAATCGGAGAGAACCAGGCAGGTTCCCTTTGAAACAGCCGCATCTTCTACTCAAGCTCTACAGGCAGGTCGAAGGGCAAGGAATTCATTAATACAAATGTTAGAAAGGAACCGGTAAGATAAACTCAAACCAAACAATTGTGCAAGTAGATTAAAATAAACTCAATTAAAAACTTTTTTTTGTTTTAGGAGATAATCATCATCATCATCATATCAGCCACATTTAAGCCGTTTATTTGTGATTAAGTAACAATCAAAATCCATACTTTCTCATTTATAATATTATAGGATTAGGAATTAATATTACTGAAATGTATGACACTCACTTCTTACCTAAAACATACACTTCTTATCTTGTTATAATTGTAAGCAATGCGTTTTTTTTAATGTTAACTTTTATGTCTAATGAATTTAGTTAATATTGCATATTGTACAACATTATCTATTTAGGTATGAATTTTCGAGTAGGTGCCTAGTAGACAGTGTTTTCTCAACTAGTTGAAAGTTATTTTCTCTTACCTTTCCGATGTGTAGATAATTAATTTCAATACCTGCCCAGTGTATGTAAACTTTTGTTAATTTTTGTGATGTAAAATTACATTACCTTAAAGGTCATTTTACAAATTTGATGACTCTGTATGAAATATACAAGGAGAAAAAAATCAGCCCTTAACGAGTTTCTTGCCGGTTCTTCTCGTTACAAGGTCTCCCGCTTAGGGTTTGAGAACCGATGGCGTAGCTTCTTTGACATTCACAAGTGCTTGTAACAGCCTAGATTAAAATATTTTTAGGCATAAAATTAGTTCTGTTTTATTTTTTCACCTACTTATCGTTATCCTACCTACCTAGATGTTCATAAAATGGCAACAAATATTTACTTAATCCTTACCTATGACTATATTTTGTCACATACAGAGAAAATAATAACTTCTATGATTTTAAATACTTAACAGTATCTTTATATTATATCGAATTATGGTCATGATAATCAACTCTCAGTAATAATAAAGTTCTTATTTTAGCTTTCTTAATCTGAAAGTACAAATAGTCTCAAAAATAGTAAAAAGAAACAATAGTATTCAAAAATAAATTTATTTAAAACCTAACGCCTATTTTGCCTTAAAAACTCTAAATAATCTCGCCCTATGTCACGCAACTCTTCCAAGGCAGCCCTGATGCCTGCGAGCTCGGTGTTCCTCACTGTCTCTCTCTCTGCACGTCCATCTTCATACTGGTACAACCTGCTTCTGACATCGGAGCCAGCAGCAGATCGTATTCTTCTGGGACGTGCAGATTGTGAGGCTGCAAAACAACATTCCAATATGTTACATTGCAGTAAATACTTAATCAATAAGTATATTTTTTGTGACAAACAATATTTTTCTTGTAATTTTAATCTCGACTGTAGTTTAGTGGTAAGACCTTCATGTATCAAATACATCCATACATACCTTCTTGTGTATCAATTTCGATCGAAATTTCGTTTTTCCTTGAATTAGAGTAGACCTGCTGGCTTTCTTTGCTTGGGTCGGCGTACTCCTCAACTTCTACATGCAAGTCCAGGCTCTGCTGCTGCAGTTGGCTTCCTTGACTGTAGGTTGATGGTCTGGATTCATTCGTCTGAAATGAATATAAAAGATTGAATGCTTAAGGTTTAAGTGAAGTATTAATTTTTAATGTCTACCACAATACAAATTGTATTGTATTTTTACCTGATGGGTTAAAAAAAGTAGCATACTCACATAGAAAAATAATTTTGTAAATAAAAATCATATATCATTAAGATAAATATTTGAACATATCAAAGTTTAGAAATAGGGAAACCAAAGAATGATGAGGTACTTACTTCAGTGAAAGCTGGCACTCTGGCTCCAATTTGGCGGTCACCGAACCCATCTCCCATTATGGATAATACTTTTAATTCCGAATGGGAGAGTTGGGGTGCCACTGATGGACCACCTCCAGTCATTGAAGCCGACCTCCGGGAATCAGCAGCGGCTTTTTTGGCCAGATGTTTTCTATCAAACCATACCTATCCAAAATAAAAGTAAATATTAAATCTTTGTCACTCACTTTTCACTGATAAATAGCTTAAGCATTTAATTATATTACTACGAATTACCTTTTGCCACTGCTGAACTGTCTTTATGCAACCGCCAATGGAATTGAGCGTATTGCACAATTCATCCCACAGCCTCTTCGCCTGGACTTTTCCTTCTAGACTCCTCAATCTCCCGCGAGCAAGATCCCTATGCTCGTCCAGGAAATTGAGGAGTGCATCAATTTGTTCAGGAGTAGCCGAACCCGTATGTGGAGCCATTATTTTACACTGAAAGATGAGATGAAAATAAATTATAGGTACCTATTATTACAAAAAAATATGTTATGGAAGTATTATAAGTGCAAAACAATTAACATTACTTACACTCTTTCTGAATATAAAACCAAATTAAACCAAATAGAAGTCTTTGTGGACCAAAGGACGCCCATATGAAGACTGCGACTTGAAATTGAAACTTTGTCAGGGAATGTGTATCGCGTTTGCAAAGTAGGCAAAGAAAAAAACAAAACATATTAATAACTCTTCACTTGAGCACACAGGAAAGAATCTCTACCTACGTCTTACACTTGAGCTTGAGAAACAAACTTAAAACTATTCAAACTTTCAAAGAATGCAAACAAAAAATCCACAAGTGATGACTGACAGCATTGTGATAATACGGATATGTTTGGTTGTTATACGATACTATAAATACCGTTTGTTATTATTGTACACCTTAACTTAGTCGGTTAACGGTCATTGAAAGGGTTATTTTAGTGTCACTGTGATTTTCTTCGAAAACTTGTATATTTATTGCTTGTGTAAGATTTTTTGGAATAATATGCATAAAAAACCACGATTATATTTTAATAAATTCGTAAAATACATAACATTGTTCGTTCCATTCGTTCACGAAAATTGTCTTTGGACTCGAACTTTGCGTGCGCGTCCGAAAATGATATAGAGTAGGGTCAGACACGAAACTTCGTTTAAATTTCGTTCGTTAACGAAGTTTCGTTTCGGAGAAAGAGAGTAGGCCTCCAGGACGATTCTCACAACCGATGTCTCCGTTCCGCGGAAAATCTAACTCTTCATGTTCCTTTCTGTCGCACGGGCTTCTCTTACAATTCTTTCACTTCAAATGCAGTAAGACTCTGGAACATGTTACCCAGAAATATAAAAGAAGCAAAAACTAAACCTATCTTTAAACGTTTGATCTGGGAATATTACTTAACGAAGCAGCAGTAGTTTCGGATAATAATAAAAAATTTAAAGAACCTCGGAAACTGTTATATTCTCAAATATGTATAATATAAAAATATCATATTTATTTACTGTGTATGTATTTATTGTGGGTATTTGTGTACAGGTATAAAATACTATTGTATGCATGTAAGTAGTAATGTAAATGTATATGTATGTGTATTGTATTTATTATCATTATATTATAATTTTGTATTTTTTTTTCCTTAAACCTTTAATTTTTTTAATTTTTTTTTAATTATGAGTTTTGCACCCATCACTAGATTCTCTGCACAAACCAAAGGTAGACTGGTAGAGAATGCCTTTAGGCATTAAGTCCGCCGTTTTGTACATTTCTTGTATGTGTGCAAATAAAGCTTAAATAAATAAATAAATAAATAAATAAAATCCGCCAAAAAGCAATAAAGTAAAGCAGCGAAATCTTTTCGACATCAAAAACCCTCTCGGAAAAATAGGATAATAAAGAAATAGGACGCAAATTCAGAAAGAGTTTCTAAGTGTTTTAGTGACGCAGATAGCATTATATTCAAGACCATTAAAAGTACATAGCACCACTTAACACAATGTGACTTGAAAGCTACTATATATACCATTTGCCTATAACGGTAGCACCATTATAGGCAAATGAACAAAACCCTTAATCTGCACTGCCGTACCCATATTGATAAAGCAATCTGAGTTCTTAGGAGGAGCAAATTATATCCTCTGACAAGTAAAGAAGACAGTAAACTGTGTTATCGTTGTAAAATGCATTCCGCAACGCAACAAAGACCGGGTGGAAATGTCACATCACAAGCCCTATAAAGACATTTTCCGATACGGTAGGTTCTTTATGCAGTGCACTCTATACCTGCTCCGCGACTAGGTTCTTTGTAGTATCAATTTTGTAACTGTGATTTTATTACGATCTACTTGGTTAGGTTAGCTTGTAGCCTTACCGTTTGCCCACTGTGCGGTAATATGCTACGTTGCGACTTGCGATCTAATATTGTTTACCCATGTTATTTATATTCTAGTCCAAACTAACATTGCCTCTTATTTTATTTCTTTGCATTTGCAATGGGTTGTAAACATCGTTCTGTTAATAATATAGTGAACTATTTTGAACGTTTGCTTTTCCTAGCGTATATATTTATTGTCATTTTGGGTATAATCGTAAAACGAATATCTTTAAAGCTTTATAACTTAGAGATTGGAGGGCTTCTTGTATTATGGTTAATGAAATCTTAACTGAAAGCAATATTTTTTAAACGTATATATAATAAATTTTCGTGCCTTAATGTGACAGCGACCATATTTCGCTTTTTAATAGCTAAGTCATATTTCTGTAACTTCGTTACGAATACTCACACTGACGCATCATTTTTTTTAAATATTATTATTAAAAAAAATTATCTCACAGTTCACTGGAGGGTAATTAATATGTGGGGTCGATTTTTGTCTCTCATAATTATCTTTTTCTGTTAATACTACATTTTTCTTTTCTTTTATGCTAAGATATTTGATAAGCTAGACATGTCTAAGAGGGGTAATGTGAAAAGACTAAGTAGAAAGTAAAGCCAGAGTTCGGCGAGCTCTTAACTAGTATTCCATTACTACAACAATTAGAACGTCTTAAATATAACTGTACAATATTATTTATAAATTATTATAAATTATGAAGTACTGAGAATATAAAAAATGTTACTAACTAGCATAAATAGGTCAACACGTTAATAGACAAGTAATAAAATTAAAAATTTTGTACCACAGACTTCAATATAAATAAAATGAGAACATCATCATGAAGACGAAGTCAATTAAATACGCATTATTAAGGATAACTCAAAAACTGTTGGTCAGATCTTGATCATTGTTATATGGGACCACCTGGAAAAAAATTCTAAGGTAACACACAAAAAAAAATACAGTCGAATTAAGAATCTCCTTTTTTTGAAGTCGTGTGAAAATCATTATAACCGTTAAAAACATTAAAAATGTGACTAGACATCGTTGCTGCAAAAATCGTTACTTCGTAAGATTTATTAAAACGGACGGAGTACAAAGGCGATTCATGCAACTCCCTAAGTTAGTATAGCTAAATACGTCCCTGTATAATCGTAAAACCACGCTGCTCGTGAAAACGGGATAGTCTGAACATCTTTGCTTTAAATATTAACAATCGATATTTGACGCATTCGAACCAAACGTTTTGCGTCATCTTTTGTGTATTAGTATTGTATTGTATTAGTATAACTTTAGTATGTCAAGGACGTATAATACGTATTGTATTAGTAGAGCAAGGACGTGAAATAATTTGTTGCCGACTGTCTTTCCTTGCGTTATCCATCTTGATGTCTTCAAAACGTATAATATTGGCTTCATTAACGCTTATCGTCAGTCGGGATTGTAGTCAAGCACTGGATTAAGTAAAAAAAAAGAAGAATTGTCAATAAAAAATATTAGTACTGGTTTATGTAACAATAATATATATATTTATATATATATATATATATATATATATATATATATATATATATATATATATATATATATATATATAAAATAATTTATAACATTTTACTCTTTGGAAACTTGACGTGGACATACGATTGAGCAAGTATATCAAATTATTTGTTAGATATATTAAATTATTTGTATATTATTTTTACATAAGTTTTTAAAACTACACGATGAAATTTCTGATTCACAATTTATCTTTATCATTGTGGTCTTTATCAACAACAAACTTATAATCGTATTCGATTGGTTCACTTCACGTTGGAGACCGATTCTATTTTTACTAACCCTTCAATAAAGCAAACGGACAGTATATAGTAAACAATTACTTTATACCATATTTGTCTATAAAGTAATCGTTTGAGTCTAGAAAATGCCATATACATAGGTATATATTTGGAAACTCTAATTAAAGCTAAAATTTTACAAAGGTCCATGTTAATTACAACATGGTTACCCTAAACATATATGCTTGCATTCCGTGGTTCCTTTCAATTTGTGCTGACCCACTTTTATACGGCAGACAATCGATTACGCGCAGTTGCATCGGTGCACGCGATTATAAAATCATCGATTTTATTATGCGATATTTTTAGATTAAGTATTTACAAGTGAGGTCTCTGAATCAATCTAAAAATGCAATGCATTTACTACTTATAGCAAACAGGTGTCAAACTTCTTTTTTTCTTAAATAGCCGTATTAATTGCTAAGTAACTCTACATTTTTCAATTAATTAATTCTATTTAAAATTTTAACAATTATTTTTGTAAAATTGTCTCATTTCCACAATTACCCTACTTTTTATATATAAAAAAGTAAAAGATAAAACGAAACACGTATTCTAGCTATTTGAAAATGGTGCCCCAAAAAAACAACCTGTTCATTATCGCTCGACGGTAGACAGTATTTTGGCGAGACTATACAGGAGTCTACTTGAAATTTATTGCAGTCCTTTTGTTAAAATAAACAACACTCAGTGTGGCATCTTAGTTGCGTAATTAAATTTCGCTGGCAACACTGAGACCTAGCGGTAGGAGCGGTCTCTATAAGCTTTATCGTGTATGCAAATTGGCACCGTTAGTTAAAAATATTCAGCCGGTATCGTTGGCCACAATAGCGCAGTCGATAAAAGGCAATGCTAAGTGCAGTATGTTTTGATGTGTGTACCAATATAATTAGCACTGCTGTGGTTAGCGCTATGCTGACACCGCTAGGTGCCTACTTATTACGGTAACAGGTACATTCGCGTGCAATATGCAAAATACTTTTGCAATAACCATTATAAGAATCATATTTTGGATCCCATTCTATTTCGGGACCTGCCGTGAAGGCACTTAGTAACATATTGATAGAAATTAGATTCGATAAATTTACTCTTAAGAGCTAAAGAATTAGAGATATGTTCAAGTTTCAGTACGTTACTCGGAAAACTTACTTTCGTGCATCTTTTTATGCGTGTGATTTTTTACACAAATTAAAATGTTCTCCACACCTTAACTGAAACATTGTGGATGCAATAAGTAATATGAATATGAATATGACTGAGCATTATTTTTAACCGACGTCTAGGTTTATTCGAAATTTAATAATGAAAGAATTTAATGAACCAATGTAATCTTGAACATTGAGTTCCTGCTATAAAAAGTCCATTGAAGCAAATTCATGTATAAATATTGCTTACTATTCCCAATATCTTCATCAACACGTTTGCAAAAGTTGCTACAACTATTACAAAAATGTGTTAATGTCGTTTATTTCCAATTGCACGTCCATTTGGCGAGATGCCGAAACTTGTCGGACGTTACTCAGTCTTTGAGGAATTATTCAATATGCTAATGCTAATTAGCAGGGTTTCACTCGAATCCTACATCATATAATATATCATACAACTAATTTAAATAAATATTTTTGTCTTGGACTATTGAAACTTTAGATTGTATACATTTCATTTTTCTTGTTTCATATTTAATCTTTCGGTTTTTTTTTAATTACCCCTTGTTCTTATCATCACATTACTTTATATAGCTTCGTATTTAATATAAAAACATCTTAATTCCTCCAAACATCTCAAAAGTTAACACTTACACGTAATATGTTTAAATAAAATAACGACAACATCTAGTTCATAAAGAATCATAAATCTCAAACATACCAGTCTTACATCACACAACGTACGAGCAGAACTGACTAGCTGACATGGCAACTTGAAAGATTTGAGCCACCATTCTCCTACCAGTAATGCTGCTCCCCATCACCTGTTTGTGACATTGGGACTCTGTGGTTTTGGACGGATTTTCCACCATTAGCCTGTCGCTAATGGCTTTGTCCGACAATCAACAGGGTGCATTGTGTACGGGTACTTGGAGAACGAACGTAGAAAAGATAATAATATGTTTTTCCTTCAAGTGCCTGTTTCTTTTAACTCTCAGTATTAAGCCAACGCATTTGCAATATCTTACCTTACTTTTTTACGTCGTAGCGCCATACTGCAGTTATATTATTGTTGTAGCACGAAAGGGTCAGCTCGACCGGGGGAGAACCACGCTCAGAACACCAGCGTAAAATAGCAGCTCAATGCTCCTGCGTTTCGTATAGTGAACGTAGAGAATCGGAGACCCTTTTTACTGGAAGAGAGACATTCTATCTTAGTCCTCAGGTGTGACAACGCATCTGCATTTTTATTCTTAATCGAGGATAGATATACGTGTCTATTAGCCACAGCGTCCATTTACTATTAGGTGGACTGTGTGCTCGTTTGTCAACGTATTCAACAAAAAAAAACTTAAAGCCATCCTTTAAGAAGGAATGCGGATACTAACCTCTTACACCTCTTTTTGCTTATAAAGTTCTAAATTTTTCGTTCTGTAATGAAGGATCTATATAGTTAGGCTGAACGCAGATTTCTCGGCAGTGAGAAGGATTTGTGATTGCAATTTAATAAAAACTTTTCACGACCTGAATTTTAATTTTAGAATTTCAGCCGAAGACCCAATATAATAATAATAAAAATAATCACACTATTGATTATTTTGTGTCATTTTAAAAAAAATTGTAAAACGTCATAACCAAAATGTAATGTGAACTTACGTTTATGCAATCTTAGTGTCTGCGTACAAAACACTGCATGCATCACCACTTAAAGTCATGCCTTTACTTCGTTATAAATTCGTAGTCAAATTCGTAAGGTAGTATTTTGGATTTATTAAAATCTTTAATAAACAGTTTTATAGTAATTTATGTTATCTTAGTACATGTTCTATTTCTCTGAAAATGTAATAGCTTATGATGTGATTTGTTCGTCGTTGAAGTAATGATCCATAGGATCCACCTACCATTAGTATCAGGTACTGAAAGATTAACCTACGATGTGAACAAACTAAAATTCGTAAATTTTGTATTGTAATCAAGTACTTTACATAATGAATTACAGGCATTGTTGTTTTTGATTTTTTAGCCGGAACAGTTAGTTAATTTGCAAGTATTATTCAAGATTTAAATTTCAAATACCCATTCGATGTTTAGACATATGTTTTTCCTCGCAATCCCTTTTCCGAAATCTAACAGTTGTCTTTTGGAGTTGAATTGTCTGGAGCGTGAGACTTCAATAAAATTTTATTACAATCGTGATATTTTCAAACGGTCGCACCTGCCTTTTATGACCTTAAATAAGTACCATTGGACTCGTGCAACAATTGTTTTTCGCGCCAATGTGAGAATTGTAACATTGGAAGAATTTTCCAACGAAAAGACATTTTATATTGTACAATGAGGTGTATATAAAAGGAAAATGCGTGAAGAAAACCTAAGCTACTCGTATAATCTAAAGGCCAAGTTCTTACGCTTATTTTTAGACCATACGATTCATGATTATTATGCTTACCTCTTTTAATTACAATTCGTATGAAGTGTGTCGGCTTGTGTGAGTGGTTGTACGTATTAAGTAACACGTAAGCAAACGTGCTGCGGCACTTGACAAGGTTGTACTAATGACAACAGAAGGTCCCACCCGTCCGCATGAATAGTCTAGCCTTGTATAATCTAGTAGGAAGCTGTACGACTGTAAGCCGCATGCTACATCTATCTAATGTGCAACTGTTTAAGGACGTACAATAGATTCTTGTAGTGATAAGTAAGTAGTATTGATTGATATTAGATACAAAGTTACACGATGATGCAACTACTAGTCTGGCTCTGTGAACAACGCCTTGAATCACGAACTATTAGTACTTCCTGTAATTCTTATATTTTATCGTTGTTTTTTTACAAAGTACTTTATATTACAAGAGTTGTAGTTCAGGGGTTAATTGCTTATCGTAAATTTCACAATACACGAGTAACCCGTCTTAGACCCTGCCGGCACAAATCAAATTGTTAATTGCAGTTTTAAGTGCAGGTTTAGCACGTGTTCGGCAGTAAAGGAAAACATCATGAGCAAACCTACATGTATAAGAAACAAAACAACACATACATTTAGCACGCCGCGCTGAATTGATCCAAAACCCTTTTAGAAACTAGTGGAGGCTTGCGCCTAGCAGAAGGACTTGTAGGCTGCAGTTTTATTTTATTTTTTACTAGATATAAACGAATAGGGCAACCAGGTACATTTTAGTTTACACAAGCAAACACTGACTATCCAAATTGTTTTAATAAAATAATAATAAAGAGCTGTATGAACTACCGATGCTTTATTAGGTAAGTATATATAAATCATCACTTTTAATAAAAAATAATGACACACAAAAATTACCACAAACCACGAATAATAAAAAGAATTTAGGTAACCCTATAATTAAATTCATTTTAATTTATTTTAGTACACTCTCCTAATTTGTTTACCCATATTATACTCAATAGACAGTAGGTATAAGAAAAAAAATATTAATTATTTTTTACCTAAACTTTGTAATGATTCCAAGAATTGTTTTTAAGGGAAACTGAAACGGGAGATGGCAGCAGTATCATCCTGATAACAACTTCTTATATTTAAAAAAAACTGCGCATGTCAATTCGCCTGGCAAATATACCTCTATTAAGGCAATCTATGTTGTAGGTTCATGTTCAGCGAACTAGATAACCTGTAATGAATATAATACATTATAATTTAAAATTTAAAATTTTGTAGAGCCGACTTCAATATGAGTTATTAAGAATTAAGAATAACTCAAAAACTATTGGTCTGGCCTTGATCAAATTCATATGGGACCACATGAGAAGTACCGGCTTTCAAATAAAAAAGAATCATCGAAATCGGTTCACCCAGTAAAAATTTATGAGGTAACACACATAAAAAAAACATACAGTCGAATTGAGTACCGTCTCCGTTTTGGAAATCGGCAGAAAAGAAATAATGGATGAGTTTGAATTTTGTCTTTTTTTAACATTCATTGAAAAACAAACGGAAATTTAATAAAAAACGAACAACTGAGAATCGCGTCTTCAATAAACCGTAAACGTCTCCATATTGTACTGAATAAATAAAGCGTACTTAACCCAATAGTGAGGCAATAAAACGCCTTAGAGAGGTCACGCCGCACGGGCGTCGGTGAAATCGCTAGAAAATTAAATTAGACACCGTTCTAACTGCGTCTCCCAACTACACCGACCACTAGCCTTCACAGTTGTATCGTATTACAAGAAACAAACGTCCAATGGATAATAGTCTTTCGATTTTGTCGCACGAAGCGCTATTTATACGACCTTGTGGTTGATTTCCTCCGATAGATCCATCGGTCGAGGATAATGTAAATTTGTAATTCATTGCCGTCGTCACAAACGGAAAATATTGTATTGTTTTGTCATAAATTATTGCGTATTAAGAAGTAATACGCTTTCATTGTTATTTAGGTCTTAAAATAAAAAAACCTCTTCATATAAGTTTTACAAACGATCTTACAATCAATAAATAGTAAGTAGCTTTTACAGTCCATAGACACCTGCAACAAGCTCTCCAAACAAAGAAGGCCACAGATGCGTTGACAGTCCTTATACGATGGAGATGGAAAACCCGTAATGTATTAGAAAATGTGTACTAAACCATTTTCGTAAATGCTATATTTAAAACGCATCGAAGGTTTACAACGAAGTAAGTTTTAGCAAAATAAGTACTACAATTGGACACTGATCTCTATTTTAATTTTAATAATCACGTAATCGAGAGCAAAACTCGCCACTTTAAAACTCCACATATCTTCGAACGAACACGAACTTGAAAAAGGATCACACACTACTTGCGTGCTATCATAAAATTAAAGCGAATTTATTTCCAATCGCAGCTATTTTTTTTTTCTTTATCAGTGCATAACAATTCATGGCTGGCCATGGGCTGGCCATTGTAGAAAAGATTTGCTAAAATCACATGCTCGACAGATGAATTAATGATAGCAGTACTAGGTGTCTCACGCCTGTGACATATGGCATATCATTAATTTATTTAGTACATACAAAAGTCCACTGCTGAACTTAGACTTCCCTCTAGGTTGCCTCATAGAGATGCTATTTGTCATATTTTGTCATATTGGTGATTAGCAGACAGGTTGGCAACCGAAATTTTGTAATATTTTGAATTATTATCAGGAAGATGTTGCTTCTCATCTTCTGTTTCATTTCCTTCTGCTTTTTTTTTCTCTACACAGCGAACATCTCAGTACGTCCACACCGCGACACTCCTTTTACAACATGGAGATGGTTTTACCACCATCTATGATATTAGATCTTTCTCGTCTATCATACGGTTGCTTCTTATGCCTACCACAGAACAAAATCGAGTGATGGATTCTCTTCGAGTAAAACATAGACGTAGAGTTAGAATATCATGTGCTCAATCGTAACGTCTAAAATCATTACAAGCACAAGTATAAGCTAGTGTCACTAATTCCTTTTTCTGCCGACTTCCAAAAAGGAGCCGGTACTCAATTCGACTGTATGTTTTTTTTTTTTTTTTTTTTTATGTGTGTTACCTCAGAACTTTTTTCTGGGTGAACCGATTTCGATGATTCTTTTTTTATTTGAAAGCTGGTACTTCTCGTGTGGTCCCATATGAATTTGATCAAGGTCAGACCAATAGTTTTTAAGTTATTCTTAAATAACTTATATTGAAGTCGGCTGTACAAAATTTTTAATTTTAAATTATACATCAAATGAATGATAATAATTTATAGCACTTTGCAGTTTATCCTCCAAGGTTACAATTGATATATTTATTAATTTAGCAATTTCTGCGCTTTTCTGTGTTGCCATCTTTAAACTAAATATTTGAAGAAAAAAATACATATAAGAGCAGATGCTAATTTATTTTAATAAGAATATACTTTTAAATGACAAGTAAGTTGACTTCACAATGGGAAGATCCAGACAAATGCGGGTATAAATTTAATGTCACATGTTATACAATCATGAACTTCTATGATCTGTCAATAACATTAAATTATGTTGGTCATAAAATTTTAATTAATAAATACAGCAATCGTGATGCCTCACTTGATCTCTTACATATCGATCCAACTGAGAGCATAAGGTTGCAATTAACGATGTAGTGTCATCGGGACATGGGGTAAAAGTGGGTGTCCCTCACGGATCGGCCCTTATCGGATACTTGGCCCTTTTTGATCTTATTGTACATAAGTAACCTTCCCTATATTATACAAAATCCCTGAGATATTTCTGTTGAGTTTGGCCCAACACTACATATTTTTCCCAAGTGCCTTGGAGGCTTGGAAAATGGTAAAGTATCACTTAAATGATCTTCTACTTTATATATAAAAATTCAACTATATAAAAGAAACAACAAAAAACAAAGAACTTTATAAAAGCAACATTAAAATCTATCACTGTTTACAATTCGATGTAAAGAACTTATAAAAAAGAATGCTCTCAAATCTTGTTTAAAAACATAATGGCATGCTATTTTCGACGTAACTTTATTATGCAATATATATATCCTTATAAATCAAATAGAAGGGTCTGTATGTAATACCGAAAAAACTGGCTTCTATCAAATTTTGTGGATTATTTGCATGCTATTAAGGTATTAAAAACCATTTCCAAAATTTTTGTCTGTCTGCTTTTCTATCCGAGCTAATCTTCGGAATGGCTGAACAGATTGTACTGAAACAACATGAACAAATTGGAAGCAATACCAGGAAGTATCTAGGCTTTATTTTGTCTGAAAAAACACGCATTTGTTTTTGAAATCTAAAAACTGATAAAATATTTTTTTATAATATCTCAGGTATAAAGAAAGACCCAAATAAAACTTTCTTAGTATGCAGTTTTACACAAAAATGATCCTTATACTTAATCTTCTAATTTAAAGTTTCTTCTTTTAAAGTTTTTACGCAAAATACATTTTTTTTAATATTTTTTTACCTTAACACCATTTCACAATTAAACTATAGTGTTAAAGGATAAGGTACGACCTTTTCCTTTTTCCTTTTTTTGTACATGAAATTAATAGATATTTTGTTTTAAACATTTACCCTTTTCGCAAAATTTATCGAAACGATAGCAAATAATTTAAAATTAAAAATTTTGTACAGCCGACTTCAATATAAGTTATTTAAAAATAACTCAAAAACTATAGATCTAACCTTGATTAAATTCATATGGGACCACACGAGAACTATCAGCTTTCATATAAAAAAAGGATCATCGAAATCGGTTCACCCAATACAAAGTTATGAGGTAACACACATAAAAAAAACATACAGTCGAATTGAGTATCGTCTCCTTTTTGGAAGTCGGCAGATAAACTGAGTTTGAAGTGGTTTGTCGTTAATTTAACTACTTTTTCATTACATTAGAGCCATGCTGCAGCTATATAAGTAGTATAGTTGCAGCACGAATGGGTCGGCTCGACCGGGGAAGGACCACGCTCTCACAGAATACCAGCGTAAAATAGCAGCTTAACGCTGCTGTGTTTCGTATGGTGACTGTAGAGAACCGGAGACCCTTTTTACTGCAAACGAGGCATTCCATCTTAGTCTTTACGGGTGACAACGCATCTGCGTTTTGATTCGCAAGCGAGGATAGATGTAGACGTCTATGGGCCACAGCAACCACTTACCATCAGGTGGACTGTGTGCTCGTTTGTCACCCTATCCTATAAAAAAAACTTGCCAAAGACATTATTATAGATCTGCAGGTTTTATCCGATCAAGTTCTAAGCGGACGAAGCAAGGACGAAGTCGGGGGTAATAAAAATGATGTACATTTATGTACATTTCGCGAAAATATTATTTATGACAAAGCACTGCCTAAGATGGCAAACATTCCGCATTCACAAATCCTTAAGACCGCAAATGTATTCGGGTTTTATTGCCTTGCCAGGAGCGTAAAAATAATAAATTTCACTCGTAAGTAATAATAATTTCATTAGCATTTGGCCAACTTCAGTCGTGTGTTTTTCCCCGTATTGTCACCCCGAAAACAAACGACTTGGTAATGCAAAAAGGGGCTATATTTCACTATTTCTCCGCCCTCCCCTTGCCTCCCCACTTGGGCTTAATATTGGCAATAACGCAAATTTTTCGACCCCTCCCGTAATTTTCCAGTCCTGAATCATAACTCCATGAATCATGGTCGCACCGAATCGTTTTTCGTCGCGGAAATGCGAAATACATTACGTATCGTCACGGATTTTGCATTATGCATTGTTGCATGTGGAAGATTATCGGATATTGTTTTTTTCTACATATACTATTAATTAATTAATTTAGTTATTGGTATGTGCACTTTTTTATTATACAATACATACAAGATAAAATAAATACATATGGCTGCACATATACTATTACATATATATATATATATATATATATATATATATATATATATATGTGTGTGTGTGTGTAATATATTTATTAGTTATGTTCAAAATAGTGTTTTTTCGCACACAAATTTATGATAATATGTTAAACCTTATTTCATAGTTATCGTTAACTACTGAAACCATCAAATCCATGATCAGCGTACCTGTTTGTTAAATATAAATAGCTGAAGAGGCTAGACATTTATTCTAAATTTTTAAATGTTTATTACGTTATAATTTTGGACGTTCCTGAAAGCAATATATTAAAATAAAGTTTAATAAATTCCAGAGTCCAGTTTTTTTCATAAAACACTATTTCTTTATTATATCATCAATATATAATAAAAGTAAGTTTGTCTGTGCGCACCACCGAAACTTCGCAAGCGAATTTCGCAGTCCCATGGGAGTTATATTTTGCGGTAACCCTCCACATCCATAAAGAAGGTTTTGTTTGAGAACTACAAGGGTTAGTCATAAAGATATGGCCATTTGTCTAAAGAGGCCATTTGTTCGCCACAATCTTAGTTTACAGGGACATCTGTGAATTCGCCATAAAACTATTTTCATAGTAAGTACTAGATTTCATACTAATTTCTAGATTTTTCTTAGACCGGAGTACTAATCGTGTTACGCTAGTCAGTTCCAATTTCATAGTAAGTACATGAATTTATAGATTTTTCTTAGTACGAATCGTGTTAGGCAAGTCCGTTCCAGTTTCAAAAGGCAAATGCCAAGATATTGTAGCATATGTTTTTGTTACGTAGCTATGTTGCAGCTTTATTATGGTTGTAGCACAAATGGGCAGGGTAAAATAGCACCTCATTGCTTCTGTTACGTATGGTTAGTATAGAGAATTGGATACGCTTTTTACTGGAAACTAGGCATTCCATCTTGGTCTTCAGGTGTGGCAACGCATCTGCATTTTGATTCTTAATCGAGGATAAATGTAGATGTCTATGGGCCACAGCACCCACTAATCATCATGTGGACTGTGCTCACCTCCACATGGCTCGTTTGCCACCCTTATTCTATACAATAAATTTAAAAGAATCACCTTCTCGCGATCAATTATATGTAGCTTTATCTAAAGTAGGAAATTTGTTTTTCTTTCTTCGGATAATAATTATAATAAAAAAGAAAAATATTAAATTTTAATTTTAAACCTTGTAAAGAAATATATTAAATTTTATATATTATATTGTTTATATTTTATATACATATATATGGGTGTGGCAGAAGAAGCATGAGAGTAGAATAAATGCTGTAGAAATGCGGTCATTAAGGAGTATGTTAGGGATGAAGCTGAGTGACAGAGTGAGAAATTGTTTAATAAGAGAAGAGTATGGTTTGCAAGATGATGTTGTGACCAGGATTAAGAAAGGAATGCTTCGGTGGTTTGGCCATGTAGAAAGAATGAATGAGGAAAGAGTGACAAAGCAAATTTATGTTGCAGAGGTGAACGGCATAGTCGGGAAGGGTCGCCCTAGGCGAAAGTTTATCGACCAAATTGGCGATATATTAAAAATGGGCCCAATCAAGAGTACCTTTAACCGACGAGCGTGTATGCGTAGGTATATGGATGTGGGGGAAGCGAGAGAGGTGTGTCAGGATCGTGCCAAATGGAAGTCCATAATCACTGCCTACCCCTCTGGGTGACAGGCATGAGTGTTTATGTATGTATGTTATGTATGTATATATATATATATATATATTTACTCTAAATCTACTTTAATGCTGGTATATAATGGCACTGAAACTAAAAACCCAAACAGTGTATTTAAGCCTGTATTTATTAAACTCAGCGCCGTTCAGCCCGGCGCCGCAGAGCGTGTTAAAAAGTGTTCAACAGGGCAGATTGAGATCGCGCCATCTAACCAGCTATTAGTCAATTAGCCACCCCGCCGCCGCAGCTAATGCGTGGCCAAGCGTGCCTAATAATAACAACTTTAACCCCATAATTTCTACCACCAAATCGTTATGCAGAGGTGTCGGTAATAGCTTTCATTAGTATAGTAAAGTTTTTGTGCAAATTGTAAATGCACAAATTTTTAAAAGCAGTATTTTTTAGGATTAGGTTAGGAACGTGAGAAGCTCAGAAGAAGAGGATTTTGTTTTATGTGTGAACTAGTAAACCGCTTACTTCTACTCTACACTCCATAGTTTAACTCCACAGTTCACACCACAGACTAACTAGTAGATTATACTTAGTCTAGTTACGCCTTAGACTCCATCGAGTCAGCAATTCATTCTAGAGGCGATGTATACGCTTTTACAACAACTGGAATTTTGCACTTCAATCAATTTTTAAACGTTATTTTTAAAACAAAATCTATTTGTAGGACTTTTTTGTAACAGTATCGCTATAACAGAGCACATTCACTGCACCTTTGATAATAAAATTACATATTTAAACGCTTTTCATAACGTAAAATAATCGTTAAAACACATGTTTTCACGCCAGCGTTACATTCATTATGGATAATAGCTGTATATTTCATCGTTGAGGAAATATGAAAACACATATCATGAAACAGAAGTACAATAAACAGAAGAATACCTACATATAATTTTTTAATACTTACGCAGAAAATTATGAGAACGTACTGTTTTTCTAAAATCTATCGTCTGTTTAGTAAACTAGACCTTTACAAAGAAAGTCTTTATATAATATACAATATACAACTTCAAATCACTTAGGCCATTTAAAGTAATAATAAAGAAAAATATGCCGATTATTCCTCCAAGTGACTGTGAATTTTCGAAATCGACGATCATATTAAATATGATCATCCAAATTCCTACAGATTTGAAGTGGAAAGCAGCATTTACCGCATCGACACGGCAAAGTGTAGTGCAGTTATATACCGAGATATTAATAGTAATAATGCACTTCAGATCGAATTTAAATCACGGTGGCCAGTTTTAACGGAA
Organism: Parnassius mnemosyne; assembly: GCA_963668995.1. Taxonomy (NCBI): domain Eukaryota; kingdom Metazoa; phylum Arthropoda; class Insecta; order Lepidoptera; family Papilionidae; genus Parnassius; species Parnassius mnemosyne. Next base: position 9,230,057 of record CAVLGL010000126.1, on the reverse strand, counting down.
ACTAAGGAGTTTCGTTTTCAGTTGTTCTTAGAAAGACGCTACTGCACATATTCTGGTTTGTTTCCCTCTGTCGCCTATTACGACACCCACGGAACGATACGCGATGGTGGATATTCTTACACAGCCACCTTACCACACAATATTATTACAATTTTTTTTAATAAACCGTACATAATATATTTTCTTTTTTCTTTTTTAAATACGTGTCCACACTAGGATTTTCTCCTGTATCGTGGAGGCAGTTTACAAACACCAATTGCACGAGGACAAACATCCAGATCCGGAACAATAATTTGTAGGTTATACAAATACTTGTTCTGTGCGGGATTCGAACCCGCGGCCCCCAGCGCAACAACTCATTGCTAAGCCACTGCGCTATGGAGCCGTCAAATGTATAGGAACTTAATTAATTTTCTCATAGGATCCCATTTATAAATCTTGACCAAATATAGATGAGAACACACCTGGGGTACGAATCGCCCTCTAAATACAAATCTTATTGTACAAACACGCACTCACATACACATGCACCCATTGATTTATATGTTACACTTGTCTTGTATAACTCAATGCATGCATCTAAAATCATTAGCAACGAATAACATGGTTTTTGGTGCATATCCAGTACTGAACTTATACGGGCTGATAAAGAAAAAAGGAAAAAGATGTGTACGTGAGTGCGTGTGAACATGTTGAGCATGGTTTTGGCATCAGTCAAAATGTGCACACACACCGTCAATAGAATAAAGAAGCAAGAGATGTTTTGAGAAAAGAAAAAAGTCAAAAAGTAATAAAAAACCTTTGACATGTACTATATACCGCGCAGATGATAACTTATAGTAAGTAGTACATAAAATATGTAGTCGTGACAGAGGATTATAGCCTTTCACGTAATATTGAATTAAAATCTCGAAACTACGTACCTATACTGCCTTCATATGCATATTTATTTAAATTGACAAAGCTAATGCTTAAAAAAGCTGATATATGCAATGCAAAAAAATACTCATATATTACGTTCAATTTTTTTTTATAGAATAAGTGTGACAAACGAGCACACAGTCCACCTGATCGTAAGTGGTCGCTGTGGCCCATAGGCATCTATCTTCGTTTGCGAATTAAAATGCAGATGCGTTGTCAACCGTGAGGACTAAGATAGAATGCCTCTTTTCCAGTAAAAAGGGTCTCTGGTTCTCAACACTCACCATACAAAACACAGCAGCATTAAGCTGCTATTTTACGCTGGTATTTGTGTATCAATACTACATAATACAATATAACTTACGTAATACTATCTGACTTTGTTTTTTATACGGTATTACACTTCTTTGTTTTTGCGCTCGGTCAAACATCCAGACAATTATTATTATTATTAGGCCATACAAACCTATGTTCCATGGAGGATTCAAAGCCGGGACCCCGCAGCTCCGCAGCTAAACGTTTAGCCGCTGCCCTACTACTAACATCTAACTACATTTTACTATCGCTTAAAATTTATTACAGAATTATTAATTTATGCTATACCGTATTAATAATGAGCACACACCCAATGTAATAACTGTTAAACGAAGTATAAATAGGTCAAATATTTTAATAATGAGAATTTAGTCACGCACAATATTAGTTATCGTGTCGGGTAGGCTCAACATAGTCCTATGTAAAGGGTCCTTATGAGATGCCTCGGCAAACTCATTAAAATTCTATATGACACGTCACCTTGATACAAAATCTTAACAGCGCTGCGACCAACATAAAACAAAGCCATCACATCCTTTCTCGGATGCGTTGCGAAACGCGTGCTTTTAAATTTAAAAGAAAGGAATATTTTGTGTGACATTGAATTCCGTATCACAATAACCGTGCAGTTTTTAGAATATATTCCCCCTTATACCGTCCTGTGGGTGTCATAAGACGCGACAGAGTGAAACAAACCAGGAGGTAGCAGCGTCTTCCTAATAACCAAGCGTGGCAACTGTGGCAAATATCCGCCCTTTGAGGCAACCTATTAAATAGTTCAGTAGGGAGATTTTAATAAACTGTAACGGTAATATATTATAAAGGTTGTACTAGCACAAGTAAAATGTAAATTTACTTCCGCTATTTCTTCTGCAGACGACATAGCTGCTTGATGGTTGGTGCTTAAATGACAACACCGACAGAATCTTGATGCCACGTAGTCTATGCGTCTACATTTGTAACATTTCATCGTACATGGTTTGTGACCGTGTCAGTACAACTCAGACCGTTCACATTAGGCGTAACATGTCCTGTGCGATGCCACGTAGGACCGTCCGATTTCATGTCACAAGTGTGGACGCACCTTAATGAATTCGCACTCGCTTTGTTTCTGTTTAAAAAGACGTGGGTTTAGGTAAAGACATTTTTGTATCTATCTTCTACTGTGTCATCTCATAACCGTCCAACGTTAACATAGTTCTTTACCCTTTAGAGGTAAAATAAGACAAGCGCTGGACAGTTTTGAAAAGTATTCATAATTCATGAATAATTCTCTGATAAAAGATAAAACAACATTAAAATAAGTATTACAAGTGTAGCTTACATCATGTATGACAGCTGTGATCCGTCACCTAATGCTTCACACCTCGCGTCGTGAACGGATCAAATTATCCAAGTTTATATTTACGACCAACATCACTCTTATTATGATGGTAATAAAGATAATACTACTTTTACTCAGCGGCGTCTCGTGTTTGCCGCTGTAATCTTATTTTATATTTTTAAACCACCATTTTCATTAAGCTGTCCAAAGGCATTCGACTGTTTGTTTTTATTTTTAATTCTTCGTTAATGACTTCATGTATTATATAACATTGCTTGCCAGTACGTTTCGACTAAAACAAAAAAAATTGGCATGCATTTTTAGATATTACAAAAATAAATATACTGATTTCACATAATAGCATAGTTTTAAATACGAGCTCAACAAAAAATCATGAATCATTTGTTCTTACGATATCATGAACATCACGATAATACGAAGGTCGAGTTCTAGATTCAGACCTCCGCTAGTGTGCCTAGTGCGAGTTCCACAAAATAATTCGAATGACTTCACCATCGCGTTAACCGAGTTAACGCCATACCTATCGACAAGTGAAGACAAGCGAGTGTGTGTTACAATCGAAGCTAACCTTTCGATTCGCGTTTACTCACCGTGAATCGCGTTCGTTCCTTCTCTTATGTTGGTAACACGTTAGCGTCGTGAAATAAACTAACCAAGTTTAGGATGACATAGTTACTTAGTCGTCTTAATATTAGAAGCTGTCTATCAAAGTTGTGGTTATTATAGCATCTTTCATATACTTTGACAGTTTGTTTGTTGTGAACTTACGATTATTGAAAATATTAAATTATAATTATAAGTAAAAAAATATGAAGACTAGTTCGTCCCAATTCGATTTGATGGTGACAATTATGGAGCAGTAAGTTGAATTTAATTTATTTAGTGTTTAGGGAACATATTAATATGTTGTTGTATATTTTGTAACTAAGTTTATTGGTTTTAGGCATGGAGATCTCAGCAAACCATCCAATAATGCAAGAGGTAGGATGGCTTGTATAAAAAACTGGGAGGAATTAGCTCAATTTTTGAATAGTGATGGTAGTGGTGATACAAAAAGTACTGAGAAATGGAAGAAGGTACGTCTAAATGATTATTTATTTTTATATATTTTGGTTTAAACTGGGTTTTGGTTCTCTAATTCTATGAAACATTGAAGTCCGTAGTCTCTGCCTACCCCTCTGGGTGACAGGCGTGAATGTTTATGTATGTATTTGCTTCAAAAAAAAAGCCAACTTGTTTGTCTTTTTGGTTCTTGTACACAACTACTAGGTATATTGATTTTGTTGAAAGTTTCATTTATATTTTTCATATTAAAGGTTCTCAATCTTGGAACGACCCAGGGCAATCAACACAACCTCATGTTGCCAAGAAAGTCAACCAGGGCCTGCTTTGTTGGGGCAAACTACACCTTGCCGTGCAAGACCAATTCGTACTCGAAGATCACCTCGAAGACGAGTGAGGCCAGCACACACAGAGCAGGCAGCACAAGGGACTCCGGTTCTCTACACTCACCATATGAAACACAGCAGTGTTAGGCTGCTATTTTACGCTGGTATTCTGTGAGAGCGTGGTCCTTCCCCGGTCGAGCCGACCTATTCGTGCTACAACTATACTACTATTATAGCTGTAGCATGGCTCTACAAAATAATTTAGATTACTTTTCTGTTCTGTTTCAATATTCTTGTAATTATTAAATTATTGTATTAAGTTGTAATTGTAATTATTTAATTAAATTTGTGATAAAATTTAAGGCTGGTTATAAATAAAAGAAAGATTTAAGCTTATTCAAATTTATTTATTTAATCCCTATAGTAACCTTCTTGCTAATTGATCTCTTAATATTCTACCTTGAATTAAATCAGAGGTAGATTCTCTTTCTGTGTAACTTATTTGATTAGATTCCACCATTCTTTCAAATTGCAGACCTAAAAATAAATCATAATTAATAAGTTTACTGTTTATAAGTTAGCTTAATATATTATAGTAATTCAATTTAAAATTAAGATACCTACCTATATTTTCCTCTGTATCCTCAACACCAAAATTAATAATTATATTATGTAACACAGAGCATGCTAAAATAATGTGTGCACATTTTACGGGCTTGTAGTGCAAAACTCTATCCTTGTGCAGACATCGTCATCGATTTTTCAGCCTTGAAAATGTGTTCTCAATAACAACTTGAGCTCTCATGTGTTTTTCATTATAATTATTGGACTCAGTGTCTAAAAATGGTGTCATAAGCCATGGGCGTTGGGGATATCCAGAATCTCCTAGAGTTAAAATATACATGTTATTGTCAATAATATAGATAGAAATTATTTAGTAATGTTTTACTTAAAAATACTTCATATAACTCAAAACATCCCAATAAGTTATACTGTGGATATATTACCTAAAAGCCAGACAATTTCTCCATTTTGGTGCAAAGATTGCATGTATATGTTTAAATTACTGTTTTCCCATATAAAGGAATCATGATTAGCACCTCCAAACTTGGAATTCACATTTAAAATTCTATATTCATCATCACATACCTGAAAAGAAGACATTTTGTTTATTTTCTACCCCTTTTTAACCAAGGAAAAATAAAAAAACTTAATATTTACCATTTGAACATTAAGTGAATGGTAGTGCTTACAACTATAATACAAATGTTCCTCTTCTTTTGGTGGGGCAACTATTTTAAAATGACTTCCATCAATACAACCTACCACTCCAGGGATTTCATATTTTCTGTAAAAACTGAATTTTAAAATAAATATTAACTGAATGTAATGATTAATTTGCATTAGGTTGTTTAAAAATAAGCATATATTTATTATCGTTGACTAACTGCTTGTCTAGCAGCTGGAGTATCAGGGAACCGAATATTATATTTATTTATTATATTTTTGTGTGTCAGCGCCTGGGTAACTTCTTCTATGTACACACTACACATTATTTGAGACGTGTGCTTTGTAACCCCAACTGGCATTTGGTAGGATCCAGTTGCAAAAAAGAATAGAGCAGTGAGCACCTGCAATTAAAAAGAGAACAAACTTATATTTAAACTTGCACTTGTTTTAAACTTGAGTTGCAAAAATGTGAATACTTTAATGATCGATACATACTTTATGTTCCAAGGAAACGCGTTGAGAGGACCTAAGATTTGTCAAACTCCTTAGCTCTTTACACAAAAACTTGAAGACTTTCTTGGAAATGCGATATCTATCTTTAAAGTGCCTCCCCGTGAGGTGTAACAAAGGGTTCAAAGATGCACGAGTTCTTCTGCCATAATTAAATATTGTTCACACAAAACGAAATAAAATTAAACCTTCAACAATCGTTCTCACTATGCTTTCTCACTGTCAAAATGTAGGTGAAAACTTTTTCGATATCGACCGCGTAAACTTTATCAAAATTGGAACTCGCACTCGCAAAATTCTTGAAACAACCAATCACGTGCGTTTACGTTCTCGCTGTCGAATGCGAGTGAATGCTCGAATCGATCGATCGAGCAGCTCGATGGTCGATATCGACGACGTAATAAACTCGCACTCATGAACTGTGATTCCGATTATTGCCACTAGTTGGCGCTGATTTTATTCCATACAAATTGTAGTTAACTTTCTCGCTATCGAGCGCGTAAAAAAACTCGCACTAGGCACACAGAACGACGCGACGCGAAGTCACTACCAAGTGGGTGTGTCCGCGATGCCTGACGTTGATTGATGCAGGAATAACGCAGGCGAGATTAAGATGTTATCGATTACGCTAACTGATACAGACTGATTTCAAGGACTCTGATGAATTCAAAGCTCTTTTACTGTACGTAAGAATACCAAATGAGTATAAAGCGCGCCTGAAAGCAGTCTAAAAACAACCACATCTAATCGCGGTGGATACCAAACGAAAGTCAAGAGTTTTATTTTTAATAGAAAGAAAAACAAGAATGCGTAGAAATAGAATTTTAGTATTTAATTTAGATTATTATACGTACCTAATACTTATTAAGCCAATTTATGTTTAATTTGCTACTGTTTCTAACCAAGAATTTCAGAGAAAATAACATAAAGAAAAAAAGTCAATAAGGTAATTATTTATATTAGCCTTATATAAATAATTACCTTATTGACGTAAATTTTACCCCGTTTCTTAATAAGTCTACTTCTTGTTTGTCTGCCGTTGCGGATGGAATTTAGTAATTTATTTTAAACTAACTTTCCGGTGAGATGGAAACTTGAAATATAGCTGGACAATGCAAGAATATTATTAAAAAACGTGGTAAATATTCTTTTTTTAATTAAAAATACTTCACTTTTTTCGCAGTCAAATTTTATATGTTACATTTTAATTCGCATATTTCCGCGGGATTTCTTTGATGAAATAGATTCTAATTAATACTTGAGACGTATTACAAGCTGCTTTTGTAATAATTCCGATAATGTGTATAATGAACAATTATTATTAATAAATCAATAGGTTTATATGTAGGATTTTTCTAGATAACTACCCAGTTACTGCTTTTGCTAGGCTCTAAGGCTCATACTTTGCTTTCTAGTTTGGTACCACCCACCCTGTTATCTATTTGACCACCAGTTATCCGTACACATATTACTGTTTTTTTTTTATTTGATGATTTGAGAAAGCCATTATAATTACAAGGTTCCATTTCACTCCTCTAGGGTAACTAGTTTACAAAGCATCTTTGGCTTTCATTGTTTTAAGTTTGTCGTAAGCTGTACTAATGGCTTATCTTTAGATTAACTATGAGCTATTTAGTCGCTCTTGTATGAAAATAACATTTTAAGTTCAGTGGCTATCTTGTGCATTAAATTTAAAAAGTATTGTTACATGATCAACTCTGATTTTTTGTTAAATATTTGGATTTGTAGCTATGAATAAGCTTTTTTATTATTTTTTGCTCTCTCGTATCTTTTTAAAAACTTCTGTTCAAAAGTTTTGTCATCATTCATCATTATCGTCATCATTACTCCCCCTCACCAAGGAATACCACAAAGCATGGTCCCGAGCAAACTATACCCATCCTACTTCTACATCACTTATGTCACTCGCATCTGCGAGTAGGAGCCGAGCTATATTTCGCTTACCGGTACGAGGTTGGCATACGAGAACTTTCCGTCTAGTTTTACATGGCCTACAAATATTTATTCCAGGTTTGGATGTCTATTTGATTGTCTATGTGCAATTTATGTATGTTAAATGCCTCTACGTTACTGGGAAAAATGGATAATGTAAACATAATGTAGTATAACAAATGCCTTTTAACTTGTGAGTGAGTGTGATTAAAATGTGAGTCAACAGCGAAGGGGTGGTGATTGCCTGAGCGTCGGGATGGTGGAAGGAAGAGGGAGGAATCATGTTATATAGTTGTTACGCACAATTTTTTTTTATAGAATAAGGGGACAAACGAGCATACAGTCCACCTCATAATAAGTGGTTGCTGTGGGCTGTGGCCCATCTATATCATCTCGATTACAAATCAAAATGCAGATGAGTTGTCATCCGTGAGGTCTAAGATGGAATGCCTCGTTTCCAGTAAAAAAGGGTCTCCGGTTTTCTACACTCACCATACGAAACACAGCAACATAATGCTGCTATTTTACGCTGGTATTCTGTGAGAGCGTGGTCGACCAATTGCCACAACTATACTACTAATATAGCTATTATAATTTACTTATTGTTTTCTTCTTTTGTTTCAGGTAAGTTCAGATTCAATACGTAAAATTGTTAAAACCAAATTGGAATACATCACATTTGTAAGTATTTAGTGATTATTTATAATTTTTTACCTGTTTATTTAGAACGAAACCGTGTAGTGGCGGTGTAAGAATATTTACTACCCCATATCGTCCCGTAGAAGTATGAGGCGACAGAGGGAAACTTAAACAGAAAACTGGCAGCAGCATCTTCCTGATAACAAAATCAAAATTATAAAAAACTGTGGTTTCCAAACCTCCTGTCAAGAGTGGCAGCTATAGTAAAATCCCCCTTATGAGCAATCGATGGGGGAGGCCTATGTTCAGCAGTGAACTTTTGTAGTTTGTAATGGAATGGATGAAAAATAGTAACTTAAAAAATCACATACAAAAATCAATAAACTGCCAACTACGCATTTAAAGACCTAGAGCAGTCTACGTAAGACGTCTCGACAATACCGATGCAGTTATACATGAATATTCTAGCGAAATTTTATCATGATTTTAAATATTACAATTATTTATTTCTCCTAACAAATTAATTTACTTACATGAGAATCAAATTCAAAATTCAATCAGTTTTAAAATAAGTTATAAATGTAATTTCTCATGTAAATATTTACATATAAATTTTTTATATAGGTATATTCATATTATAGCATTTAGTTATTTATAAATTAACAAAATCTTAACTCAAATTCAGCCCTAATTTAGTTTAAAATATCCATTGGAACGTATTCTTTATGACATTCCTCTAAACGTTAAAAAAACGTTAAAACGTTATTTAAAAAAATGCTATTTTAAATATATTGACCAAATAATAGGGACTGTTACGTACACCATTATTGTCCTCTACTCGTCCGTTGTCTCGAAATAGGTTAAAAAAGACAACAGCCAGTGTGACACATCGGTCATTAGCAATAGAGGCGACACTCGAAATAAAATTCGACTGACGTAAGTGGACCTTTGAAGTCGCGTTCTTTGTTTCCAAGCCGTCGGTATGTAGTACAGGTGATCGGTTCATTTTAGTTTGGTCGAGTATATAAATAGGGTTGTCAGTTAGCGGTGGGCATTCTGTTCCCGAATACCGATGCGGGTATAATGTGGAACGGCGGCGTGTCAGTCTTCGCCGGCGTTCGACCGCGTCCGTAGGCTGCCATTGACTATTAACAATAGAATAATATATTATATGACATAGAACAAAACTCTGTGGCTTATGGAATTAATCAAATAAACGTAAAACAATGTATAATATAGCGTTGATAAAAATGAGGAATGCAATAAATAAAATATTTTAGCTTAATTGCAAATATTGCAAAAAGAGACTTGAAAAAATGAGATTTCTGTTCATTATAAATAGAGAATTTTTATAGACACGGGGTTGGCGAACGGGTTTACAAAGCACCAGATAGGAAACGTACGCTGTTATCCATAGATACGTCATCTATCCTCAATTAAAAATCAAAATGCCAAATCGTTACCAGGACACCAGTTCTTATAACAACGATACGAAACACAAGATGCATTTTGCTACTATTTTATGAGCTACTACTTTACGCTGGTATTTTTAGAGAACGAGATCAAAACGATCCATTTGCGCTGCAAAGATAATATAGTTGCAGCGTGGTTCTACCACTCCGAGCTTTTAATACTGTTAACACTACATCCTAACACCACACAACATAAAAAGTGCTATGAAATTGAAGTATAGTATATGTAAATAAATTATCCATCATTAAACAATCGCCAGAGCCTCGCCTGCCAATCAGTGTGCAGCCATATTTTCATCCAATCTACACCCATTCTACATCCATACGTGAAGGGAAATCTTTGTAGATACCCTTCTTTAATGGATCTCGGCAACAGTGACAACTACTGGGTTCAAATGTAAATCTAAGTCATCTAAGGACTCATTCAATCACACACAAATAAATTCGTCAAAATCGGTCGAGCCGTTTTAAGTTTTATCGAGACTAACGGACAGCAATTGATTTTTTATACAGTTATGTCACATCTGTTACAAACTATAAATATATAAATATGTGAAATTATATATAATTTATAACACAAATTTGTGTTATAAATAATAGGTCAGGGAAAAAGTTTCTTCGTATTTTATATACAAATTCAAGACATTTTTTTTCAAAGTTTAATGAAATTGAATTATAACAAATATATGTGCCATTATGTACGATAACTTGTTGCCACCTTGTAGGTAGTGACATAATCCCGTTGCTGTAGAAATGTGGGGATTTTTAACCAAAAAATATGCGACAGTTAAATATGACCGTCCTCTCTTGACGTTAACCTAACACTACTACTCAAAGAATTCTGAAGAGTCCGAAACAGGGGAAAACCTGAGGGTGCAAGACCAGGGCTATATGGTGGATGCATTAACACTTCCGAACTAAGCTCTCTCAATTTTGCTGAGTGGCCAAAGATATGTGTGGTCTGGCGTTATCATGATGAAACCCTTTGACTATGATCTTTTTCGCACTTTCTTGTCGTAAGTGATCCACTTTTCATCGCCAGCGATTAATCTTTTCAAAATGGTATCAATTCGTATTAGGCAAAAAAAAGCTTATATAACATATTTTGTATAGTGCAGTTAAGAGTGAAATACAGCTTCCTTAATATAACTATATAAAATTTTTATGACTCGGTGTTGAATTTCGATCACTAGGCAACCACTATTAACTATAAATAGGAAAAAGTGTGTTGTTACTTTGTCAAAATCAATTCAGTTTGATTTATTTATGTACTGCTGCCACTAATTCTAAATTTAAAAGCTGTCTGGGCGTAGACAATGCTCCAGTCACGTTTACCCTCACCGATACCTCTGCGACCACTGCTTTATATTCGATGACGGTCTCATTTCAATACATTTCAATAATGCCCACAATGTTTATATGAAACCGATATTAAATTCAAACGCGGCTCTTGAAAATTTTATATTCGTGATATTTCTATATTATACAGGTACAAGATAAAATTTTAATAATGAATTTTTGTTAAGTACCATAATGAATTTTAATGCGTCATTATCATCATTACAGATCATCACAAGCCTATTGCACAGATTGTCGCAAAGTATGGTCATAACCAGCTGCAACTATCGCCCTCTACTTGTTCCAACAGGTTACCATACCCTAATAAGGGTGGATTCGGCCAAATACTATGTTACACCAGAGTACCCAACCCTAGAAGAATTTTACTCTTTGGTCTTAGGTACTCTAAGATAAATTTATTTGCGTTCTACCAAAACAAATGTAGAGTAGTCAATACTGGGTTACTCTTAGAGTTGGTAAATGAATAATAAATGAACACGTAAGCCAACTAAAATCGAAATACAATTGTTCAACCACAAGACTATTGTCTTATGTTCACATAATTTGCCGGATTAAAATAGTGTCAACTGTCACTGAACATTATATATTTCATATTCACACGAGTTGTCAGTTGAGTAAGGTTATATTATCAAGTTCGCATCGTCATGATTGTAAATAAATAAAATGTCTAAAGAAAGAAGAAAACTTAGCCCAAACATACAGGGGATTATAAAAGCTCAACTGTTGAATACATTTATACTACTTTTTAACAAAGCATACAAAAACAACTGTTGAAATGTAGCAGCCGCCATTATAATAATCTACGATAACTGGTTTACTCCATAAATTTTTGCAGTATAGCGATTTACTCTCAAATAGACTTATTAACCCTGGATTAAGATTTGGTAAACCCAAAAGTGCTCGAAGTTTTTTTTTTATAGAATAGGGGGCAAACGAGCATGCGGTTCACCTGATGGTAAGTGACTACCGCCGCCCATGAACAACCGCAACACCAGGGGAATTGCAGATGCGTTGCCGGCCTTTTAGAAAGGTGTAAGCTCTTTTCTTGAAGGTTCCTAAGTCATATCGGTTCGGAAAATTCGCTAGTGATAATTGATTCCACAAAGAAGTTGTGCGAGGGAGAAAACTTCTTCTAAATCGCACAGTGGTGGACCGCCAATCATCCAGATGGTATGGATGGTAACGCGAGTTTTGTCGCGACGTGCGGTGGTGAAATTGAGCGGCTGGAATTAGTCCGAACAATTCCTCAGAGCACTCCCCGTGATAGATGCGATAAAATACGCAAAGAGATGCAACATCTCTACGCAGTGCCAGTGTATCGAGCCGATCGGAAAGAACTCGGTCGTCGACGATTCGAATCGCTCTGCGCTGGATGCGGTCAAGTGGAAGGAGCTGGCACTGGGGTGCCCCGGCCCAGAGATGAGAACAGTATTCCATGTGAGGCCGAACTTGCGCTTTGTAAAGTTGCAAGCGGTGTGCCGGCATGAAATACTGTCTCGCTCTGCTGAGCACGCCAAGCTTTTTAGAGGCCAAGAAGTCTAGAGTAATTGGTGATTTTTTCCGCAGGATAAGACTTATACAAGTTTGGTCGAGTTAGTGGTTGTCGCCCAACCCACCTGCTACGGGGACTGCCTCTCTAAACCACTTTCTTCCGCTTTGGATCATAAGTAACTCGATAGTTTATATCACATTACATTTATATACATCACATTACATTTATGTTTATACTTACTGTTTCCCGCGACTTCGTCCGCGTGGAATTTATTACGGTTGGAATTTCATGGGTATTGATTTTCTGCGCGGAACCCTAATTGCTTTTCTAAAATAATAGCACCCAAAGTTACTTCTTATAACATCAGCTATCTGCCAGTGAAAGTCCCGTCAAAATCGGTCCAGCCATTTCGGAGATTAGCCGGAACAAACAGAGAGACAGACAAAAAAATTTTTAAATTGTTTTTTGTTATAAGTACCGTATATACTTTATATTCTACCGTATATTTATTATTTTGACAATACAAACAGACACTTCAATTTTATTTATTTGTATAGATTTAGATTATTCTGAACGTTAAATAATTTCTTTTTAGAAATTTCCTTATTCAATTATATATAACGAGAACAAAGTTTATCTCGTCTATTCGATCATCATTTGATATCAACTGTCAAAGAGCATGCGAAAACTTTCGTATTATAATTATTGACTCCAGCATACAACCATTGACGTGAGATCAAACCTAAACAGATTGCTTTCTTATTCGAAAATAAATTGTTGAATTTATATAACGTCTAACGTTCAATATTAACTTGACAACGAGTGAAAGTCACAGGAGTTAAAAGGTTGAAATTCTATCCAAATTTTTAACTAAGAAAATACATAAAGATTTTCTGATATTGCTAAAAATGTTTTAGTATCGCTTATTTAACTATTGTGGAAATACTAAGAAATATAATATTTCCATTCCATAATCCTATGGGTGAAAATGCAGATTATGTTGCGAACATTTAGCAAAACGATCTAGTAATTGAGTTTAGCTCCAATGTCACACAGGGATCATCCCATTTTATAGAAATTCCAAAACCGATTATTTGTCTATGACAATGGCGGTGCATAGTGGTCAAACACCTGGATACTATGCCGTCAGTCCTGGATTTGAATCCAGATTTCGAATTCAATTGTATTGTGATTCTCCCTGAAATGTAAAACCAATGTATATGTATTATCCAACGCTCTGTTCTTCTCTCTCTGTTGAAATCTTCTAATGAACAAACTCATGGTGACTAAATATTTATTAAATATTACTAGCTGTTCCCTGCGACTTCGCTCGCGTTTAATTTAGGGTTTTAATTTATTGCGCGGAACCCTAATTCTTTTTCCAAAATAAAAGTATAAAAGTTATTCCTTATGAAATCAGCTATCTGCCAGTGAAAGTCCTATCAAAATCGGTCTAGCTGTTTCGGAGATTAGCCGGAACAAACAGACAGACAGACAGACAGACAAAACCTTTAATAATTGTATTTTTGTTATTAATACCGTATATACTTTCCATATGCATTTAGTAAAAAGCTGTAATTTTGACATTACAAAAGACACTTCAATTTTATTTATTTGTATAGATTATTTATGGTCTTCATTATATTCACCATCCCATAAAAACTACTGCTGGATATGGGCCTCTCCCTTTGTAGAAATGATTCGCCACAATCGCCCCGCTTTGTAGGTGAATGATGGTACTAGCGCCATCTGTTGGAAGCCGTGCGACATTTCATTTATATCCCATAGCTAACTTACGACATCTACGAGACGAAATGAGCGGAGGTGAGTTCTCCTACGCCGCGTAGATACGGCATCATTATAGTTTTAATCAAGTTTTTGTCGCTTGGATAAATTCCTCTGTGTACATATTAAATAAAAATCCGCGAATTTGAGGTGGCCCGACGACCACCCCAGCTGCACCATGACTTACTATTGCTGTTATTACTTGTTAAGAGCTTTCTTATTTTGATAAACTTGACTTTAAAAATTACTCTTCAATTACTTGCAAGAAGTTGCTGACTCAAGTTTTTCAAGAGTGCAGGACATGTCTTTATACCATTTAGCCCATGTCACAAATACAACGATTTACGCGTCCGTGTATTGTGACTTAGATTTTTTTGCATAATCCGTCAGGAGCAATTTAACCCTTTCACTGGCTCGTGCACTACATATAGGTCATTGCTATTGTCTTACTATTGTGTTTGAAAACCGGACAGTGAAAGTGTTAAGATATGTGAATACCATTTTATATGTGTGACTTACGATTTTTCGGCAGCTTATAAAATATTTAAAAAGGACATGATTAACAATTTCATTATATTATATTAAAATATACCACAACATTTTTTTTCTTATTATTCAATATAAATTCAAATAGTTTATCTTCTTTATTCCTAAGTTCAAAAATTGTATGAAAACAAATTTATGTATGTAAACTTAATGTACATGTTCAAATTTGTGGACTGTAAACGTAAGCATAAATAAGAGTTTTATGTTAATAATGCATTAATGTACAAGTGTACACGCCTGGTAAGAAACTTAGCTTATCCAGTAAAAAGTAGAAACTTTCAATAAAAGTTAAAATCAGCAAACGCCACGCTTTGGCAAATCAATATCATCTCAATGATTCATTCGACAGCGAACTCAAGTCGTTGGCATGTTTCATCGGCGCTGCCAAAACCGTTCTGACTGACACACAAATTCTCAAGCTTCAATGCACACTACAAAGTCTACATAACTTGAATGCAGTAACAAAGGTTAAACAATTGTACTTGATTCCTGAGTTAGAGGTCTTAAAAAGTCCGACCAAGACTCTTAAGAAGAAGAGTTCTACTCAAATAATTTCCCCATAATGAGAAAGGTTAGGAAAAATTATGATGAATTCAGTTTACGATTTGTTTGTACATTTTATGTTTTTATTTTTAAAACTAGTCGCGACTTCGCTCGCGTGTAATTAAGGGTTTTAATTATGTTGCGCGGGACCCTAATTCTTTTTCTAAAATATAACTCAGACTAAGTTACTCTTTATAACATCTGCTATCTGCCAGTGAAAGTCCCGTCGAAATCGGTCCAGCCGTTTCGGAGATTAGCCGGAACAAACAGACAGACAGATAAAATTTTTAAAAGCTGTGTTTTTGTTATAAGTACCGTATATACTTTCATATGCATTTATTAAAAAGCTGTTATTTTTACATTACAAACAGACACTTCAATTTTATTTATTTGTATAGATAAATAAAAAATGTTTAAATGACATGAGGGTAATATGCGAGCACACACTTGACCTTATAGTAAGTGAATGCTCTGGTCACTAGGAATCTACAACTATCAAGGATTAAAAATCAAAATAAAAATGTGTTATCACCCCTAAGTACTTAAGATTCCATTACGCAAAACAGAAGCGTTATGCTGCTAAACTAATGAAGCAAACGGTTTGAGCAGAATATAGCCGGTGACAATTTACTTTGCTGACTATAAAGATCGATCTGGGTGCGGCAAGTGCGTCCACACCTTGTGCAGGCGTGTGTCACGACGGATGGAGGATTGTCGCTTTCGTGCCGCTTCGCTCAATTTTCAGCAAACTGTGTGCTTATGCTACTTACACTGATATTCTGTGTGAGATATAACTTAGTATTTTATACTTAATGTTCTAATTATGCCTTTCATTTTCGTTAATCTCTAAACAAGGAACTAAATTTAGGTTTTTATCAATCATCATAAAATTGTCAGTTTCATATAAAAGATACGAATAAAACCTATTCTTTGTCATTAAATATGAGACTTCAATTATTCATTTATTTATTCTTAGTCATTAATTAAATATACTGGCTTAAATAATAATTCTCGAATGTTTATCCAATAATAATTGTGGGAGACAAAAGATGTAGGACAATTTGAGTTACCCATTAACGATGGTTAAGAATACAAATGGTTACATACGAACTGAGTAAAAATGCCAATACAATTGGGAAAAGAAATGTATTTAAAAAAGTCACTAGATAATAGTCCCTAGAATGTGTTTAGTACTCGAAGATTTTGTACTTTCGCTTGATGTAAGATGTAGGAACTAATTGCTAAATAGAAAGAGTGCCAGTGAGAGTTAGATAGAGCATCCGAGTTTATAGCAGGACGGAGAGATTAGCGAGTGTAACAAGCAAACGCTATTGTTTTACAATATCCCTAGTGGTGGTAACCAATGCTCTCTACTCAGGCATTAGGCTTAGAGTCATTACCCAAAGTAGGGATTAGTTAGTAAAACGCTACTTAAATTTTTCGATTCTCATTATAAATTTCGTTAAAAATTACATTTATCAAATATGTCAAGACTCACAAATAGCAATTTAAATAAATTCGGTTGGTTTCTAGGTAAATTTTGTACAATTTTCTTTACTTTATCGTACATTAGGCTCCCTTTTTGCGTCCAACTCGACTGTTGATGACGGGGGGAACACACCGCCGACCATCCCGCGGTGTGAGTGCTCCATGCCGGATGTGCGATTCTCACAGCGCTCGGTTCGCAGAGCACTCCTCTCCCTTGACATCCACAAGTCGAGTGGGCCTGACGGAATCCCCCCAATTGTGCTGAGGACGTGTGCTCCGGAGTTGGCACCGGTTCTAACGCGTCTTTTCCGGTACTCCTACTCCCTAGGCGTAGTCCCAAAATCATGGAAGACAGCTTTTGTCCACCCGATCCCTAAAAAAGGCGACCGCTCAGATCCGTCCAACTACAGGCCTATCGCCATCACCCCCTTGTTCTCCAAAATAATGGAATCCGTTGTAAACTGCCACCTCATGCGGTACCTTGAGGATCACCAGCTGATTAGTGACCGCCAGTACGGTTTTCGTCGGGGTCGATCAGCTGGTGATCTTCTGGTCTACTTAACTCATAGATGGGCGTTGGCAGTGGAGTCCAAGGGGGAGGCATTGGCCGTTAGTTTGGACATTGCGAAGGCCTTCGATCGGGTTTGGCACAAAGCGCTTCTTTCGAAGCTCCCTTCCTATGGGCTTCCCGAGAAATTATGCAATTGGATCACCAGCTTTCTTGCAGATCGGAGCATCAAGGTCGTTGTAGACGGTGCATGCTCCGACTACAAGCCTATTAACGCTGGTGTTCCACAAGGCTGCGTGCTATCACCAACGCTGTTTCTTCTGCATATCAATGATATGTTGCAAGCTGGTAGCATTCATTGCTATGCAGATGACAGCACTGGTGATGCTCTATACATCGGCCGTGCCAATATTTCTCGGGAAAACGTCACCGAGTACCGGAACAAACTTGTGTCTGAAGTCGAGTCTTTGCTGGACAAAGTCTCGGATTGGGGGCGACTAAATCTAGTCCAGTTTAATCCTCAGAAGACACAAGTTTGCGCGTTTACCGCTAAAAAGAACCCCTTTGTCGTATTTCCTCAGTTTCAAGGTACTCCCCTTGTTGCCTCAGCCAGTATCGGAATCCTCGGCGTCGACATATCGAGTAGCGTGCAGTTTCGTGGTCACTTGGAAGAGAAGGCCAAATTGGCCTCTAAAAAGCTTGGCGTGCTCAGCAGAGCGGGACAGTATTTCATGCCGGCTCAACGCCTGCAACTTTACAAGGCGCAGGTTCGGCCTCACATGGAATACTGTTCCCATCTCTGGGCTGGGGCTCCCCAGTGCCAGCTTCTTCCACTTGACCGCATCCAGCGCAGAGCGGCTCGAATCGTCGACGACCGAGTCCTTTCCGATCGGCTCGACTCATTGGCACTGCGAAGAGATGTTGCATCTCTTAGCATTTTCTTTCGCATTTACCATGGGGAGTGCTCTGAGGAATTGTTCGGATTAATCCCAGCCGCCAAATTTCACGAACGCACATCGCGGCAGAACTCCCGATACCATCCACACCATCTGGATGATTGGCGGTCCACCACTGTGCGATTTAGAAGATGTTTTCTTCCTCGCACAACTTCCTTGTGGAATAGTTTACCACCAGCGATTTTTCCGGACCGATACGACTTAGGGACCTTCAAGAAAAGAGCCTACTCCTTTTTAAAAGGCCGGCAACGCATCTGCAATTCCCCTGGTGTTGCGGTTGTTCATGGGCGGCGGTAGTCACTTACCATCAGGTGAGCCGCATGCTCGTTTGCCCCCTCTCCTATAAAAAAAAAAAAAAAAAAAAACATTAGGTTTGAATGTCTGTAGCTTAAAATATTTTTTTTTTTCATTTCAATACTTAATTAAGAGAATCTCTTAGTCCCTCGCAGATAGTCTAACAAGTCCAAATGTAGATCCGACATGTAATCTTAAACGAGATCATAATTATTTGTATCTATTGCAAATCATATATGGATTGTACAATAATCGAGATTTTATGTATTGCATTTGTCGTTTGAAAACGAAGTCAGCTGAATTAGTAACTAAACTAATATATTATAGTAAAATTAAAGTAAAGTACAATACAACTAGTACATCAGCCTATATACGCCTCGGTGCTGGGCACAGGCCAGCTCTCAATTTCTGAGACGGTTTGAGGGCAAGGAAGAATCTCGCAGGTCGCAGCGTCCCATTGCGTATATACACACCACTCTATATTCTGTGATGTTAGTGCTACTAATAGCTAAATAGAAGCGTTTACAGCTTCAACTAACCCTGACTTAGTATTATATATAATTTTTTTTTATTTAATTCTCAAACATGCAGATTTCCCGACCATATCTTTTATCAGCACGCACGTAGTAAGTCGGAACATAAAATTATTGTAATTAACAATTTTAGCGGTGCCGGCCGGCGAGGCTTGAACTGAAATTTTAAAGCTGCGCTTATCCCCTAAGTGTACTATGTTATATAATAAAAAAATAGTTTACAAAAAACATTCTATCAATGACTCTATCAGCATGTAATAATAATAATATCTAATTTACGGGAACCAAACGCATTTGGCACAAAACACGACAGCTAAGTGCTGGCGTGAATTACTGGCAACGCGTAATTTCGAAATCGATTATATTAACTTGATGTAATAAATAATACTAGAATTTACCTAATATTTTACAGGATAAGGGTAACAACCGAGTACACAGTCCATGTGATAGTAAGTGGTTGCTGTGGCCCATAGACATCTACATCCATCCTCGATTAAGAATCAAAATCATCATTATCATCATCATTACAGCCCATCACAAGTCCACTGCTGAACATAGGCCTCCCCCAAGGAATGCCACAAAGCACGGACCTGAGCCACCTGCATTCATCGACTTCCTGTGTGTCTTACAAGGTCGTCACTCCATCTAGTGGGAGGACGCCCTACACTTAGTCCGACGGTACGAGGCCGCCACTCGAGAACCTTTTTTTCCCCATCGATTGTCGGTTCTTCAAGGGGATATGGGCGACGCACTGCTACTTCAGCTTACTAATCCGTTGGGTTATGTCGGTCACTCCGGTTCTACTGTGAATATCCTCATTTCTAAGTTTATAACGCAGAGAGACTCCGAGCTTCCTTCCCTTGAGCTTCCGCATCCGGCCAGTAGTGAAGGACCACGTCTCAGTTCCATAGGTCATCACTGGCAACACGCACTGGTTGTACAGTCTCATTTCCAATTTTTGAGGTATACGAATCAAAATGCAGTTGCGTTATCACCCGTAAAGACTAAGATAGAATGCCTTGTTGCCAGTAAAAAGGGTCTCCGGTTCTCTACACTCACCATGCGAAACACAGCAGCGATAAGCTGCTATTTTACGCTGGTATTCTGTGAGAGGGTAGTCTTTCCCCGGTCTTACCGACCCATTCGTGCTACAACTACACTACTAATATATATTTACCGTGTAGTGGCGATGTAAGAACATCCACCACCACCACATATGTGGATATCATAAGGCGATCTCTCGCTTCTTACGACGTTGGGAAACAAATCAGGAGATGGACAGCGGCGTCTTCCTAATAACGACTAATAATAAAAAACCCCGGTTGCCAACCCGCTTGCAAAGCGTGGCAACCATGGTAAATGGCATATGGCAACCCTATGAGGCAATCTATGTATGAGGCAATCTATGTATGAGGCATATGTTCAGCAGTGGACTGGAATAGACTGTAACGGTAACGGTAACCTAACATTTTTACTTAAATATAATTTTACATATATGTCACTCCCGTTACTGACTTAACTATCTCAGAATTTTAACAGCAAAAAATATTATTTTATATAAGGGTAGAAAATTAAAAAATATACTAAGAAGTAAGGGTAGAACTCTAAACCTTCACCAGTTCAATAAATTAACGGTGATGCTGGCAATTAGCTTGGGTCAGTCATTCTAAGAGTCCTTTAATCAGTGCCGTGATAATGTCCATTGTGGTAATTTGCTTTAGTAAAAGTGTCATCATCATTATCATTACAGCCCTTCACAAGTCCACTGCTGAACATAGGCCTCCCCCAAAGAATGCCACAAAGCACGGTCCTGAGCCACCTGCATCCATCGACTTCCTGCATGTCTTACCAGGTCGTCACTCCATCTCGTGGGGGGACGCCCTACACTTCGCCTACCGGTACGAGGCTGCCACTCAAGAACCTTTCTTCCCCATCGGTTGTCGGTTCTTCGAGCTATATGGCCGGCCCACTGCCACTTCAGCTTACTAATCCGTTGGGCTATGTCGGTTACTCTGGTTCTACTGCGGATATCCTCATTCCTAAGTTTATCACGCAGAGAAACTCCGAGCATAGCCCTCTCCATAGCTCGCTGAGCGACCTTGAGCTTCCTCATACGGCCAGCAGTGAAGGACCACGTCTCAGTTCCATAAGTCATCACTGGCAACACGCACTGGTTGTACAATTTCGTTTTCAGGTTTTGAGGTATGTCTGACGAGAAGATGTGTCGTAGCTTCCCGAACGCTGCCCAGCCGAGTTGAATCCGTCGATTGACCTCTCGGTCGAAGTTTGACTTACCTAGTCGGACTATTTGTCCCAGGTAAACATAATCGTCAACAACTTCGAGCTTAGTGCTCCCAACAACTACCGGCATAGGTGTGACATGGACATTGAACATGATCTTTGTTTTGTCCATGTTCATCTTAAGACCTATCCGTTGGGAAACACTATCGAGGTCATTGAGCATAGTGCTTAGGTCCTCCAGCGATTCTGCCATAAGGACTATATCGTCGGCAAATCGAAGGTGAGTGATGTACTCGCCATTGATGTTGATACCGTATCCTTTCCAGTCCAGAAGCTTGAAAACGTCTTCCAATGCAGCGGTGAAGAGTTTCGGGGATATGACGTCACCCTGTCTTACACCTCTCTGCAATTGGATAGGTTTCGTACTCTGGTTCTGTACTCGGATAGCCATCGTAGCCCTACTGTACAAGCACTTCAACACTTCGATATACCGACAGTCAACTTGGCACCGCTGAAGGGACTGCAGCACCGCCCAAATTTCGACGGAATCAAAGGCTTTCTCATAGTCCACATACGCCAGACATAGTGGCAAATTGTACTCTTCGGACTTCTGTACAATTTGCCAAAGGGTATGTATATGGACTATGGTG
This sequence comes from Parnassius mnemosyne, assembly GCA_963668995.1. Lineage (NCBI taxonomy): Eukaryota > Metazoa > Arthropoda > Insecta > Lepidoptera > Papilionidae > Parnassius > Parnassius mnemosyne. The sequence continues at coordinate 9,207,889 of CAVLGL010000126.1, read as the reverse complement.
CTAAAGCCCTTTCGGAAACCGGCTTGTTCGGGAGGCTGGAAGTCGTCAAGTCTGCGCGCGAGACGATTCGTAATGACTCTCGAAAACAGCACGTAGACGCGGCTTAGAAGGGAAATCGGTCTGTAGTTCTTCAAGAGAGCGTTGTCACCTTTCTTGAAGAACAAGACCACCGCACTTCTGCTCCACGCCTCCGGTGTAATGCCACCATGGAGGACGGAATTAAAGAGCTTCTGAAGGACTTCAAGTACCGGTCTTCCACCCGCTTTCAGAAGCTCCGCTGTAATTCCATCCTCGCCTGGGGCCTTACCGTTTTTAAGGTGCTGGAGAGCCATTCTAATCTCGCTCAGACTGACGTCCGGGATATCTTCGGAATAGTGTCGGATGAGACTCGCTCTTGGATCGTTACTCACACTTGCGTGTGGCTCCAACGATGACGTGTACAGCTGCCCATAGAACCTCTCAATCTCACTCAAAATCTCAGGTGTCCCGGAAACGATGCTGCCACATTCTGTCTTCAGCTTTGACAGGTGGCTCTTTCTGGCAGACAGATCTCTGGCAAAGACTTTGGAGCCTTGGTTCCGCTCGATCGCTTCTTCAATACGAGCTGTATTGAAGTTGCGTAAGTCCCGCCGCATGCATTTGGAGATCTGTCTGTTCAGATGCGTGTATGCTGTCAAGTCTGTTGAAGAATGTAGCTTCATCTCCCGTCTAACAGCCATGAGATTAAGAGTGTGATCGGAGAGTTTTTGTGTTCTTCTGCGGCGGGTCTTGCAGAACTTAGCTCCGACCGCATGAACAGTTTCCACGAGCTTGTCATTCATATCGTCCACTTCATTGCAGTCTTCTAGGCACTGAAAACGGTTTTGTAACTCGAGCTGAAAGGTTTCGGGACTTTGGAACAGAGCACGAGGGGGACGGAGCGTTGACTTCATTAGACGAGACCTCTCCAACTTAACGTTTAGGTTCAGTGTGCCTCTAACCATTCGGTGATCGCTACCAGTTTTCACCCTCGCGATCACGGAGACATCACTGAACAGTTGTCGTCTGGTCGTCATAATGAAGTCAATCTCATTTTTTGTCGAACCGTCGGGGCTCGACCAGGTCCACTTCCTGTGGGGCCGCTTCTGGAAGAAAGAGTTCATCATAAAGAGTCCCTCTTTCTCCATGAAGTCGGCCAGCTGCTGGCCCCTTGGGTTCCGTTGCCCTATTCCAAATTTCCCTACTTTCAGCTCACCGTTCTCTCTTGTGCCTAGTTTTGCATTAAAGTCTCCCATTAACACCGTATATTGGGTTTTGGAGGAATGCATGGCTCTAGAGATATCCTCATACATTTCCTCCACCTCCCCATCGGGGTGTGCCGAGGTTGGTGCGTAAACCTGTATGACCTTCAGCGAATACCGTTTGGTGATTCTGAGTATAAGGTACGCAACCCTCGTCGACACACTCCCGATCTTTACAACGTTGTTAACGAGAGACTTGTGGACGATAAATCCGACACCTCCTTGGGACAGATGGTCGCCCTCCCGGTGATAGAGCAAGTTGCCGGATTCGAGGATTACCGTGTCCTCCCCCTCTCTTCGGACTTCGGATAATCCTATAATATGCCAGCGCAACTTGTCTATCTCTTCTTCCAGCTCCACGATCTTCTCGGCAGTCCTCAGGGTGCGTGCGTTGTACGTTGCCAGGTCGAGTCGTCTAAGGTGGCAACCGAACCTCCACCGGAGATTCTTAGCACCCCCTGCCCCGCCTTTACCATGGTCGCCACCGTAGCCAGGAATAGCGGGGCCGCCGGGGACTGGGGGCCGTCTCTTTGTTACATTCATAGGGGGGTATTTGCCATAGTTGCCACGCTTGGCGAGCGGGTTGGCAACCGCAGTTTTTTTATTATAATTTTGGCTATTATCAGGAAGATGCTGCTGCCCATCTCCTGCCTGTTTCCCTTTGTCGCCTTTTACGACACCCACGGGAGGATATGGGGTAGTGGTATTCTTGACCGCCACTACACGGTAATGATCGCCACTACACGGTAAAGTAATAAATAATAGTAAGTAAAAGTGTAGAAGGTTATATTGCGAGAGACTGCCCTGAGCGGCATCATGATATAGGCAGTTTTGCTGTTTGTTTGCACACTTCATCTACTTTAATGTTATCTTGCCTTTCCTTCTGCTTACTGTGTTTCACATATTTTTATAACATCAAGTTGTTACCGAGTATTCTATTGATTTCTTATATTGACGCGAATATAACACATTGAATGAAACTAATTTTACGGATTACCTATTTCGCATTTAATTTTAACTTTTTAATTCCCAACTTCTCTTTACTAATTCCATAGATTAAATAATGTTCGGTACTACGTAATTAATTCTCTCGTTCTGCGTAGATCGGACCAAAATTAATATTCAAAAGCAGTACCCGGGCCAACTATGACAAGACCTCAAACACATTAAAGCACACTAAATGTCGAGGTAAAAATTTTAAATTAATAATCATAATAAATAATGAGTCAAGTTTGACTAAAACCTAAATGCGAACTGCATTTAGGTTTTAATCAAGCTTGAATGATACGGAATGAAATATATTTTCAGAGACACTTTCAGAATTCCCATGATTAAATGAAAAACATTTAGTAGTACGAGTAGTTCCGTGAATTTAAGAAATTCAATATTTTTTGCTCGAAAATGGTAAATTCCAGTTGGAATTACTCTATACTTCCATACTACAACATTCATAAAATACATACGTCGTTCTTCATTATATGGACATTCATTGCTCTAAAGCCGTAGTGTGCAACTGCCCGTTTAAATTTTAAATATTACACTTTACAATATATATTTTTCTTGTTCTTGTTACCGTTTGAGAGATTCCTTGGTTGTCCGGTATAGAAATTGGTGGTTTCAACTACCCACGAGAAGGGTTCAAGGATCTACGAGTAACTTATCTACATCTTTTTAAAAAACTTTAACCCACAATTATTATCGAAAGCGTTATATTAGTATATAAATTTTAATAATTTAGATTAGTTTAAAATTATTTATACACTACCATGTATTAGTTGGTGAAAAAAGGTTCTCGAGCGGCAGCCTCGTACCGGTAGGCGAAGTGTAGTTTCGCCTACCGGTACGAGGCTAGATGGAGTAACGACCTGGTAAGATATGCAGGAAGTCGATGGATGCAGGTGGCTCAAGCCCTTGCTTTGTGGCATTCCTTAGGGGAATTAGGCCTATGTTCCACAGTGGACTTGAATAGGACTGTATTGATGATGATGATGATGTATTGGTTGGAGGCAACAAACAATTTTTAACATAGATTTAGCGATTCTTCCTTCGCAGGAATGAGACTGTAAGATTTTCTTTCTAATTCAACTTTTTTTTTATTATTTCTAATGATAAAAAACCTTGATGCCGGTGACTTTTTAACTGTGATTTATGCGAACTACTTGTAACATCGAGGTCGACCGCAAGAGGGAGTCACCCGGAGCAATTACGCTGAGCGTTAGGGACTTAATAGAAACTTCCCGCGATCCGATTAGGGTCGTCGGCTTCACTCCTCACCTGATATAGACTCCTGTTTATCGCATTTTTCCAGCGTAAAATAGATTAATTGTTGTTCTAGAATACAACGACTTTAAGACTTTTCAAGACAAACATATAATTTTATGTATTATCCTATCCTCCTGGCCGATTTTCGACTTTCAACCACGGAGATCGTTTTCTAATAAACAGTAGCTACAAGTGTGTTCAGTTAGAGTGGGTTCGTAGGAGTCTAAGATGTGATAGAAGAAGTGGATACTTTTTTAAATTTATTAGTGGATAGCGCGAGTTATAATGATAAACGGTATGATGAAGCTATCTTCTATCAACTTTTTATTTAAGAAACTAAAGAGGAGTGAACAACTGAAGTACCACCTTAGCCGTCTACCTCCAAGCCATAAGAGTCCATTGCTGGATGTGGACCTATCCCAATTAGCATAACATTATTTATATATTTTTTTATAGGAGAGGGGGCAAACGAGCATGCGGCTCACCTGATGGTAAGTGACTACCGCCGCCCATGAACAACCGCAACACCAGGGGAATTGCAAATGCGTTGCCGACCTTTTCAAAAGGAGTAGGCTCTTTTCTTAAAGGTCCCTAAGTCGTATCGGTCCGGAAAAATCGCTGGTGGTAATCGATTCCACAAGGAAGTTGTGCGAGGAAGAAAACATCTTCTAAATCGCACAGTGGTGGACCGCCAATCATCCAGGTGGTATGGAAGGTATCGCAAATTTTGTATCGATGTGCGATGGTAAAATTGAGCGGCTGGAATTAGTCCGAACAATTCCTCAGAGCACTCCCCGTGGTAAATGCGATAAAATACGCAAAGAGATGCAACATCTCAACGCAGTGCCAGTGTATCGAGCCGATCAGAAAGAACTCGGTCGTCGACGATTCGAACCGGTCGTCTTTCTTACTAGTTTGCAACATGTCATTGATGTTCAGGAGAAACAGCGTTGCCTTATATACTGGCCGTGCCAATATTTAACCCAATATTTATCGGGAAAACGTCGCCGAGTACCCGGACAAACTTGTGTCTGAAGTCGAGTCTTTGCTGAACAAAGTCTCAGACTGGGAGCGACTAAATCTAGTCCAGTTTAATCCCCAGAAGACACAAGTTTGCGCGTTTACCGCTAATAAGAATCCCTTTGTCGTATCATTGATGTTCAGGAGAAACAGCGTTGGTGATAGCACGCAGCCTTGTGGAACACCAGCGTTGATAGGCTTGAAATCAGAGCATGCAGCGTCTACTACGACCTTGATGCTCCGATCAGCAAGGAAACTGTTGATCCATTTGTACAATTTCTCGGGAAGCCCATAGGAAAGAAGCTTCGAAAGAAGCGCTTTGTGCCAGATATATATATATATATTAATAGGAGAATTTTCTTTAACTAAACACACGTTTCGCATCTTTGACGCTGCTCCCGGATGTCCGGTGGAAAACAGATGGTTATAGCACCACTTATTGGTACCTTACCCACGAGAGGAAATGGGATGCTAGATTCTCTTAATCCGTCAAATATGTTTTTTTATTAAAGTTAGGTTAAAATCCATATCTTTACTCTTACTCAATTTTATTATAAACTAATCGTCATATCTAAACTATTAAGGAGCACACCAGCGCATTGATTGAAATTTTACGTCTCTTGGAGATTGCATGTGTTAAGTTTATAAGGTACTAGAACACGTAATTAACCGCAAATAGGCTAGCGACCTGCCCTGGCTTTGCCTCGGTAGGATCTATAAATGTCGCGTTATTTAGATGTAAGATAATCAAAGACCATTTATTTCATCAATTTTTCGTTTTTTTTTTATTTCCCTGTATAGTAGAAAATATAACTGTAATCACTCCTGGCATCGCTCTCTATCTCTTTGTGAAGTTTCATTACAATCGGTTCTTTCTAAAGATTACCCCGGACAGACCGACAAATTAACAGACAGACAGAGATAAAAGTTTTAAAAATGGTTATTTATATTTTAATGGTATGTAAATACCTCCCACAGCTCAATATAAGTTGGTTATTTCGATATAACAGACAACCACTTCAATTTTATTTATATTTAATTAGAGTATAGATAAAAGAGCGCCTATTTTTTTTTATGATTCTTTGCTATCCACATATTGCCGCATTTTCAGTCCATAAACAAAGCCTACCAACGCCACATCCAAATTTTTACTAAAAACGCAAATGTCAGAATCTATTTCAAATAAGTGACCACGGAGATAAAATTAAATCTAACCGTAGTACTTCATGCCACGCAAGACTTGCCGGGAAGCCATTTAGGCTATTCACGAATGATTATACGTGTTTCAGCCATGCTGCAGCTATATTAATAGTATAGTTTTAGCACGAATGGGTCGACTCGACCGGGGAAGAACCACGCTCTCACAGAATACCAGCATAAAATAGCAGCTTAATGCAACTGTGTTTCGTATGGTGAGTGTAGAGAACCGGATACCCTTTTTACTGGAAAAGAGGCATTCCATCTTAGTCCTCACGGCTGACAACGCATCTGCATTTTAATTCGCATACGAAGGTAGACGTAGATGCCTATGGGCCACACAACCACTTACCATCAGGTGGACTGTGTGCTCGTTTGTCACCCTTATTCTTTAAAAAATAACAGATAAACAAAAAAAATTGTTATCCCCCTGCATTCCGTATTTGCCAGAGTTACGTGTGGAATTTTTTCTCAAAATTTATATGGGAATTGATATGTAACATATATATTAAAAATTATCATCCAATTCAGTTCACAATTAACGAAGATGTAGCGTAACATACATACCAAAAAAATCATGCAGTCGAATTGAGAACGATTCAATCTATTTAAATCACAATGCAATCTTTTGGTGACGTCACATGGTCGTAGAAAATCCATCATCCCATTAAGTCCCCAGTCTTGAGAGATGACTAAGATGAAAAAGCTTGTAAAATCTCATTACCTCCGATATATACAATTGTTGTCAAATGATGCCAAGAACAGAGACGGAGAGCAGCATTAAAGTGTAAGACATTGAAAGATTAGTACGTCAAGTTAACAGTATATTAGGAAGGACGTAGTTAACGTTTTCGGAAAGTTGTACACTATGCTTCCCGGCATAATTTTACTAACCAACTCGTTTAAATAAACAATAAAAAATAAATAAACTGAAAGTAAAAATAACAAAAAACGCTTGAGTGACATGTGTATATAGACAGACCCAAAAGCCATAGCTTTTGTGATAAAACTAAATGAACAGTATCGCGTTCATAAATTCAAAGTCCACGTCTGGTCGGTGCACGGCTTTATTGAGTTATATGCAACGTGTATCAGGGTTGTCAGCTTCACTTAAATTTTCAAAGTAATTTTAACATATAGTTTATTAAAACAAACTGTTCCCCGTGACTTCGCCCGCATGTAATTTTTTTAATTTTTTTTTTGCGCGGAACCCTAATTCTTTTTCTAAGATAAAAGTAGCCTAAATTACTCCTTGTAACATCATCAACAAAAAACATCATCTATCTGCCAATGAAAGTCTCATGAAAATTTGTCCAGCCATTTCGGAGATTAACCGGAACAAACTGAGAGACAGACAAAAATTTAAAAAACTATTGGTAAATTCAATTGTGTATGCCTTAAACGCATTAAAAATTTACGTATAACATGGATTATATGTAAATTTTTTAAAGTAGTTTAAATACACACAAGTTTTCACTAATAACCTTATTTCTATACTTCCAATTTTACGATAATTTTATGTCAAACTTCAATTAATAAAATATTTGGAAAATCCAAAACTGCACGACTCATAATGCATATATGATCATCATATCATCATTCTGGTCACTCCATAAAGTCCAAGACGTATTTAAGTATATTTATATACAAATTCTTTATTTATTCTGTGTTTTTAAAATATTGTAATCAAAATCTATGAATAAAACTATTTTTACGGATTTTATCGCGTCCAATTTACTTATTTTAATTCCCGACGTTTCGGGTGCTTTACAGTAGGCCGTGGTCACGGGGGGACTGAGATGTTTGACGTCCCGATGTCACAGTTAGCCCGGATACCTTCACTTTTTGAATACACATTCACAATCAAGCTTGTACACTCCTGCATCTTGTAGAGGAATATTGCACTTGACGGATGGTAAGAACTGACCAATATTCTTCGGCGGCTTGAAGAATATTCTAATAGAAGCTCGCTTCAAGATGTAGCCAATCTTGTCTGTGACACCTCTGACATATGGTAGTACAGCAGGCATCGACTGTGTCCGGCTTCACTCGGTCACTGTGACGTAGGCGCGGGACCCGAAGCTTGTTGTCATGCAGAACCTGCTTGACGTGCTGAAGCTCGGCGACCAGGTGTTTGTTGTCACAGATCCCTCGTGCTCTCTGAAACAAAGATTTTTCCACGGTAGCTAACTGTGATGCATGATGGTGCGGTTCACCATTTAAATATCGGTAGGTATGGGTCTTTTTCCTATACACAGTGTGACCAATAGTGCTATCAGGATTTCGGATGACTAAAACATCTAGGAAAGCTAAAGAATTGTTCGCCTTTAACTCCATTGTGAATTGTATTTTAGAGTTTATGGAATTAAGGTGGTCTAAAAATGTAGTTACATTTTCAGACCGTAAAATTGTGAAAGTGTCGTCTACGTACCTTTTGTAGAATCTTGGATTTACATTAGCAGTAAGAAGGGCTTTTTCCTTAAAGTCCTCCATGAATATGTTGGGGACTATGGGAGATACAGGTGAGCCCATCGCCACACCATCTGTTTGCTTGTAGAACTGCTTCTTCCACTATAGATAGCCAGATTTAAGGCAGTGTTATACTAATACTGCATATTCTGTAGGCATGTTGTATTTATCTAGCTTCCTGGTAACAATTGAGACGCAGTCGTCAATAGGTAGGCATGTAAATAGTGACTGAACATAAAACTGGCCATAGAGTCATTGTCAGCGAGATGGAGGTCTTTAATCTCACTAACAAAATGCTACGAATTCTTTGTTTGTGCTCTGGTTTGTCCTCTCAGCGGTTACAGAATTTTAGTCAAGTGTTGAGCAAGGAATATTATAATCAAGGCTCAGTTTGAATTTGTGTCATCCATAGCAGCGCAATCAGATGTAGTAGGTACGTACGTGAAGCCTCACGTGGAATGCAATCTGACCCCGAATCAATCGGTCAACAGACAGACAGGCCATTGTCAACGGATCTAATAATACTGCACTGTCAACGTTAATCTATCTTGTGTTGACATTTTATATTTTCTGCCAAACATCCTAATTATAATGCGTTATTGTTATGGAAAATAATACCTAAACTTTGAGATTATAGCAACAATTGTAGTTATATTCTTTGTGATTGAAAGGCAGGGGTCGAACGCTTGTTTCAGATTTTTCTTACTTGTTTACAATCCAGTGACAACACGAAATATACAGGAAATAAAAATATATAATAATTAATAAAAAATAATAGTTTTTAGGCATTTAATTGAGTTTTTTTTTTAATTTTCGCTATATAAAATGCTTTGCAGCACCAATTGTTATATTATATAATGGGTCACAGTTGATCTTCGTAGCATGAGCTTACAGTATCTTGAAGTCTTGCTTATTTGATTAATTGCGTTTGGATTCAATTTTCTTTATTATAGAATTCCAAGCAGATGGAAACAACCAGCCACTTATTCTAGTGAAACTTTAAAATCTAAATTCTATAGTTCTATTATTACGTCTACTATGCTTGCAACCAGTTATTTTAATCTGTTCACAGCAGAAATAACTGCCTAATAATAAATCACAAAAATCCATGCACACGAACACTTTGGTTTTGTTTCCATTCTATTGCGGTTCAGAATGATTTGTGGAGTGTAGTTTGAAATTATTGTTATAGATTCATGAGTGAACATGAGACAAATGAGCTTCGTAATTTATTAACACAACTATCCCGTGTGTAGGTATTTTAGAAATACAAAAGAAATTACTTTTAATAGAAACTGAAATAGTAGTACCGTATTGTTAGACAAAAGCAACAGGCATTCCCAACAGGCAAACGCTAAATAAAACCGAGCTCAATAAAAATATAAATTCGAATTCAGTTCAATCAGTCGTTAATCGAAGAATAGTAATAAAACCAGTGAAATCCATAAATTAAAAATAATAAATTAAAATTCAACGTTTGTACATAAACGTCGATCTTTTATGGAAGGGAAAAATCTTTTTAAGTTTGTAAAATAAAATAAACTTTATTTCAGTAATATAAATCGTACAGTTTTAAAACCGTGTGTAGAATCTCCTTTTAAGTAAAAAAGATACCTGTTTTAGAAGATTCTGCTCTTCCATAAGGCTTGTGCGTGTGCGTGTGTGTGTGTGTGTGTGTGCGCGCGCGCATGTGTGTGTGTGTGTGTGTGTGTGTACGTGTGCGTGTGGGGTGTGTGTGTGTATACTCGTATATATGCCACAACCTTAACTAGAACTTATCGCTGCTGTGAAAAAGAGCTTCAGCATCATCATAACTTTTGTTATTAGCCAGTTTGTCAATATTTTTTTTACATTTGTAGTTATTTTGTTAATATATGTATATGAATATGTTTATTAATGAAATTGTGTAAATAAGCAGAAATTGTATTATACATTGTCGTCTAACAAAAATTGAGTTCACTGAGCAACATGAGCAACTATATTTTTTCTCCTTTTATTTAGTAAATTAGGGTCATACTCATATTAGTAAGGTTTTATGTAATTTTAAGATTGTATGCAATATGTACAATTTTCTTACTGTTAGTATCTTACAAATTGAATACATACACATATACATAACTTTTATTAACATGGATCTTTGCACTCTTTCCAATCCCAGAAATTTGGATTTCGCGGCCCCAACCCAGGTTGTACCAGTCAATTATAAATTTTATTTAAAAGGTTCTTATTGACAATGTGTCTCCGTGATTTGAATATCCATATGAACTTTCGGATTCTATCCATAACTAACTACTACTGCTTACACTACTTATAAAGTTCATAAACTTGATTGCTAAGCTTACTGGGCACGAAAGTGACGCCCATGAGGGCATCCACAACTTTTTCTGCCACCAGGGCGGCGCCACTAGAAAGTGAGGTATAATATTTGACAGATTTCATAGCGGGGAAGTTAATTTGTTCGGAAAATGTAAGAGTTTTGTTTACTTTTTGTACTATTAGCTATATTTTGTATTAATAACATTAAAAATAAATAAACCAAACTACGGATATTCATAAAAGTAGAAAAATTAAAAAATAGTTAATAATGTGCAAAAAATTAAAGAGCAAACCACTGACGCATTGTTTTGTGTATTAATTTAATACTCTAGAAACTGATAAGCTTTTATTTAAAAAAACCAACTTCTCTATTAAATTACCTACATTGTGTAACAAAAAACTACCTCAGTGTCAACTAGCTACATCTGGTGAGCAGAAAATTATTAACCCTTATTATAAGAGATTATAGTCGTTTAGTGATAAAATTAGTGTCATACTTGTGTTTTTTTTTATAGGATAAGAGTGACAAACGAGCACACAGTCCACCTGATGGTAAGTGGTTGCTGTGGCCTATAGACATCTACATCTATCTTCGATTAAGGATCAAAATGCAGATGCGTTGTCACCCGTGAGGACTAAGATGGAATGCCTCGTTTCCAGTAAAAAGGATGTCCCGTTCTCTACACTCACCATACGAAACACAGCAGCGTTAAGCTGCTATTTTACGCTGGTATTCTGTGAGAGCGTGGTCCTTCCCCGCTCGAGCCGACCCATTCGTACTACAACCATAATATAGCTGCAGCATGTCTCTACCACGTAAAAAACCTGACATGTATTGACATAAACTAGAAGTTTTATTAACTTTCAAGAACTAATTAATTCTGTACTGGATGTGATAAGATCATTAAGGAACTTGTTAAGTTACAAAAGGATAATGTAAACGTCAAAACATTACTAAACTAAACCTTGTGTTTGTGTGATACATCACATCTAAATAAAAATTGATTTTTAATCTTAAATTATCAACTGCTCTTATGTCATTATTAATTTTTTTAATCGACGATAGATGTCTATGGACCACAGCAACTGCTTACTAATGTGTGCACGTTTTCATATGAAAAACTGTTCTGCCTATGAAGTTATTAGTTGCAATTATTCGAAAGACACTTTCTTTTTTAATTAACATCACGACTCTGTAGTGAAGTGATCAACAAATTTACAGTCCACCTGCTGATAAGCGCAACACCTGTAGCCAACTTCAAACAAAAGAGGATATGCGTAGTCAACTGTCAGGACTAAGATGGAATGTCTCACAGCATGTTATTATACTGGCTCTTTGTGCCTTTCAGAACGAAACACATCAGTGCAAGCGCAGCTGTTTGGCGACAGAAATTCGTCCGAATATGTTACCTACTCGGAAGGATTTCTAGGCAAAAAAAAGAGTCCTATGAACTAGAAAATAAGAACAAATGACAGTTTAAAAGTCTTTTGAAAAACATCAACACTACGAGATTGTCTTCTATAACCCCTTATCTGGCTAAGGCGTTTATAAGACTACGGTAAAAGACCATAAAAGCTCGTGAATGAGACCATTAAATAACGTTGTATAATTTAGTAGTCGTGTAAGAAGTTTATCCGCTTAAACTTTTTAGTTAAACAAACGAAATAGTTGAATACTACTGTAAAATGTAGTATATATACTTGTACGGTAGAGCCACGCTGCAGCTATATTTGTAGCACGAATAAGTCGGCTAAACGAGAAAAAAAATTTAAGTTACATAATTTGTGAAAACTTATCATCGCAATTTCTCAGCGTTATGTAATCAATTGTCGAAGTATGTATTATTTAGCTGAAAAGTATGTTAAAAATTCGAATAGTTACACACACACAGATATTACAAATCTTTATTTATTGGCATTGTTAAAAAAATCGTTAAACATACATAGTCACATCATTTAATGAAATTCCCGTATATTCATCAACATCAACCTTTACGATATAGGCGAAAGAATTGGACTCTTTCAATTTAACTTTAATAGACTCGCTTGGTAGGTGGGTTGGTGACCGCAGTCCAACATCTTAACCGTCATTAAACCCGATTAACATCATCATCTTAACAGTTCGTCGCGTGTCTTTTGAACATAGGTTGTCCCATAGAATGCTACAAATAGCAACATTTTCTTGCCGAATGCTTTATCAGGTTATCGTTTCAGGTAATAACGAATGAACTACGTTATCGCTTGTTATACAATTCTAGACCCTTCCTTATCTGACCCTTATCAGTTCTATAAACAATACCGGAAGTTACGTTATATTCGATCATCCATATAACGTGTATTAGTTTAATAATTACATCACAGTGAATTGAATTTCGTCCAATAAATATGAAATATGACCGGAACCCGTTCGCTCCATTTCCTAAGCCCGCCCAACAAAGCCGATAATTCAACTGCACCACCCGTCAATAAGTTCTATTCCATTCCGTTGAGTTTAAACCACAAATTTAATATCGTCGGTCCCGAGCCGCAGCCGGATTTACGGCTAAAATACCAATTAGCGACAAAACAATAGTGTGGACAAAATATTACAGTCGAAACTAAACTTAATAGCCAACGATTTAGAACTTACAACTCAATTCGTGCATCATTTATACTGATGATTAAGTACGGAACTTGTATAATAACAATAAATAAAGTTAGCAAACCTTCAAACTTTAAGAATTGCAATATAGATAACCTTACGGATGGACACTATAATATATTGTTATTGAATTACAAATTATATGAAATAATTATATTAACCTTTTACAAATGATAGGTCTTTATTCTACAAATATAGGTAAAGACCCTAATATTATTATCTTTCTAGAAAACTCTTTAAATTTCACTCGCTATTTTGCTCACTTATAACAGCACAGTAGTCGTTCCTGAAAAATTAATTACAGTCATTTTTTTTTATAGAATAAGTGTAACAAACAAGCACACTGTCCACCTGATGGTAAGTGAATGCTGTGGCCCATAGACATCTACACCTATCTTCGTTTGCGAATTAAAATGCAGATGCGTTGTCACTTGTCAGCCGTGAGGACTAAGATAGAATGCCTCTTTACCAGTAAAATGGGTGTTCGGTTCTCTACATTCACCCTACCAAACACAGCAGCTATTTTACGCTGGTATTCTGTGGTATTCTGATCGAGCCGACCCATTCGTGCTACAACTATACTATTAATATAGCTGCAGCATGGCTCTACCACGTAAATATATATAAATGTAACATATATAAATGTTTAAAGTTACTTACTTGCCCTTAGCTTTATCTAAAGCTTTAATATTTTATAAAATTATTAAAGCCTTAGATAAAGCTTAGGGTAAGTAAATCAATGATGATGATGCGAATGATTTAATCCTAAAAGTTTTTCATAAATATTTTTTTTTTATATTATTTTAAGCCAGCGCTTAACTACAATCCCACCACTACACCACTACATCACATGATGGTAAGTGGTGATGTAGCGTAAGATGGTAAAGCGCACTGACTTAACAAAAGTCTATTCACTCTTGCATTGAAGACACCCACACTGTAATCGGATGGAAAGACAGATGCTGGAAACTTATTCCACTCCTTTATTGTACGCATGATGAAAGACGTAGCACACCGTTTTTTTATAAAAAATTGGTCACGTATTTCCACTTATAATTTCTAACAATAATAGAATAAATATATACATGTATAAACATGCATATTATGTGTGATAAAGTTAATAAGTCAAGCGAAAAAAGTAAAAAAAAAATATGCAAAAGAAATTGATTGGGATGACTATAGTTGTACTATTTTTCTGTGACCTCCATTTTGTTTTGATAGTCACGTCACGTTCTACGTTTTAATAGATCTCTAAAAATTCTTTGGGAATCACATCGTAAAAACCTTTCATTGCTCGAGACCTTTTTGTTTTAAGAATACAATGGGTTTTCTTGTTCGGTACGAGTTTGATATTATTTTGAAATAGCCGTTAAATCCATTTTGATCGCGTTTATAGACTTTAAATTTTTGTCACACATAATAATAAAAAACACACTTTTTAAATGACAAAGATTTAGGTGTTTATTTTAGATCTATTATGTGAAATACATTCAAGCTTATTTTTCAATTTCTAGAAATCATCCGCTCACACAACTCGATTAACAAAAAGATATTTTAACCAAGACACACTTTTGAATTTAAATAAGTATATCTATCAAATTGACTGTGCGTACCGGTCACTTAGAAAAACACCAAACATAAGCAAAAATAAACATTCGAAAATCCATACTCACACTATGAACATATCACCTGTATCATTGTAACATTTAATGTAGATAAATTGTTTAGTAATTGAAACATTTTTTTGTAATACTTATTCCGTAAAAGTATCAAACCCACCGCAACCAAATTTCACTGCACTACAAGCTTTAACAGAGTAAGTCGAGTTTCTTTGCCTGATAGATAGCACTGGGGTAGAAGTATGCTTTAATGACAAAAGAATCTACTTTTGAAAGAATAATTTATTATGTGGTAGGGTTCATGTACAGTCTACGAGCTCGTCTGGTTTGTTGCCAACTTTTTACCTACTTTATGAAGCAATCCATTAACCTGTAAGGTGAGGAGAACCTACGTAGTTAAAAACTAAGACATTACATCTTCCAGTGGCATCTGTGACCTTCTTTGTTTGGAGTTAATTGCAGGTGGCCATAGGCTTCAAGTTGCCATTTAATATAAAGTGAACTGTTAACTAATTTGTGAAGTAATAAGAAATCCTTATGAATATTACAGCGCTTCGATTTGGAAACACATTGTTAGACAAACCTCAGGTTATTGATCTGAAAGACTACGTTTTAAAATTCAATGCGCACGCGTCGCATCCGTTTCGACGACGTGCTTGTGTGCATGCGTAAGGTTTAGATCGAACTTACATTCTATAAAAAACAAATGTAAGTATTGTAAATAGGTAATGAAATGTTTAAGAGATGGTTGGGTAAAACATTTATAAGTAATAAATAAATATAGTTTTAAATGTAAATAAATTACAAACTATGATTACACCCGAGTACATTTTAGATGAAATTATTTGTTGACTTTTGTTTGTAAAGTCGCAGCATACCGCAATATTTTGCTAGCATGTTCACATAACATGTTTTCTTACTTAGATTCGCCTTAAGGAGATGTTGTAGTCCTTTTTTACTTTTTGAAACCTCTATGAATAAAATGAAATGTAATTATTGCACAAAAACAAAATCATTATATAAAATTTAAACGTACATATAAGTGCTATTTGAAGATATAAATGCGAATTACAATAATTGGCTCTATAAAAACAAACAAAACATAAATATGACAATAAATCACTATTCATACAGAAATGAAATAGTGTAAAAGTTGTATCAAATGCAAAGGACTAAAATTTCTTGGTCATGTTGAGAACACATTATAATATCATTTTTATTTTTATGCATAGTAGAGCCATGCTGCAGCTACTCGTATATTAGTAGTATAATTGTAGCACGAATGGGTCGGCTCGATCGGGGAAGGAAGGAGAAGGCTCTCACAAAACACCAGCGTAAAATGGCAGCTTGATACTGCTGTGTTTCGTATGGTGAGTGTAGAGAACCGGAGACCCATTTTACTGGGAAAGAGGCATTCTATCTTAGTCCTCACGGCTGACAACGCACCATGCCATACATCTCCTTTGACGTACGTTGTTGGTCCTAAAATTCTCCCCGACTTAGTGCTTTTCACTCTACTTTTCGGGGATTGCCATACGTAGACAATAATATTCTCCAGACTGAATTTCGGTAACCGCAGCCAGTCTCAACGGAGACTAGCCATCTGCGCAGAACAGGATTACAGGTGCACTCTGTATTCCCACAATCTCATAGTTCCAAGTGACGGGGCGCAGGACCTACACTTATACCTGCTTTCGAGGCACGTAGTCAAAAGACCGTCAACTTCCTGACTTCCGGCCTGCTACTGAGAATTTCTTTTTTTTATACGATAAGGGTGACAAACGAGCACACAGCCCACCTGATGGTAAGTGGTTGCTGTGGCCCATAGACATCTACATCTATCTTCGATTACGAATCAAAATGCAGATGCGTTGTCACCCAGTGAGGACCAAGATGTAATGCCTCGTTTCCAGTAAAATGGGTCTCCGGTTCTCTACACTCACCATATGAAACACAGCAGTGTCAAGCTGCCATTTTACGCTGGTGTTCTGTGAGAGCCTTCTCCTTTCTTCCCCGGTCGAGCAGACCCATTCGTGCTACAACTATACTATTAATATAGCTGCAGCATGGCTCTACCACGTTTATTGACAGAAAAACTAAATGACTGACTTTGGCCTACCAAAAATTGTGTGCTTGCATAAATATTGGTTTCAACCTTCAATTAAACCTTGACCCCGGACCCCGCAATCAACTCTGACTTACAACCACAGTCACACGAAGTTATTAACATTAAAATCTTATTTTATTGCATACATAAACAATATTAGCGTCGCACGTTATTATTGTTTATAGTAAAGAAAACAAACAGATGGTAATAAAAATGCTTGAATGACGTTTGCAATATAGGGAAACTTTATTACAATAATAATAATGTAGTATTTTATAGAGAATACTTACATGTGTATTCTTACCTACAGCCCATGGTCATCTTTAACTGTAAATAACGAAGTTCACAGATGCGCTGTCACTGTAAGATGGAATGCCTACTACTTAACGCTTGTAATTATATATAAGACTAGCTGATCCCCACGACTTCGCCCGCGTGTAATTTAGGGATTTAATTATTTTGCGCGGAACCCTAATTCTTTTTCTTAAATAAAAGTAGCTTAAGTTATTCCTTAATAACGTCAGGTATCTGTCGGTGAAAGTCCCGTCAAAATCGGCGCAGCCATTTCGGAGATTAGCCGGAACAAAGAGACAGACAGACAGACAGACATACAAAGTTTTTAAAAGTTTTGTTTTTGTTATAAGTATCGTATAAACTTTCACTTGCATTTAGTAAAAAGCTGTTATTTTGATATTACAAACAGAGACTTAAATTTTATTTATTTGTATAGATGTATTAACCCGTTCACTGTTCCGTGTGCTACATATCGCTCATTGCTATTGTCTTACTATTGTGTCTGAAAATCGGACAGTTATAGTGTTAATCAATATGTAATTATCCATATTGTTTTTTTAATATGGCATCTTTAGCGCAATGTGTACTGAAATACAAGCTATTATAGTTGTATCGAAATGTTCCACTTCCAATCAAGTGAGTTCCTTTCAATCTGCCTTTTTATCAAATAATCTAATATATATAAAAGTTTATATTTGTTTGTTCATATATGTTTTTACGTTAAAATTTTGTCAACTTATTGCTTGCACTTGCGCGAAGGTTATGGGCACAGTACAATTAATTTACACCAGGTGGCGCATGTATCGTACCGACTTTATTTAAAATGTATTTATCATTAAATTTCAATGAATGTAATATGATTCCTAATTATACAATATAAGTCTTCTAAATTTAAAAAGGTATACCTCAAAACTTGAAAACGAGACTGTACACCCAGTGCGTGTTGCCAGTGATGACATACGGAACTGAGACGTGGTCCTTCACTGCTGGCCGGATGAGGAAGCTCAAGGTCGCTCAGCGAGCTATGGAGAGGGCTATGCTCGGAGTTTCTCTGCGTGATAAACTTAGGAATGAGGATATCCGCAGTAGAACTAGAGTGACCGACATAGCCCAACGGATTAGTAAGCTGAAGTGGCAATGGGCCGGCCATATAGCTCGAAGAACCGACAACCGATGGGGAAGAAAGGTTCTCGAGTGGCAACCTCGTACCGGCAGGCTAAGTGTAGGGCGTCCCCCCACTAGATGGAGTGACGACCTGGTAAGATATGCAGGAAGTCGATGGATGCAGGTGGCTCAGGACCGTGCTTTGTGGCATTCTTTGGGGGAGGCCTATGTTCAGCAGTGGACTTGTGAAGGGCTGTAATGATGATGATGATGAAATTTAAAAATATTTTTCATAATTATTTCTTTTGCAGCAGCAACGCGCCGTTTACCAGTTATTATAGCATAAAAATCCCTTGTTAATGGTTTCCTATGGTTTACGCAAAAACTACTTCTAAGTCAAAATATATTGATTCAAAATTGGCCTTTACAAATTACAAAGAAGGCAGGCCACGCCATACCATTGAATAAACCTAATTTTACGGATTTCGTCACGTTTCCTGAGTTTCTTACCTTGGGATCTCCTCGTGACCGTGGTTTTGCAAAGCACTCGTAACGTCGGGAGTTGAAAAATAATTGAACGCGAAATAATGCGTAAAGTTAGTTTTATTCAAGCTTCAAGGCCCCTTTTTGTGTAACTAAAATATAAGAAAGTCTGTGAAGATGTTGAAAATATTCATTACTCAATCACAAATAAACGGCCTAATGGATTTCGACTAAACTTAGAGGATAATTATACCATGTCTACATACATGCCTTGAATCAAAGAACTAGAATTAAATCTTGTTTCACTGTCAACGTGTTAACTGTTTACCGTTTACCGTCTACCAATCAAAGGGGTTTTAATATCTTCAACGACGTTTCGATTCAGCTACTCGTTGAATCAACGAGAAACTGAAACGAATTCGCTCAGCTCCTTAAACTCCTTGTTCATTGATTCGACAAAAGACGATCATCAACTATTCGACTAACGAATAATGAAATATTCAAACGACATAAAGCATAGTTATTAGAGATCCTTACAAATTGGTTCTAAAGTAACGTATAGTACTTAATCTCGAAACAGCGAGGCGAACGATCAGGAACTTGTTGACCGTCGCGGCGTTAATCTTAAAGTAAACCGTTGAATTATGCTCGTTTACGTTAGTTGAAATGTTAACTAATTGACTATTCAATCAACTAGGTTGACGAATAAAAATCAACGGTTTCGTTAGGTTAACGAAAAAATCTTCATCTGTAACTACCACATGGATCTTTTTACCGCGGCAAGATGTACATGAAATCGTATGTAAATAAAAAACAACAAACAGAAGTTTAATAGCTATTACAATAAAATAACCATAGTTTGCCTAACATTAATAAAAGCAGTTCTTGTATAATTATTTGATATATCGTGGTGCTATCTGGAGTCTTATCGTTCAATCACCGTTCCATGTTTGAGAGTGATTAACTTTTTCCATATAAAAGACATTGATTTTATTTTGACCTTGTACCTTTATTGTTATAAAAGAGCATTCTTTGGTATACACTTAAAATAGACGTATAAACATAAAATGACTTTACCATAATTGTAAATGGTATACACAATATGCGTTATATTATAAATAACTAAGCGACACACTGCACACTTTAGGTGCGTAGCTGCAAGTACATCGGCGTCGGCGGACCAGCCTTACTAGATCCATTCCGTGGGTTACCAATTGTGAAACTGTTTTTTTTTTTTAAATTGTATCCCCATATATACTGTTAATTCGTTTTTCTGTCCCGTAATTTAATAATCATCAGCATTGCAGGTCATCACAATTCCACGGCTGAAAACATATTCTTCCATACAGATTCCCAAGGCACGGTCCTGAGCCAACTTGACCCTTATGTACTTAAGAGTACATAAGGGTCGTATATTGTAAGGGCCATGCCACAGCTGTACTTAGTTCTTAAGGTAGACAATATTGTGCATTTTGATTTCTAATAAATAATAGATATAATATGTAGGTTTTATGGTATTCTTAGGTGTCTTTCGTCCACAGCATGCACTTACCACTAGATAAACACTGTGCTAGCTTATAATCTTCATATGTATCTATCTATACAAAAACCATCGTCTTTCTACGTAAAATACATTCAAATAAACTATTGTTTAAATGTAATTACCGTAATCGGGTCAGAACGGTCGCCATCTTCATTAACGATCCAACAAAACCATACTAAGTTTATCCTTGACGATACCAGCTTACACTACTATAGTACAAATCCAAGGGCTTACGACTGTATACCAATATTTAATATTTCATTGTTATTAAATATAACTTTTAATTGAAATAAAAAAAGAAATTATTCGTAATTATTATGCTACCAGCAATATTTGTCTTAATAAATGGTCGGACATAGAAAATATTGAATTTTTAATGTATTGGTGCCGTTCGATCAGAATGTTGTTCCATTATTATTAAGATCTAATATATTCTTGAATCTATAAAGTTCATATTCACCAACCTCAACGCATCTTATTTTTACAGTTTGATTAATGGTTAATATATTTTGTTTCAGGTAAGCCTTTTTTCAAACATTAAGAGATAACGAGGCTGCAGATTCACCTGGATTCTTAAGGTTCTCAAAAGTACAAGATATTTTCCTTTTTCTCCTTGTTCTTCTTTATCTCTTGAATAATCTACTACTGGATAAAGTGAGTAACCAATGGTTGATCCCCGGTTGGTATCAACTAAATTTTGTATTTGCAATTTTAAGTGCTAATTTAGCACTTGCGCAGCGGTTAACGAAAACCTCGTGAGGAATCTTGAACTCGGACAGAGTAATAAAATATTTCAAAGACATGCGAAGTTCGCTAACATACACTGGAACAACACGGCGGAGTAATTTCTCGATAACCTTCTCAGGAATGTGATGAGGCCTGCCTCAGCTGTGGGACGTATATAGGCTGTAACTTTACTTTTTAAGTGCATCAGAAAAGTGCGACAAGTGGTATCATGTGGAAGGATTTGTCCATAAACAATACGCAACAACAAGTTTTGCCTTATTATTCAGAATTCCAAGGAATTTTTCTGCCATCCGAAAACCTAAGCCATCAAA
This sequence comes from Parnassius mnemosyne, assembly GCA_963668995.1. NCBI lineage: Eukaryota > Metazoa > Arthropoda > Insecta > Lepidoptera > Papilionidae > Parnassius > Parnassius mnemosyne. The sequence continues at coordinate 9,186,496 of CAVLGL010000126.1, read as the reverse complement.
CAGCAACACTACGTATAAATAAGGTTGAAGTTTGTAGAAAAAGTTTATAATTTATACTTTCTAAAACTCCACAAAGAAATTTAAAATTAAGTAAAAAAAAGTATATTTGTGTTGTTTTTATACCTTATCTAAGATAAAATACCAAGATCGATATCAATAGTAACGTGAAAGGTGTATCAAATGAAGAGAAGCGGTGCTAGTTATAGGTGTTAAATAAGACTCTTCTAACAATACATAAACCTTTATTCTATAAAATAATTTTGTATTATTTTTATGTATAAATGTGTCATATGGGTTACTTTTCATCGGGGAGAAACGTCTAAAGGGTAAAATGATCAAATTCGATTGTCATAATCCTCCGAATTCAGAAATATTCTATTAAAACTTTTCGGGAACTTATTAATCGTAAGATTACCACTTGAAGAATTAAAGATTTTCAAATTAACTAGGCAAAATCTGCATGACGAATAAAATAATGTGCAATACACTAGTTTTGAAAGCATCTTTCTCCCTCTCACAATTATAGTAATACATATACATGAATTTCGTGATTGTGAATTATCTCTAATGGTGTTATATAGTGTGTGTGTATGTTTTTAGGATTCCGTACCTCAAAAGGAAAAAACGGAACCCTTATAAGATCACTTTGTTGTCCGTCTGTCTGTCTGTCAAGACCCCTTCTCTCAGGAACTCGTGGAGGTATCAAGCTGAAATTCATATCAAATACTCAAGTCTACTGTCCCTTGGAGCTGTGAAAAAATCAAACTTCTAAGCCAACGCAATCAAAAGATACAGCCGTTTATGGCGCAAATTTTCGACATTCGCAAGGAACTCAAAGCCTACAGGGTACTTCCCGTGATCTCAGAATCTTAAAATTTTGTACGAAGCAACATATTTATAGCACAGATAAAGAAAAATTGCGAAAAGCATACATTTTTAGTTAAACCATATAATAAATATATTTTTAATAATTTTAAACTTATATACCTACGGATTTGTTCGGAACTCTCGGTGCGCGAGTCCGACTCGCACTTGGCCGGGTTTTTTTATAGGATAATGGTGATAAACGAGCACACAGTCCTCCTGATGGTAAGTGGTTGCTGTGACCCATAGACATCTACGTCTATCCTCAATAAAAAATCTAAATGCAGATGCGTTGTTGTGTTTGTAAGGACTAAGATCGAATGCCTTGTTTCCAGTAAAAATGGTCTCCGGTTCTCTAAACTCACCATACGAAACACAGCAGCGTTCAGCTGCTATTTTACGCCGGTATTCTGCGAGGGCGTGATCTTTCCCCGGTCGAGCCGACCCATTCGTGCTACAACAATACTTCTAATATAGCTGCAGCATGGCTCTACGTATAAAACGTTTCCTATTGTATTGGTGTTAGTACTAGCAGTAATAATTTACTCAATTGTGGGAGGGAGATAAGTGATTTATAAGCTGCATATTACACCATTTTATTTTTCACGTGGATATAGCTAAATAATATTCACCTGCGACGCCTGCCTCGTGGGTCTAGTAGATCTCTCTTCAGTGGTGTGCATGTACTTGTGCATTATTATTTGTCCTGTGTAGATAATAAGTCTCGCTTGAGACTGGCTGTCGTAATTGAAATTTTTCTGAAGGACTATACATTAATTTTCACCTGCTTACTATAACGAATGTCCGCTAAGCATTACTTAATTCTATTATTTAATTCAAGGAATTAGTTATCACTACAAGAATTCTATAAAGGTATTGATCACAACTCTTCATATAAGTATTATTTCGTTAACTACACTAAGTAAGAAGCACGCAAATTGGGGGATAATTCGACGTTGGCACACGCGTTCCGTTCGGTTCACCGCTTCAATAGCGCCGCGGGCAATTCACACGCGCGGATTGTCACACAGGAAAGTGGAATAGGGTTGCAGCTATTTTACACATGCTAACTGAAACATCTTTTAGAGGTGGAGTTGATGATTTGACACGTACTTTGTTATAGTTTCAATACTTCCATTGATATCTTATACAGAGTCGTTGTAGAGAGCCTATGGAATACAGTAGTCCCTTACCATCAGGTGGACTGTTTGGTCGTTTGTCGCCATTATATTTAAAAAAACCTAGCAAAATATCCCCTTAAATGGGAAGGTTTCCTCATGATATCTACTTTACCATCAAGCATATAACAAGTGCATAAGTTGACTTACAATAGGAGCGGTCCCTACAATGTTCGCACTCGGGTTACTATGAAAATTAAGGAGTATAAATCAAGAGAAAATAAATCTTACGACACCCACGGGTTAAAATGTGGTTATGGATTCTATCACCAAATTCTAAGTCAATTTACATAGGTGAAAATAATTATATTTAGAATTGTAGCAACCCTACGCTTCTACCGGTGAACACAACCCGGTGTGCGCGTAATCCGCAGAGTACAGAACGTTCCCGTTAATTGCCTATTGATTGAGCCGCAAAAATCTTTGCCACAGCGACCTACTTTTATGAGCCGTGAGTTGTTGAGCGATTTGAATTGGAATATATTTGACGCCCAAATTATATATAAACTAATTTAAAAAAAAATTGATAGACATTTTTTAAATGTTGGAATTATTTTTTTATAAGTTCGCAGTTAAAAATGTCATTCTTCTATTGTTTTTTAATGTTCACCTAATTACTAATAAGTTGAGTCTTAAAAAAGAAAATCCTTGTAAAAGTACTTTTACTTGCTTTTGCACGCCTCACAAAGTGAGGGAGTGCTCTACTGTCGATATGTAGGCATACCTCAATTTCGCTACATAAAATCGTTCTTATGCTATTAACTAGACATCAAATCCATATTATTATTAAGGTTGCAATAACTACAGACATTTAAGATTGGGTTATTTTCTAATTGATTCACTTTAGATAATATAACAAAAAATATAAATAATGATAAAATATATGGACTGCCGTCCGTTGGTCTGTGCGTCGCTGAGTCTTCTCGCTTAATAGAAATGCAAGCAATAGATTAAGATATAATTAAATAAGATTCCATATATTTTAAGGAGGATCCCTATTCATTTTTGTTATTGAACTCATCGCCGTTTCAAAGTTATCAATCTGTTTTTTTTTTCTTGTAAGAATTATCGTCACTATTTTTATTTATTTTTTATCAAAATTAATGAAGTGCTTTTAGGTTTAAAAAACGTTACGTCCACTTTTTTTTTTAAAGTAAAAATACTTTCATGAGTATATGTTACTGCGAGATTAGAAAGTAAATCAAATCTGTTCCTCTAATTTTAAAGGGTAAAATATTAAAATTGGGCTTGGAACTATAAACGTATCAACGAAAAGTTTATTGTAAATTATTTTTAAATTAATTACATCTCTAAAACTTAACGTTCAAATTGGTTTTTTGCAGAATGGAGCTAATTTTTCGACCCTTCTCTTTACAGATTCAAAAACCGATTTTTCGCGTAGCATTAACTTCCACTCATAAGTTCGTTAATAAAAAAGTTTTTACGGTACGAGATTTTTACAACCCGCGTTCAAAATGAGGGTTATTAAATATCGTTTCCTGTTCTTAATTCGGTATATTTTCAGCTATTATATTCTGAATACAGTAGTCGCATCGGATTTATCTTATTTTAACAAACATATTCGACGACGCTAACGATATAATAAGATAGGTTCGCAGAATAATTTCTTATATTTACGCGAACACTACACATTCAATGATACTAATTTTTGGGGTTTTATCACGTTTAATTTTAACTTTTTAATTCCCATGTTCCGAGTGCTTCACAGCACTCATGGTCACGGGGGGGACTGAGGTGTTTGAAGTCCCAATGTTATAGTTAGCCCAGGACTTCAAGATGCTATAAGCTCGATCTGCGAAGATCGGACCTAGCATTCAAAACGTGAAGGTAGCCAGGCTAACTATTACATCAGGATGTCAAATACTTCAGTACCCCCCCCCCCCCCGTGACCATGGTTACCGAAACGTCGGAAATTAAAAAGTTAAAATTAAATGTTTCAGTTTCATGTGTAATAGATTCGTTTAAAATATACCAGCCGAAAACCATAGCCTCATTCATTCAACCCCGCAAACGAGCATGCGGCTCACCTGATGTTAAGTGACTACCGCCGCCCATGAACAACTGCAGCACCAGAGGAATTGCAGGTGCGTTGCCGGCCTTTTAGAAAGGAGTAAGCTCTTTTCTTGTCCTCAGTCGTATTGGTCCGAACAAATCGGCAGTGGTAAACGATTCTACAAAGAGGTAGTACGAGGAAGAAAACTTCTAGTAAAACGCACAATGGTTGACCCCCAAGCATCCAGATGGGTGTGGATAGTATCGTGAGTTTTAATGCGATGTGCTTTCGTGATACTTGAAAAGTAAAACATTATACAAATTTTCTTACAAATCGTTAGAGCTGTTTCCTTAACTTAACTGTATCATTAAAGCAAGAATTGTTCACTTAAAGTATAGGATTTAATTTTCATATTTCTGGCTTTGACAAGTGTCACGAACAAAATTCCCAACGATCGTTGCTAACGGAATATTATGTTTAATGCATGTGTTTCGAGCATGCATACGCTTACGGTTTCATATGTCTTAGTGGGAACTTAGAACACGCGTCATCACTTACTAACGTTTATCTGTGTGTATGTCATTGTTAGTTGATATGACAACTCACACATATACATTTGCCGCGTGTTCAGGCATTTCCAACGTAGGGATGTCGTATATTAAAACGCGTTAAATTAACATCATTGTGCTTTTGTTTTGTTTTAATTTCAATTATTTAGTATAACGTATCACGATACGTTTAGGGTGTAATTAACAATTAAGTAGTTGAGGATTAGCCTAAAATTGGAAATTTATTTTCAATTTTAGACTATTACTATTACCTACCAATCTTATTAGGCGTCTAAAAATTATAATGGATACTGTGGGCTATAGATGTCCACATCTATCTTTAATTAAGAATCAAAATGCAGAATCATTGTCAACCGTGAGGATTAAGATGGAATGCCTCTTTACCAGTAAAAACGGTTTCCGGTTCTCTACACTCACAATACGAAACACAGCAGCATTAAGATGATATTTTACATTGGTATTCTGCGAGAGCGTGGTCCTTCCCCGGTCGAGCCGACCCATTCGTGCTACAACTATACAGTTAATATAGCTGCAGCAGGGCTCTACCACGTATGAAATATATTATCTACTGCTTAATGACGCAATCATTGATCAGCATGCATGATGAGGGTTTCTATGACTACAGACCACGCGACCACGCAGCAAAATATCGATATTTCGCAGGTTCTATTGTTGCTGACATTTATAACCCCATGACTCGCATGATAATGCCTAAATTATAACGTGTGCATAAACTGTTAACCAGCTAAAAATCATAAAAATACACAAGAATTACTTATTTACATCTCCTTTTATTTATGTATGTGACTGTCCTTAATTTTACATACAATGTACAGCCCTGACCGTGCATTCGGAATTTACTGAGCGTGTGGCTCGCGATGACATTTGTGTGCGCGTCTGTATGTCACACAGGAGCGATAACAATGCAGCTGTTATGCCGAGTTCACACCTCCGGTTAAAGTGATACTCCCCAAAGACAAGCGTATCGGTATTGTTGTATAATTTGTGTTGATCGCGCCCGCGCGTTTGTGTAATATTGATCGCACCAGTGTATGTATGTATGTGTGTGTGTGTGTGTATACATAATACAGGGCCGCTATTGTTTTGCTAGCAACAGATCACAATTGTCTACACAGGCTGGGGAATTGAACACCTGTGAAGGGAAGACTCGAATCGCAAATAGCACCTTGGAAATACCTAGATTTGAAAGCGAATGAATTTGTTTTTACAATATTCATTATAAGAAACAATTTATAATAATTTAAACTAGAGCTCGTCCTACGTTTGTTTGTGTAGTTCATAAATTATTACTTTTAGATGCTTGCGTTTGTAGCTATACATGTATATGTGATATCATTTCATCATAGTTACAGCCATTCTGAAGTCCACTGCTGAACATAGGCCTCCTCCAAGAAATGCCACAAAGCACGGTCCTGAGCCACCTGCATCCATCGACTTCCTGCATGTCTTACTAAGTCTTCACTCCGTCTAGTGGTGGGCTACCTTACACTTCACCTGCCAGTACGAGGCTGCCAATCGAGAACCTTTTTTCTCCATCGGTTGTCGGTTATTTCGAGATAATATTCTTATGACCGGCCCATTTTCACTTCAGCTTACTACTATGGCGGTTACTCTGGTTCTATTGCGGATATCCTCATTTCTAAGATTATCACGCAGAGAAACCCCGAGCATAGCCCTCTCTATAGCTCTCTGAGCGACCTTGAGCTTCCTCATACGGCCAGGTGTGAAGGACCACGTCTCAGATCCATAAGTCATCACTAGCAACAAGTGATATGTGCAGATAATATATGAAGTATATAATGATATATGAAGCTCCTGAACGATAGCGAGGACAGTGTATTTGTTCATTTTTAGCTCATAGCAATATTTCGTATACCTTTTATTTCCAATCAACATCGACAGATCTAGATATTTTTACACCCGCAATTCTATCTACCTTTCCATAGCTTCCATACCGCACGTGTAGGGGGCGTTAATAAAACATTCAAAGAGGCTCGGGGTCGCAACCGAGACGCACATTTCAACAACTAATTAATATTTAAACGGGGTTTCGAGACGGAAGACGGCAACGCTTTTGTTTCGAGCCTTTGAGCAACCCGCCCCGTAGAAACCACCCGCGAAGAATGATACGGAAATTTTACATAAATTCCGAAAGCACAATCCAATATTTGTATTTACCGTCTCCTTGAACGCGAACAATTCGAATCGCGCGTAATGAAGTGCCGCTAAATTAATTTTGGAATTTTTGCTCCCAAATTTTCGACGGCTACAAGATCGTGACAACAAAATGGCCGTTTTTAATCCTTTTTCAACCGACTTCAGAAAGGAGGAGGTACTCATTTCGACTGTATGTGTGTTACCTCATAACTTTTTTCTCGTAAAACCGATTTCGATGATTCTTTTTTATATAGAAGCTGGTGCTTCTTGTGTGGTTCCATATAAATTTGATCAAGGTCTGACGAGTAGTGTTTGAGTTATAAGCACTTAATAATTAATATTGAAGTCAGTTGTACATTTTTTTTTATTTACCACTTGTATTATTGTTGTTCAACGAATTTCATGTTTCACTTCGGTTGTTGGTAAAATACGTACCTCGAATATTATAGTGAACCTAGGAAAACAGCAAATAAAATCATTCTATGGTATACAAATGTCGTCACTATTACAAAAACTATATGACCTAAAATCGCGTCGGAGCTGTAGCACCGCGTTAACTATTCCCGTGTCGCCGACATTGCTTTTAACCTACTTACAGTGCTATTACATAGGTGTTACATCGGGAATTAGCTGTTTAGAATGGCTATGGGTGGTAAGTGGATGCTGTGGCCCATAGAAATTTATCCTCGATTAAGAATCAAAATAAAGATGCGTTGATACTCCTAAGGACGAAGATGAAATGCCTCGTCTCCAGCAAAAAGGGGCCTCCGGTTCTCTTTACACTCACCATACGAAATACAGCAGCATCAAACTGCTATTTTACGCCGGTACTCTATAAGAGCGTGGTCCTTTCCCGGTCGAGCCGACCCATTTGATTCTGCAGCAATATTATAGCTGCAGTATGGCTCTACCACGTACAAAATATGTTCCGATCACTTGATGATTACTGGTTCATATAGTAGATTTAAAAGAAATGACTTCGCACGATTGATTTCTGGATCACCTAGCAGCAGCACCATCTACTTACTATAGCTGAGAGCCATAATTACCTCATAAAAAAATCACCAAAATCGGTCAAACTGTTTAGCAGGCGAAGAATTAATAACACACGCACACCGGAATTTCGTATATAAAAATAAGCAACCCTTTTTATTTCATACTAGCTGTTACTGGGCGCCTTGCTGCCGCAAAAAAAATAATTGTGGGAAATATCGTTTTAAATTTGGAATAGTTATATTAGTAATGATAATATGTACATTCATTGAAATTGAATGATATATAACTTTCAAACAAATGTTTCGGTACGATACGCGCGTTACCCACTGTAAGTTAATTGTACTATACTATTGTACTATATAATCTTCGCGGAAGTGCATGCAATATGTTGACAAAGTTTTACCGCAATCTGATGAACGGTATGGCAGCGCATAAAATACGAACAACCAAAAACTATTTTTTATGTATTAGATTATATATATATTAGATGATATACGTTCATGACGTAGAGCATCTTTTGCTTTCCTATTTCTGTGTACCGAAAGTATAAATAATTCATATTAAATAGCAATTCAAACTGTCATAATTTAAAAGTTTTCTGCTTTATTTTCAATATTGTTTAATCGATGTACAGTAATATTGTTCTATAAATATTAATTGTGAACAAAATTCAATCGGTCCATGAAGAGGAGCAAATTATACAGTAATTCAAGCAGACTGCTTTTCAGATACCTTCTATATTCTAATTAACATAGTCTTCAGCGTCTTAATTAAAACATTCTGTAGATCGAGTGGCGCCCACCATCTTGATCAATACAAGGTCGTAACTTTCGGTAACAACATTTTAATATTCATAAGATTGAACGGTGGTACAAGTCGCGGCACGTAAGTCTAGCGCTGAACGAAACGGGGAGGGGACGCGCATGAATGCGACTGGAGAGCCAATCAACGCGTGTGAACGCGCCCAATCAGCGCGATTTATGCGCAATAATGGTCACCACTAGACTTTCGTGCCGCTACTTATATGATGAGTAACTTTGCCATTGGCGCTTAGAGTATTTAGATGTAGACGACCGTTGGTAAACATGCTTCTAATGCCACACCTCGATTGTGTAGTCCCATAGTAATCCAACGGGACCGTTTAAGATGTTCCCGATGCCCTATTACAACGTCCGCACATGTCGGGATTATCAATGCTCTACTCATGTTGCCAAGAGTTTGGGATTTGGCGGATTTTTCCTGCTTTGTTAATCAAGGTGGAAAATATGAAGGTGTTTTGCGAAGTTTAAAAGAAAATTTTAAGGTGGTTTTAGTGAACATTGCTATGTAATCGATAAATTTTTCATTATATGGTTTATTGACTTCAATTAGTCATTAGTAGACAAAATTTTAACAAAAAACTAACTAACACTATATCCAACTGTAGATGATTAGGGACGGATGTAGATGAAAACAATTTCTCACCACGTTATATACAATACCAATAACATTCTGTATCCGATAATTCTTAGGGAATAACACCATAACTACATTTAAGTCCGCCACATTATTGCCATCGCAGCCTTTTGTTTGAAGGTAAACACATTAGTGCGAAAAATTATTAAAAGTTAGAAAAAACGAAACAAATTAAAAGTTTAACTTTTTAATTATTTTAGACAGATTTTTAATACATTCTGCTTAGGACAGTTGAAAATTGTAATCACTTTAATTTTTTATTACTTTACAACAGGACACATTTTCCCGGTACCAAAACTAATAGCATTAAACAATAATCTCTCAACTGTTTTGTCAGTATATTAAATACAGCGTGATGTAAAGTTACTTATCCTATGTATTTCATACTTGGGTACACTACAATGTATCTAACAAGCGCTCACCTCTTTTGAAAGGCACTCTGTGGAAATATCCGATAATGCCACGGATAAGTCCCCCGGGTGAGATATGTTAGCAACGGACGCCGTTGAGTGGTGGGATATTGCGCAATTCGAACGTACCCGTAATAAGTATCCCACCTGAGCTCCGGAGGTATTCAATTTTCGGTCAAAAGGTGATGTTGAGAATTTCCTACTTTAATAAAAGGTACTAGCGTCTTGATCGGAATGTATTATTCATATTTATGATTGATGATTTTTGATGCTTTTTTTTCGTGTGTTTATTATAACGTAATTTCTTATGGGAATTATAGTTACGTTTAATATGTCGGCATATTTGAAAACTTTTGTGTTTACGTTATTTTACGTATGGTCCTCTTAAAAGTGTGAAATTTTATTTGTGATTTTTATCTATAGGTAATATGTCTATCTGCATAATTTGTAATTTTTTGCATGTCATTTTGGCGAAATATCTTTTTAAAGTATAGGGTGACAAACGAGCACACAACCCACCTACTGGTAAGTGGTTGCTGTGGCCCATAGACACTTACATTTATCCTCGTTTGCGAATCAAAATGCAGATACGTAGCCACCCGTGAGGACTAAGATGGAATGCCTCGTTTCCAGTATAAAGGGTCTCCGGTTCTCTACACTCACCATACGAAACACAGCAGTGTTAAGCTGCTATTTGACGCTGGTAATCTGTGAGAGCGTGGTCCTTCCCCGGTCGAGCCGACCCATACGCGCTACAACTATACTACTAATATAGCTGCAGCATGGCTCTACCACGTATAAAATATGTTTTATAACCTGATTTGTTTTTTACTAAAAGCTGTTTTTGCCATATTTCATGCAAATAAATCGTTATCATTATCATTAAGGTTAACAAATGTATAAAAGTAATGTCATGTAATGATAATTAAGTAGGTAATGTTTCTTTTTTACTTAATGTATGTTTTTACGTTATGTAAAATTAAAACATTGGCATTACGCCTATAATGTGTTTTATTTAGTACTTAAAAAATAATCAGTACATTATTAATATTACTTTAGAGAGTGCATAGACATAGAGTACATACTGAATTACCGGCGTGGCGGGGGCGCTACGATTCAGTGCTCTGTGAGAAACGATTAACAAAAGATAACTAAGGGCGGACTTAAAGCCAGTTGGCATTCGTTGTCAGTTAATCCATGTCGTGGTAAAAATTAATCTAATAAATAATAAACTTATAAAAATATACCATTATATAATAATATCAAGATTAAGATACATATAATAAATAAGAAAGTTAGGCATATAAATTTAAACAAATTCATCAGAATACATGGATACATATGCATATTTATCTATTTTATCAAAGAATAAACCAGTGCTAAAGATCTCTAGTTGGTAGGTTTATCGTAAACGATACTCTTGACAAGTGCATTTACATCTGTAGTACAAGAATCATGAAATTCAAACATAGCTTCTTTGTTTCACAAAAGAATTACATATTATAATCGTTCTTATAACATAATATCTCACGCTTGTTACTCGGATGGATAGACAGGGACTGCAGATTCCATTTTTTCCATGGATACAATAGATAAACGACTGAAGCATTTCTTTCTTAACCCTGGTTACAACATCTTGCACAGCACAATTTTTTTTAATATAAATTTCTAAATTTTACCCGTGGTTTTGCTTACGTGTCTATAAAGTTCTTCTCAAAAACTTGATGTTAATATGTTCACTCTGTAGTTTTTTTTACTGGGTTAATATAGAAATCATTAATAACCCACGGAGCAAATACAAAGTGTAAATACAAAGTATTTGCTCCGTGTTAATAACCACATCACAGCGCCATCTATAGGATCCTAGCACAGCTACGAACCATCGTCTCGGCAAAACAAATTACATTGTGTGAATATGGCCTCAATCGTTGAAGTCGTTCAGAAGTTACACAGTCATTAACAGAGGCACCAACGATTATAAATTCATTACAGTATTGGATGGGTATTGGTAAAAATTGGCAATCAGCCATCATTTTCTACATCAACTGTCGTTTATGAGCTGCATTTTTTTTGCAATCGCTCTTGTCGTTACACAAACAAGTGGGTCTGCCAATTTTATTTAAGAAAATGAAATGCGGCTTTGTGTTTTAGAATACCAAAAACATAGTAGGTATGTCTATTTATAAAAATAAATTGCGGTCCATTAGTCTCACTAAAATTCGAAACTTGTTTGACCGATTCTGATGAAAGTTTTAATACATATTTGAGTGGGTCCCTGGATGGTTCAGATTTACAATTGTATCCGGTAGGTGGCGCTGTTGTCGAGATCCAGAAATAACCCGTGCGAAGCCGAGCCGAATCGCCAGTATTCAATAAAAATAGACACCAATTTTACTTTTTTATATTTGTTTAAATAAATATTGTGTTATCAAAATGTAAATTACGGTACAATTGTCTTGTTTTTTTTTATTTCAGTTATATTTATCCACATAAACGTAGAAAAGAGGTTGGACCTAAAAGGGAAAAATGCATTTAAAAAGGAGAAAACGAGTTTTAGAAATTTAAAAAAAGTTTTTATACGATTATAGACAATTAAGAGAAATATAACTTTTAACAAAATGTAAAGCCGTCTTCGAAGAACAAAAAAGAATAAAATAATTGCACATTCTAATGTTGGTGCTAAACTGCTAAGCCATAGTGTATAGAAAAATTAAGATCCCGACTTTAGAATGTGAAATTATTTAATACTTAATACTACAAAATATTTTGCATGAATAACTCTAAAAAAAAAAGCGTCTTTGAAAACCAGATAGTTAAATACAATTTTAAACAAATACGCACAGTCAGAGTAATAATTACAAGATTTCAAACATTTTTATAGAAACTTTACAGTTTAATATAATATAGAGATAAATTTTACAGGGTGTCTAATAGGGCATCCCTACTCTTTATCTTTTCAGTGAAAGTGCTTGTATAACCTACCTTCGCCTTATTTAACTTTTGCTATTTCTCATTAGTACTTTCAATTAATACTAAACGTTATGTATTGTATGTAGAACTATTTTTTATTTTGCTTGAAAATCGTTGAATTCGTTTACAAGAAGTTAGTAACAATTATACAAAGACAAAAAAAAATTTGACAAGACAATAGTTACAAAATATGACTCTTGACAAAATATTCTATCGTTTACGGAAAAGTGACGTACACAGACTCATTGTATAACTATTTTAAAACTTTATCAATACGAAGATGACAGGTTTTAATAATTGCCACACATAAAATTAGCTTCTGATATTTACCTCAATAAGCATTGCTGCCTGAAAGATGTAATGGCCTCCGTTAGATGGTGATTTCACCATCTCGTTTACGCTATACTTATAATTATTATAAGTACCCACATATATACCGGCGACAAGGAGCTGTGTCAAAGGTGCGAGATATATATTACGATAGCCGCCACGATGCGTGGCGATTGTGGTAAATCATCCCTTCGACTTGCGAGACCGATCCAATATGGAATTTTACGGTATGATGAAGAACTGTTATACTTCAACAGTAAAAGAAGCTGTCTCCAAGAATATAATTAGTTCTCGATTTGATCCCCAATATTCTTATACTACAACCAAACGGTTTGCCTTAAAGGCAAGTGTGAATAGGATTTTATTAAGCTATGTTTTTTTATAGTATAGGGTGACAAACGAGCACACAGTCCACCTGATGGTAAGTGGATGCTGTGATCCATAGACATATACAATAAAGAATCAAAATGCAGATGCGTCGTCACCCGTGAGGACTAAGATAGAATGCCTCTTTTCCAGTAAATTAGGTCACCGGTTCTATACACTCACCATAGGAAACATAGCAATGTCAAGCTGCTATTTTACGCTGGTATTCTGTGAGAGCGTGGTCCTTCCCTGGTCGAGCCGACCGATTCGTGCTACAACTATACCACTAATATAGCTGCAGCATGGCTCTACCACGTATAAAAATATGTCAGTGCACTTTACCGTCTTTAGGTGCATAACCATTTACCATCAATAGTTGTCAAGTATGAGCTTATAATAGTTTAGAATTAAAATCGTCCGTAGGTGCACGATACGACTAGGATCATACTTGGGAAACCATAGGAGCGGCAGAACCGAGCCAAAGTCACACTGCAGCAGGACAGAACTACTCTTTACCTTGCTATTGTTGATTGCTTGTAATATTTTACAAAGCACTCGTTGTTTCTGATGTCGAAATGCGAAGTGTATTACGTGTATTATCGTAATTTTAAAGTCGGCCGTACGCTCGTTTGAACCGCTTCGTTATCGGGCATTGTTGTGCGAGGCGACACGTGCCAGCGATATTTCCGACGTGGATTAAAACGCAATAAACCCACGGCTCAGTTCAAGAGTGCCGGTTAATGATACAATTCACCAATCAGTTTTACAACCGTCTGGGAACGGAATGGTTTTACAATTTGTCAAATTTACAGTCGACGCAAGTCTCAACTTCGACAGTTTGTGCTTACTAGTAATTAGGCATTCTATCTTGGTCTCAGGGGTGATAACGCATATACATTTTGATTCTTAATCGAGGATAGATGTTTATCGGCCACAGCATCCACTTATCATAAGTTAGATTGCGTGCTCGTTGATCACCCTTATTGTATATAATTTACAATTGTACTTGTACAGTCGACTTCAATATAAGTTATTAAGAATATATATAACCGTACTTCGGCTTTAGATGTGACAAATATATATATATATATATATATATATATATATATATATATATATATATATATATAGTATAGGGTGACAAACGAGCACACAGTTCACCTGACGGTAAGTGGTTGTTGTGCGTTGTCAGCCATGAGGACTAAAATGGAATGCCTGGTTTCCAGTAAAAAGAGTCTCGGTTCTCTACACTCACCATACGCAACACGGCAGCGTTATGCTGCTATTTTGCGCTGGTATTCTGAGAGAGCGTGGTCCTTCCCCGGTCGAGCCGACTCATTCGTACTACAACTATACTACTAATATAGCTGCAGCATGGCTCTACCACGTATATACTATTTATATTTTATATATATATATACTATTTACATATTAATTGTACGCGAAGAGCATCAGGTTGTGTCGGTTTGATGTTTTAATTCGTCTTACTCGGTCGTCTAGATCTTATGCTACCTATTGTATTGCACATAATCAAACCTTTACATTTACAAAACTTGGGTAGCATTAAAATAAATAAGCACATAGATAGTGCCATCGTAACATCTTCGAATGAAGCGACTCGTATCTTCTATATATTAATACTGGAAGGGATAACTTTGTACACCTTTTTAAGAATATTTCGCGCATCGAGGGGTATGAGATTTGGCATAGTTAAAGTTTATATGGAGAAGGAGTGCTGAATGACAAAATTTATTTATAATATATGTTACCAATACACTAAATTAAATTAAATATACATTGTTTACGTTCATACTGCCGATGTCTCAGAGTAAGTACAAGCATATGACTGTATGGAATTAATCTAATGCCACCAATATTAAACACTTACTGTGGTAAAACAGATGCGCTGAGTAGAGATTGACGCTAAATAATATTAAAATGTTGCCAATAAACAATTACTGACTGATGGACCGATGCTGTGAATTTTGTGTGATTTCAAATTCTTCTTTTTCAATAATGTATGAAATTTATGTCAAGGCCGAAAATAATTCATTTATATTTTATATATTAAATATCTCTGTTTTATATATTGATGTGCATTTCAAAGTAAAATACAGCTTGTTTTATATAAAAACCTAAAAATTTTATCGATCAAACAACCATCTATTATTAATGATTGATCTTCACATCGATGAAGTTCAATTGATCATCTAGATTCTAGAATATTGCAATAAATGTCATTATTCATTAATAACAGTCTACTAAAGTTCACTGTTAAACATAGAACTGCTCCCCCATAGATCGACCCATGTAGGAAATATTTGCCATAGTTGGATGGCGGGTAAATTTTTATCACTTTGAGATGTTATCAGGAAAATCCTGCTGCCCATCTCCTGTTTCCTCCTCCTCCTCCCGCCTCCTGTTTCCTCTTTTTTTTTATAGGATCGGGTGACAAACGAGCACACAGTCCACCTGATGGTAAGTGGTTGCTGTGGCCCATAGACATTAACATTTATCCTCGTTTGCGGATCAAAATGCAGATGCGTTGTCACCCGTGAGAACTAAGATGGAATGCCTCTTTTCCAGTAAAAATGGTCTCCGGTTCTCTACACTCACCATACGAAACACAGCAGTGTTAAACTGCTATTTTACGCTGGTATTCTGTGAGAGCGTGGTCCTTCCCCGGTCGAGCCGACCCATTCGTGCTACATCTATACTACAAATATAGCTGCAGCATGGCTCTACCACGTACAAAAACTACTCTTACGACATCCAAGGAATAATTGACAATTTAATTTACACATGTCACACAATATTACACAATTTACCCGGGCTTTTTTTTTTCTTTTACTCGTACATACAGAAATGGATGAAATGTTCGCATTTTAAATTACCCGCATGTTATATAGCAAAGCGCGTTTATAAAGTAAAATACACTGATTAGTTAACATGCATGTCTGAAAAATTCAAATGCGGGAAAATCGACAAAGTTGCTGTGGGTATTAAATGATTTGGCACGACCGGAGAAAGGTGCACCGCTCTCGAGAATATCGGCGTAAAATGGCGGCCTGATACTGCTGTGTTCCGTTAAATAATTTTTTAAGTCGTACTCCTCCTTTATTTAAATAAAAAGTAGAAAAAAGTTGTTTCATCATTTTACTCGTCTTTATAGTAATAAAACGTTTGCTCTGTTCACAAACAGATATAAAATGTCTTTTGCTCCCACGAACCCACTCTTAAGTGAAGTTTGTTTTTCTTATGCCGTTGTAAATCTTAAGAGTTTAGAGTAATAGGGTAATAGAGACTTAAGTCAATTATTGAAATACTGTTTAGAAATAATGTCGAATTTCACAGTAAGTAATGAAATTGTTAATTGGAATTTTAAGTGCTGATATCTCGATAAGTTCCGCCAAAACGCACTGAAATAGCGCAGCAGACTTTTTGTTCCATATTCCTCATAAAAATGAGAGGAGGCCCTTGGCCAACCCCCCCCCCCCTCCCCCCTGGGCTTATAAGGTCGGGGAAGAAGTTTCTTCGTATTTTATATACAAATTCAAGACATTTCTTTTAAAAGTTTAAATAAATTTAATTATAATATATATGAGAGCCGTGGTAGCTCAGATGGTTAGCGCTCGCTGTAAGCTTCACAGTACTCGAGCAACCCGGGTTCGATCCCCGCCGGCACCAATGAAATTGTTAATTGCAATTTTAAGTGCTGATTTACCACGTGCTCGGCGGTGAAGGAAAACATCGTGAGGAAACCTGCATGTCTGAAAAATAAGAAAAAATATTTCGAAGACATGTGAAGTTCGCCAACACGCATTGGGGCAGCGCGGCGAACATTTCATTCCTTGCTCTAAAACCCTCTCAGAAATGAGAGGAGGCCTGTGCCCAGCAGTGGGACGTAAATAGGCTGCAACTTTACTTATTAGGTAGTGACATAATTCCGTTGCTGTAGAAATCTTGGGATTTTTAATTAAAAACAATGCGACAAGTAATTTTGACAGTCCTCTCTTGACGTTAACCTAACACTACCCAAATAATTCTGAAGAGACCGAAACAGGTGAAAATGTGAGGGCGCAAGTTCAGGATTATATGGTGGATCCATTAACACTTCTCAACCAAGCTCTCTTTTGCTGAGTGGCCAAAGATGTGTGTAGTCTGGCGTTGTCATGATGAAAGACACTCTTTTTCTGCCGAATTCGAAAAATAAGACGGTACTCAATTCGAGTGCATGTTTTTTTTATATGTTACCTCATAACTTTGTACTGGGTGAACCGATTTCAAATACATACATAATATTATAAATATATACATTTAAGTTACAAAAATATATTAAT
The DNA here is from genome assembly GCA_963668995.1 of Parnassius mnemosyne. Lineage (NCBI taxonomy): Eukaryota > Metazoa > Arthropoda > Insecta > Lepidoptera > Papilionidae > Parnassius > Parnassius mnemosyne. The sequence goes on along the minus strand of CAVLGL010000126.1, from coordinate 9,168,826 downwards.
ACATATACAAGAGCATACAGGAACAAGTAAGTGAAATAAAAGCCTTAACGCAAGAAAAAAAATAGGTAGCAATTTTAATAAGCGACCTGAATTCAGGAAGCGATAAAAAAAAGATATATTCCTATTTAAGGAGGAAAGAAGTGCTCTTTCACAAGTTTTTTAAAATGTTCAATTGATTGCGCCCATCTAATGTGCAACGGTAAGGAGTTCCAGAGCCAAACAGCTTCAATAGAAAAGGATTTAGAGTAAAAATTTATTATGGTACGGAATTTTTAAGGTGAGATTTTTCTCAGAGCGAAGAAAGCGACAATGAGTGTCACCAAGATACTCACACCGCTCTTTAAGGTAAGCAGGGGAAGAGGAAAAACACAGTATAAAAGAGAAAGAATGAGAGTACTCCTGCGAAGACGGATCTTTCTGAAATTTTGAAAAATCGGAAACTTAGTCATATTTTCGGAGTCCAAATATGAACCGTATACAAAGGTTCTGAATGCACTCAAATTTATTAAGCAACTTCTCATTTAAATTGAGATAAAACGTGTCAGCGTAATCGAGAATCGGCAAAAGGAGTGGATTGTGCAGTGTTTTTACTTTTTATTTTTCTTTTTCTTAATGTCCTATATGTATTGATATTAAAATTAACCAGATACAAACAGTACAACCATAGAGATTTTCCTTCAATTTTATACAAACAAAATATGAAGAAACTTTTTCCCCGACCTATTATATATTTTGTAACTTTTTAATTTTAGTTTTTTATTAATGGTGTTCAACTACCCAATTCTTATCGGATATCACTGAACTTTCATCGAAAATTTAAAAAAGTTTGTGTGATCCGAGAACTAAAAACAGTTTTTTATGTAATGTTCACAATCTTTAGGGATTATATTTAAATATCTCTAAAATACGTTAAAACGTTTCAAGCATATAACGCACACATAGACGCACATTAATAAATTGACCCACTTTAGATGTGACATTGTATGAGTGTCATTTTTATTAGTTCTGGTGGTTTAAGATGTTCTAAAATTGTTCAAATGCTTACTTCATGGTAAATAAATATCTATAAATATTTGTATCCAATAAAATTAAATATGCAGATGTGTTGTCACTTTATATAACCAATTCACACTACATTGTACACAAGCGCTTATATCTGTGTAAACGTTAATATCGTTCACACAGATATAAGGTTACTTACAAATTGACAATTAATAAGACAATAATTATATTTAATATTTAACCACCCCGCTCCACTCTTGTCTATACGAGCAACCTAACGCGGGAGTCTACGCAATCCCCAATTAAGCCGCTCTCGATACCTGGAATTATCTCTCGGACGCGATGCGATCCGATAGTCTCACTCGGATCGTCTGTGATCCCAAATATTGACACTCTATACTGGATACGCCGGCGGCTCGATCCGAGTGTCAGACTGTCCATTCATCTCTGTTTATACACTTGATACTAGGTTTTTTATCACACAACAAATAACGCAAAGCTTTGTCTGATCGTGTTTCGCATTATTCACACTATTTACATGCACGTATTTAATTAACTGACCTCATGATTTGGCACGGATTTTGTTGATTGATTTGTTTTTTTTTCTTCTTCTATATTTTGTATTTAAGAGAATCTAATAAATATGTCATTGAAGCTTTTGTAGCTAAACAATGTTTAAGTGAGACATAGGTATGTTTATTCTGTACTAAATGAACAAACTTATGTGTCACTCAAACAATATTCGTTATTATTAACAGGCTGAATCTATCTTGTACCTTCTTCTACATATTCTTTTACTCTCTAAATCTCTGAACCTTACTTAAGCAAACATTTTTGTGCCGAATTTAAAGAGTACAATAGTTAAAGTTGTTAGAACTTAATTTGCTTATTTCCGCGTAATAAAGTAAAATGATGTGTCATTCCCAGTTTGGAGAGCACCATTTGTAATTGTTTTGTGTTTTGTTTTTTGTTATTTCTTTTTTTTTGTAGCAATGCTCTGTAACGCACGTTTGTTATAGATACCTAACTCAGAAAAAGTGTAACGTCACAAAAGTACAAATGGACTTGCCATACTTCTTATTGCCTGTGATACACCGTGTTGCCCATGAGACAGTACTGGAAACCCTTCTCAGTTCCCTAACCACGATTGTGTGATTAATGTTAATATTATTTTGAATTGAAAAAGTAATGTATAACAGTCGGATACCATACCGAAATTGAGGTCATACGTGTTTTTACTAAACGGATTTTCACAAAGCTTCATTTTGCTTGTGTTAGGATGCCCCACGACACGTCACATTTTTTGTTTAAAAACAATGCAAAGAAAACCACTATTGAAAGTAGCACAAATGGATTAATAGGAAAAGCATACTTTTTCTTTTTTTAGTGCAGTTACCCCGCACTACTAATAGCTGTTCTTATTGGAAACGAGGCATTCCATCTTAATCCTCATAGATTTTTTTAATAGAATAAGAGTGACAATCGAGCACACAGTTCACCTGGTGGTAAGTGGATGCTATGGCCCATAGACACATCTACATTTATCCTCAATTAAGAATCAAAATGCTTTGTCACCCCTGAGGACTAAGATGGAATTCTTCGTTTCCAGTAAAAATCCGGTTCTTTACACTCACCATACGAAACACAGCAGCATTACGCAGCTATTTTACGCTGGTATTCTGTGAGAGCGTGGCCCTTCCCCGGTTGAGCCGACCCATTTGTGTTACAACCACAATATAGCTGTAGCATGGCTCTACCACATGATAACGCATCTGCATTTTGATTCCTAGTCGAGGATAGATGTAGGTGAACTCGTTTGACAGCCTTACCAGTGATTTCTTATATTTACGCGAATGCTACACATTGAAATAAACCAATCTTATGGATTTTAACCAGTTTAATTTTTTTTATTCCCAATGTTTCGGGTGCTGTACACCCATGGGCGCTGTAAAGCACCCATTACCGTGGCGCCCGAAACGTCGAGAATGAAAGTGTTAAAATTAAACGCTATAAAGTCCGTAAAATTAGTTTTATTCAATGACACCATTACTTCTAAGAAAATCTCCTGTATTCTTGAGGCATTTTTACATTTATTAATTGCAAATTAACAAATACTCAACCATAAATAGGCGATATAAATACTACAAATATGTCTATTTTTTTTTGGTAAAGTTAAACAAAATCCTTGAACTCAAATTTGTTGAATGATAATTAGCAACAAAATTGCATTGATAATTAACAAAAATACTAGCATGATATACTATCAGCCATGTATTAACCAACTCTCCACTCAGTGTAATAAATAACGGCATACTTCCTTCTTATGTATGTATGCCATGTCTGCAATCTGTTCATCATGTCAAGTCTGTTGCGTTCACCGATATACCTATATCCAGTAGTGGACTGAATCAGTATATTACAAAATGGGTTTCAGGAACACAAAGGCATCCGATTCAACATAATGCTATAGCATTATGTTATGTTACTTTATTGTGTAGAGGGTCGGAACACTGTAACGCAGGGTATCCTACAGATCTCAGAGACTCTTTCACAGTGACTAATCGTTAGCAAAGTAAGTTTTTAGTTTAGAATAAGTCATTTTTTGTGCTAGTTGTAGGTTTTTATAGATTTAACATTTTACTAGTAATTAAGTATCACCACAACCAGCCTAGATTAAAGCTTACAATATTATTAAAATCATAAAATTTAAAACATTATTTCATTATTCATTAAATCAAATCAACAAAATGTATAATAAATTATAACGTCATACAATGGAATATTACAACATACATGGACAATAAATGATAATGTCATAAGTACAAAGGAATATTAATATGTCAAAATACATTTAGCTATTACATATAACTAAAACGTAGTGATTTTAATAACTTTCTTTACGTGGTAGGGCCATGCTGCGGCTATATTACTGGTATTATAGTTGTAGCACGAATGGGTCGGCTCGACCGGGGAAGGACCACGCTCTTACAGAATACCAGCGTAAAATAGCAGTTTAACCCTGCTGTGTTTCGTATGGTGAGTGTAGAGAACCGGAGACCCTTTTTACTGGAAACGAGGCATTCCATCTTAGTCGTCACGGGTGCCAACGCATCTGCATTTTGATATGCAAACGAGGATAGGTGTAGATGTCTATGGGCCACAGTAATCACTTACCATCAGGTGGACTGTGCGCTCGTTTGTCGCCCTTATCTTAAAAAAAACTTTTTGTGGCTAAAATAATCTTTTAAGGAGTAAAAACATATTTCAGGCTATAATTCTAATAATTTATTCTTATTTTTTTTATTTCTAATTCTTTTACTATGTCAGGTAAATGATTATATATTTTTGGTCCTAATGCGTAAAAACTTTTTGAGAAAAAGGCTGTCCCAGATGTGTGAAACGGTGTAATAGTAACATTATTCTTTGTTTGCCTCGGGCGCTTAGCAATGTGCGAGTTAAAATTTAGGATTCTTAATTTTACAAACAGAAAAATAATTAGGGTTTCTCGCAAAAAAAAAATTGTAACCCTAAATTACACGCGGGCGAACAGCTAGTTTTATTAATAAATATACAGAAATTAATAATAATAATAATATCCTCTAGACCGAATTTCATTCACGGTAGCGTAATTTCAACAGAGATTAGCTATCTGCGCAGAACAGGCTTATAGTAGACAAATGTGTACACAAGCACAAGTGCACTCTATTTCCTCACTTCCATTAATCAATGGGAAACGGGAGCACTCTGACATGACCGGAAAGAGACCAGGCGTAGTTCCAGTGACATCGCGTACTTTCTGAGGCACGGGGGTGAAACACCGCCAAATTCGTGACTGCTCGTGATTGCTAGTGAGAATTTATTTAACGGAAAACACCAATTACTGATTTAAATAAAACTATATTTTTATTTAAATCAGTAAAAACTAGTTATATTTAAATGTTTAGTATTCGCATATAAGTAATCATTACCAATTAATTTTTAGTGGAAAAAAGGCATTCCATCATAGTCCTAACGGCTGACAACGGATCTGCATTTTGATTCGCAAACGAGGCTATATCTAGGTATCTACGGGCCACAGCAACCACTTAACATCAGGTAAACTGTGTACTCGCTTGTCACCCTTATCCTATAAAAAATTTACTGATTTTGGCTCGCTCCTGAATGATAATATGTAAAATAAAGTTCTGATATGATATAAATACTTCTGTAAGTAATCTAACGACGACACGACCTGCTGTACTACAACAAAGTGCCAAAACTACAAGCACTAACTACTACTACCAGCTTAAACTAAAAAGAAACCGTCATGTTATTTAAATATACCGAAGTACTGATTTTGTGTTTTCTAAATTTCACATGCCTCACATGTTAACTTAAATACTGCTGCGTTCTGTTGCACGAATTTTACGTTTTTTTTTTAATTTCGGACAAAAGGTTAAACTGCAAGAGTTTAACTTTTCAATTCGTGAAAAATACACGTTATGATGAACAATGAACCTGCACCGAGTTTCTGAACGAACAGGCGTCGCCGTACCGCCAAGTGAAATGGAAAGCTGTTATATCATTGTTAAACTTTCCCACACTTTTTTTTAACTTACTTGATGAAAGGTTTTTAGATTTTTAATAAAATTTTGCATAAAATACAGTTTAATACTCTCTGATAATTTATTACAAAAATTATTACAATAGAATAGAATAGAATAATTTTTTATTCAATATTGATTATTACATAATACTTATTGAAAGTCATTTTTCATTTACCACTGGTTCGGAAAATACCTCTGTCCTGGGAAGAACCAGCAAGAAACCCAGCGGGACTTTTTTAAACATAATTTCACTTAACAATAATTTTGTTTATACAATTTTTAAATGATTTTTCATAGAACCTGCATGGTGGCGATCACCCTATGCCCAGGGGTTATTTTCATTCATGTATTCCTTGATATTATAATAACCCTTTTTGTACAGTTTTTCTTTAATAAAACTTTTAAACTTGTTTATTGACAAACTTTGAATATGTTTTGGGATTTTGTTGTAAAAGCGTATACATTGCCCCATAAATGAATTACTGATTCTGTGGAGTCTAGTAACTGGCATTACAAGCTTATGTTTGTTCCTAGTATTTAAAGTAATGTAATCCTTATTCTTATTAAAGCTATTTATGTTTTTATGCACATACATTACATTCTCATAAATATATTGCGATGCCAAAGTTAATATGTTTATTTCTTTAAAATTTTCTCTGAGGGACTGTTTACAATTTAGCTATATTTCTTTTGCAAAACAAATATAGCTTCAATATCAGCCGCATTACCCCATAGCAAAATTCCATAAGACATTACACTATGAAAGTAACTAAAATACACTAATCTAGCTGTCTCAACATCTGTGAGACTTCTAATCTTTCTTACAGCATATGCTGCAGAACTAAGTCTGCTTGCTAATTTAGATATATGGGGGCCCCATTGAAGTTTCGCGTCAATAGTAATACCAAGAAAAACAGTGGTATCCACAAGACTCAACTCCTACCCATTTAACAGCACATTGGTATTCGAATGTTTTACATTAGGTATTGTAAATTTAATACACTTTGTCTTATTGCCGTTTAAGAGCATATTGTTGACGTTAAACCAATGTACCAATATCGATAGAGCATTACTTACATCGTCATAATTAATTAACTGTCGTTTGAGTTTGAAAATTAAAGAGGTATCGTCAGCAAATAATACTATATCGTGATTGTCCCCTAAAAGATAAGGTAAGTCATTAATATAGATTAAAAAAAGGAATGGGCCAAGAATCGAGCCCTGAGGAACGCCCATTAATACTACCGATCCGGAGGAACCTTTACCATTAACCACTACTTTTTGAATTCTGTTACTAAAATATGAATTAAGAAGTCTAAGCACAAATTTTTTTACACCGTAATGATGTAGACGCGGGCGAAGAATGAATTACAATAATGAATTACATAATTCACAATTACAATCTAATTTGGATAACTAGAATCTCAAGAGCCGCGATAACTTCGGGGTTAAGTACTCGCCGTAAATTTCATAATACGGGTTCGATCCCCATTCCCTCCACGACATTAGTAGTTGCAGTTTTAAGTGCCGAGACCATGTGTTTGACGGTGAAGGAAATCGTCCTGAGGAAGGAATGTGCGATCCTAATACGCACTTGGCTAACACGAACTGAAACAACCCGGGGTCTAATTTTTTTAACTATTACAAGTAAGTGTTTGACTACCATCCCGCCTGTTGGTGGTAAGTAGTGACGCAGCTTAGGATGGTAAAGCACACTGTACGTAGCTTTACAAAAGCCTATTCACTTTTGTCTCAAAGACAACCGCATTCTTATCGGATAAAAAGACAATCGCTTTGTAACTCTCAGAAATGAGGACAGGTTTTCTTTTTTATTTATTTATTTCTTAATTTCTAACTCATTTTCTATTTCAACCATTTAATCTCTCAACCTTTAAAGCAATCGTATATTAACTGTGAAGAACGTACACAGAAGTACGCAATGAAATAGAATTACTCACTCGTTTGAACTTACCTGTATTTAATTTAATACATCGATCTGCAATGGAGTTAAGGTCTGCGACAAAGATCCAAGAATAATGGTACGGCTTTCAAACCCGAAAACTATATATTTTGCTTTATTTTTCACAAATATAACTTTGAATAGTGGATTTAAATCTAACACGCGCATTGTCGAAGCCTAATATTCTGACCACTAAAAATATCTCAGTTCTCACTGTCACCGATTTTACTATACTTTTTTATTTAATAACTAGCTGTTCCCCGCGACTTCGCCCGCGTCTAATTTCATACGATTGGATTTCATGGGTTTTAATTGTTTGCGCGGAACCCTAATTCTTTTTCTAAAACCAAAGTAGCCTAAGTTACTCCTTGTAGCATCAGCTATCTACCAGTGAAAGTTCTGTCAAAATCGGTTCAGTCGTTTCGGAGATTAGCCGGAACAAACAGACAGACAGACAGACAGAAAGACAGACAGACAAAAATTCTAAAAATTATGTTTTTGTTATAAGTACCGTATATAATTTCATATGCATATAGTAAAAAGCTGTTATTTTGACATTACAAACAGACACTTCAATTTCAGTTATTTGTATAGATTGGCGTCGTGTAGTATGGTACAGATTTTGTTAACGTATTTAATTATTATGTGTAATTCAGTATTCACTCCTGTCCATATCCTCACGTCATCAGCCAAAAACTCACCGTGAACAAGAGCAACACACGTGGGGTGGAATGGGTGAAGCACCGTTTCGTTTTAATTAATTTTCATCGTGGCTCGGTTTGCCACTTATTAGGTACCCTGACTACAGATGTGGGCGTAACATTAGAAGCTATGCTTAATTAACTACATTTTTGCTAACATTCGCCGGAAACCTTTGGAGTTAAAAGGTCGTGGTCAAAGAGAAAAGAAATTACATTAACTATACTTGTCCAAGCATTAGTTTTAAGTCGTTTTACATGTTACAACTGTATATTACATATAACTCAAACGTTTTACTATAATAAAATTAAGAAGAAATAATTTCTACCTATTTTATCCATTTTAATTTTTACACACATTTTCAATACCCTACGTTTCAAGTACTTTAAAGTGAGTCTGAAATTTGCGAACATGTTCAAGATCACCTCCGCCTTTACAAGCAATTCAAAAGTAAAGCAATGTTCGACTGCTACTCCCGTTATTTTTGAGAAGGTTTTTGAAGCTAATAGAACCAATTAGTTCTCATCGCTGGTCCAGTACGTGTTGAATATTGGTATCCATTAAATCTGATATGTCCACACTAAATCTGATATGACCACAAATCCTTACAAAATTACCGCGGCTGAAATTAAGGATATGTTCCTCATTTCAGTAAAGAAAATGTTTAGACGCTACATTTAGCTTATTGACATCCAGTGTAAATAAAATGAAATCTGAATCCGTTATATCACTGCAATAACTGAATTCATGTTTTATTTTTTGTTAAATAAAAGGAAAATACTCAATGAAATCCTTTTTATTAAAAACAGTTCAATTTGGACTAATGTTGAAGATACACCACTAAAAGGCTCCTTTTATGTCTAGAAGCGCCCGTCTGGATAGGTGCGTTCAACACTATTGTGTTCCAGTCCGAAGAATATGAAATTGAAGGGTAATTCCAGACTGACGGAAAGTCCATCTTAGTTTTTAGTGATAACAATGAATATATAGCCTATATTATTTAAAGTTACTGGTACTGCAGCACGTTTAAGTGGACTGCAGTAGTCAAATACTAAGAGGTAGACTTTTTTCACCATAAACATGAAGTGGCCTAAAATTACTAACAAACACACTTGAAAATATTATTTTAATTAGTTTCATAATATAATATGCTTCAAAATAATAAAATAAAATAAACTTTTCATGAAAAGTACTGACTTGAAAAACTTAAAAAAATAATAACTTCCACATTTTTTTTTTATATGATTTTATATGAGAGGGGGCAAACGAGCATGCGGCTCACCTGATGGTAAGTGACTACCGCCGCCCATGAACAACCGCAACACCAGGGGAATTGCAGATGCGTTGCCGGCCTTTTAAAAAGGAGTAGGCTCTTTTCTTGAAGGTCCCTAAGTCGTATCGGTCCGGAAAAATCGCTGGTGGTAAACTATTCCACAAGGAAGTTGTGCGAGGAAGAAAACATCTTCTAAATCGCACAGTGGTGGACCGCCAATCATCCAGATGGTGTGGATGGTATCGGGAGTTCTGCCGCGATGTGCGTTCGTGAAATTTGGCGGCTGGGATTAATCCGAACAATTCCTCAGAGCACTCCCCATGGTAAATGCGAAAGAAAATGCTAAGAGATGCAACATCTCTTCGCAGTGCCAATGAGTCGCGACGATCGGAAAGGACTTGGTCGTCGACGATTCGAGCCGCTCTGCGCTGGATGCGGTCAAGTGGAAGAAGCTGGCACTGGGGAGCCCCAGCCCAGAGATGGGAACAGTATTCCATGTGAGGCCGAACCTGCGCCTTGTAAAGTTGCAGGCGTTGAGCCGGCATGAAATACTGTCCCGCTCTGCTGAGCACGCCAAGCTTTTTAGAGGCCAATTTGGCCTTCGCTTCCAAGTGACCACGAAACTGCACGCTACTCGATATGTCGACGCCGAGGATTCCGATACTGGCTGAGGCAACAAGGGGAGTACCTTGAAACTGAGGAGATACGACAAAGGGGTTCTTTTTAGCGGTAAACGCGCAAACTTGTGTCTTCTGAGGATTAAACTGGACTAGATTTAGTCGCCCCAAATCCGAGACTTTGTCCAGCAAAGACTCGACTTCAGACACAAGTTTGTTCCGGTACTCGGTGACGTTTTCCCGAGAAATATTGGCACGGCCGGTGTATAGAGCATCACCAGTGCTGTCATCTGCATAGCAATGAATGCTACCAGCTTGCAACATATCATTGATATGCAGAAGAAACAGCGTTGGTGATAGCACGCAGCCTTGTGGAACACCAGCGTTAATAGGCTTGTAGTCGGAGCATGCACCGTCTACAACGACCTTGATGCTCCGATCTGCAAGAAAGCTGGTGATCCAATTGCATAATTTCTCGGGAAGCCCATAGGAAGGGAGCTTCGAAAGAAGCGCTTTGTGCCAAATCCGATCGAAGGCCTTCGCAATGTCCAAACTAACGGCCAATGCCTCCCCCTTGGACTCTACTGCCAACGCCCATCTATGAGTTAAGTAGACCAGAAGATCACCAGCTGATCGACCCCGTCGAAAACCGTACTGGCGGTCACTAATCAGCTGGTGATCCTCAAGGTACCGCATGAGGTGGCAGTTTACAACGGATTCCATTATTTTGGAGAACAAGGGGGTGATGGCGATAGGCCTGTAGTTGGACGGATCTGAGCGGTCGCCTTTTTTAGGGATCGGGTGGACATAATACCTACTGAAGTCAGCGCTCTGAAGACAAAGTATATCAAAGAATTACGAGTAAAGCTGCGACCGAATTTACGACCGTAATTATTTTAGTTTTTCTTAAGTTCTTAATGTCGGTCTTACTTTTTATTAAAAGTTTAATTATTTCATTTTACCTCACCTTTAGGTTTGAGTGGTCTGAGAAATAGCAAACGTCTAAGTAGAATATCATTTAAACAGGTATATTAAAATCCTCATCTCCTATTTTTCACCCTTAGGGATAGAATTGTTTCTTTAAGATAATATGGGACCACTATATAACCCACAATATAAACTGCTTAATAAAAAGGGGTCTTTAGAATCAGTTCAGAATTAATACGTAGTAGAGTCACGCTGCAGCTATATTATGCTTGTAGCACGAATGGGTCAGCTCGACCGGGGTAAGACCACGCTGTCACAGAATACCATCGTAAAATATCAGCTCAATGCTGCTGTGTTTCGTATAGTGAGCGTAAAGATCTTAGTTCTCAAGGGTGACAGCGCATCTGCATTTTGATTCCTAAGCGAGAATAAATGTAGATGTCTATGGGCCACAGCACCCACTTACCATCAGGTGGACTATGTGCTTGTTTGTTACCCTTATTTTATTTGAAAAAAAGTTCAGTGTATCGAGAAATCAGTGACCATACATAACAAAAAAACATACACTTCGCATTTTTTTTGTAACTGAGTTAATAATAAATCACATCAAGATTACGCAATATATTAATGTCAGATTCTATATTTGCAATTTTGTAACGAGTAGCAATTATGAGCATTAACACTGAAATTCTCCCATACGTCCGTGTGTCCCCGCATCGTGATAGGGCGGCGAAGGACGAAGTAGGGCGACGTAGGGCGCTCGAAAAGACGCCGTAATCTCGGCCCGCGGGAGCGCCCGAGCCGCTACAATGAGCTACCATTGTGTGTTTATTTCCAACGAATTTCATATCTTTTCGACTCATTGTACTGTGCACATTTGATTTCACAAGCGATGTGCGTATCCGTAACCTGGAATGGCAGATAGGAAGAACGGGCCGATTGTTCTGTTACAATAAATAAATTGTAACTGAATAATATTAAAATAGTATAATAGAGAAGTACACCGTATAGAGGCGGCGTACAAATATCCACTATAACTCTTCGTCTTGTGGGTATCGTAAGAGGTGACAGAGTGAAACAAACCAAAATATGGACACAAGCGTTTTCCTAATAAAAGCTAGAAAATAAAGTGGTTGCTAAAGCGCCTTCCAAGCACGGCAACTATGGCAAATATATCCTTTTTGCGGTAATTTGTAAGTAGACTTATGTTCAGCGGTGGACTTTTATAAGCTGCAACGAATGACTGATGAACAAGTATTAAATTTTATATTTGGAAGGATAATAATCACGTGGTAGAACCACTCTGCAGTTATATTAAGGCGCAACCGCGCTCTTACAGAATACCAGCGTGAAATACCAACTTTGTTTTTTATAGGATAGGGTGAAAAACGAGCACACAGTCCACCTGATGGTAAGTGGTTGCTGTGGCCCATAAACATCCACATCTATCCACGTTTGCGAATCAAAATGCAGATGCGTTGTCACCCGTGAGTGACATACTATGGAATACCACTTTTCCAGTAAAAGGGGTCTCCGGTTCTCTACACTAACCATACAAATTACAGCAGTGTTAAGCTGCTATTTTACGCTGGTATTCTGTGAGAGCGTGGTTCTACCCCGGTCGAGCTGACACATTCGTGCTACAACTATACTACGAATATACCTGCAGCATGGCTCTACCACGTATAAAAAGGATAATTTGTCTCCCTTGTTCCATCCAAAAATATTATTAAAAAAGGAACTCATTCCATTCATACGATATTTCGATTATAACACTAAGCAAAAAATATCGCGGTTCGCGGCATAGTTTTTGACCGTGTAGTTAAAATGTATATTGCTCCGCTGGAGGATAGCGAAGCTCACTTATCATATAAATACGCTCCATATACAGGCGTCGTATGAAACTTTCAGCTTCTCGCTGTGTAAAAATGAACTTATAGGACTTTTGTAAATCTATCTGTATAAGTTATTTGAACCTTTTTTTTTCTTTGAAATCGTACATAAGATTTTGTGTGGCGCAAATAAATCTATCGAGTCTTTCTTTTTTTACCTGGTAGAGCCATGCTGCAGCTATATTAGTAGTATAGTTGTAGCACGAATGGGTCGGCTCAACCGGGGAAGGACCACGCTCTCACAGAATAACAGCGTAAAATAGCAGCTTAACACTGCCGTGTTTTGTATGGCGGGTGTAGAGAACCGGAGGCACTTTTTACTGGAAAAGAGGCATTCCATATTAATCTTCACGGCTGACAACGCATTTTGAATCTTTATTGAGGATAGATGTAGATGTCTATGGGCCGCAGCAACAACTTACCATCAGGTGGACTGTGTGCTCGTTTGTCACCCTTATCCTATAAAAAAAATAATTTCTTAATTATGGTTTCATTAACTGTGAAACCTGTATAGACTGTTACTTCAGAAAACAATAACTCCACAAAATATTAATTTATGATCCGTAAACCTAACCTGCGCCGATATAGTAAATTAAAATTCGACGCCGATTTTTTTAATACAAAAAGACACGTTAAAATCCTACCTATTAAAACATTTAAAACAATTCGAAGTGAGTCTCTTGACAATGTCTGGTTTACTTTTGTTTCTTCGCAGTTTATTTTTGTTTTAGATATCCCTAACAAGACAAAACTTGGCGCCATTTTTATTATGCATCGCCCGCTCGAGCCAAGTCTCGCGGGAAACCGAGGTGATAATGGTTGACTAAAAAGTTTGTTTTTGTTGTGAAGTCAGTTGTACTGAAGCGAATTTAAAGTACATTGGAACTAAATAGTACTTGAAAATATATATGTACTAATTTGTATAATTTTACTTGCAAACGATTAAGTGCTTATCGACACTTTTCGTGCGACCATGGGGACGAAGCAAGAATTTAGCCGGACTCTTACTGTCTACAAATCCCTGATATTTTTGGATAAATATTATTAGAGTTAACACCAAACAGTAATTTAAATAACAATGATTTCTGTTAACTACATCCAAACACGAAAACACCTTTCAAGTAATATCAGCGAAGATAGGTTTATAGTACAACCAAATCCGCGGTCATTTATATATAATACTAGACTTCTATACCCGACCCTTCCTATAAAAATCCTTAAATTCGCAATAAAAAATTTTGAGGGTCATTTATCGGGATAAAAACTATCCTATCTTTCAAGTTGAACCAAAATACACAGTGTGCAAAATTTCATTGAAATCAGTTCAATAGTTTAGGAGTCCATCGCGGACAAACAACGTGATACGTAATTTTTATATATAAAGATATAAATTATTTGGTCTTTACTCAAAAGGCATGGATAGTTCTAAGTAAGCCATGTTTAAATGAAATTAAAAGCTAAAGGTTCAAACTGGGCTGTTCCGAAGATAAAAAAAAATATGTTTCGTTATATCATCTTCAAAACGCTCCAATACATACACAATATAATACTGACCACTTTGCCTAGAACTTCGAGTGTCCATCCTTATTTGTACTTACATCCTGTTCATTTCTATTGTATTGTTTCAACAAAGAAGGTAAACGTATGTTTACGATCCTCGTTTGTTGACATTCATCCATACCTGTAAAATATAATCTGCGCAATCAGTCATGGCTTCCCACCCTGTGATATGAAAACTTGATACCTTGTGTTAGTTCGGTCTATGTAAATATTAAATGTGTAGACTGTTAATTTTCTATTGTTTCGGTATAATAGTATTATTTTTGGAAATAATACGAAACCTATAAACTGCTATATTAATGTGAAATTTAAGTCTTTTCGTGATTAAATTAATGTACACATTGAAACTCGTATGAAACACAACCTAGTCAATACGCAGCCTTATAGTACTTGATTTTAGCGGGGGAAGGCGGACATGGTAACCACAGTTCGAAATAATATCCAACCTTGGGAGCATAGCAATGAGAATTGTATTATACGCGATTTTTTCCTTTCGCATTTGTAAAGGGCTACAAAGAAATAAATTGAGCTGCTTTTGTGAAAGCGACATTGTTCCACTTTTGTATGAATTTCAGTAGGTTTCAATAAATGTACCAGCGAATGAAATTATTTTGTACGTAACGTGTTTATGATTTTGCTTTTTGTTTGTATTCCTTGGAAGTTGTCGTTATAATTTTAATAATGAAAGTCCAAACAATATAATATCTCTACTTACAATTTTATAGAGTCCGGGTCTACAGGGTATGACCGTTTTTATACATCCAGTACAAAGGATATCTACATAGATAGTTTTTGTTTATATTTTCCGTTCCACATATCTAAGGATAAAATTTAGTGATGATATCGTTTCCAAACTAATTTCATTCGTCTCTTAATTACATAGGAGATTTCCGAATTGTATTACGTTAAAACTTATTCGAAAGAAAAATCGAACTAACAATTAGTATATTGATTGGAAGTTGACACTGATGGTAAAGCAAATCGCACCCACGTCCATTTTTTAAATTAAGTTAATAAAGTTAATTGACACTCTACTATATAGTATAGTAGTGTCAATTAACTTGTATTTATATTATTATTAACTAGTATAGACTCTACTCTGCTATTAGTCAAACATGTTACATTTTCTACATTAAGCTATGTACATGTCAATATGTTATTTGAAATCTGATATTCATCATATGATAAAATAAATATCGTAGATAAAAATAAAATCAGAGCCTTCTGTTTACACGGTGAAAGCCTAAACAAATTCAATATCGAATTTTTCAATATTGCCAGGCATTTTTAAGAGCATTGAAGCAAAATGGCACAGATTAAAAATAAATTAACCCATGACAAGCGAATCAACGCAGATTAAAAATAAATTGAGTGTTTTCCAAAACAGGCACCTAAAC
The DNA here is from genome assembly GCA_963668995.1 of Parnassius mnemosyne. Classification (NCBI taxonomy): domain Eukaryota; kingdom Metazoa; phylum Arthropoda; class Insecta; order Lepidoptera; family Papilionidae; genus Parnassius; species Parnassius mnemosyne. Next base: position 9,152,913 of record CAVLGL010000126.1, on the reverse strand, counting down.
GAATCATCTCAGCAAATAATGAAATTAATATTTAATCCGCTGTGATAGATTTTGATGTTTTTTTTCGGTCATACTAAATTTAATTCTCCATCCTATTTCGATATTCATGTAGATAAGAATAGGGAAAATCTATGTTTCACCATTCAGACTAAATATCATTAAGACTAAATAACAGTTCAAAATACTATACACTTGTTTGATCTATTTTGCTCTTCCCATTCTTCTCCTCATCAACCCGTAAATATTACACTGTTGGACATGATCCTGTTTTCTTCTATATTACAAAACGATTTACGATAAATTGCTGTAGTACCACAATCTTCACGCTTTTGCTCTGCTGATAAATATCGCTATTATTATTGTAGTGGCACTGTGAGAGAATCCATCACCCTAATTCGTTACAGATATGTCATTAAAGGTGACTATTGAAAATGTATAAAGATTATATTGCATATATCAGTTGTATGTAAAATATTTACACCAACAATGGAGTACAGCACCAAAGTTACGAGATATTTAGTTCTGCGATCTATAATTGAGCTCAATCTTAGTATTAATGGCAAAAATCTCATTGCATACACTAGTAAATACCTGTTACTGTAAAGTTACTTAATACCATCAATTATTCTTATTGTACATACCATAATCTAAAATAGAAACTCAATATTGTCAATATTCTCATCCATAGATACACGTGCAGCAGCAACTTTACGTGGTAGAGCCATGCTGCAGCTATATTACTGGTAGATATAGTTATAGCACGAATGGGTCGGCTCGACCGGGGAAGGACCACGCTCTCACAGAATACCAGCGTAAAATGGCAGCTTGACGCTGCTGTGTTTCGTATGGTGAGTGTAGAGAACCAGATACCCTTATTACTGGAAACGAGCCATTCCGTCTTAGTCCTCACGGGTGACAACGCATCTGCATTTTGATTCGTAATCGAGGATAGATGTAGAGTTGAAAAAGGGGTCGAGCCGCCCCATGCCTGCTACATCTATACTACTAATATAGCTGCAGCATGTTTCTACTACGTAAAAATACATGTTATTAGAACAATGCTGTATGATTGATCATTGCTTATGAATTTGTAATATGTGATACAAACTCGGGTAATAAAACTTCATGTTATTCATACCATTGTAAAACCTGACTGAGACATTTTAGCAAATGGAGATCATTCATTTTGCTAACATCCAGTTTGATTATATTGACGTGTCGTTTGAACTAGATGGATAACATTTGCGAATAAAATACGATCCGGTAACAGGACAATATTTCATTTTATTTATCAGGCTATTTTTTTTATTTTTTATTAAACAAAATATAAACTAGCGTTTGCCGGCTACGACTAGATGTAACTGATTGCGATTGATTAAACTTAGATGACGTATTCGATTTATATGTTACTGTAAAAGCTAGAACTATGGTAAATTCTAAGATTTTGCAGTAAAACGATTAGATTTACCAAGTCCATAAGGTAAAAGTCCGAAGTGTTCTATGGTAATCGTTTATTTCGGACTTTTACAAGCATTCTCTCAGTAAATGTTGAAAAATAGTAATGTCTAGATGTGTTCGGCGCATTATCGTTTTTGCGAACTATCGTTGTGCAGCCCTCTCCGCTACCCGTGTCAACCTCTGCTTTTATTTTGGGACTGCAACGTCTCCGGCGCTGCCGGAAGAGCAGCCTTTGCGTAACAAATAGCAGGCATCCCTCCTCGCCTACGATTTGTTACAGCAAGCGGAGGCTGCTCCCCCTACGCGCCTCCGGCTCTATAAAAACACTCTAGGGGTAGGACAGACTCGTAACAGGTGGAGTCGGGGTCAATCAATTCAGTTCTTTGACATAATTTATTAATCAATTTTATACACATATTGTATTGTTTTAATTAATTCTTCGAAAACATCTACTTCGGAAAGAATCGACATCCCTACTGACGATGACAATGACAATACAAAATAGCGTCAGTCAAATACGCGTTTCCGCATGTTGAAACTTTGCGTGTGTGCTTATAATAATGTAACCTTTATGTAAAAAACATATCAACCCCCAAAACGACGGACGTCAATGGAAAGCTAAGCCTATTCATTTTTCTATATTCTACTTTCAAAAAGCACCATAAAAATGTTTTAAAATTATGTAGGTAATATGATTCAATGTTTAATAAATACTTTCTACTTATATAAACATATTGTTTCATTTCCAAAACCAACACTTACTGATAGTTTTTGGTTTAACCTAGGATGTACCAAACTCTAACGGTAAAAGCGCGAAAAATCGTCTCATTTTATATCAATCCTTACATTTACCAGTTCATGTTAGTAAATCCTAGGATTTAAAAGTAAAACCTAAGATTCACCAAAATTCGGGCTTTTAGAGTAACATATACATAGTACGCGTATTCTACAAGCTTAGTGGACAAAACAAAGATCATGTATAACGTCCATGTCACACACACCTATGCCAGTAGTTGCTGGGAGCACTACACTCAAAGTTGTTGACGAATATGTTTACCTGGGACAAGACCAAGAGGTCAATCGACAGATCCAACTCGGCTGGGCAGCGTTCGGGAAACTACGACACATCTTCTCGTTAGACATACCTCTAAACCTTAAAACGAAATTGTACAACCAGTGCGTGTTGCCAGTGATGACTTACGGATCTGAGACGTGGTCCTTCACTGCTGGCCGTATGGAAGCTTAAAGCTTCTCAGCGAGCTACAGAGAGGGCTATGCTTGGGGTTTTTCTGCGTGATAAACTTAGAAATGAGGATATCCGCAGTAGAACCAGTGTGATAAGTTGAAGTGGCAATGGGCTGGCCATATAGCTCGAAGAACCGACAACCGATGGCGAAAAAGGTTCTCGAGTGGCAGCCTCGTACCGGTAGGCGAAGTGTAGGTCAACCCCCGCTAGATGGAGTGACGACCTGGTAAGACTTGCAGGAAGTCGATGGATGCAGGTGGCTCAGGATCATGCATTGTGGCATTCCTTTGGAGAAGGCTATGTTCAGCAGTGGACTTGTGAAGGGCTGTAATGATGATGATTATTGTTATCATTATTTGTTGGACAAATTACGTACAAAACTTATATAAGAAAAAAACATGGAAGCGACCAACTCACTCCCAAGGGTTATAATCAACCATATATTCATTTTATATTATAATAACCATCTTTATACAGTTTTTGTTCAATAAAATATTTAAAATTAGTAATAGAGACCTTGACATTTTCTTTATCTACGCAATCTGGAAGTGACACTTTGAAAAGGCATCCTTATATCTTATATGGGACAGATAATAACGGTACTGTGTGCTATAATGAAGACATTAGGGCGGTGTGTCCTGGCAGCAGTTACGACGGTCGCGTATGGCGCACATCGACCTTTTATCGACTTTAATGCTGACTTTACGACTTCACGAGCATAGAATGTTCTGAAATGTGAAAAGACAGGTGGCCAATAAGTTATTAAGAACTTTATCAAGGAATCAGGATTTTTAACCGACTTCAAAAGAAGGGGTTACTCAATCCCACCGTATTTTTTTATTTTTTTATGTGTGTTACCTCATAACTTTTTCCTAGGTGAACCGATTTTGATGATTCTTTTTGTATTTTTTACATGGTAGAGCCATGCTGCAGCTATATTAGTAGTATAGTTGTAGGACGAATGGGTCGGCTCGACCGGTGAAGGACCACGCTCTCACAGAATACCAGCGTAAAATAGCAGCTTCACACTGCTGTGTTTCGTATGGTGAGTGTAGAGTATCGGAGGCCCTTTTTACTGGAAAAGAGGCATTCTATCTTAGTCCTCATGGGTGACAACGCATCTGCATTTTGATTAATTATTGAGGATAGATGTAGATGTCTATGGGTCACAGCAACCATTTACCACCCTATCCTATAAAAAAATTTAAAAGCTGGCGCTTTTCATATAGTCCCATATATCTGTAGACCAGTAGTTTTTGAATTATCCTTAATAATTTATATCGAAATCGGTTGTACAAAATGTTTTATTTTACCTCTTGTTATTGTAATATTTTGAATTTGTTTATTCAGTACCTAAACACTTCCGTTAGCTTAAAAACAATATTTGACCCTGTATCATTTTTATGTGACTTTATTTTCCCAAAAAATAATTTGTAAATAAATATCAATAATTTATTCCAATGTGCATAATATTTTTAAAATTATACCTATTATTCATTTATTTTGATAAATCGATTTAAATTAAGGTGAGTTATCGATTCAAATAACATTCACTGCGGAGTGAGACCGTGGATAGTACGGGTCCCTCTCTTGAGCAGTTGTTCTCTCATTCAAATTTATTCAATTTTACGAAGTGAGGCGAGTGGAAATGAAACTCCTCGAGGTACACTTCCTACTGTATTAGCATTTACTCCCGTCCCGTCCCGTCATTGTCGTAGCTGATAGCGTTGATCTTATTGAATATCATATGGCTCGCTTACCAACTAGTGATGTGCCTCAATCCGTTTTTATTAAGTCACTTTCTTGTTTGTATGTTTTTCTGTCATTCCAGGTGGAATTTAGTAATTGATTTTAAACTAACTTTCCGATAAGCTGGAAATCTGACATTTTAAATATAGCTCAAATTCGAATGAGAATGCAAGAATATATTTAAAAAAAAACTGTTTATAATAAATACATTCAAATGCAGACTAGAGTGGATGATGTTTAGTGGCAGCATAAAAGGATTCACTAATCATGTAGCTCCATAAGTATAGTAAGAGGTAACTAAGGGAAACTAAATAAAAAAAAGAAAAACAAGTAGAGTAGTGAAACCCCACGCTAAAGCCGCGTATCCACCAAAAATGTTGACAACATTTGTGTTTCCAACTGTTTACATCTCAACAAAAGTTACCAACATTTGTTTCCGATGTTGCCGACAAATGTTTCCAACAAGCGTCTCCACCGAGGGAGCAAATGTTTGCGACAAGCGTATTCCTTTGATGTTGCCGCCGAAAATGGAAACACAGCCCCGACATTGTTTCAAGTTTTGTTGCCAACACTAGGTAATTACAGAAACATTTGTTACCAACACGTGTTTACAACACAACAGTTAGTAACAAAACTTTGTTGAAGACGCGTCTTAATAAAGCTGTAAAAGCTAGTTTAACATCATAGAATATAAATGTATTGCGATACTAGGCGGAAAATAGCGTTGATTACATGAATGCGAATGCAGCAGGTCCGAACGTGCATAACAAGCACACGCTTTTGTATCAGAGTATTATGGCGGCTGTACACGCTCGTCGAGACACCACGAGACAGGCCGAGTACGAGTGTGTACATGGTGTCCTCGTCACGTCGCGTCGCGTCTCGCGGCCCTCGTTCGCTCTCGAACCCGCGTCGGTATTTTGCGCTCGAGTCAAAAGGGTCTCGTGAGTCTCGCGATGAAAACGAGAGCGCGCCTGTACACACTCGTTCGTTTCCTGATAATTATAAAAACTATTAAGAAAAATTGGTTCAATATTGTTAAATACAATATAGGAAGTTACATGGTTCTATTACAGTGAATAGAAACCGTCCACCATGGCTTATTAATTTTCTTTTTATTGGAAATATGTTAAAAAATTATAATAAAAAATAGCAAAGGCAAAACAGCAACAGTTTCTTCTACGTCCATCTCAGTGCGCATCCGGAGTTCAAGTGATACAACGAGTGTGTACATGGTGTGCTCTCGTGTCGGACCTCTACGCGACGAGAGGCACGCGACGCGACGAGACGAGCGTGTACAGCCGCCATTATAAAGCTGGCCCCACCGCTACGCTGCACGCCCCGTCGGACGCTCTTAACTTACCTTTCTCCACGATAAGATTCCTACAATGAGATACAATTTTTGGGAATTGACTAGCGTCACGACACAAGTTATTCTTACGAACTTTATTAATGTTATATAGACAATAAACTGGTAATTTTAACCACGTGTCGTTTTATCTAAAATCTGTAACTAAATATAATCCATTAAGTTTAAAATTATTTTGCTTAGCAGTCCTGGAATCATATTTTTGACAAAAGCATACATTATCATTCAACTCAATGCTTTTTATTTACTTTGAAATACTACTCAATTTTAAGATGTTAAGTCTCGTGGTGTCACAGTCACTCTGACTTAAACTGATAAAGACAACACGAGAATTATCGGCATTTCATTGAGTACCGTTTGAGTATTGGGGCATAATTGCCGAGTTTTATGTTTCTTGTTTTTGTAAAAACATATTTTAGAAGCATTCTTAAATTTCCGTTCGAGTAGCTTATGATATTCACTATGTACGCGTTGCAGTTTATAGTCGTTGAAATACCAAATAAATCAAAATTATTTTGTAATGAAGAACAACGTCAAAATATTTACCAATTTTTTTTTTACAGATTTTATCACATCACAACACTAGCTAGCTAACATTGAAAATGAAAACGCACTGTCTGCACTCACGGTCGAACACGTCGGGAGGACGAACAAAAATAATTTCCGTTGCCACCCGCCCGTTTCAAAACTTAGCGCGGAAAAAACATTTTCAATTTAAATTCCCATTACGTCAGTTGCAGCACTTTTGTTGGTATCATACTATCCTGACAAATATCTACGTATGATTTTTATCGACAAATTCAATAATGAGATTTCATTACGATATCGATGTCGCGACGGTATACTTCGGTGACAGCTTTAATACATAAACTCTCACGCCTGTCAGCTTTCAATATTACACTTTTATTTATAAAATAATAATCCTGTCGATAATTATTTTGCAATAATTACTGTAATCAGACGGTACGAAATATAAAATAATTTATTCAAATTAACCACTCGATTATTAATGTCGTGAACAATTTTCTTGTACAGGAATACGTTTAACTGTTGTGGTTTGACAACAATACTATACATATTATATAATTAAAAAATGCCTTCGCGATTTTCGTTTCCACGTAGTTGGGTCGAGATTGTTGCTGTATGCTCCCAAACTCGACTCCGTTCTTATCGCATTTGATCTCCGACAATTTCCGCCGTGGTCGAAATCAGTCACAAGGACGCTACTGTTATTTATATAATTTACACGCAACATCTTTATCAAAATACAAATCCTACTTACTAATATTATAAATGTAAAAGTTTGTGAGTATGTATGAATGTTTGTTACTCTTTCACGCAAAACCTACGGAATGGATTTCAATGAAACGTTACAATAATATAGGTCCTACATCAGAATAACACATAAGCTAGATTTTATAAAGATATTGTGTAAATTGGCCTAAATATAACGATAGATGTTAAGTAAGACTGAAAAAAATCTGTCATCTGCGAGCTATTTTGGTGTGACGTGCAAAAAATTTGATAGTTGTGTTAAATGCTGTTACTGTAAAATGTGCAATGTTCTTACATTGATTTTTATCAAAATAAATACTATGATATTCAAAGTAGATAAACTTTGTCTTTTAATTAAACTACATAATTTAGATAGCTGATGTTATAAGGAGTCTTAGGCTACTTTTATTTTAGGGTTCCGCGCAAAAAAAATCCACGCGGGTGAAGTCGCGGGGAACAGCTAGTCTCTATATATAAAAATCAATTTTTGTCTGTTAGTCTCGCTAAAACTCGAAACTGGTTAAATTTTTGTGTCTGTTTGACTCTGGATGGTTTAGATGCACAATTGGACCCGGTAGGTGGAGCTGTTATGAAGATCCAGAAATCACCCCGCGGTTCCAAGTTATTAATAGTTGTGTAAAATGTGTCGATAATAATCAAACTTTATTTTTTGCCACATGTAGAGCAATTCATTTGTTAATAATCATACTTTATTTCTTATCTATTTGTTCTATCTACTATCATTCCAAGTGTAACTCACACTTAATTCTTAGGACTTGAATGAAACGCTAAAAGTCAACTTTAAGCATTTATTTACCGAAAATTTAAATATACAATATTAAAAAAAATATAATAAAAACTAGACTAAAAGTTAAAATAAATGGTTTTATTTTTTATCTATCCTTTATTAACCCTTTCGCTGTCCCGTGCACTATATATAGGTCATTGCTATATTGTCTTACTATTGCGTTTGAAAATCGGACATTGATAGTGTTAATATCACTGTAAGGGTTACGAAAAACGCATTAAATACCGTAAGGCGGTCTCTATCAGAATGTTTTCCATGCATTATACAAAATGTATTGTTAAACAATTAATTGTGTTAATTTATTTTGTTTGACCGTAATTATGTATTCACCTGAGTACATACGTATATTTATTCTTACATCTCATTAACAGACGAGAGTCAAACTTGTCTTGACCTTGTTACTTGTTTTAGTATTATGAATTGAATACGGTATAATTTTCGAATATTTGTTACTAAAAGCTACATTATGAAATTAAATTGCTTGGTCGATGATCCCTTTGTAAATTGTTAAACTTTTTTTTAATTTGTTATAGAATAGGAGTGACAAACGAGCACACAGTCCACCTGATGGTAAGTGGATACTGTGGCACGTGGACATTTACACGACCGTGTCCTCGATTAAGAAAATTCACGTACGTTTATGTTATATACGTTTCCCGTAATCGCTAAAGTGAAATGTTTAATTACCCCTAAAACGGGTGGTCGGTACTATCTACATCAGAGATTCCTAAAGTGGGTTCCGCAGTTCCTAAGTTTTCCGTGAAAAAGTCACAACGGTTCCGCGAAATTATATATTTTTGCTTGTTAAATTATTTCACACTTACTTATATTAATACTTTTCAAGTATTAATATTGTTTTGAAATAACGCAAAATATGTGATGAGAAGAACCCATTACTGTTGTGTATGTACGTAGGTAGTTAGCGAGAGTTATATTACAATATTTTAATTGCATATCTACTGATATGACATCGTTTGATGTGGGGTTCCATAAAATAAGTGATTTGGTGAATGTTCCATTACCTTAAAAGTTTGGGAACCCCTGCTCTATACTGCACACCTAACACCAGCTTTTGTTTTGTTTTCTTTTTCATGAATATTATTGCATTTAAACATTAATTTAGTTTCATACAATTAAATTGAAATATTCTTTAAAAAAAAATAAAGTAATGATTAAAATTTGATCAGGACAACCCAACTGTCCATAACTCTCTCTCTCTCTCTCTCTCTCTCTCTCTCTCTATTCTACCCAAGGTTAACTGGTACAGTATGTCATTAAGCTTGCGTTTTGTAGAATATTTTTGGTGCAATTAAGAATAAAATAAAAAAATAAATTCTAATCCATGGACCATTCTTATTAGATACGAATCCATTTTTTTATACGCCACTATTTTCCAAACTACCACTTGAATTGAAGACGAAGAAGTCGCTTACTCCCTCACTATCTAATATATAAAAATTAATATTTGTTTTTTCGTATTTTATGCGTTGCTATGTCGTTCATCAGATTGCGCTAAAATTTTGTCAACTTATTGCTTACACTTGTCGTACCGACATACTTATTTGAAATAATATGTCATTTAATCTCAATGAATGTATTATCATTCCTAATTAAACAATATAACCCTTCCAAATTTAAAACGATATTTCCACAAATAATTTTTCTGCGGCTGCAACGCGCTGAGTACCAGCTAGTATCTTATAATGCAAGCCAAACAAGAGACTTCCGTATTCCGTATATTAGTCTCGTAATTTCGTGGATACCAAGCAAAACAGATTTAATTACTTCGTGTCACGCGCTGAAATTCCGAGACAGCATTTCTCTCACGGCGTCACCCCTACCAACGTTCAGTACGAATACCGCTGCAAAGCGAACATATAACAGAGTCTTGTCAAATAAGGACCGCGATATAAACTCTGTTCCATCTCCTCCCTTTTCCAGATCAAATTTAAATGAATTGCAAGCTGCTGCACTTTAATTTCAAAGGCGACACTACACTGAGTTAATGGGAAGGAATTTCGCATGCTAGGTTTTTTGTGCTTCAAACTTCGCGAGTACGTGCAAAGCCATGTTTGAATTCAGAGAACTAAATATGTTAATTATTTTATGGGTAATATCAAATAACAATGCCTTCTAACCAAATTAACAACTTACCTCTTAAAATAAGTATCTATCGCATTTACGTATTGGAAGCGATTTGTTGTGTGTGGTTATATTTATCGCCTCTTACTAAGAATTCATATTATATTACAGCGAGACAAAAGTTAATTGGTAACCGCTCACTAGGTGGTAGAACTCCAGCTCTGACTTGCAGTCTGTCTTTAGGTCACTCTCTTACCTATTTTTCCCAGCAATCATTAGAAATGGATTCGAAATCGATTCTAATAGATTGGAATCTAATCTACCCCATTTCCTTACATGGGTGTCGTGATAGGCGACTACGGGCAAAGATCTTATAGCTTCCGATAATTGTCCTGTTTACGCAAATGTAACAAAGACCTCCCGAGACCTGGCGGAAGCGTCCAGTGTACGAAACTTTTGGTACTGCTATCGTCAATCCAGCTTCCAAGTGTGACGATCCCCTCTTCAAAGGATAAGGACTTTCACGGGCTGCTGAAAATGAGGAGGATAAGGAAATCAGCGAACTGCTGCAAACGCTCAACTCAACAAAAATTGACGACTCTAACTCCTTTGTATTTCAACAATTTATTCTTATGTAGTTCAGCTCGACTTATGGTAATAAAGGGGACGAGTTATGCGACTTTGTTCACATTACTTGGTCCATTATTTTCTATAGAGTAGGTAGGTGGGAGGGGCCTTTATTAGCAACACGTGGCCTTAATTAACACTAAATTTAAAAGAACTCAAGGAAAGCTAGCCGGCACTTTGTTAAAGTTAGCCCGTAATGTCATGCGTATAATACGATAATGCTTTGGAGTTTCCCTTTATTTCAGTATTGTATTGTACTGTTCCGTGAGTTTTAGTAGAAAAAAAAAACATTTTAATTAGTCGTTTATTTTTAAAATACGTTTTTATGTCTAAGTAACAATTCTATTTAGTGTGAGTTTTCCCAAATATCTGTATACTCCAATTTCTTTTAATATACAAATAAGGGTGTCAATTTAAATAGTCCACCTGATGGTACGATACTATGGCTTCCCAACTCTAATTTATTTCAACCTCGACTAAGAATCAAAATGCAAATGTTTTATAACCAAAAAATGGATCTCTGGTTCCGGTTGCCTTAACTTCCCCCGTCGTCCTTTTATTAATCAACTGCCGTTTCAAAATCTGAAAATTCCGCAGGTTAGTTGTTCTATTACACGATGAAGTTTTGACTTTGGAGCCGTTTGGCACACAATGTGTTAGTGTGCGTAGGCCTCGGGAGCGCTACTCCCGGGCTTCATCGTAAAATAGAATAACTATACCAATTTCTTAGTAATATTTTTACTGTCTACGATACTTATTGTATCATCACATAATATGAAGCTACTGAAAACATATTCTCCAATAAAATCACATAAAGTCATAGCTCGTTAAAACATCGCATAACAAACAACTACCGAGTACACTAGGCCCCCACGAGCGGGATTTGTTCTTGGGAGTAGTTTACTCTTTGACCATAATAAAGAGCTGCAGTCGAACAACCAAACTTCTTTCCCGCTGCTCGCGAGTTAATTTTAACCTTCTGCGATGAGCAACAGAGGACTATGTCTCGATTGCGTAAGCCATCACTGATAAAACTCACTGAGTGAGTACACTCAGTACGTGCACTTCCCGAACGCGGTACAGCTGAAAAGGATTCGTCGGTTCTAATCTTGGTCGATCAAAATTGTACGTTAATTATTACAACTTATTAGTTCTTTTCTTTCTTATCTTTTCTTTTGTTAACGTTAACACACTGTATCGTGGGGCCAGTTTACAGACGTAAATTTCACAAGACCCGGATTTCCAGACCCGGAACAATTGTTTGCAGGCCGTACAAATACTTGTTCCATGCGGGATTCAAATCCGCGGCCTCTAGCGCTACAACACATTGCTAAGACACTGCGTCACGGAGCCGTATGCAATATTATAGTATTTTTTTTATATAGAATAGGGTGACAAAAGAGCACACAGTCCACCTGATGGTAAGTGGTTACTGTGACTCATAGACATCTACATCTATCCTCAACAAATACTCAAGATACAGATGCGTTGTCACCCGTGAGGACTAAGACGGAATGCCTCTTTACCAGTAAAAAGGGTCTCCGGTTCTCTACACTCACCATACGAAACACAGCAGCGTTAAGCTGCTATTTTACGCTGGTATTCTGTGAGAGCGTGGTCCTTCCCCGGTCGAGCCGACCCATTCGTGCTACAACTATACTACTAATATAGCTGCAGCATGGCTCTACCACGTCTAAAAATAGTATCTTGTAGTGGCTGTGTAATAATATCCACTACCTCTTATCGTCCCGTGGGTGTCGTAAGAGGCGACAGAAGGAAACCAACCAGGAGATTAGCAGCAGCGTATTCTTTTAATACAACTAGAAAATAAAAACTATGTTGGCCAATCCATCGGTCAAGCATGACATATAGATTTGAGTGTTTTTTTTTAAATATACTGCTTGTTTCTTACTGTACTTAAGTTTGCTTGTAAATACACCAATGTTTACTATTACAACGTGGAAGGTCTGGAACTCAGTAAGATAGGTTTACCTAGTACAGAGAGTCCACAGAGCATCATCATTACAGCCTATCACAAGTCCACTGCTGAACATAGGCCTCCCCCAAGGAATGCCACAAAGCACGTTCGTAAGCCACCTGCATCCATCGACTTCCTGCTTGTGTTACCAGGTCGTCACTCCATCTAGTGGGGGTCGCATACACTTCACCTACCGGTACGAGTCTGCCACTCGAGAACCTTATACCCCATCGATTGTCAGTTCTTCGAGTTATACAAGTGGCTCATTGCCACCTCAGCTTACTAATCCGTGGAGCTATGTCAGTCACTCTCGTTCTACTGCGGATATCCTCATTTCTAAGTTTATCAGGCAGTGAAACCTCGAGCATAGCCCTCTCAATAGCTTGCTGAGTGACCTTGAGATTTCTCATATGGTCTGCAGTGAAGAACCACATCTCAGATCCATAAGTCATCACTGGCAACACACGCTATTTGTACAATCTCGTTTTCAAGTTTGGAGGTATACCTGAAGAGAAAATGTGTTGTAATTTCCCGAACGCAACCCAGCCGAGTTGAATCCGTCGATTGACCTCTCTGTCGAAGTTGGACGTACCTAGTCGGACTATTTGTCCCAGGTAAACATACTCATCAACAACTTCGAGCTTAGATTGTGTCATATAATACCTACTCCTTATAAATAAATAAAAAGAATTAAGTTGTGATTTTTTATTTGCTTTACGGTGAAGGAAATCTTGGTGAGGAAACCTGCATGTCGGAGCAATAAAACATTTCGAGAACGCGGGAAGTCTGCAACCCGCACTTGGCAATGCGGCGGACTAAAGGATAAGGGTGACAAACGAGCACACAGTCCACCTGATGGTAAGTGGTTGCTGCGGCCCATAGACATCTACATCTATCCTCTATTACAAATCAAAATGTAGATGCGTTGTCACGCGTGAGGACTAAGATGGAATGCCTCATTTCCAGTAAAAAGGGCCTCCGGCCACCTGCACTCACCAAGCGAAACGCAGAGGTGAACTTCTACTTCACGCTGGTTTTCTGTGAGGTCGTGGTACCACCCCGATTCGAGCCGGCCCATCTGTGCGACAGCAAAAGCTGCCGCGTGGCTCTACCCCTGTTAACTCTATCTACTCTATGTTTGAGGAGCGTAATTTTAACAATAATAGTAAGGTTCATAAGCAACTATACAGGGTTTGGCACATTTGATAGTTAAGTAGTTGTAGTTAAACTAGTAATTATTTCATCATCGATGATCCAACAAGTGAATTAAAAGTCGCCTATTCGTTATTACCAATTTAGAAGAACCATAAATGAGGAAACTGCTGCTGATGCCTTAACGAACAACAATTGAGGAATCAGTTTGCGTTCCACCATTTAATCGCGCTAGTGCATTCCTTATTTGTAACGTAAACACACACGAATTCGGCGGGAGTAAATATTGAAGTTCACTGTTAAGTAATCGAATGTTTGATTAAGAAGTTGTCGGATCTGCTTTGTAAGTCGAAAAGTCTTGTATGCGATTAGGCTAAGTTTACATTGACTAGGGTCTTGGAATTCAAAATGAAAGCTGCCGTTTTAGGATCGCTTGTATTTAGGAGGTTTTTATATACTAAATAGCGGAAAAACCGCTGTAAAATTTTGGCACTCGCGCTGCATTTAGCCTTTTTATAAGTTCTCAACAAAGGTGAAAAATTTGTGTAAATATGGCGATTGCAGTAAACTGCAATATCTAGATTTATTACTAACATTTAAATTATTAATAATACTAGATAATAATATATTACATACTCGATAAAAAGAAATCATTTCATTTATATGTCTCTTTTTATTTGAATAATATATATTATTGCTTTTCTCTTTCTTGTGTTTTATCAGTTCAGAAAAGACTGAAGTTGAAAGAAGTTTGTCGTGGCGCTCATCAGAGTTTAATAAAATATATCGCCACATCTCATTCCGAAAGTTTCGTAAGAGCAAAAACATGGCAAATTCACTTCTACAGATTTCAAATATTATATATATATTTTCCCAAAAAAAAAACATTTATTCAATATCTAATAATACATTCTAAGCGACACAGAGCGAAAGTATGTCGCATCGATAGGTTTTAAAATGTAAAATTGCCACTTAAAATGTAATGAATTCCTTGAAAAGGTCGTGAAGCGACGAAAGTGCTTGTCGTATATCCATTAGGACATTCTGACACAAGTCTGAGGTCAACCCGACATACAATCGATGAGATCGTTGTACGTTATCGGGACAAAGGGACAGAATGACTTTGAAAGGAATGCGAAGTCGTAGTTCTAAAGTCAAAGAAGCATTGCCTTGGATTTATTACGTTTTTTCGACGATTTAAATAAGTTAGCGGTTATAACTAATAATTTATTTTCATTATTTTGCCAACTTGACTTCATAAATTAAAAATATAATACTTTTCTTTTTAAATATACTCGAGTGCTGAGGAGAATAAATTAAGTAATTAAAAGTTATTATAAACTTTATTATTCTAAAAATATAGCTAAAACACTTTGACAGTGGTAGAGCCACGCGGCAGCTTTTGCTGTCGCACGGATGGGCCGGCTCGAACCGGGGTAGTACCACGACCTCACAGAAAACCAGCGTGAAGTAGAGGTTTACCTCTGCGTTTCGCTTGGTGAGTGCGGGTGGCCGGAGGCCCTTTTTACTGGAAATGAGGCATTCCATCTTAGTCCTCACGGGTGACAACGCATCTACATTTTGATTTGTAACAGAGCATAGATGTAGATTTCTATGGGCCGCAGCAACCACTTACCATCAGGTGGACTGTGTGCTCGTTTGTCACCCTTATCCTATAAAAAAAAAACTTCATATTAATCAATCTTGAAGGATATTTTTCCACTGTAAGTACGGATAGTAACGACCAAAATGCTCACCTGATATAAAGTGCCGAAACCGTTCCTCATCATCATTCTTTATTCCTGTAACCAGTACTTTTTTTATAAAATAAGAGTGAAAAACGAGCAAAAAGTCCACCTGATGGTAAGTGAACCACACAAGGTTCATAAGCATTTACACCTATCCTCAATTAAGAATCAAAATGCAGATGCGTTGTCACCCGTGAGGACTAAGATGGAATGCCTCATATCCAGTAAAAAGGGTCTCCGGTTCTCTACACTCACCATACGAAACACAGCAGTGTTAAGTCGCTATTTTACTCTGATATTCTGTGAGAGCGTGGTCCTTCCCCGGACGAGCCGATAATATACCTGCAGCATGGCTCTACCACGCAATTGGAGCTCTTATATTGTAGCTCAGATTCGCTGTTATTAATCGTGGTTAGCAGGCAGTTTGGTTATCTTAGATGGTGCCCTTCGTCGCTGGTCTGCCTGTTTCACACCTAACATATTTAGATTTTCACAGTACGCGACACGATTTCACGAGTATCGACCCGCCGGAATTAATGAAGCTGTCCGACTTACTACGTGCTCGACAGTGAAAGAATACATCGTAAGGATATATGCACGTCGAGAAATTAAAAAATAAATTTCGATTTCATGTGAAGCCCGCCAACAAGCAATGGCACAGCGCGGCGGATACCTTCGTGCGTTAAAACTCTCTCAGAAATGAGAGGAAACCTATGCCCAGAAATGGGATTTATATTGGAACGAAGTTCCTTATCGCACGGTACGAATTTGGCAGATGGGGGCTAGGTGAGAAAATGTGTAAGATTTTTCCGTCACGACCCCCTTTCTATAGTGCGAGCGAGATGGAATAATATCCATCTCCCTCGCACTTTTGCTTATCTTGCCACGAAAGAAATATTATTAAAAATGACTGTTCATTTTAATGGACGCTAGTAATCATATTTATTTGAATTTTTGTTAATCAATTATATAATACGTTTTTCAATAATAATATACTACGAAAGGAAATTCGTTCCAGTCGAGTGTTTCACGACACTCACGCAATTTTTTTATATATTTTTACTTTTTAACTTTATTTAGATTGGTTACTCCATTATCTGTCGAGGTCTATGAGATGTTTTTGACATTTCCTATGGGTCATAATATGAAGCTTACGTTGTGAAATGCGAGAGCGAAATCTCTTATGCTGAAACCACACAATATATTTGGTTATAACAACATTTTTAAGTAAGCTTAGCTGTGAAGTAATAACTATATAACATAAATCGTAAGGAAGACCAGTAGCGACCATGCCTGTATATTTTTTATTATTTTTTTTCTCTTTTTACATAATAAATTTATTGACATTATATTGCTTTATTAAATTTTGATATGAAACGTTATTGTAATTTTGTAATTTTAATTATTCAATTATTGCATGTCGACTTAATATTTGCACACTGATAAATCGGTAAAACATGCATGTTCACACTATATTATAAGACCTAAAAATGTACCATGTTTTATGCAAATAAATATTTTATTTTTATTATTATTTATGGGGTACATCATAACTGTTCATAAAATAAAAAATGTAGGTACCCGGTAAAAGTCTCACGATTTTTGAGTTATGGGACATTTAAGAAATTTTCTAAATTTTTACTTCTATTTCTTTCTTTCGGTGCTAAGATCACAAATGAAAGAATTTTCTCGACCTGTTTTTTGTAGAATTTCTTAATAGCTATGCTATCAAATACTAACTGCTATTTTGGTGCCACATTTACAGTTGAAGAAGATAACATGGAGGAGTAGATTCTCTTACACCGTGTAATGGATATCTGATTCTCGCCATTGTCCATACAGAACACAACAGCGTTATTCTGCTCTATATCGCTGTTATTCTTTGAGAACATTATGCTTCCCCAGTCGACCCATCCGGTTCACAACGATTCGACAAATTTTTTTTATAGGATAAGGGTGACAAACGAGCACACAGTCCACCTGATGGTAAGTGGTTGCTGTGGCCCATAGACATCAGCATCTATCCTCAATTACGAATCAAAATGCAGATGCGTTGTCACCCGTGAAGACTAAGATGGAATGCCTCTTTTCCAGTAAAAAGGGTCTCCGGTTCTCTACACTCACCATACGAAACACAGCAGTATTAAGCTGCTATTTTACGCTGGTATTCTGTGAGAGCGTGGTCCTTCCCCGGTCGAGCCGACCTATTCATGCTACAACTATACCAGTAATATAGCTGCAGCATGGCTCTACCACGTACGACAAAAGTGGCGACAAACGATTACTTTGGCTGTGCCACATAAACCTAAAGTAAATTGAGTATTTTAATATATTCAACGAAATATTCAGTAATTTAGCAAAGATTTCACTGCTGCATTCACATATCACCGTTGTTAGTGCTAATTAATACAAGTATGTCAAACCTACGAAGTCTTGTCGCACCTCACGACTTTGGTATATATAACGTCACTTATTGCGTCTAGGTATATACAGGGTTGTCGGCAATTTTTAAAGAATATACAGCTGATATTTCGCGACCCTTGATCATGAAATCTTAAATACGAATACCGTGTAAGGGCCAAAGCATCAATTATAGGGTTTTTCTGTCTAAAAATACTCAGCAGAAACTCGGAGTCAGGAAGTTGGCAATGTTTCACCCTCTGCCTCGAAAATCACGTCAAACCTTTGGTTCTCCTCGGTTTGGTCCCGTCGGACTATGAGAGTGAAGGAATAGAGATTGTACCGACTGCTTCCTTTTGCTTAACAAATAATGCGTTGCCCCATAATGAAAATCAATAGCTGAAATTATATTAGAGTATGTTTTGCAGACATGCTATAATTAAACCTTACAAACGCAATCAAAATTTTTGGAATTTGTTAACAGATCATAAGAGTGAATAATTAACTAAATAATTTCAACCTTTATAGGTACGTCAGTGGAAGGTTAGGTTAGGGATTGTGAACTCGGTTTTAAATCCATTGCACAAACAATTTGAATTGAAAGCTTGGCATTATATCCCAAATTAACATTTAAAAGTGCTAATTTAAGGCATATTTGTGAAGTTAGCAAATACGCGATATGAGACGCGATATAAGCCATATTAATTTCTTTTGCAATCTTTATTAATTTACTATGGAACTTAGTTCGCATAATTCAGCATTGATGAATTTACAAGTACTTGAGTAACAGAAGTGAAAGTTCTAAAAAATGTTCTCTTTTATCAAATTAATAATAACATAAATAAAAGGTGCTAAGTCACAATTGTGTTTCGTTTTTTTTTACGCAAATATCTTTTCATTACCATACTATTAAAATTAATTCCATTTTTGAAAAAAATATTTTTATTAACGAATGAAAATAAAAAATTAATAAGTTAATACACTAATATTAGAAATAAAAAAGCATAGAAATAATTAGCCAACCCTGTCATGAACGCAAACATTGCCACAGATTACATAACAACTCGCATACGTCACATAACTCCGCTCTAAGGACGTGTCGTCTTTTAGGAACAAGAAAACGCACTTCATCCCAGAAGCATGACGTTCATGTTTATAGTGGAGTAGTCAATAAAGGTCTAATCTTTTCAGTGTTAAAACTTACAATTTAAAAATATAATAAATGAAGAAAAATACTTTCACCAAGTGTGATTTACGAGTATAATATTCATCAAACGAAACACTATTAAAAATCTTTAAACTGATTAAGTGGTAATGTCGGTAAGTGCTAATGAACCCTTAGACATTAAACGCACTGTTTTAGTGCACAAAAGCCTATTCACTCTTGCCTTAAAGACAGACATTTTAATCGGTCGGAATGACAGACGCTGGCATATTATTCCACCCTTGCTGTACGCATTACGAAAAACGAAGCAAACTGTTTAATTCGAATGCGGGGAATGTTGACAACAAAGGAATGGAGACTCGTTCAACTTCTAGTTGTCTGATGGTGAGAAATGGAGGGAATTCTTGTGAATACTCTCCGAAATATATACCGAGAGTATAATACAATAGAATATCGAGAGAATAGCTACTCTGTGCATATGTTTGAGACTGACAAAATTAGTTTCAACTTAATCAATGACACCATTATTAGGCCACTTAGCATGCCATCTTAGGTATACCTTATCTTAGCTACCACAAAATAGCATAAATACACATGAAACGTGTATATGTAGTATACACTCGCAATAATTAATATCATAAACCTAAATATACACACATACTATTTTATCAATCTATACAAATAAATAAAATTGAAATGTCTGCTTGTAACGTCAAAATAACAGCTTTTTACAAATTGCATATGAAAGTATATACGGTACTTATAACAAAAACACAATTTTTAACATTTTTGTCTGTCTGTCTGTCTGTCTGTTTGTTCCGGCTAATCTCTAAAACGGCTGGACTGATTTTGACGGAACTTTCACTGGTAAATAGCTCATGTTATAAGGAGTAACTTAGGCTACTTATATTTTAGAAAAATATTTAGGGTTCCACACAACAAAATTAAAACCCTAAATTACACGCGGGCGAAGTCGCGGGGAACAGCTAGTTAGGACAAATACAATGACAAGAGTTTGAGAAATAGGATATGACAAAAAACATAACGCAGATATATAAATATGATATTAATAACAGACGATAAACTATAATATACCTTGTATGTTATGTACTTAACTTGTTTACTGGAAATTGTTCTCCATAAAGATTCAATTAGTATTTCTGCTTCATTATTTACAAAATATATTCAGGTAATCGAATATTCATTACATGATGTGTTTTAGATTGAAAATTTAAAAACAATAAAGTTATTGCTAATTATATAGGTATTATATCAGTGTGTATTGTGATAGTTACTTTTACAAGTGTACTGTGATCGCAATTTTTGCAGTGAAAACTTTGTCTTAAGCGTTGAGCGATTTTTGGTAGGGGAAAAACTTATGTGTTCGCGTCACCTATGACCTCGAGATCCACGTGACGTATTATCCGCGTGAAGTGACGTGTAGTATAGCGGCATGTGTACATGTATACGCATATATTATTAAGTTTTCACTTCTGTCGGCAGTCCTTATGGCTGGCTCTGTTTTCTTTAGTCTTTATTGATTAAATATATAAATTAAAATTATGATTATAATTTACCTGAGCATTCGCACATAAGTTTAAGTAGATAAAGATGAGGGCTTAGTTCCTTCATTATGCTGACTACAATTCACATGACACTTATGTAATTGTAGAAACGTCCTCGGCTTTAAATGGCGTTGTAACTCCAGTATAAACTAGTAATACAACTATTGGAAACGAGACAATTGAGTTTCAAAAACGAATCAAACAAGTTAATGTTACTCCTCATTGAAGTAATGGAGAATGACGTAATAAGATCGAGTAATGAGATGTTGTGAATATTTTAAGTTGTGTTTACTTTAAATTATAACTTGAGCTTACTCGAAAAATACACACGCACACTACAAGTCGCGGCACGTAAGTCAAGCACTGAACGAAACGTGGAGGGGACGCACACGAATTGAATTGCACGAATGCGACTGGAGAGCCAATCAGCGCGTGCGAACGATACGTACGAGCCAATATACGCGACTTATGCGCAATAAGCCAATCAGCGCGACTTATGCGCAATGACGGGCACCGCTAGACTTTCGTGCCGCTAGTTATACTGCATTATCTGATGCGATACCAAGCCATCTAGACAATTATTTATCATCATGATTCTAGGATTACTGATGAATTTCTGCTAACTCTTGCAGAGGCTTAATACCACCACACGTTTTTTATTATAAAAAATTGACGTGACAAAAGAACTTACAGTCCACCTGATACTAAGTGACTACTGCAGCCTAGAGCAGTACTAAGGCAGAGAAGGCATCCTAACGCCTTGGAATTATTTTATACATCAAGACCCATCTACCCATAAATCCTCATCGCGGGGTAACCAACATTACGTAGTCACATCTGGCATTATACGAAATCGTACCGCTATCTCTGAGAAGTCTTTCTGGCCTTTCCCGTATTCGCCTCTAGCAACACCCACCGGGCGAAATGGGGTGAAGAATTATCTAACGCCGCTAACACCATGATTTCTATTAAAATTTTCTACATTATCACTACAGTCAAAATAAATATTATGAAGTATACCTCGCGTTAAGAATCATAAAAAGCAATTTATTATACTTTACACGTGCTAATACATAATTTCCGTACTTGAATTTCACCGGTACAATCTACTCGATATTTCAACCACTTAGAACGATGAAATGTCATCCATCATCTGTCAACGATCCAGTGAGGCAGTACGAGTGCACGGGCGACGAAACGACTCGATGACAAGAGATAATTATAGAGTAAATTGTTGCTTCTTATATTGTGACACAATTCCCCCCTGTCTACCCTCACAGAGTGAACCTTTTCCTATCTCCCCTGAGTCAAGAGGTTATGTAAATTGTTTAACGAACGATGCCGTTACCGGCCCGATGGCGCACTTAAGGCATTAACATTTTAAAGCGCTGTTTGTGTTAAGTACACAATTACTTCTGCATTTAAACTGATTACGCTCCGTGTTTAAGTGAGGATACACTTTAAATATTCTAATTAGTAGTTGCCCGTGGTCTTTATTACTCAAGCGGCCGTTTGGATGAGAGCGTATTCATTCGCTTCATTCAATCGCTTTGAATTTACGCTAAATCTTTACGTATTTCGAACTTGCACTGCTTAATGTTTGACGTCCTCACTGTTTTTGTTTCTGTTGTAATAGTCGTGAAAATATTTATCTAGTGATCAGAGTAAATGTTCCTTAATGTGTTTAACAGCAGTTGACCACCAATTAGACTTAATAATATATCCCCTAATGTACTAATATGTTTAACCTTTTGCAAACTTAAGCTTACCTCGCCGTAAAAACATGTGTTTTTTTTCAATTGCCATATTTTAGTGCTGACGTGTTTTAGACATAGTGAGGAAACCAACACATCTAAACAATAAAATATCGGTGGAATAACCGCTCCATGACTTTAGAAATGAGAGGAGGTCTGTTGGCACAGGCCTAGCTAGCGCATTTAATTTGTATATTTTATGTTATTTCTAGTCCTTATTGTGCATAATATGACCCAAGAAATGCAACAAAAGATATAAATACCAATCATTATATGAGAATTTGATGAAATTTTGTGTATGTGATTAAGTTGATTCGAGAATGGTTTCGATCCAGAAAACTCGACGACAGATTTCTGGATTTCGACAACAGCGCCACCTACTGGGTCTAATTGTGAATCTAAACCATCCAGGAACACACGCAAACACACACAAAAAAATTCATAAGGATCGGTCGATCCAGTTTTGAGTTTTAGCGAGACTAACGAACAGTAACTGATTTTTATATTTATTGACTAGCTGTTACCGTACATAATTTCATATGCATTTAGTAAAAAGCTGTTATTTTGACATTACAAACAGACACTTCAATTTTATTTATTTGTATAGATATAGACTTTGCTCAAAATCATAGGTAGTTCTAATAAGTAAGCCCAAATACCTAGGCTATTTCTTATGGATTACGCGTATAATTATATTTTTATTGTTGCATAAACTAATTTGGAAAATATTAATGACTTCTTCAATTTATAATATTCTTCATTAGCCTTAGCACGGTTGTTAATAGGCCTTTTATGTTTTTAGAAGGGATGGTGATAAGCTAACACAGTCCATCTGATGGCAAGTGGATGCTGCCGTCCATATAGTGATGCTATGTATTGTAAGGTCTATATTAGTAATCCACTCTCTCTCTCTCAAAGCAAGATGACGAAATATAAATGTAAACATATATAAATCTAAAATGTTTTGACTACATACCGAATAATATTTTTTATCTACACTTACAATAATATAAAGAGGAAAGATTTGTTTGTTTATTTGTTTGTTTGTTTGAATTGAATAGGCTCCGAAACTACTGGACGGATTCGAAAAATTCTTTCATCATTAGAATCCTACATTATCCCTGATGAACATAGGCGATAGAATATTTTCAAAAAGTTAGGGATCCGCATGAAAACTTCGTTAATGTAACCGAAGGTGTGAAAAAATACCAAAAAGAATCCTTATTTCTCGTACGCTGCGGAAACTATTGACAATAGAGCAAAGTGATGTGCTACAATTTTATACAGGACATCAATATCTACAAAAAAGTCCCCGATACCATGTATCTAACTATTACAGTTATGTCACAATAACTACTATTCCTTGTTAAAGTATATGCATGCAATAGTAACGCCGGTACAAACTAGGTCACATTATTCGTACCTAGGTATTAGTCCTTATATCCAAATAAATCACTTCGTATTCAAGGCTATATCAGTACCTGCACCATGCATAACCACCAATTACGTTAACCATGTAATTTAAGTAACATTTTTCACTTTTTAAATCTTTTTTAATTCAGCAACCATCCGTAGCAAATGTCTCTTTCGAAGTTCGCATGTCGCGTGGTGCAGATGCGTGATATACGCGGGTGAAACCGCGGGTTACAGCTAGTTCCGTATATACGTTTAACTGCCTGAATACTAAATTATACAGAATTGCATTCATTTTCGTTAAATATTATGAAATGAAAAGAAATGAAAATTAAATTAAAACTCGTTTTTGTTCGACGTAAGAAATGAAAATTTCATTTGTCAAACCTCAACATAACTTTTAATCAAGTTCCGTTTCAAAATGAGATCCGCATGCTCGAACAAAAAAACGGCAAAAGAAAATCGGCAGGTATATCCATTTTGTTATTTATTTAGGTCAAAATAAATAAAGTAATTAAAACAATAAGAATAACTTTTGATATAAGATACTAAAACTATCAAATTTGTATTTTATTTATAAAAGTAAAAGTCAATTTACAGCATACATCCCACTACTGGGTACAGGCGTCCTCTCATTTTTTAAGTGGGTTAGGGAGCCATTAGTCCGTTTTGATCCGTCGGTATTAAGTTCACCATCATGAACTTGTGATGGTGCGTGATGGTGAACTTAACAGTTCTTAGAAATATTGTTAATCCTCAATTAAGCCGTTCCTCATGTATGAAAACGTAGTAAACCAACACTTAAAATTTTACTGTTCCCTTCGCAGACTGAACACAGATTTCTCGTGTACTGTAAAATATCAGCTAACGATATGCTCCTAAGATATCACGGCTATATTTTTTGTGTTTAATTTTTGCGTAATTAACTTTTTATTTTATGGGCCCTGAGAGAAGGCATATGTTTAGCTGTGGTATTAACATTAGCGGTTACTTTTCTAAGGCGAATATTTGCATACCTGGTTAACCCGCCATTTTAATGCTAATATCTATGAGAACGTGTTGATTTTTCCCGCCCTTTAAATATTTGTGTCAGGGCGTCGCGTACGATTTTCCTGCGTTTACCATTCCTGCGAGATTCATAATATAATATAATATTGAATTTAACGCATAAAACGTTCTTACAAAATCAAGTGCTCTTGACGTAGTGTTCACGTTTGTATATTTTTAAAATAACACTATTGCAGCAAAGCGATGTAATCTATAAATTCTAAATTAAAAAGACTTTTTATATTATTATTGTTAAGATAACTTCGATCACTCATAAGAAAACTATTCAAAATTAAAATGGAACCAGTTGGTTTGTTTTTCAATTTTGCACTTTAAAATGTGCTTTAAATTAATAGTTTCAAAGTTATTTTATTGCGTAATTCTTTTATTGAATTTTAATATCATTAACAAATATGTGTGAGGATTTATTCTCTTTCTCACAAGGTTCGGTCGTAGGCGAATGATAAATGTTTCAAAGTGCAGTCGCTATACAATGAAAAGCGTCGTAATTCACACTTAACGCGTTTGATCCCAGTTGCGAGGCGAGGTCTCCATTTTTCAGGATCACGTGTAAAATGTACAATGAACTCGTTACGTACAATAAACTAGCCCTTATTCTGCTGGCTTTCGATCTGTAAGTTATCCCTGCGTAATATTCTAACAAATTGAAGTATGCTTGCTGGAGACTGTGCTTACTGACAATATTTTTGTTAATGATCTAAAAAGACTGCCAGCTTAAATTTATTAATAAAATTATTAATAGATGAGTATAACTAAAATAATAAGGAATTACAAAATAAAAACACAAGGTATATTGAATACAAAGCTCTTCACATGAATATATACAATGTTTAATTTATTCCGCAAAATCTCCGTCGTAAAGCCTTGCCGCTACTTTCACTGGTGACAGAGCTCGCAGGATTATTATTTAATAAAAAAGGAATAAAAAAGACACAAGTTAGATAAGCGACACTTCATTTTCATGACAATTTGCTCTTACGAAGGTACTTAAGGTATTAATATTAACAATTCTTCGTCCACAGAACGCAAACTGTTTGTTGGAATGTTGAACAAGAAGTTATCCGAGAATGACGTGCGAGCTCTATTTGCCGGCCATGGCGCCATCGAGGAGTGTACAGTACTCCGTGACGCTCAGGGCCAGAGCAAAGGCTGCGCCTTCGTCACCTTCGTGTCGAAGCAGGCAGCGATTGCCGCTATTAAGGTAAGCGTGGTAATATCAAATATGGATAGTCTAAAAGGATCATTAGCAACTACATTTATAAAAATAAACAATTAGATTAAATACTTACAGCGGCGCAACTGATTGCTTCATAACTCTTTTAAAACGAGAGCAGGCCTGTGGCCAGCAGTGGGACGAATATAGGCTGTAATTTTACTACTTTACTTCCATCATTTAGCCACGCAACGATCATATTATACCAACGATATTTTTATAACTGGTTTTACGGCTCTGGGTTCTAGCCCTTCTTAGCCTGATGTTACAATGTATAATTATCCTTCATAGTACACTGCTTCACAATATGTTGATGTGTCACAATGTGCAGCTTTTGGGAGATTTTGCCGGCAACTTGAGGCAGCAGACAGCTGACAGTTGGCGATGGTATCTCAAGGCGCCTAAGCAGACAGACACCTTATCTTGAGAATCACATCACCATTAGAGCACTTGTTTCACCGTTTCCACTAATAGTACACATGCGCAGAATTTAATACACAAAATTGCACCACGTCTATCTATCAAATCCAACTCAAACAATTATTTAAACAATAATACAGGAGCAGCAATCTGTCGCCGGTCAAGTTCCCGCCAAAACTCCACCAACGATAAATATACTATCACTACCGACGTAACAATGTTACAATGTTATTCCGGCTTGAAGTATATAGCCAATATTCATACATTAGTCTATAAAAAGTCCACTGCTGAACACAGGCCTCCCCCACCATAGATTGCTTAATAGACGGGATATTTGCCGTAGTTGCAATACTTGGCATGCGGGTCGGCAACCACATTTTTTCAATAATTTTGACCTGGTATCAATAAAGTGCTGCTGCGCATGTCCTGTTTCAGTTTTCCTATATCGCCTCTTAAAAACATCGACGGGATGATATGGAATAGTTAACAATTTCACGCCGCGACTACACGGCAATAGAGTCGAGATATGTAATTACCAAACAATATAAGGCAAAGCGTTTCGTACCCGCAGCCTTCTTTGTTCGGAGTTTTTCAAAGTGGAGTTAGTCACAGGGATATCTTCAACCGTCTTCAAACAAAGAAGGCCACGGATCCTTTATCACCCCTGCAGGCTAATTAATTCAAATAAAAGACCATATATGAATGAAATCAACGTTTAGTTACGTTGCTGTCATTTCTTTTCGCCTTTACCGTCCGTTAGTGAGGGTACCACCCTCTTATCTGTTTGTACCACTAAGCAGTAGTACTTGCACTGCTGCGTTCCGATCTGAAAAGTACGGAGAGCCAGTCTAATTACAGACTATGAGGCATTCCATCATAGTCCTCCCAGATTTTTTTATAGGATACGGCACACGACACACGAGTACAGAATCCACCTGATGGTAAGTGGTTGCTGTGGCCCATAGACATCTACATTTATCCTCGATTACAAATCAAAATGCAGATGCGTTGTCATCCGTGACGACTAAGATGAAATGCTTTGTTTCCACTAAAAAGGGTCTCCGGTTCTCTACACTCACCGTACGAAACACAGCAGCATTAAGCTGCTATTTTACGCTGGTATTCTGTGAGATCGTGGTCCTTCCCCGGTCGAGTCGACCCATTCGTGCTACAACCATAATATAGCTGCTGCATGGCTCTACCACGTATAGTACGTATGACGACGCACCTGTAGCCTTCTTTGTTTGAATTTTGGTCTATATGTCTATGGGCTGAAGTAGCCACATACCATCAGGTTGACTGTTAGTTCATTTATCTAATAAAACAAAAAACTTAAATTATCATACAGTCCTAATCCCCGCGGTATAGTTCCAAAAACGTCGGTTGCGTTTCCTCACTGAATAGCTATACCTATATGGTATTGTCATATTGGTCCAACAAAAACTTATTTTCAATAGGTTTAATAAATGAATTTCATAGGGATCGTCCAAAGGGTAAGTGTAAATTTTGGGTAAGATAGTTTAAAAAAGTAAAAAACTATGTATAACAAAGTAGCTACTAATCAGGTACAGGTTTCATATTTTCATTTCATATGCAGTTTGTAAGGTTAATATTTAAATTAAAAAAATTGTCACCTAGTTCACTGAATACAAAATTTATTCCCGGATCTGTTTTGTGTTTATGCGAGTTTCGATCTATTCTTAAGTCGACTGTCATCCTCCGTTACTCCAAGATAATTGCTTTTTCGAAAGACGTTGAAATGTCTGACATGTTGATTCAAAGTTGCAAATTTAAACTTGTCCACATTAATTTACTTTAATGCTAAATATTTACGGCCAAGCTTTTGCTTATTTACAGTTACTAAGATAGAAAACATTGTAAGTTTAAATTAAGAAAGTTATGGCGTTAGACATGAAGGGAATTTAAGAAGCCAGCAGCATTCTTCTATTAAATAAGCCTGTATGTTATGTAGTGTTAAAACAACAAATTCAGACAAAACAAAAGTTTATGTTTAGTTTTTGTGTATTTTTTACCAGTTGGTTTAAGCCACGCAACTATCACCACTTAACCCTTGGCAAGGCCACTACCCAGATTGCAGAAATATAGTTGCCACGCAAGGCAGGCATGTTACGAGTAGCATCCGCAGTTTTATTATTATTCAATTGATATCAGGAAAGTGCTGCTTCACATTTTTTATTTAAGTTTTCTGCTGTCTTTTCTTAAAATTGCCCTGGGATGATATAGAGGGGAGGGGGGAGGTGTCACCTAGCTCATATTATGTTATATAACGAAACTACGGTTCAAACATTAAAGAACTTGTTCGTCGTAGCACCTTTTATGGTAAGATGACTTATATACATTTCGTAAAACAAACCATCTATGAAAAACATTAGCATAATCGGTGACTTTACTTGCATAAAATTTTCACATGACAGAGCCACACTACGACCGCGTCGGGTCGACCAGTAAATTATCACAATAACAATAGCAGCCTAATGTTCCTAAATCTCATATTATCGATATCTTCCAAGACTTTATCGAATGCAGTCACTGTATCTTCAGGATTCGTAAAGCGAATACCTCAAAAATTTATCTTTTTGGGAATAAATAAAGAAAGCACTAAATGTCACATCAGCATTGTATAGTGACTGACACATCTCACAGAATACCAGCGTAAAATAGCAGCTTAATGCTGCTGTGTTTCGTATGGTGAGTATAGAGAACCGGAGAACTTTTTTACTGGAGGCATTTCATCTTAGTCCTCAATGCTGACAACGCATCTACATTTTGATAAGCAAACAAGGAGAGATGTAGAAGTCTATGGGCCTCAGCAACCACTTACCATCAGGTGGACTGTGCGCTCGTTTGTCACCCTATTTCTATAAAAAAAATATTGAAGGCTGCGGTAGCACCTGTTGCAGCCAAATATTTGACTGGTCCGCTGGTTGTCTCTGTATGGCTGGCTATGCTCTTCAGCTGACGCTTTAGCGACGCTCGTAATAAAGAAGAATCCTGCTTTTACTTTGATTTCTTCCTGTTTTCTTTCTTTATCTTTACTGTCATAAATCTTCCATAAAATGACCCCTTTTGACTTAGGATTTGTTACATTAAACCCAGCTCACTTATGACTATATTAAATATAGCATTTGAGTAACCAATTCATGATATATTTTTCTATCGGCGGTTAAATATCCATTTAGTACAAATATTCCTGTGGCCTAAATGTTCATGTAAGATATTTTATTTTGAACTAATACGCCTGAGGTTAGCGACATTGCCTAATTCTATTGGTAGTTTAGTCTCTTATCTGTTTCTATTGTGAGCCGCCTCACAGCATTGACGTTATCTTCAGTTCTTGTCGTTGAAGACGTTACTCACTCAGATAATCAGTGATACGACCAAGCTTAAACAATTATAATTGAACCAATTATAAATATAAAAAATATTGGCAAAAGTTAAGGACACATGTCGTTCTCAAAAAGAGCAAAAGAAACACATATACAATTATTAATAATTAGATAGAGTCTATTAAAAAGTAATAATACTCGTACCTATATAATTTATTTCTATTTCTAAAAATAGAAAAGTATTTATATATATATATATGTGTGTGTGTGTGTGTGTGTGTGTGTGTGTGTGTGTGTGTGTGTGTGTGTGTGTGTATATATATATATATATATATATATATATATATATATATACAGGGTTGCTTTGCTATAACCGCCCAAATTTGCGCAGAGTACGTTCAGAATAAGTAATATAGGCAAATTGTGAAGCAAAATTAATTTAAATAAATTCCCAAAAATTCTGTCCTTTTTATCCTTTAAATTCAAAATACGTGGTAATGCTTTATTTTAACTTTTTTTTGTTTATTTTTTTATTATTTTACTGCGCACGCAAACATTCGTAAAAAGTAGAAGTCTTATTTCCTCGTATTATCAAAAACTGCAATAACGGTATATCATTATTTATATATTCGAACTTTTAAAATTTTAATTAAAGTTTAAAATTTGGCTACTCTTTGAAAAACAACCCTGTATAGAAACATGAAAACTTACATGAAAAACTTTAATTTAAAAATATCTATACGAAACAATTACATCATTGCAGGCCCTGCACCACAGTCAAACAATGGAGGGCTGTTCGGCGCCGCTCGTTGTTAAATTTGCGGATACACAGAAAGAAAAAGAGCAGAAGAAGTTACAGGCGATGCAAGCGAGTCTATGGGGACTGACGACCCCCGTGACCCCTGCGGCGTATTTGGCGTCCGAGGCGGCTCTGTCCCCCGCTACACAACTGCAGCTGCTACAACAACTGCAGGCGGTTGGATTGCAGCAGCAGCTGTTGCAGAGTCAGGGGTCTACGTTATTACAAGGTATTTATAACGTCTTGTGACGTTAAAATAGCCCACTAACTCAAACACTCAACTGACGCTTTATAAATTGTGTCTAACCATTTATGATCATAATAGCTATCGATGTACCTTCTATAACCACACAAACATGAAAATTGTTATTAAAAAAATATAATTTCTAATGCTATCAGCTTTATGTAGTGTATTAACAGATCTTTCTAACTCATTAGTTTAATCTCGAATTTAACATCAGATAACGTTAGTCTCTACAATTCCATTCACGTTAGATACTTTAGACAATGTCAGCGTTTGGTAGATCCGAGCCACAATTGGTTCAATTTACCTACGTCAGTATTGCGGCCTAAGTTGTCATTAAGGTTAATTATCCAGTAAGGGCAAATCGTTTAATTACTCGCGCAATGGCCAGTTCACGCAAATAACTGAATAGGCACTTTTGTATTATGCGATTGTATCATAAAACCCGTAAAGGTGTTTTAAAATTTAATTTCAATTTTTGTCATTATCTTTACATTAAATTATCAAAAGAATAAAATAGAGTTTCTCCCTGTCTCTCTTGTTCTTGCTCTTTTTGACATGAATTTCACGTACGATCCATCCACGTCCACCTTTTATTTCCACTCCCTCCTATATAGTCCGTAGATAAGACATTCAATAATAACTTCTACAGATACATTATAAAAACATAGGATTTGCATTTTATTTGTTGGTATAATATTGTAATCAAAAACATAAAAACTTTTTTACCTGAGTTAGAGCCACGCTGCAGCTATATTATGGTTGCAGCATGAATGGGTCGGCTCGATCGGGGAAGAACAACGCTCTCACAGAATACCAACGTTAAATAACAGCTAATGCTGCTCTGTTTCGTATGGTGAGTGTAGAGAATCGAAAACCCCTTTTACTAGAAATGAGGCATTATATCTTAGGCTGAGATCTATAGACCGTACTTTGACTTTGCACAGACTTAGTCCTCAGGGATGACAACGCATCTGCATTTTGATTCTTCTTTTATTTTTATTTTATTACAATCAGGTTGACTGTGTGCTCGTTTGTCACCCTATCCTATAAAAAAAACATTTGTAAATACCCTATTAGAAATTGATTTTTCGTTTGCTTTATGAAATATTTTGCAAGTTCTCCCTCAGTCTTCTGATATCTCTTACAGTTGGTTGATTTCACACAATATAATAAAGGAATAAGCAATTCGTTATTCGTATAACAGCAAAACTATTTTTTTAAACTGATTTTGATATGTTTTGTGACTAGACACAGAACGTATAAGATTTTTTTAAGTATAGCAACAGTAGGCAGTAATTTACATTTATAATATAGTATAGTTTAAATAATTTGGAAACACTAGATATTTATTTCTTTATATATACATTATTGCCTTTTTATGAAAAATCCCTTATCTTTTTGTTTACTTATTCTGCATTTTTAGTTAACCCCTTTTGTTTATTCTACGTTTTGTTTGTCGTCTCTTTTGTTGCTCACATTGCATCCGATGTTTTCTTAGGTGTTAACTATCAGGATATCGGTTTCAATGGCGCAGGCCTGAGCGGAAGTGGAGTGACGGGTGTGGGGGGAATTGGAGGTGGAGCTGCTGATCAGCTCGGGGGTTTGTTAGCACCCGTCTCAGTGCAGAATCTGGCCGCGTTGGCAGCCATGACGCAACCGCCCGTTGTGACGCAGGCGGCTCCCATTGCGCCGGCCGCAGCACCGCAGCCCGCTGCTCCACAGTTGTGTAAGTTCAATTTTACGAGTTTTTATTATATTGCAATAGGTAAAAATGTGAAGATATTTTAACACGTTCATGCACACACTTCAATATAGTAGCTCTATGTGATATTGCACATAATTTTTTCATACAAACTAAAGCGACGTCTAATGACGCTGTGCAATAACTGATAATATTAGTATTGAAATATATTGCGCTAACGTCCTAAGACGTCACTACATTTTCGTTTATGAGAGTCAAAAATGCTTTCATAACTAGAATACTCTGAATCGTCTGTGGTGCTATAAAAATTTTCTGATGCGGAATCCGATGTAGATCTAACATGAGAAGCAGATCGTAAATTGGAACAAGTACTCTTTTTGACATGCAATAATGACTTTTTGCGCTGTTTGCCCCGCTCAAACTGCGAAATGCCAATGTCACTAGAGCTATCGTCATCATTATCACCAATTGGGCCGTAATCGGCATCTGATCCAAACTCTCCATCGTTAACAAAAGGGACTGGCGTAGTTTCCCGGGATGAAGAAAGCTCATAGATTTTCATTGAACATTCCTTTTTTTGACTCATTTTATATATCTAAAACAAACAAAAAAATACAAAGTATGTATTTTGAACATATTCAGACTTATTACAATAAAGTAAAATATATTTATATAATATATATATCGTAGTAAGATAACGTTTAGCGTCAATATTCCATGTGAACATAAAATTGGCGCACGCACTAGCCCCGCGACGCGCACAAGTCGACTGATGTAATGAAACTTCTTTTGCGAAACGACGTATAATGACGTTGTGCGCTAACAAAGTGGGTACTTAGTATCAGGGAGGAACGCCATCTAAGAAGCCAAAAAAAATTGGTTCGATGTGGCACTACAATTTTGAGAATTCGATATGTTGTGGCACAGTAACCCAACTTTAAAACATTAGTATGGCCAGACACCGTACCATAACGTTGTGCTCAATAAATCGAGTTATTGCTGAACGTAATAATACGTTGTGCCATATCATATCTACAAATATGTGACGTACATATACGTTGTTCGCATGAACGTGTTAAGAATGTAATTTTATAGAATAAATGTAATTTTATAAATAAATTTTAGAGAATTTCGTTTAGTTTTTCGTAAATGATATTTTTGATAATAATTTATTTAAAGAAGAGTTTCTAAGGCTGGGTCAGTTTGATCATCTGGGTGTATGGTATCTCCGTCGCGTGGTGCAAACTTTATCATAATAAGATCGCAAGCTTGGACTCAAATTTATACTACGCGATCGTGTGATACGCCATTGTGATACCGTATCTGATACGTCCCGTTGCGCACGAAACCTCGTATCTGACACACCTTGTATTAGATACACATATAGTGTGATCGGTAGTATAGATGGGTATATATCACGATATAAAGATGCGATACGATACCTGGTACGCTGTGTCTCATCCCAAGTCGGTTTTTCACCGGTCACAAATCACAGGAGATTCTACAAGCCACTACAAAGTTTTAAAAAGTTTGGTCGTAGAAGAGATACTAGGATCTGAGGAAAATTTGTTGAGTCATATAAAAAACGTTAAGCCGATACGCTGACATGATACGAAATGATTAAGGCTACCTATATAGTTGAAACGCCATTTTTTCCATATATAAGATACAAATACTCGATACGATATGCCTGATTTAAGATACGTCAAGATGATCAAAAATGTAGACCCGACCTTAAGCAAAACATTGTTGTTTATTGTTTTCTATGTTAGCCAATATATCTAAACCGATGTAATCATAAAACTGATGTGCCCACAAAAGCAAAGAAAAATTATTCCAACATTAATAAAATTCTTTAAAAATAATTTACCAAAATCCCTAAAAACCATCCACAGAACGTATCTGGCATCTAGATTGACGTTTGTTCCACACTGATCCCTTTTCTAAAATTCTCTCTCCGCGAAGACAATTAAGCTCCATAAATTCAACTCTAATTGCCAGACCTGTCCAAATCTCTAATTGGAATGTAGCGACCCCAAATGTAAGTTAAGCCGTAAGAGGGGGAGTAGCCATGACGATCCCTTTTGTCCGCAAACTTTCCTATTTCAGGTTGGATTTTAATGCGTTATTGAGAGATGTAAAAACCTGATAATTAACGATGAAACTTTTTCACACTTCAGGTCTTCTCGGGAAGACTAACATCACAGGTAAACAACAACAATGAAATCGAAAGTGTGTGCTATTTATAAGGAATGATTTGTCACTGTCAGTTTATAAACTAATGTAATTGATGACGACTGAAAATTAAAATTACAATAGCCTTATTTTTATACTTTATTAAATTTTCAAAGTTTTATTCCATTGGTAGGTACACTTTACGTTTAAAATTTAGCAACATCTCGAACTCTCTTTTTAAGTGAAGCTAAGTGGAGTTAATCATTGTTTAAATAATGGTTTGAAGTAGATTTTGATATGTAAAAGCAGTGCGATTTTGTATATCAATTTTATCAAAATCTAATTAAGGGTCGTTTCGTAATTATAATTAAATTTTATTATTTATATCGTCATTTATTGCATTAGTCTAAGGCTTGATTTCAGTTCTGTTTGCAACAATGTAGAATAGGAGATTGCTTGATTAGGGCTTTGACGTAAGGCTTTGATTGAGGTCTGTGTTTATTGAATAGGGTATATTCGGACATAACCGAGACGTATTACTTTGTTAAAAATATAACTATTGCTAGCAATGTTGTGATTAAATAATGTGCTAGGTTTGTCATTGTTTTTTCCTTGTTTGTGCGTAATATTTCTACGTAACTTTAAAAAATATATCGTTATAATTTTAGCATGTTAATAACGGCACATAATAATGATTTGTATGACGTATATTAAATAATAACATGTTGAAGTTTTCTGTTAATTAACCCATATTTCTGTTTTTGCATGATATTGCTAAAAGAAAATTAATATTAATTTATTAATCAAGGGTAAATTACATGTGTGTTTTAGATTTTTGGAAGCTGTCTTTCTTGTTTACTTTAAAGGAGGAATGTTAACTGCGGATATAAAATTGTGTTGTGTTTAAGTTTTTATTGGATTTGTTTCTATTTATTAATCATTTCCACTTAATTTAGATATAATTACGATATGTACAACTTCCTTTAGTAAAATTGGATCCAACTAAGCTAAGTAAGCTTTAAGCTGTAAATGTATAAATATCAAAACCAAGTTACAATAATGTGACATCTGTACACAAGCTCACAAAATTTCAAAAATGTTTTTTTTTTATTATTGGTGCGACCGTTGACCAACAAAAAATTGTCATAATTTACACTATATTTGATTACGAATTTGGAAGTAGTAAGGTAGAGACTAAAAAAACCTGCGGTCAATCATCTATCTCTTTCTAAAGTAGTGTTTGACCAACATCGAGCTCCATGTAATATTGTTTGCTTTTTTGTATTTGGTAAAAGACGACCTTATAAAAAAGACGGACCAATATTTGCTTCTTTTTTGTAATGAAAGACAAACTCAACATAGTCAGTGTCTTTATGTTTATGGGTATACCTCTTCAGGCGATCTAAGAATAGTTGTTAAATATCCTGTTCCAATATATACTTCAAATCATGAATTTAATAATAAAAAAGAACTTTCGATACTAGAATTTTACTGTTATAATTATGATAAAGCATAAATCTTATAACAATATATAAAGACGTATATAACATCGATTATTAATACAAGTCTAGATCAGAGAATTTACGCATCTTTTAGTCTTTAAGCCTGGGGCAACTTTTACTTGTTTATTTAAAAATCACATCACGCGTCAAGTTCTTGCCCAGCATAAAACTTTAAGGATCGCGTTTTTGTATCCTCGTTTTTTAAAATTTAAAACACACCATTATCAATAAGTTATTCCGCAGCATACTGTGTGATGCTTTTGTGAATTTAAAAGTGACCTGTCACGTCAAGCTTTCGTTTTATTATACAACGTTCAACAAAAATCTCACAGTAGATGTATTTAACAATTAATAATAGAAATCAGTTTTTTTTTATACTTCGTGTTAGCTTTTAACTTTAAATTCTTAGTATTCAGTAGAAAAATAGTACATTGCATGAGCGTTTTATGCGTTAGAAATAGTTGAAGTAGTTTAAAATTTAAAATAAAGTACTTATCAAAATTAATGTAAATAACTTTTTGAGCGATTTTTTTTTAGTTTCCATCAATTTTATTTTTTATATAAAGTCGCAAATCTTAATAAATGCTTAATTTAAGAAAACCTTATTCCGATCAATTGTTAATTATTAATAACTTGAAACAGCTTTCCATCATGTGAATTATTTATTGAAATCCTCAATACTGATTTTATTATTTTAATGTTTTTATTATAATAACACGTAAAAGCTAATATATTTTCGTTTACTACTTATACAAAATACGTTAAGTTCATATTAATTTCGATGATAAATAATTTTCTATTCTCTGTTTGTAGAAAACATACCTCTGTTCTGAACTAAATAAATTACAGACATGTGTGTCACTGTCTTGTTTCGGTGATGTTTTTTGTGTTTGCCGGTAGGCTTCCACAACTCTATTGGACGCAGTGTGTCACTGTGAGTATGGTTGCAGGGTCCACGGCGGAGCCGCTGAGCTCGGCATACGCGGCGCAGTTCGGGTCAGCTTTTGCGGCCGCGCCGCTCGGCTCAGTGCTGGGCTCAGCCGCAGCAGCCGCCGCAGGGAAGCAAGTCGAAGGTATAACAATAAGTAACCTTTAATTATTCCTTTTTTTTATAGAATTAGGGTGACAAACGAGCACACAGACCACCTGATCTTAAGTGGTTGCTGTGGGTCATAGACATCTACATATATCCTCGATTATGAATCAAAATGCAGATGCGTTGTCACTTGTCACCCGTGAGAACTAAGAAGGAATGTCTCGTTTTCAGTAAAAAGGGTCTCCGGTTATCTACACTCACCATACAAAGCACAGCAGCGTTAAGCTGCCATTTTACGCTGGTATTCTGTGAGAGCGTGGTCCTTCCCCGGTCGAGCCGACCCATTCGTGCTACAACTATACCAGTAATATAGCTGCAGCATGGCTCTACCACATATAAAACTAACTCTTACTCTCTCTCCTTTACATTAACTAAATAAAGATGGAAATTACAAATAGTTTAGCGTCCTTCACATTCTCACTCACAGCTGTTTTACGCATTGCCATTTTCCATAACGTAATTAAAATTGCCAACTGTGTAAATGTTCCGAAGAAACTCTCATAACCTTCATTCTGTCCAACTCTAATGTGACACAATATCGTAACTTGTTTACGATGGGAATTAGCGTCAAAGATGCGACACGTCTGGTACTGAAATCATAGATCAATTACGATTGACGATTGCAAATGCATCAGCTGTGGAATTTTATGAGCAGAATAAGAAAAAGTAAAAAGTCTTTTTAAATATACCCACAAACCACAATTAACCGTTAAACTTATTTGTTGAAAGATCAAGCTTCAAAGGAGCCTGCAATTTCTCCATCCCACATTAATTAATACAATTTAATAATTTTAAAACATCTGAAAATATTGATTATAGTAATTTCACTCTCAATCACCGACAAATGAAGGTCATATCATCTCATATATTATACCATGTGTGTTAAATTCCTACTACACCGACAGGCAATGTCAACGTTTGAGATAGACATATCGTCACTATCTATGTCAAGACTGCAGGCACTGGTAGTCCATCTGTGAATTATTTACCAGCCGATGATAAACAAGAAGACTTCATGTGTCATAAATATTCTTCAACATGTCTAGGCATTTTGACGCTGATTACGAAGCTTTAGTTTGTATGAGAAAATATGAATACGTAAATCAATTCTCATTTTCTTCCAGGTCCGGAAGGAGGCAACCTGTTCATTTACCACCTGCCACAGGAGTTCACCGATACGGATCTGGCATCAACTTTCCTGCCGTTTGGCCACGTGATATCGGCAAAAGTGTTCATAGATAAACAGACGAACCTATCAAAGTGTTTCGGCTTCGTCTCGTACGACAACGCCGCCTCAGCGCAGGCCGCAATACAAGCTATGAACGGCTTTCAAATAGGTACAAAGAGACTCAAAGTTCAATTGAAACGTTCTAAAGAACTATCAAGACCATACTAGAATATTCCAGAACTTGTTCCTAGTGAATTTAAAATATAACAAAAAAATAAACTATGCAAAGAGGTTGTAAGTTTTTGAACGTTTGTTGTGATGTATTCGGTGCACTCGAACTGACGCTATGACGCTAGTTTAAATGGTTCGTTCGAAAACACGAGTCAACGTGCACAGTTGTTATTTAATAAGTATTAAAGTTAAGGTTTGTGTCAAAGGAGTTATCGTTTCCAAAGTATTCCCCAAATTCATTTTTCTAAATATAATAATTATTTTTAACAAAATAAGTTTAAGTCACTTTATGCATAAGTTAATGCGTTTAAAACCTTCGCTATTTGTAAACGCCAAAGAGCTGGTACTAATGATTATTTTAAAGTGATTCGAATTATAACGGTCAAAGATAAAAGTGTCATATCATATTGTAATTAGGAATCGTTTTCTGTCACCGAAACTAATTGCATTGTAAACCATTGCATAGATTACTTTTTATTTATTTATATAATCGTATTAAATATTTCTTCAACAATTTGGTTGTAGTTTTATGCTTTATAATTTATGTTACCACTTTTATCAGATAAAATATAACTAGTGGCCATTGTCAATTTTTTAACATAACAGATTGTCTTTTTTTGTTTAAATTAATAAGTTATTAGATTAAAAAGGTGATCTCAAAGTGATCAGTGTATTTATTATTTTCCTTGTTTTCAATATCGTACTTAACTGTAACCTCTAGGATTATTGTGTAACTGTTCAGTTTTAAATAAGTCAAATGTCGTGTTTAAATTAAGCAATATTAATTCATTACTGCCGCAAGACTAACCCCCAAAGGATTTCCAAAGGATATTGTGCTAGTTATCAAAACCAAAGTATATCAAAACTAATATGCCGGAGATTTATAAAAATTCAATACTAAAAAAAGTTTAAAAATTACGTGACTATATTGACGCAAAATATAATGAACAAAAATGTGCACTTAGGCTCTATAGTTTTCCTTGACTCATTCTTTCAAAGGGTGAATATAATAAGTGTTTTGAAATATGTATAATTTTATGCTAAGGATAAAATTATCTAGTAGTAAGGATACATAACACTAGAAACGCCAGTTCTCAGACCGAGGGTCATAGCTGTACACTGTCGCAACACCGAGTTGAGCTGAATGTTCAG
The DNA here is from genome assembly GCA_963668995.1 of Parnassius mnemosyne. Lineage (NCBI taxonomy): Eukaryota > Metazoa > Arthropoda > Insecta > Lepidoptera > Papilionidae > Parnassius > Parnassius mnemosyne. The sequence goes on along the minus strand of CAVLGL010000126.1, from coordinate 9,113,004 downwards.
TGTCGCCAGAGTTGACGTTTCTGTCGAGGGCTCTGGTATGTGTCGTCGCGTCCTTACTTCTTAGCATAAAACCTTCGCCTGCTTTTAATGGCAAACCATAAATAAAAAATAATATGACGTTTATTCGATGACAGTTTAATGAATTAACTTTTGTTACCTAACATTTTTGTAACTTGCGCAGGATCGAACACTGGCCCTGTAGTCAAAATATTATTTAGACATAATATTCGTTATAGACTATTTCGTGTGTAAGTTGAATATGTTCTAAATCTAAAATTCTTTTTCTTTAGTAATTTCTAAGTGTCTTTTGTCTGTAATCTTAGTCTACGGAACGCTTAAAATTTAGATTTCTGAAAGGAAGACCAAAACCTAAATTCGCTACTGCTTCTGCGAGGAATGTCTATTTTCTATTTTGACGTTTAACGCTACTTTCAGTAATCTATATTATTAAGCGATTCTAAATTCTTATTATTTAAATAAAATATATTTAAATTGTTATAACACGTCACTTATTGTCATTTGTATTCCCTTCACGTAAACAGGAATAGTTCTTTGCGTGTCTACATATTAATGTGTTTTCTGCTTGATGTATTTATTTTTTTATCAAAAATTCACGTATATTCTAGTTTTCCATGATTGTAAATTATCAATTTCCACGTTGGAACGTAATATTACCAATATTTGATGTTTATTACCGATAGGCGATAGGTATGTTATGTGTTTATATCTTTTGTTACAGTTTATTTTATAGGAACGTAGAGAAAGTTCGTCGTAACTTAAATTTAGTTGAGTATTATATTTAAAATGTATTGAAATGTCCACATTTTTAGTTTAATTCTTAGTCACTTTTGATGTCTAATGAAAGACAATATCTAGACTGAATAAGTTCCCTTTCTTAGGTGTTAAACATCATCCTAATATAATAAATTCAGTATATTATCCTCTTGCTAGTTTTTTCGTGAGTTCGAAAGTGTGCGAGGAAAAAGTTTTATCTTTCATTTTATTTAAGTAAGTTATTAAATGCATATATTATTATCATAATTATGGTGTCCTATAATTGAATTGGGAAATTACCTCAAAAGCTTTTGTAAGCTGAAATTGTTAAAGATAGATATACCAAAAATAAACAAAACAATTTGGCGAGTATTTTGGACATACAGAGGACGGATTCTTAACTTATTTAAGTTTCACCTGGTAAATTCACTAGCTCAAGTAATTCAGAGAAAGAAAAGAATCCCGAGACGAGGAATGATCCTAGACACGACCACGTTACACGTTAGACAGCTGTTGATTAAGGAATGATCAAAAATAAAAGAAATACTTATATATTAGAATTTTTTACCTACAATTTCTAGGTATCTCGGACTAAGAAACTCATTGTTGTTGTAATTATATAAATTGCCTGACCTACAAACTTATATATTTTATAAAATAAAAGAAATAATTCCTAAGTTATGTCCACATTGGTTATATTGACATATTCAAACGTACTATAAAAATTATAGACATTATTTCTACAAGTTTTGATTTCAATAACAATGGACTACAAATGTCTCTACACTATAATTTATCATATAATGGACTTTAATTAGGACTCATCTTTAACAATGTGGATATAGCTTTAATTGGTAAAGATGACATTTGTTCTTCACGTCTTAATGTGAAGAAGGTTTAATTGGTAAACACAATGCTATGTGATAAATTATATGAAGCTCAAAAAGATTTTGTAAAGTTGATCATTTCTTTCTATATTTCGTTCGTGAGAGACTAGTTTAGGTAGACTAAATTAAATACTACGTTTGTTTCAAAGCGTCTCGAAACAAAACGAATTAATAATGAGAAACTTCATGAAAATGCTTGTAACATGGTTCACGGTATCTCGTGCGAAGAATTTAAACTTTTACGAATGTTTTCCAGTCATTGAAAACATTTCATCTTATTTATTTATGATCGAGAAAACATTTCTTATTTTCAAATGCACGTGGTACCGTACTATATATTATTATATGCGTAGATTTCTACTTATTATTATTTTGGTTACCACAAATAATGTTGATGCGAGCGCTAGTGTGCAAGTAGCTTGAAAACAGAGAAATTATAGTCACGGTACCAGCATATCCTATATTACAGACGCAAAATTATTTTTACACTGTTTCAAGGCACCTTTATTTAGTAGGTATACAATTGGTATAAAATTAATATGAAAGAACTGTTTTATACAACACCTGTTTTGTTGATATAAATGTAAATAAATGTCAAGTTTAAATGTGATTTTTATTTGAATTCATGTGTTTAAACATATGGTTTCAACTATTTCTCTCCAATATAGTACACGTAAAACTTAAATGTGTTCGAGTAAAGTGAGCACCGTCACTGTGTGCGGGCCATCATGAGAAAAAGTTACGATACAGTTCTTCAATTAAAGCAATGAAACATTTTCCAAAAAAAATTATTGACAAATATTTTTCTTGTTTGACTCCACAGAACTTTTGCTTTAGACATCCTTTCAAAAAATTATTCCTAACCATTGAGTTATATGTACTACGTACTAGAGAAGCCATTCCAAACAAAATATGTGCGCTACTCATGTCTTCGCGCCTGCGCAGGCGATAGTAGAGCCGCGCATGCGCAGTTGATATATTATTACATATTTATAAACTTGAACAACAAATCATTTTACTTGACCACTGAATTGTTATTTACGTCCAGGTTTAAACTTTAGTTAGAAATCTCGTATTATTAGCGCCGCTCCACACTGCATGAATATTGAAGTCACACTAAATGACACTAAAGTAGGTACTCGTAAGGGTACGGATTGCAGTACAATTCAGTTGAACACAGTGAATTTTTGGAATGCGAAATCCAGTGCGTAGTGTATATATATATCGATGTTCCTAACAGTTTATACCCTCATATTTATTGTATAGTAAATATAAAAATATAAATAAATATAATATAAAAGATAAAGATATATTAGATAGTGGCGGTGTAAGAATATCCATTACCCTATATAGTCTCGTTGATGATGAGGTGGAGGAAATGTATGAGGATATCTCTAGAGCCATGCATACCTCCAAAACTCACTATACGGTGTTAATGGGAGACCTCAATGCAAAACTAGGCACAAGAGAGAACGGTGAGCTGAAAGTAGAGAAATTTGGAATACGGCAACGGAACCCAAGGGGCCAGCAGCTGGCCGACTTCATGGAGAAGGAGGGACTCTTTATGATGAACTCTTTCTTCCAGAAGCGGCCCCACAGGAAGTGGACCTGGTCAAGCCCCGACGGTTCGACAAAAAATGAGGTTGACTTCATTATGACGACCAGACCACAACTGTTCAGTGATGTCTCCGTGATCGCGAGAGTGAAAACTGGTAGCGATCACCAAATGGTTAGAGGCACACTGAAGCTAAACGTTAAGTTGGAGAGGTCTCGTCTAATGAAGTCAACGCTCTGTCCCCCTCGTTCTCTGTTCCAAAGTCCCGAAACCTTTCAGCTCGAGTTACAAAACCGTTTTCAGTGCCTAGAAGACTGCAATGAAGTGGACGATATAACTGACAAGCTCGTGGAAACTGTCCATGCGTTCGGAGCTAAATTCTGCATGACTCGCCGCAGAAGAACAAAAACTCTCCGATCACACTCTTAATCTCATGGCTGTTAGACGGGAGATGAAGCTACATTCTTCAACAGATTTGACAGCATACAGGCAACTGAACAGACAGATCTCCAAATGCATGCGGCGGGACTTACGCAACTTCAATACAGCTTGTATTGAAGAAGCGATCGAGCGGAACCAAGGCTCCAAAGTCTTTGCCAGAGATCTGTCTGCCAGAAAGAGCCAACTGTCAAAGCTGAAGACCGAGTGTGGCAGCATCGTTTCCGGGACACCTGAGATTTTGAGTGAGATTGAGAGGTTCTATGGGCAGCTGTACACATCATCGTTGGAGCCAGCCATGGATCCAAGAGCGAGTCTTATCCGACACTATTCCGAAGATATACCGGCCGTCAATCTGAGCGAGATTAGAATGGCTCTCCAGCACCTTAAAAACGGCAAGTCCCCGGGCAAGGATGGAATTACAGCGGAGCTTTTGAAAGCGGGTGGAAAACCGGTACTTGAAGTCCTTCAGAAGCTCTTTAATTCCGTCCTCCATGGTGGCACTACGCCGGAGGCGTGGAGCAGAAGTGCGGTGGTCTTGTTCTTCAAGAAAGGCGACAACGCTCTCTTGAAGAACTACAGACCGATTTCCCTTCTGAGCCGCGTCTACGTGCTGTTTTCGAGAGTCATTACGAATCATCTCGCACGCAGACTTGACGACTTCCAGCCTCCCGAACAAGCCGGTTTCCGAAAAGGCTTTAGTACCATGGACGATATACATACCCTGTGGCAGATTGTACAGAAGACAGAGGAGTTCAATCTGCCACTTTGCCTTGCGTATGTGGTCTATGAGAAAGCCTTTGATTTCGTCGAAATTTGGGCGGTGCTGCAGTCCCTTCAGCGGTGCCAAGTTGACTGTCGGTATATCGAAGTGCTGAACTGTTTGTACAGTAGAGCTACGATGGCTATCCGAGTACAGAATCAGAGTACGAAACCTATCCAACTGCAGAAAAGTGTAAGACAGGGTGACGTTATATCCCCGAAACTCTTCACCGCTGCATTGGAAGACGTTTTCAAGCTACTGGACTAGAAAGGATGCGGTATTAACATCAATGGCGAGTACATCACTCACCTTCGATTTGCCAATGATATAGTCCTTATGGCAGAATCGCTGGAGGACTTAAGCACTATGCTCAATGACCTCAATAGTGTCTCCTAACGGATAGGTCTTAAGATGAACATGGACAAAACAAAAATCATGTTTAACGTACCATGTCACACCTATGCCGGTAGTTGTTGGGGGCACTAAGCTCGAAGTTGTTGACGAGTATGTTTACCTGGGACAAATAGTCCGACTAGGTAAGTCCAACTTTGAGAGGTCAATCGACGGATTCAACTCGGCTGGGCAGCGTTCGGGAAACTACGACACATGTTCTCGTTAGACTTACCTCAAAACCTGAAAACGAAATTGCACAACCAGTGCGTGTTGCCAGTGATGACTTACGGATCTGAGACGTGGTCCATCACTGCTGGCCGTATGAGGAAGCTTAAGGTTGCTCAGCGAGTTATGAAGATGGCTATGCTCGGCGTTTCTCTGCGTGATAAACTTAGAAATGAGGATATCCGCAGTAGAACCAGAGTAACCGACATAGCTCAACGGATTAGTAAGCTGAAGTGGCAGTGGGCCGGCCATATAGCTCGAAGAACCGACAACCGATGGGGTAGAAAGGTTCTCGAGTGGCAGCCTCGTACCGGTAGGCGAAGTGTAGGGCGACCCCCCTCTAGATGGAGTGACGACCTGGTAAGACATGCAGGAAGTCGATGGATGAAGGTTGCTCATGACCGTGCTTTGTGGCATTCCTTGGGGGAGGCCTATGTTCAGCAGTGGACTCATGAAAGGCTGTAATGATGATGATGATGATATAGTCTCGTGGATGTCGTAAGAGACGACAGAGGGAAGTTGAAACAGGTGATGGATGGATGACTGCGGTTGACAACACGCTCGCCAAGCGTGTCAACTATGGCAAAATTACCCCTATGAGACAATCTATGGGGGATGCCTATGCATTAAACTACATATTTATATATATATATATATATATATATATATATATATATATATATATATATATATATATATATGTTTAATAAGTGTAAACTTTATTATATGCTTAACTAATATTTCCTAAATATTATACAATTAAATATACAAATAAAAATATTGTTTTTACAAAATACAAATATTACAATATTAACATTATTCGCCAGATGGTTAGCGCTCGCGGTAAATTTCACAAACCCGGGTTCAATCCCCGCCGGCACCAATGAAATTGTTAATTGCAGTTTTAAGTGCTGATTTACCACGTGCTCGGCGGTGAAGGAAAACATCGTGAGGAAACCTGCATGTCTGAGAAAAAGAAAAAAATATTTTCGAAGACGTGAAGTTCGCCAAAACGCATTGGGGCAGCGAGGCGGACACTTCCTTGCCCTAAAACCAAAACCCTTTCAGAAATGAGAGGAGGCCTGTGCCCAGCAGTGTGGCGTATATAGGCTGTAACTTTACTTTACTTTTTACCTTTATTATTCGCAACTGCACGTTACCCGAGCACATAGAGTAGTTAGGTAGGTATAGGTAGAGTGTTAGCAAGACGGAGAATGATTACCTTAGCGCAGCCCCGCCCGCTCCTCTTACTACTCCCTAAAATGGCGTTCTGCTTCTGCGCAGCGTGTGGACGTAGTATTTCAGAAAAGCAATTAAGTATTGCGCGTATTGTACTAGTATGTATCAAGTTCACCGGTCAGTATCGATTGTACCACTCAATCTCGTCTGTCAATGAACAGGTTGCACAACGCGTACACGTAATTAAGGCGGTTTAAAAAAGTCGTTCTTTGTATACAAAAGTTCCGAACGAATTTTCGAATCTGTTAAAAACTAAAATGAGGACAATTCTAAGAGCACCATTCTTCATTATCATCAGTCTGTAAAAGTTCACAGCTGAACATGACTTTTTTATTATAGGGAAAATTTGGCTCAATCGTCACGCTTGGCGAAACGGCGATAGGGGTAACAGATATCTTGCACTATAAATGATGCTATGTCGCCGCACAGTGGACGGAAAAGATCAAAAATACGCGCGAGGCAGTAAATCTAAACCAAATAATTTTTTTTTAAATACTCGTAATTATGTCTGCTTTCTTGTAGCACTGCGGAAATTCACTTTTAGGGGTAGAAACCACCCCTATCAACCCCTAAGCAGGCTAAACCACCAGATTCTGGGTAAAACGAGTTCGATCAACTACATATTTATAAGGAAATATATATTTCCCTATAAATATGTAGTTCATTCCCACATACCCTTACACCCTCATAAACTACCCTTAACAACCCCCAAGCATGCTAACACACCTAGCTCTGGGTAGAGCGAATTTAATCAACTAATTTTCTGTAAATAAATTGAGATTTCAACTACAGATAGGCTAACCCACCTTAACCCTCACATACTTCGTTTCCACATACTCTTACAACCCTAATAATCTACCCCTAACAACCCCTAAGCATGCTATATTTCCTTATAAATATATAGTTGATCGAACTCGTTCTACCCAGAATCTGGTGGTTTAGCCTGCTTAGGGGTTGATAGGGGTGGTTTCTACCCCTAAAAAGTAAATTTCCGCAGTGCTACAAGAAAGCGGACATAATTACGAGTATTTAAAAAAATGTTTTCATTATTACATTTACTGCCTCGCAGGTAGTTTTGTTCGTTTCCGCCCACTGTGCGCCGGTCTGAGTATTTCACGCCTGGCTACCGTAGTACTATTATTTATTCTGTGGCCTGGCGTAAAGTGATGATTATGCCGACATCTATCGGAAGCCATAGGATATTTCTGGCATTTCCATAGTCCCCTTTTACGAAACCCACGAAATGGGATAATTGATTCTCTTATGCCGTCACCACACGGCCTTTTATGGAAGGTAGAGAACCGAGCACATATTTCACCTGAGGGTAAGTGGGTGATGTGGCCTAATACATCTACATCAATTAAAATGCAGAGGACTAAGATGAAATGCCTCGTTTCCAATAAAAAGGGTCTCCGTTTCTCTACACTCACTATAAAAGACATAGCAACTATTTTACGCTAGTACAATGGGACTTATCAAAGAGTATCGCCGAATCCTTATTTAATAAATTAAGACTCCCCTTATCTCTGATAATAGGTATAAAGTAAAAGGTAAAGTTAAGTGCCATTAATTTATTAAAATGGCAACTATATAAATAGGGGGTCATTGTAGAAGCGTGCTCGTCGCGACCCCTGCCAGCCCTTTTCAGGGCTGCAATTCTACTCAGCTGCGCACCCTTGACAACGAGGGTTAGGGCGTCCCCCCAAGGCGATGCACACCAGCTCGTCCCCGTTGGTGTGGAATGCAGCGCGCAAAGCGGCGATGGGGACCGCCACCCGTCACGCACAGCCCGACACGGCGGAAGGTGGAGGACAGAGTGCAGAGTTGGCACGTGGAATGTTAGAGGAGGCATGAGAGATAAGACGAATGAGTTGATCGAAATAATGAAAGAAAGAGAATTAGATGTCGTGTGTATGTCGGAGACCAAACGAAAGGGCAGTGGTACTGAAGAGCTCCCTGGCGGGGCGTTAGCTCTATGGTCCGGAGTCCCGGAGAGCGAGAACGCCTGCCAGGGAGTGGGGGTGCTCCTGTCCTCTCGGTTGGTCGATGTTATGACTGAATATAAGTTTGTGAACTCAAGACTTCTCTGGGTTCGCTTTAAATTGGGACTGACGAAGTTATTCCTTTTGGCTGTTTATGCGCCGGTAGCTTCGTCGTCCAGGGCTGAGCTGGAGGAGTTTTGGGAGAATGTAAGAGAAGTTCTAGATTTGGCTAGGGGAAACGAAAGAAGTGTTGTATGTGGTGATTTGAATTGATGGGTTGGTACCGCTCGACCAGGGTACGAGTCGGTACTTGGAAAGTTTGGCGATAAAAGGGTTAACGATGCTGGCAAGCTTATACTGGCGGTATGCAAGGAAAAGGGTCTTCTTGTGACAAACACTATGTTTAATCACAAGAAAATCCATATGTATACTAGAGAAAGAAAGAATGAGAGAAGTATGATCGATTTGTTCCTGGTGGATGACCGACTGCGAAAACAGGTTATGGATACGCGAGTGTTCAGGGGTGCTGACCTGGTAACGGATCACTATCTAGTGATTACTAGATTTAGGGGTCTGTTCGCGGGTTGGCGCTACCGGGCGGCAGTGACAGAACCACAGTCGGTCTGTCGCATCCGAAGCTGGAAGCTTCAGGAAGCGGATACTGGGGACAAATATCATGCAAGGGTAGCCGAAAAGCTTGACACCATCGATGGCAGAAACGAATGTGTAGAAAGAACATGGCAGAACCTTAGGGATGGAATGGTAAGTGCAGCGGAAGAAGTGTGTGGAACAATAAAAAGAGGCAGTAGTAAAAGAAGAGATGCATGGTGGAATGATGAAGTGAAAGAAGCTGTAAAGAAGAAGAAGAAAGCATGGTTAGACTACTTGGCCTCTAGTAATGATAAGGATATGAGGGAGAAGATGAAAGAAAGATATAGGCTGCAGAAAGTTCACACGAAAGCATTGATTGAGGAAGTGCGTGAAAGGTGTAGAATGGAAGCGGACGAAAGGTTGTCGCACAACTTTAAGGAGAACTCCAAACTCTTCTGGAAAGAGGTTGGAAGGACCCGAAGTGGTGCGACGGCCTTAAGAATGAACAAAGTGCTTTCGAGAACTAATGACGTCCTCTCAGAAAAATCGGACGTCATGCAGCGATGGAGCGAATTTTATAGAGAAATGTATGCGTGTGATGATCTTAGTGAGGGATCCGGGGATGACGCCGTGACTGGTACGGCAGATCCGGACCTCGATGACACTGAGGTCATCAGTATGAAAGAGATTGAACGTGCGATTCGAAGTTTGAAATGTGGTAAGGCTGCGGGACTAGACAGAGTTACTGCTGAAATGGTCAAGTATGGTGGGCCTCGCGTCTGGGACAGCTTTCATCTGCTGTGCAATTTGTGCTGGCGGACGGGGGATGTCCCGGATGATTGGCGATCCGCAGTCATTGTGCCTTTATATAAAGGTAAAGGTTCACATTTTGACTGCGGGTGCTATCGGGCGATCAGCTTGACCAGTTTAGCAAGTAAAGTTTACTCGAAGGTTTTGACACGTAGGATGCAAGAGAAATCGGAAAGATTTCTATGGGAGGCACAATGCGGATTTAGACCTGGAAGAGGATGCACGGATCAAATGTTTTCTCTCCGCATGATCACGGAAAAGCTTCTGGCAGCTAACCAGAAGATTTTCTGTACTTTTGTGGATCTTGAGAAAGCATTTGATAAGGTTGTAAGGAAGAAAATGTGGGAACTGTTGCCGGGGTATGGTGTGGATGGTCGATTGCTAAGGGCTGTGCAGTCTCGTTACTGTGACTGTAAAGCCTGTGTGCGGGTAGGGCATGACCTGTCACCCATGTTTAGCGTCCAAACGGGCGTAAAACAGGGTTGTGTCATGTCTTCCTGGCTGTTCATACTGTATCTCGACAGCTGTTTACAAAAGCTGAAAGATAGCTGTTTGGGTGTGAAATTGGGTGACATTAAAGTAAATTGTCTGCTGTATGCTGATGATGCAGTGCTTATTGCACCATCAGAGGCAGAACTGCGGGCATTAGTCACGTGTATGAAAGAGGAATGTGAAATTAAAGGTCTCCGTTTGAACGCTAATAAAACTAAGGTTCTGGTATTTGAAAGGGACGAAGAGAGAACGAAGTGTGAAATATGGGTAAATCAGGAATGTCTAGAACAAGTAAATGAAATTGTATACTTGGGGAGTGCTTTTAGCCGGGATGGAAGATGTGATTTAGATGTGGACAGGCGTGTCGCTGCCGGGAACAAAGTCAATGGTGCCCTGACTGCGTTAGTCAAAAGGCAAGGCGTAGTGAAGAGTGCACGCCTTGCAATACATAACGCAGTGTTGGTACCGACTTTGTTATATGGCAGCGAAACCTGGGTATGCCAGAAGAAGCATAAAAGCAAGTTGAATGCAGTGGAGATGCGATCTCTTCGTAAAATGTGCGGCGTTACCATGGCCGACCGAAAGCGAAACGAAGAGATTCGCAATATGGCAGGTTTGAAAGATGACCTTATCACAAAAATTGATAAGGGCGTGCTTCGGTGGTTTGGGCACGATGAGCGAATGAGTGAAGACCGAATGGTGAAGAAAATATATAGCGCGAAAGTTAATATTAAAAGGTGTCGAGGTAGACCGAGACTAACTTTCGAAGACCATGTGAGCAAATTGCTCGAAGAGGGTAGGGTCAAGAGTACTCGGATACCTAGACGTGCATGTATGAAGAAGATAATGAATCTGAAAGAAGCGAAAGAGGTATGTAAGGATCATGACACTTGGCGATCTGTTCTCTCTGGCTACCCCGTCAGGGATTGTGCGTGAAGATAAGTAAAAGTAAGTAAGTAAGTAACTATATAAATAATAAGAAATATATATTTTATATGTATATTCGACGATCTCTCCAGCCATTAATGCAAAAAAATCTTTTTTTTTAATTAAAATAAAATCTAGTAATGTTATTAAACATTACTAATATTCCCTTTAACCACTTCTGGTAAGCTTAAAATGCTTGTGTTAGAAGTGGTTCACGACAGTAGTCGAATGGCGGATTCGAACCCACGACCTTTCGAGTTCGCGGTCCGCGCCCTGCCATTAGGCTACTGACGCTTATTTGCCTATTTTCACACAAATTAAAACGGACGTACTTTTTAAACGACTTCAAAGTTCTCAATTCGACTGTACTTTATTTATGCGTGTTCTTTTTTATGTACTTTAAGTCAAATTTTTCCGATAGCAAGAGTTGACAATCGCCTGTGAACAATTGCAACACTATGGAAATTGTAGGTGCGATGTCGGCCCTTTTTAAAAGGATCATATCGTTACGGAACAAGTGGTAAAATTAAACATTTTGTATAATAGTTGAAGTGAATCAAATACGCATTATTAAGGATAACTCGAAAACTACTGGTCAGATCTTGATCAAATTTATATGGGATCGTTACACCACATCCAGCATGGAGCAAAAGGCTTGCAAGGCTCAAGCTCAGCGCCCCCTCAAACCCTGCGCCCTAGGCTCCAGCATAGTCAGTCTGTGGGTAAATCAGGCCCTGTAAGTAGGTTAAGTAATATAATATGTGTTATAAATACTAATAGCGGGTCAACTCCTTTGTTATACCGAAAAATACCTAATTTTACTGTATTTTACCTATATAGCAGTATCTCAGGTATTCCGCTTATAATATTGGATAGGGCGTTGAACAGAATGAATAAAACAGGTTGAAATAATATATTTTGAAGACTTCATCTAAAAAGACTTCACCTATGAATGAATTTTCGCTTATCCCGTGATTTTGACTACTAAATCTGATGTATTTTATTAAAAAATCCAGATAACAAGCCGCTATCTAAATAAATAAGATTATTTCTCAAGAGTTGACTTGATATGAAGTGTTGAGTTAGATGGAGTGACAACCTATGTAAACACCAGGTAGTCTTTGGATGCAGGTGGCTCAGGACCGTACTCTATGGCTATTTATGGGGAGGCTTATGTTGAGCAGTGGACTTGTGATTAATTGTAGTGATAGTGATAGTGATATCATCATACGTGGTAGTCCCAAGGCGCGCCATTTAGCCCTATCTACGGCTACACGCATCCAGTTTCAACCAGCCACCTTGCGCAGATCGTCGCTCCATCTGGTCAGGGGGCGTCCACAACTACGTTTGCCTAGACACGGTCTCTACTCCATAACACGTCTACTCCACCGGTTGTCACTTCTGCGACAGACGTGGCCAGCCCATTGCCACTTGAGTTTACAAACACGGAAGGCTTTGTCAGTGATCTTGGTGTTCCAGCGGACTTCTTCATTTCGAATTTCATCTACCAGAGAAACTCCGAGCATAGCTCTTTCCATCGCTTGCTGAACGACTTTGAGGTTGTGGAGTGGCCGTATTGTCAGTGTCCACGTTTCGGCACCGTGAGTACGGGCAGAAAGCACTGATTGAAGATTTTGTCTTCAGACTTTGCGGTATGGACGACGAGAAAACCCGACGGAGTTTTCTAAATTAACCCTCAGATCGGCTTCCTTCTCGAAGTTATTTTTACCTTGTTGCAATATCTGCCCGAGGCAGGTATATTCCTGGAGAACTTCGAGAATTTCACCATCAACAGTAATTGGAACTGGCATGACGTGATCGTTGAGCATGACTTTTGTTTTGTTCAGATTCATACACAGACCAACACGATGGGAGGATTCATTAAGCCTATTCAGCATGTCCTGAAGTTCTTGCAACGATTCTGGCATAACATCGATATCATCAGCAAAGCGTAATTGTAAGATGTACTCACCGTTTACGTTAATGCAGAGTCCTTTCCAGTCTAGCGTCTTAAAAACATCATCCAGTGCATTTGTAAACAGTTTAGGGGATATAGCACCCTCCTGTCTCACTATGCGATACAACTGGATTGGTTTAGTTTGACTGCCCTGTACTTGGACGGACATCGTAGTGGTATTTTAAAGGCATTTCAGCACTTCGATGTACCGCCAGCCAATTTGGCAAACAATCTAGAATAGCCCAAGTTTCGATAGAGTTAAAGGATTTCTTATAGTCCACAAATGTAAGACACAGGCTGATTATTATACTCTGTTGTCTCCTGTATTATTTTCCGCACTGTGTGAATATGGTCTATAAGTGCCAAATCCTCCTCGAAACCCAGACTGTTCCGCAGGCTGAAAGTCATCGAGTCTTCGCGCGAGTCGATGATGACTCTTGAAAACAACTTATAGATGTGGCTCAGAAGCGAGATTGTTCGATAATTTTGCAACAGTCTCGTCTCCTTTCTGGTAAAACAAGACTGTAATGCTTCTGCTCCGCGCCTTTGGAGTTCTCCCATCCCGTATGACGCAGTTAAAAACTCGGCTGAACTTTTAACTGCGTCAAACAAGGGTTGACCCCCAACCTTTAATAGCTCTGTTGTAACTCCATCTTCTCCAGGGGCTTTTCTATTTTTAAGTTCAATCTCCCCAAGGCAGATGTCTGGCAGCTCGTCGGCATAGTGGCGGGTCAGCGTCGCTTTGGGATCATCGTATTTAGGGTCAGGTTGTGGCTTATGTGAGGCATATAGTTTGCCATAATAGTCTTCGATCTCAGAGAGAACCTTAGACTTTGACATGAGAACTTTGCCATCATGCGTCTGCAGTAAGCAAATACTTTGTGAGTAACTTGTCCTTGCTGCCTTGTTTCGCTCTATTGCCGCTTGTATCGCAATTGCATTAGAGCGACGCAAGTCCCGCCTCACAGCTTTTCTCACAAGCTTGGTTAGTGTAACCTGTTCCAATGGCGTTGCTGTTGTTAACTCACGCCTTCTTTTCATAAGCTAAAGTGTCACATCTGAGTACTTCGACGTTCGGCATGTTGCCCTCATCCCTTAAGATCTTGATCACGCTGATAAGGTCCTCGTCAATATCCACCGTGAGTCTCAAGACATCGAATCGGTTTTTAAGTTCTAGCTGGAAGCGTTGGGAGCCAGTTACGGTTTGAAGCAGATTTGGTCGAATGGTGGACTTTGTCAATCGAGACCTTTCAAGCGTAAAATCGATATTCAGAGTGCCTCGAACAAGGCGATTTCGGTATTGGAGACATCTCTGAATATGTGCCTTTTGTCCGTCGTGATGAAGTCAATCTCATTTTTTGTAATGTTATCGGGACTGCGCCAGGTCCACTTCCTTTGGGGCTTCTTCTCCAAAAACGAATTTATCAGAAATAGCCCCTATTTTTCGAGGAAGTTGATCAGCATTTGCCCCCTGTGATTTCTGCTTTCAGCACCGTGGGGTACCAAAATCGATTCGACACCCGTGTGCTTACCCATCTTGGCATTAAAATCCCCCATAACAATATTGTAGTGGGCCTTAGTGGTGTTATGTAAGACCCTACTAATGTCTTCATAAACAGTTTCAATTTCATCATCCGAATATGCCGAGGTCGGGGCATAAACTTGTACGATCTTCAGAGACTCTTTAATAACTTCTGAACGTTGTCAGTGAGGATCCTGTGAACACTCCCCCCCCCCCCTAAAGTAGAGCATTTGGCCCTATTGCAGAGTGTGTCCTCCTCCTGAACCCTACAATATGGCATCTTATATTTTCCAGCTCAGCTTCCAGTTCGTAAATGTTTCCGTCTTGCCACAGAGTACGTCCATTATATGTCACCAAGTCCAGTTTTTGGTGGTAACCCGTCCTATCCCGGTGATTCTTTGCATCCGCCACCATGGCCAGGAACAATTGGCGACCGGGAACTGGGAGCCATGTTTTTGTGGTGCTCTACATGGGAGGATTTGCCCTTAATCGCTACGCTGGGCAAGCGGGTTGGCGATCGCAGTGCCAGACACATCGCACCAGTAAAGTGCCAAACACATCACACATGTAATGCTGCTGCCCATCATAGGCCTGGGCATTTTTAGTCTGACGATGACGGGGATTGTTATACAGCCATCCGTCGGAAGCCTAAAGGTCTCTTTTTTTAATGGCATGTCTCTCTGTCGGCTCGTACATCCACGGGATGAGAGGGAGTGGCAGTATTCTAGGCCCCTGCCACACAGCAAGTGTATATATATGTATATATATATATATATATATATATATATATATATATATATATATATATATACATATATATACATATATAAGCTAGTGATATACAGCTCGATTCAAACTTAATGGCGGTTCGGAAGTTAGCTGCGAGTGCAGGTGCGCGCAGGTACAGTCAAGTTGACAAAAATTTAGGCTCAATTTAATTATTTTAATAACTGAAAGTTTTGTGTTTTAAGTTCTGTACATATGTACATAAATGTCAGTTAGCAAGTATGAGGAGGGTTCAAGGAAGAAAAATACAGATGAATTAAGAACCTCATCCTTTTTTGAAGTCGGTTAAAAATAAAACAGATTTTATAAATAATATATAAAGTTTTTATTTTCATTTTAAGTTAAGGGCTGTATCCCTTCCATAAAAACGTCTTTGCTTGTGGAAGGAGCTTCCATGGAAACATCACTTCCTTCGTCTTCGCTGGAATCTGATTCCTCCTCAGACTCGGTATCTGATTCATCGTCGCTGACATGGATTATAAATTCGTCCGTCAATCTATCAACGACAACGTCACTTTTTTTGTACTCTTCCTCTATCTTGATCACTTTTCGGCACAATGCCATTCATTTTCCCCCATTTCGTTAACTTTTTGCTGGACCAATTCCATGACTGAATTTACGTTCCTGTTAACATTTTTTTTTGCGACGTATTGTTTTATTGCTGCCCATGCCATCTCGATGGGGTTTAAATCGGGGTGGTAAGGGGGGAGACGTAAAACTAAGTGGTTATTCTCTTTCAATATTTTATCGATGTTAAATTTTTTGAAGCGTTCTTTATTCTTCGCAATTAACTTGTATAGTTGTGGCTTCAGCATTGTTTCCTCAAATTCAATATTTTTTTCACGAAGCCATGATTGCATGTCTGCTTTTCTTGAGTTTGAGGTAGGTGCAGGATCTTCTTGTTTGTTGTGATAAGAAGCATTATCTACAACAACGACTGAATTTGCTGGCAAATTTGGAACGAGTTGATTCTTGATCAATTTTTCATAATTTTCATAATTCATGTTATCATGATAGTCGCCGGTTTTTGTACCCGCCTTAAACATTAAAAGTGCGTTGGGTACAAAACCGACTTCAGAACCCGCGTGCACTATTACAACTCTTTGACCCTTCGAAATTTTCTTTTTAACTCCCATTTGTGACCCATCTCCCCAAGCCTTTGACATGCTGTGGGAAGAATCGACATAAGACTCGTCGGTATATATAATGGGTCTGCCTTCCGAGCGATATTTTGTAATACTATGCAGATATTCAATGCGCTGTAAACGAATATTAGACTGCTCTATTAATACTTTTCTCTCATTTTGGGTGTTCTTCCATTGAAACCCTAATTGTTTCAATATTCGGCCTAAGCTGGTTACAGAACCGTTGAAATTTATGTCGTCTTTTAATTTTCTTTGTAATTGTTTAAGTGTTGGCAACTCTTTTTCAGTCACGTGAAAGTTGTGCATGCACCTTTTGATGACACCATGGTCGAAGCTGTCAATATTCGTCACTCTCTTGACTCCCTTCCTTTTTTTGCCAGAAGTACGAAAGACGGCTAGCATCTCCGACTCATTTGCTGTTGCAGCTATTCTTTGTACAGTCCTTAGTGAGACGCCTGTAGCTGCTGCGGCTCGTTTTTGAATGAGCTTCAGAGGAATTTGGACGCCGTCTTCACTCTCCTTTTTCATAAATTGCACGACATTATACACCATTTTTCTGGCTTGCCTGCGTAAAACGTTGTATCGTCCGCGTGGCATATTTAAACAAAATAATAAAAGTACTTTCCCACAACCAACAACAGTCTAAAACTTAATGTGTGTAACACACAGATGAAAACAAAACAGTCAATAACAATAAAAACTTAACGGAACAAAAACAAACAAAAAAACGTAACAAAACAATTAACAAACAGTAACAAATTATGGGCTCAACTGTACGTAAGCAGGAGTGAACGTAACTCAAACACTAAAAGCAAACGCGTCGCGTGAGTGCGTATGAGACAGAATGCGCGGGGATGTGCCCCGCCACCACGTCCCTCTACATCCCGCTGATACCCAAAAATTGTGTTCTGCGCATCGGAACGTACGATGTTCCGAGCCGCCATTAAGTTTGAATGTATGTATAATTGTATAATTAAATAAAACCAAACAATGCACAAATAAAATGTTTATTATCTAATCATAGCCAAACTTTTCAACGTCTTTCTGTTTCGCCTCCTTTTCCTCTACGACTTTTTTGGTGTCTGACTTCACTTCTGGCACCTCAGTACCGATTTTAGTTGATTTAATGAGACCATTCTCATCGGCCAACGGTAAAATGTTGCATATCAATGGTGATTCAACGCCAAGGATATAATGGCAAGTTCTTGGTTCCAAAAGATACAACGATACTTGAGCTGGACTCGAGGAATTCTCCAAACATTTAAGTTTAACTTCGGTCTGCCGAGGTTTGTCGGTTTTATCGCATACGTCGCCGCCAGAATAGAAATGTGATATGGACGTGCGGACATCTGCAAACAAAAAATAAATCAATTTGCGTATTGTGGGCTAATCACAATAAATGATATATTATAATAATAATCTCCTCGAGTCCGAATTTCGATCACGTCGGCCAGACTGAGCAGACTGGCTGACGTGATCGAAAATGAAATCTGCTCATGTCCTGTCATAGTGCCCGAGTGTATGCGCAAGCATCATGCAATGATCAGGGCCAGGAGCGACGGCTTTACGTGCTTTCCGAGGCACGGGGGTGAATCACCGCCAACTGCCTGACTCCGAGCTGCTACTGAGAATTTCTTGTCAAGAAAACCCAATTAAATTTTGGCCCGACCCTGGATTCGAACTTCTGTCTGACTAAGATAGATTGCCTCACAGCCTGCAAAAATACTTACTCTTTACACCCTTCAGACCGCAATACACAGCAATACAGACACTGCTATTTGGCGGCTATAGGTAAGTGGTTGGTACGTACCCATATGGACCCCTAGACAGGAAAGGAGCCCTGCCATCTACAAAGTAGAGGTTGCTACTGATTAACTCAACAATCAAACTTACCTTTTTTATAGTATAGGCTGTTGCTGTGATAGATAGCTGTGACCCCTTAGACATCTAGATCCACAGTAAAGAATCAAAACGCATATGTGTTGTCTCCCGTGAGGACTAAGATGGAATGCCTCATTTCCAGTAAAAAGGGTCTCCGGTTCTCTACACTCACCATACGAAACACAGCAGAACTAAACTGCTTATTTACACTGGTATTCTGTGAGAGCATGGTCCTTCGAGCCAACCCATTCGCAATTTCTTACCTACTACTTACTTATTTAAATTTCTTATTACCTTTTTTTATAATATAGGGTGACAAACGAGCACACAGTCCACCTGATTGTAAGTGGTTGCTGTGACTCATAGACATCTACATTTATAATCGATGACGAATCAAAATGCAGATGCTTTGTCACCCGTGAGAACTAACATGGAATGCCTTGTTTCCAGTAAATATCCGGTTCTCTACACTCACCATACGAAATACAGCAGCATTATGCTGCTATTTTACGCTGGTATTCTGTGAGAGCGTGGCCCTGTCGAGCCGACCCATTCGAAATTTCGATTATAAATGCAACAATGCAAATGACATTTCCAAGGTTGCTCACTGTCATATATTTTTTAATAGAATAAGGGTGACAAACGAGCACACATTTCACCTGAAGGTAAGTGGAGGCTGTGGCCCATAGACATATACATTTATCCTCTATTAAGAATCAAATTGCAGATACGTTGTCACCACTAGAACTGAGACGAAATACCTCGTTTCCAGTAAAAAAATGGGTCTCCGGTTCTCTACACTCACCATATGAAACTACACCACATTAAGCTACTATTTTACACTGATATTCTATGAGACGTAGTACTACCCCAGTCGAGCCGACCCATTCGTGCTACAACCATAATATTATATACATACTGCTGCAGCGTGGTTCTACCACGTATAAAATATCATACGAAAGTAACAGATCAACTTACCGATTGGTTTAGGTGCTTTGCCCCTGTTCTCCTTGATCCACTCTAGGTGGGCCTCTTCGTTGAACTTGCCGAGAAGCAAAGTGGTCTTTTCGCCGTTCCTGTCCACGTGGTACTGAATCACGTGTTTCCCGTAGCAGAACTCGTATTTCCACCAACCTGTACCCTGGGAATTGGGAATAGAAAAATATTTTTTTTTTCAAAGTCAAACTTCAGAATCCTTCGTGTGTAGTGGAGGAGTAAGAATTCACTATGTCATTATGATCCCGTAGATGTCGTAATTAGTTATTGTTAAGTTAGTTTAGTTTTAGGCATTCCCCATAGATTACCTCATAGAGGGGATATTTGCCATAATTGCCACGCTTGGCATTTGGATTGGCAATCGCAGTTTTTTTTTTAGATGTAAGTCTACGTTACTGCTCATCTCCTGGTTTGATCCTCTCTGTCGCCTCTTACAACACCCACAGGGTAACGTGAGGTAGTGGATATTCTTACACCGACACTACACTGTAACGTCTACTATGTATCAGATATAAAACACAAGTAGCTCGGTGTTAAGGAGCGGGGACAAAGTTGTCTGGCGCTGGGAACGAAGAAAAACTATAGGACCGTACTTGTGGCAGCGGCAGTGACCATAATGGGGGAACTGCCTTCACAGTTTATAGTTCATCTTTTAACGCCACACTTAGGGGCCTGCAATTTATAAACAACTGACGGTGATATACATGTAACTGATATTATATTATGTACAGCGACCCACTCCGACTTCACCTGGTTGGGATCTATTGATGTGACGTCTTTTAGATTTTTAAAAATAATCATCAATTCGTCGCTAGCGCCGCAAAAGGGCGAACCACATTTTTTTAAAGATTGAAAGGATCAAGAAAAAATTTATTATGCCACGATTACTAGCTTTTTCATCATCAGAAAATTTAATTTAATATTAGACTTAATGGAAATAAATAATGAATTACTAAAAATATTGAATAAAACTGATTTAATAAAAATAATGAAATAAGATTCATTCATCGCTGTCATTTTCGAGCACGGCTCCCGGCAAGTACTTATAATAAGGCAGTTTCCGAACCTCGAGGCCGTATTTCAGAGCGTGCTTCTGGTGTAGAACCCTAGCTACCAGATTGTGCCTGTGCAAGTACTCAGAGTTAGAAAGAGCCGAAAATTGAGGTAGGAAGGCGCTCTTCAAACTAGGTAAGACAGATCAATTTTTTTTATTTTTAACGTGGATCTTAGCTATATTTAACGCGGATAGCTATATATATTTTTAATCTTCAACTTACCCCGTTTAAGCAATTCTCGCCATTGAGGAAAGCGCGTACAGGCGTGTCATCCTTGACGGTTGATAGAGGTTTGTCTATCATGGGCGTCGTTTTGGACTCTTCCGTTACCTCCTCCTCGTTTAACGGATGCAGTTCAAACTTAAGGTGCGTTTCGCCGTCCTACAAACATGTTGAACCGTTAATGTCAAGAAATATTAAGTCATATGCCTTATTTCAAGAGCCGTGGCTCATGGTCTAACTTTTACAATACCCCCAACGGCACTAACGAAATTGTTCATTGCAATTATATACAATACTGAAAATTTAAATAGAAATAGAAAGAAAAACTTTTTTATTCGATATAGATTATAAATAATACTTATTGAACGTCATTCTTATGTTTAATATTCTCCTAACTAACACCTATGTGGACTAAGGTGGAATGCCTAACAATCTGTAATTATACGGGCTCTTTATATCCTTCACACCAGAACCACACAGTGCTGGTACTGCTATTTGGCGGCAAAAATAAGTAACAGGGTGTTACCTAGCCAGACAGAGTCCTACCCAGAAAATGAGTCTTAGGCTCGTATTAATAAACGTTACTCAGCTCAAGTACACGCACTTGAGTACAATCTTGAGGTTATGGTCTTATTAATAAACATATCTCAAGATGCGGTTAAGGTTTACGATTTCAGCTGAGTGACACGCTGATTAATAAACGAAACTCGCCTCTAAGTGTGTGTACTTGAGTGCAAGTCACAGAACAGTATTCTTACGTACAGAGTTTTTACTGATACTGTTACGATACTGTTTTATGTGTTTATTAATTAGCAACGATCTTGAAATGCTGATATCGTAATGAGAGCGTATCAAATGATTACGCACTTGAGTTCGTCGTTGCGTAACGTTTATTAATACGGGCCTTATACCTCGACAAATTTAAGGGTTAAAAAGGAATATCAAAGCAGATGTATTTGTGGAAGTTTAAAAAACCTAAGATGACCATGCGTTAAAAAAAATATTTTAAAATACAATGGGACGTGGTAGAGCCACTTTGCAACAGTTGCAGCACGAATGCGTCGGTCCGACCGCACTACAACCACCGTAGCACAGAATACCAACGTCAAATAGCAGCGAATTGCTTCCATTTCATATAACTCTGTATTGTGAGTGGCGCGAACCGGAGACCCTGGTACTACTGGTAATGAGACATTCTATCTTAGTCCTCCGAAGTGACGACGCATATCTGCACTTCGGTTCATAATTGGGAATAGATGAAGGTGTCTATGGGCCACAGCATAACCATCATGCAGTTGTTTGTCAGCCTTACTTGAATTAAAAAAAAAACAGGCACGCATAAGGACTGCCGACAGAAGTGAAAACTCAATGATATATGCGTATACATGTACATAGGCAGGCCGATATACTACCTCGACATGCTCGTGACGTCACGAGCGTGTCGAGGTCACCGGTGACGCGAACCCATAAAATTTTCCGCTACTAAATATCGCTCAACGCGGCTAAAGAAGTCTTCACTCCAAAAAGGACAACAATATAAGTGGGAAAGTCTAAAATGTTACACGAATCCTCCGTGGCGCAGTGGCTTAGCAATGAGTTGTTGCGCTGGGGCCGCGGGTTCGAATCCCGCACGGAACAAAATATTGTTACAAATAATTGTTCCGGGTCTGGATGTTTGTCCTCGTGCGATTTATACTTGTAAACTGCCTCCACGATACAGGAGAAAATCCTAGTGTGGGGGTAACGTTTTTTTAAACCAATAACAGTCTCACCTTCGCTATTAAATAAAAACGCATGCACCAAAAATTATATATTACCTTATCAATTTTCTCAACTTTCAACACGGCAACAATATCCTTAGCATCCTGATCCTGAGTAACATGCCAACATAAACATTAATGAAGCAACTAAACAACTACACTATAAAAAAAAAACAAGTTTACTTCTAAACAAACCAAACTTAAGGCAAACATATGCTTATTAAATACTGCAACAAATACTTAAAAGTTATGAAAAATCTAAAATTCTATAATTAAACAAAACTTTGGGGAAATGACGTCATGATCGACAATTTTAGTTATTTTATATATGTTATGTTATGTAACTGACAATCGCTAGTTTTAAATGTAATACTTTCCTTTGAATGTACAATACAAATACAATATTAAAGATAGGCCGACGATATTGTCAACGTTCGGAGTCAGCCGAATGTTTGATCAAATAGTGAACAACTTACGACTGACTAACGATATAAATTGCACACTTTTATTCAACTCTGCAACAGGAAGCTATATCTACCTATATCTCAGAGAGACAATTTTTCGCAAATGATATGAGCCAATGAGAAGCAGTCAGTAGCTTTTTGTTTTTACATCGCAATAACAAGGATCAATTTCAATTTGTTGCTGTGAGGTATTCATGTAATATTCACTTGTTTAAGTTGTCACTTTCATTATTAGCTTTTTTGTATTTTAGTTTTTTTTGACACCATGACTAAGTATGTAAACGACAATGAGGGTATCCACGAGTTTTTCTGCCACCAGGGCGGCGCTACTGGAAAGTGAGGTTATTTGACAATTTCCTAGCGGGGAAGTTAATTTGTTCGGAAAATGTAAAGGCTATTGTTTCTTTCTGTATGTACTATTAGCAATATTTTATATTAATAAGATTAAAAATAAATGAACTAAACCACAGATATTCATAAAAGTAGAAAAATTAAAAAAAAAGAGTTAAAAATGTACAAAAGATTAAGGAGAAAACCACTAACGCATGGCTTTGTGTATTAATATAATACTCTAGAAACTGATAAACTTTTATTAAAAACCAACTTCTCAATTAAATTACATTGTGTAACAAAAAACTTTACCTCGGTGTCAACTAACGACATCTGGTGAGCAGAAAATTATTAGCCCTCATTGATCGCCTACTGTGCGATTTTTGATTGATTTTTTTATTTGTTTTATTTTATTATCTGTCTATGTAATTTAGAAATTATAAAAATAAAATAGATAGTTATTATATTACGCCTTATGGTTAAGATTTAAGATATTATTCATAAGTTATAGCTTACATAAATTAGTTTTAGTTAGAATATTATAAATATTACATTATTTGGCCTTTTTCTAAAAGTTCAGAAGGTCGAAGTCGGTTAAAACTTTAGGTTGAACCTACTGAAATAAATGTCGGCTCATCTCTAATAAAAATACAAGTACTGCAATAGTAGAATAATGTGAATCATGACCTATATAATAGGGTATTTGACTTATTTTTATTTACTTATACTAACATACTCTGTATAATATACAAATAGCGATTTTGAAATATAAAACAAGGCAATTTTGAGCCCCACAGAATTATTGTGTCAATTTTATTTACCTTACAGGTCCTAAAAAGAATAGTATTTTTCGACGGAATGTACGTTTGTCTGTTCTTTTGTAGCCTACACTGCTTTTTAAAGATTCTGAAGTGATATGTGTCATCTCTAGAGTACAATAACGTCCTCCAGACCGAATTAAGGTAACGGCGACCAGTCTCAACCGAGACTAGCCATCTGCGCAGGGTAGGATTATAGTGACCAAGTGTATGAGCAAGCGCAGGTACACTCTCTTTTCGATTACTCTCATAGCCTGATGAGAGGGTAATCCGACACGACCGGAGAAATCAAGCGCGGGAATTAGGGCTATACATGCTTTCCTAGGCATGGGGGTGATAGTCCGCCAACTTCCTGACGCCGGGTGCCACTGAGAATTTCTTCACAGAAAAACCCAATAACTAGTTTTTGTCCGACCAGGGCTTTAAACCCGGGTCCTTATTATAAGTAATCGTGTTTATGACCACCAAGACAGTCAAGTCTAATTCCGTGATTGAGTGAGTTGGCATATAGTACATTTTATGGTATTAAAATCAATATGCTTATATAATTTAAAATTTAAAATTTCTAACAGACTTCAATATAAATTATTAAGAATAACTCAAAAAGTATCGGTCTGACCTTGATCAAATTCATATGGGACCACATGTGCAGTACCAGATTTCAAATAAAAAAAGAATTATCGAAATCGGTTCACCCAGTAAAAAGTTATGAGGTAACACACATAAAAAAAACATACAGTCGAATTGAGTACAGTCTCCTTTTTGAGGTCGGCAGAAAAACAACATGGCGCTTGTCTGAACAAATTCCTATGAACATTTATTAATATTATAATATAGTATATCCACTTACGACTATCATGTAATTTTTAGACACAATAGATAACTGCAGAAGATATTCCCTTTTTTTATAGAGTAAGGGTGACAAACGAGCACACAGTCCACCTGATGGTGAGTGGACGGTGTGACCCATAGACATCTACATTTCACCTCGATTAATAATCAAAATGCAGATGCGTTGTCACCCCTGAGAACTAAGATGGAATGCCTCGTTTCCAGTAAAAAAGGGTCTAACTAAACTGGTATAGTTGAAACATATACATTTTATTACTTTCTCTTGAAAGAGCTAAACCTGCAAATAACTAAATTCAGATCAAATTCTAATGCTGTACTTAAAATTCGGTCTTGCACTGAATCGCTTTTTAATAATTTTTTTTTTCAAATGTTAGTCAAATACCCCATTAAAAATAATAACTTGTATTATTCATTAAATGCATACTCATAAAATACTATTAGTAAAATGAAAGTTTTAGAAGAAAAAAAAACTACAAATATCTTAATTACTGTTAAGTGAAAACACTATGTAAAAAGTAAATGATAGTGCAAAATTTAAGCACAAGTAACTTACATTATTGTTTATGGTTTTCATTGTATCATATTGAAATTTCATATCTTCAAATTCCATTTTAACCAAATTATAGGGTTTTTTTCCGGCGCCAAGTTGCGGATAGCAATTGATTATATTCTCACTAACATCTTTCGGTTTGAACTGAGGATGTTCGCAAAGCAACGGTGTTAATATGATAATTTCATACTCGCATGTAGCAGTCTCTTTGAAAGAGTATACTTCGTTCTTTCCATTGATATAACAAACATAGTGTACTCTTGTGATGCGAGGTTTGCCGTTCAGGTCGCACATTGTACCTAAAATATCAATTATTAATAATCAATAATTTATCCACAAGCTCTTTCCTATCACTACGTTAAATGCAATGTTAGATAAGAGTTTGTGAATAAACTCTGTTGATATGGACACATCTGGAATTAATTTATCGTAGAGATGTGTACTTCGCGAATTAAATATACAAATTAACTAGTCCACTTGCCATGCAGTGTAAGCACTGCTATTTAGCAGCAAATAGGTATTGGGGTGGTACCCACCCAGATGGACTCCTGGGCAGAAAAATAGTCCTACCCCGTAAATTTTCGAATTTGTTTGTGTTGATATTACCCACTCAGTGGTAGTGAAGCAACAGTCGTTTACTGTTGTGTACCAATTTGAAGGATATGAAAGACTTTTTGCATTCCGTACCCAATGGGTAACCAATGGGCTTCAATTACTAAGCTACCGCTGTCCGTTCGTCCGTCTGTCTGTCAGCGGGCTGTATCTCATAATCCGTAATAGGTAGACAGTTGAAATTTTCACTAAATTTGTATTCCTGTTGCCGCTATAACAATTAATCATAAGAATAAAACTATTAAAGGGGGCTCCCCTACTACATGATATTAAAATCTTGTACAATGGTACGGAACCCTTCATGCGCGAGTCCGACACGCACTTGGCCAGTTTTTTTAGAATAAGGTTGTCAGATGAACACAAAGTCAAGCTGATGATAAGTAGATGCTTTGGCCTATAGATAACTAAAGGGTCGGCAAAAAAGTTTCTTCGTATTTTATGTACAAATTCCAGACATTTTTTTATTAAATTACATTTAATTATAATATATATGCCATTTTGTTCGATAACTTCTTGCTATCTTATAGGTAGTGACATAATCGAGTTGCTGTAGAAATCTTAGGAGTTTTGATCAAAAAAATGCGACAAGTCAGTCATCACAGTCCTCTCTTGATGTTAACCTAACACTAGGCAAAGTATTCTGAAGAGACCGAAAGAAGTGTAAATCTGAGCATGCAAGTTCAGGACTATATTGAGAATGCATTAACACTTCCCAACCAAGCTCTCTCAATTTTTGCTGAGTGGCCAAAGATGTGTATGGTCTGGTGTTAACACGATGAAAGACCACTCCTTTTCTGTTGATCAATTCGGGCCGGTTTTTCTCAATTTCTTGCTTGAGTCTCATTAGTTGTTGGCAGTAGGGATCCGAATCGATGGTTTAGCCCGGCGGTAAAAGCACATAATAAATGATGCCCTTCCAATCCCATTATACACACAGCATCACCTAATTGTGTGTTTCGCTACAGTCTGTGGAGCTTGACTACTATTTGTCCATGATCTTTTTCATACATTCTTGTTGTACGTGATTCACTTTTCATCACCAGTGATCAATCAGTGATTTCATTATGTTTCAATAGAGAATCGCAAATGAGTACACAATTCCTATAGATATATTATAGAAAAATAATATAGTACGAAAAATACTTTATTTTTATCCCTAATTTAACTGTCGCAATTTTTTATATTAACGATGACTGGAAAACTGGAACAAGTTTTTTGGACAGAATTTTTTCAGTAACGAATGTAAAATGGAAAGAAGAAGGAAATAGAGCATGTCTTAATTTAATTAAAAATTAATTTTTAATTTATTTTAATGTGAATCTAAATTGCTCAGAATCCTGTAATAATTTTAAAGGTAATAAATAGATCATGATGACCAAAGTGAAGAGCAATAACATATCTATATGGAAAAATACTTACTTGTATGTACTTGACATGTACTTTTTATTTCCTGTTTTCCCAAAAGTACTATATTTTTGCATCTTTTTTGAGAATAATACTATATTTGTTCAAAAAAGGTGTCAACCTTAGTCGTAACTACTAATATGCCGATCTTGCTCCATTTTATCAGAAATGACATCAACTTTACCCGTATGAGCGACCAGTGCGATGCATCTTTGACATCAAAATTCCCGAACTGAAAACGCTTGAACCACTTTGTGCTACTCTTACTGACACTGCATTAAGATTGAGTCACAAATAGCAAAAAAGGGACTTTTGTAATAAAACTTCAGAATGTATCGAGTTTCTTCGTTAAATTCACTCATTTTGGTGAACAGAAAAACAATAGAAAAATGTCTTTTGTCTTATGACTTTTTCTTATTGTCCTATGTATATTTATTTATATTAAAATCAGCAGAAATAAAGAGATTTTTCGTCAATTTTATACTAACTAATTACAAAGAAACTTTTTCTCTGACCTATTACATCTATCCTCAATAAAGAATCAAAATGCAGATACTTTGTCAATCCTGAGGATTAAGATGGAATGCCTCGTTTCCAATAACAGGGGTCTCTGATACTCTACACTCATCATATGAAACACAGCAGCACTATCCTGCTATTTTACACTAGTATTCTGTGAGCATGTGGGCCTTTCCTGGTCTGAGTTTAATTGTAACTGTAGTATAAAAAATAGTCTAATAAAAGCTTTAATTACATGCTTCTTACAAGTTCCTTCTCAGTAGGGAACTTGTTGAAGTGATGGTGTAGCAATCTTGACTTTTAAAGGGCTTTATTAAATGCTAATTTTTATTACAAATATTTTAACTATAATTTTAACTTTAGTCAATGTAATGTTTGTAAATGTAATGGTACTAGTAACAGATACCTCCATCCATTATTATTTCCACAGAAGGCAAGGCAACTCTTTCAACTTTTGTAGTTTTCAGTGGTGCTTTTGTTGCTTTTAAATCTGTCATTAGCTTCATTTGATCCTCTAAGGTCCAGAGGCCAAGATAGAATTCCTGAGTTTTGACTTGTTT
Source organism: Parnassius mnemosyne (assembly GCA_963668995.1). NCBI lineage: Eukaryota > Metazoa > Arthropoda > Insecta > Lepidoptera > Papilionidae > Parnassius > Parnassius mnemosyne. The sequence goes on along the minus strand of CAVLGL010000126.1, from coordinate 9,084,495 downwards.
TCCTGCAAAATATGAAATATGTTTTATTAGAACTTAGACTAGTATTTACACATTATAATTATGCATGTACCACTGTCAGCTAGCAACAACAATAAATTATGTTATGTTGGTGTTGCCAGGTAAATTTGTAATTTTAGTGCTAAAAAAACATACAAAAGTGTTATGTGGTCATATTAAGTATGAATATTTTGTAATATTTTTTATTTGTTTATTTATTTAATTTTTATTACACATCTTATAGTAAGGGATATAAAGGGCGGACTTATTGACTTATGGAATTTTCTACCAGTCAACCCTGGATGATTTGAGAAAATGTGGCAAATGGTAAAACGCACTTCTTTTATTTAATAAATAAGTTATAAATATGTAAGATACAACAAAATGGAAATAAATAGAATATATTTAGTAAATAATTAAAAATATACATACTTAACAACTTAACATCTATTATAGTATAATGAAGAATGAATAATAAATATATAAACATGTGCTTTTATACAAAATCATTAAATAAATAAAATAGTATAATAATACAAAAATAAAATAACATTATACATATTGAAATAAATATTATACAATATATCACTTATAAAGAGAAAGATATAAATAATAATAATAATAATAATATATAAATAATAATAATAATAAACGTATAAATCAGGTTGTATATAATTCTTATAGAATTCAAAAATTAGACTCTTAAAAAAATTATTGTTACCAGTTTTCTTGATATCAGTAGGCAGGGCATTCCAGAGCAGTATGGCCTGCACAGTAAAAGAGGAATTAAAGAAACCACTCTTTATGTGGTGGAACACGAATTTAAGACTGTTTTGGAAACGGGGAACAGGTAACAACCAAGGTAACAGATACTGAAAGTTATCCTTAAGATAAGAAGGAGAACTTGGGTCATTTAAAATTGAATAAAGTACTTGTAAAATTTGAGAGCTATTATGCCTTTGACAAATAGAAAGCCATTTGAGCTTAAAACAGCACAGGGGAAAATGGTCATACGTACGTAAGCTGAAATATAATTGGTAATGTATGCTACAATAGAATTTTTACCATCTCTTTCCTCATGGTACTGCCTGATGTACCTGCCATGACACACTTCATAGCTCCAGTAGCTTTCTAGTCTGTATGTGCAAATTTTCAGAGAAAATAATGGATTCAATAAACTAATTGGTGTTGGTCCATCATATTCCTCAATATTCATTGCCTCCCTGGACTGAAGTTCTGGCAAGTGACATTCATATTTCTCATTTTGTGATGTCATCACTTGCATAACCTCCTTAGGCTGAAAGAAGTAAGGAAAATTTGAATTATTTTGCATCATCATTCTTATTACAGCCCTTTACAAGTCAACTGCTGTACGCAAGCCCCCAAGGAATTCTAAAAAACAAGAACTTAAGCCCAAGTTAATATGTGGTAGAGCTGCATGGCTCTACCACATATTAACTTGCAGCTATATTAGTAGTATAGTTGTAGCACGAATGGGTCGGCTCAACCAGGGAAGAACCACACTCTCACAGAATACCAGCATAAAATAGCAGCTTAATACTGCAGTGTTTTGTATGGTGAGTGTAGAGAACCAGAGACCCTTTTTACTGAAAAAGAGGCATTCCATCTTAGTCCTCAAGGGTGACAATGCATCTGCATTTTAATTCCTAATCAAGGATAGATGTAGAAGTCTATGGGTCACAGCAACCACTTACCATCAGGTGTGTGCTCTTTTGTCAACCTATCCTATTAAAAAAAGATGCTCTATTGACTACATGTGTTACCAGTATATCACTCCTAGTAGGAGGTCTCCCTATACTTTTATTACTTTTAAGAATAGAGGTTGCCTCTCTATAACTTTTTTAATCATCAATTGTCTGTTCCTTTAAGACATCACAAAGGCGCAGACTTCCTTAACATGTAATTCTCTAACTTCCCCTGAGAATTTAAGGTATTTCAAGTTTATCACTTTTGTTGCTTTGTCAGTACAACTTTACTACTCTTCAAAAGTGAGACAATTTATGGAATAACTGTTATCTGGAGGGGTTGCATAAAAAATTTAAAAATAGTTATAAGTTTTTAAAGGATTAAGGTGCGTTGGGGTAATACCGGACAGATTTTCGACTAGTTGAAAGAGTCTGGCAAAAACTTTATTTTCTCGACACCCGTATACGTCAGATTTCTGGAACATGGCGCAAATCATTAATGGTTAAATGTAGTTTAACTATGAGAATCTTTTGCTTTTGTAAACTAAACGGTTTCTGCTTTAAACATGTGGGAAGACAAGACATACTTTTTTATATGCATCTTGAAGAATTTGCCATCAAGGGGTAAGACCGGACTTAAATTTAAAGCCACTTCTACTGCTTAGAGAACAAAGTTAATAAAAGGGATTTGTCATATCTTTAACGCTCAAAAACATATTTCAATATGATCTATAAATTACTAGAAACATAAATGTTCCAAACGGTTTTCTCTTTCTTTGTCTCTTGGCATCCGATCTTATCCCTGATATAAAGAAATTGTAATTTTATGGTTCTCAAACTTTGTTATGACATAAGATGGAATTATTCAATATAAGGGAAAGATCAGATGCATTTGATTTTTTTACTGGGTAAGAAAATTGTATTTAAACAATCTAGAATTTTTAAATAATATGTAACAGTAAAGACTGGCGAAATGCCCTGGGGCAAAACACGAGTAGAGGAAGATGTAAGCCTCATATGGCGAAGGTTGTAGTTGGTTAATTGATAGATTATTTAGGGTGCAAATTTGTATGTGTGTTAATCAGCAGGCGTGAACCTATTTGTAGAGTTAATTAGAATCAGAATATGGGCATGAAGTTGGAAAAAGTAAAGCAAAGTGGACTAGACTAGGAAAAGGAATGTGGGGCGAAATTTTCCCATGAAACTGAATTAGTTCTAAGTTTATCTAATGAGATAAATATTTTATGAGATGAGATAAACGTTATCTTATAAGTTTTGTATTCTTTGAATAGCAATTTAAAGGGCTTTTTGTTTGAAGCATCTGCGGATAAAATATTACTGTAAGTAATGCGGCCGCAGCACTGAGCGCGTCACAGCATAAACTAGTGCAAATATATCGGCATCTCACAAAATATATAGGTAGACAACTAAGTTCCGAAGATTAGTTCTAAATAAGTTTTGTAATTATCAATTGTTGCAAGCTATTGAGTTAATGAATAGCTAAGTATGCTGGTAACATTTAATAAAACGATATATTTCAGTAAGACGTAAGTTAGCAGCATATTAACATTTTCGAATATTCTAATTTTTGGGGTCATTCATCCACCATATTGTTGCAAAATGCGAAGAATTGTCAATGTTTTTAATGTGTATTTAAAAGTAATAAAACCATTCTAAAAATTAAGGTCAATTAGGTTCAATAGATTTGATAGCACTACTGAGTCCCGTAGACACTTAAGTAATCTTCGAAAGAATATACACGACATATGAAAGTTTAACAATCACTGCCATATTTGTAACGGGTAAAGATAGGATAAAATTCATCCGATCTTCACTCGCGTGGGGAAACATCGGATCTCAGCCTACAGCGATCTTGGCCCACTTTGAATCAATTTTATCTGGCTGTAACTTCATAAAACTTAGTATTCAGACAAAATAATAACAATAGAAGCTATATTCTCGCTAAAAATCACAAATAAAAGTGATAGGGAAAGACCGGATGGACAAAAAAAAATACAAAAATTATCTTGATTTATAAAATGCCGCTCAGCACGCGTCCTACTTCCCCTAGCGAATGGCAGGAACTTGGGGTCGGGGCAGAATGAAATGGCGTCGTGTACCATATTGCTAGCATTTAAAAATATAGCATAATTCGTCGGAAATTTCAATCTTACGGTCTTGCCCCATCACCGATCTTACCCCAACGCACCTTAAATTTTTAGATTTTATTAGTTAAGTGATAAATAATTTTTAATTCATCCCGGTGGACAGGAAGTTGTTTTTCACTTCAGATGAACAATAGAAAATCCGATTTTTGAACGATTAGGAATAGCCTATAATTAATAAATTGTTTACATACCTGAGGCTTGTTAACTCCGTCGACTACATTTTCTAGGACATCCTTTGAACCAGGCCAATTTATGCCAAATAATATGGTGTCATCAAATCCTTTAAAGTCATGTTCAATACATTTCACAAAAGCTAGAGTACTTAAAACTAAAAACCAGGAACTTTTCATTATTCTACCAACGGGTAATATCCTTTCTTTAATACGGTATTTTCTTTACATTACAAATACTCAATAAGCAGTAATAAATAACTCAGCAATCAGTAAATCAGTGATAAATAATAAATAATTAAGATTTAGACATACTTTTTAGAGGTACTTTTAAAATGTATCTCCAAGCATTGTAATTCACGTGCACAACATAAATTGAAACTGATTTTGAACTGATTGATGGAAATATAAAAGGTATATTATACTCTATTCAATAGTGGTTTAGTAATTAAAATAAGTAAGTAGCAAGCATATGTGGCATAAAATCAACCATAGAAAACGGTAATTGTATTTGTGTCATACATTTTGGTTTTAGTCGGATAATACTTGAAGTGACAAGTGATTTGGTGAGTTTTTATTTGTCAATAGTGATTTTTATTTATTAATAGTAGCATTGGCTCTAAGGCTTTCAGCCAAAAATGTTAATAATTCTATTATATTTAAATAAAAATCTCATGAAACAAATTTCAAAATATGTCAATGCGTTACATAGCAAACTTATTAGGCCCACCTCATACATCATACATACGGAATTCCGATTCGAGATTCCGAACGCATCAAGTTCATATAAAATCTATGACCCGTCACACACGTACGGTAGTTTTCAGTTCGAAATTTTGCGGGAAAAACGGGATGTAGCCGACCCGTTTGAAATTCTGAACCAGAATTCCCAGGCCCGCTTGCGCTCCCAATTCTGAACGGAAAAAAACGTTCCGAACGCAAGTCTTCCATAGATTTTCTATGAGTCTCAACACATTCGTAATCTCCGTACGGAACGTGCTCAGTGACTCAGTGTGCGTCTCACGACCGAAAAGAGTAGTCGTGTTTATACATGTTTTTACATGTAATCTTATGTGCTTATCTCTCTTCGTAACCTTTCATCTTATTTTATTTAATAATTCATCGAAACAGTGTACAGACATTCATGATTAAAAAAATATCTCTGGATAGATAAATATTTTTACATAATATTGACTAATATTGCAAGCTTAGGGTGATAAGGGGATGCATCCAGTAACAATGATATAGCAACAATGGAATCGCAATCAGAAACTCATCGTCATTATCCGCTAGCAATATGTCTAAACTCAATGGCTATACTCAACCAAATCTAAGCAATTCCTTTTGACGTTTCATACTAATCATTCCGCAATAACTTTGTTCAAGAGTACTCACACGATTTAAAATAACCTTTTACGTAAATCCAAAGAACTATGAAGCTATTAATATTTCATTACAACATGTATAGTTCTTTACCACTAATTTAAATTGGAATCTTTCAAACAAAGCAAAATATAAAATAAATTATCAGAATCAACTTTTGTGTTTGACGTTGTTTCAATGATATGTCATTGTGCACCTTATCGTAGTGCTTGGATGATTCAAATTCATGCTAATGCGAATAATTGGTAAAATATTCAAATAATCGATCCTTTACATTTTTAATTTATTATTTGTTTATTTAAATTTTTATTTTTAGAGTTGCATAAATTATATGAATGAAGGGAAACTCACTGTGGTGAAGTTGCGAGTAGGAATGTTTAGAAGATGCCGGCTTGTTAATTGACAATGGTAGTATAGAGTTATTACGAACCATTCGAAAAGGAATTTGCTTCTGAATAATTATTTGGAGTTTTAGAGACATAAATAACGTTTTTACACGAAATTAAAAATAGTTTGAAAAATCCAAAAGTGCACACCTCATGAGCGTTTCATTTTTAATTTTGACGAAAAAACATAATTGTATTTCTGACTTCTAAAATATATTATCTACGTGTTTTAATTTAGCGCACTATTATTTTAACAGGTAGTATCACCTACAGGGAAAAATTAATAATGTTAACTAAAATAAATCGATAACACATAGAATAAAATCGATTTAGACTATATGGTATATTTGTCCTTTGTCTATCAAAGGCTAAAAAATTTATAAGCGCCTTTAATTTTTTAATAGCAATAAAACTTATAAAAGTTGAAAATCATTTTATTAACAAACTACACATACTAGGCTATTGATATGAAATAGGGAAACAGCAGAACTCGTACCTGATACACCAATTTTTTCAGAAGTTATCGTGACCACATACAAAATCAACATCCGGACGTCCACGTAAAATATTTTCAAACCGTTTTTTTTTTCAAAGTAGCAATATTAAATGATTTGTTAGAAAATATAAGATGGATTAATTTGAGTGTTTCTTGATATACGGCTACTCATATTATCGTATGAGTGCAATACGTTTATAGAGGCATTAGAACACAAAATTGCTTGACCTTGACGTGTCGAGAGTAAAGCACTACCTAATAACGCTTCACGCTATAAGGTGTGCAATATAACCAATTGGGACAACGTTCTATTCATTGATGAAACATGGCTAAGCAACACAACCACGTGGACACATGAACCCGTGAGAAAAGTCAGGCGTCTCATAATTTGTCACGTGGGATCTGCCGAAAAAGGATTTGTAGAAAATGCAACTACTACACAAGCGATCACTGGGCCAAATTGATGAAGAAAACAAAGAATATTGACATGGACGACTATGATACCTCATAGAGGGGATATTTTCCATAGTTGCAACGCTTGGCAAGTGGGTTGGTAACCGCCCTTTTTTTGTTTTTAGTCTTAATTGTTGAATTTATTATAGAACATCAAACAATAATTACTAATAAATGTAAACAAAGATGATGACGACAACAGCTCAACTAGTTGTAGTGAGTGACTAATTAAATTTTAAGTAAATTTTATACAGGCTGTCCCAGTAATGGTAGATAATCTGGTACGTATGTAATCGGACAGGGGGAGATGGCCTCGGTTCCCTAAAAAAAAAATTCTACCCCGAACGGTTCGCGCTCTACGACATGTTTTATAAAATTCCGAAAATTCGTACTTCTGCTCACATTTGTGATCATCACGTCCACATTTTAATGCCTAGATCGGATTTTTTTCTTTTAATGTGTTCCCTAATAATGATGTTTCTAAATTACCCTTAAATGTTTTCAACTACTATGGGTAGTATTTTACAAGACAGCACTAAACATAAGTTTACATTTTTTACTTTATTTATCTGCTAATTTTGAGCACCTGTGGTGAAAAAAAAAAACTTATGAGATCTGTGTGGCCAACCATTTAAAAAGTTTGCCTACATCATGAGGATTCTAAAACATTAGCATATTATGTATAACCTGTCGGAAATATCTGCGAACCTGGCTTGATGACGTCATGCAATATGGAGAGATGGCAACGGTACTGGATAGACGATAACGGGCGGAAATATCTGCGAACCTGACTTGATGACGTCATGCAATATGGAGAGATGGCAACGGTACTGGATAGACGATAACGGGCGGAGGTGCGGGGAAGCGCGAGGGGAAGCGCATTCCAGCGAGGTTCGCAGATATTTCCGACAGGTTATACTTAATATCATTACTTACTGAGCTATAGCCGTTAATGTGTAAAAGTAGGCATTTCATTACAAAATTACAAAATTATTGGCAGATAGTTTTTTTTTTATATTGCATGTCTTTATTAGATTAAAGTACATCTGTAGCCCTTGAACATATTACTTTACATTGCTACATTGCTTGCCTTGTTTGATCGAATTCTAAGCTGTGTGAGCGAGACAAACAGTGAAACTTGACATGTTCTATTATGTACAGCTATGAAAATACGGTTTGAAATGTTTTCCATTTGTTAAGAATGAGTAAATTAATGAAAAGAACATGCGTTATAATCATTTTTTTTATTTAAAATTATTTACAGAAAATGCTCGAACTGGCCTCCTCCGGCCATTATGCAGGCTCTACATCTTTTTACAAACGATCTTTCTAAAAGTCTGATAATTTTTGGTTGAAATAACCCTTGATGCTTTTGTGACGCGAAGTCTAAGTAAGTTGATTGTTTCAATTGTTATTTATAAACATGTTCTTTGAGGCAGCCCCAATAAAAAATCTAATGGGTCAAGATCAGGTGATCTTGGTAGCCACAATAACGGCTCCATTCGGCCGATCCATCGGTCACGATGGGCTTCGTTCCCCTCACCTGATATCGGTCATAATATGACCGCAAAATGTAAGCCCTTACTTGATACCGGTCATATTATGACCGTGTCGCAAGCTCCGAATTCAAGTCTGTTTTCTTAAACCAATTGATGTTTTGGATCGTGTGAGCAGGGCAGTATGACTCTATAGTTTGTTCTTATTCATTTAAGTCAGTGAGAACAGACTTCCTTTAAGAAAAAAAAAATGTTTATCTAATCTTTTCGAGGACGTAGTTTCGTGGTGTGCGTGAAGTGCTTCCGAATTATTTTTTTGTGATATTGTGATAGTGTGTCTTCTTAAATTACGTTAACATCATGCCAAGGTAAGTGGTTTTTCGTTTTAAGTCTAAGTTATTCAGATTCGTGCCTGTAATTCAGGGTAAACAAATATTTTCTTTGATTACTACCATCAATTCGCCGGTACGCCGACATATTTATTTATATTTTACATAATAATTCTTGATGTGTTGGAAATGTTTTTGTTGTTTTGAGTGAATAATTACATAAAAAACAGTAGTTATGTGCAGAATTCCTTAAATTCATTTTAATTTGAATATTTTACGGCAAATGTACTGCAGGGACTGGCCGGTCATATTATGACTGTATCAAGCAGTGTCATTGTACTCCAAAATGGCGGATTTTTATTTAGTAACACAGTATGGATAAGACTGTGCTACCGTAAAATAATGTTTATAAATTTGAATTGCTTTTTATTGTTTTTAACCGCAAAAAGAGGGGTGTAAAATAATGTACACCCTGGGCAAATTTAGGTGCAATAAAAAAAAAACAAAATGGCGGCAAGAAAATGTCTCTGTCTGTCTGTACTTATATTCGTAGTGCATAAATGTATCAAGCGATTTCAATGAGGCTTTTTTATTTGGGTGTAATTTTAATATAATGAAATAAAAATAAAATATATAAATTTAAAAAAACCCTGACCCGTGTAAATACCCTTTTAGTACTTCTCTTTTGTGGTCTCCCGACAGAGAGAGACATTTCATTTTTTGACTTTCTTGTGGTTTTTTTTGTTTCATGTGTTGTTAAAACTTTTTTTTATTTATTTAAGCTCCTTTTCTTTCTTTTCTTTGCATGGCTTAAGAACAAGAGGTGGCAAAGCGGTGGTTGGTCGAGGAGGTAGACGTGGGAGTGGACGCGGTGTGAATAGAGGGGTTGGACGTGGTCAACAACGGGGGAAGGGACGTGGACCACGAACAAGAGGTGGTCGAGGGCGAGTGCATGAAATTTGTTTATTTCTTTATTTCTTTATATAATTTGCATGCCACAAGAAATACATCATACATCAAGTGACGCCCCGTAATTGAAAGGTATGTGTTTATTTTTACTAAATACATATTTATGTTTATGCAGCTGCAGCTGATTTTGTAATATACTGTTTTAATAGATCGCCGTTATATGTCGGGGACATCATTACGACGGATCCAGATTCAACGACGGTACGTGTTGGGAGCCCACTCGAGAAACCCATGCACCAAAAAGTGCCACGACTTTGGGTTCCCAACCAGCCTGCGCCGTCGTTGGCTGAGTAAGTTTTTTTTTTGCTGCTGTTAAGCTGTATATTACATGTCAACTTTTCACAGATCTAACGCGACCTTTGCACACTTGCGGACACCTGGACTCTCGGCTTCTGCGTCGCATGTCCCCTCGCCAGTCGACTATGTTAAATAGGCACATATATTTATATCTTGCTGCTGCTACAGAGCTTTTCAGTAATAATTGTGCAAATTTCGTTTTAGAATCATGGACATTCCGAGTAGGCCAGATACCCCGCAGGGTGTAAGTCCTAGGCCCTCTTTGTCTCTGTAAGTGAAATAGCCATCAATTTCCATATTGCTACTGTCAAGCTCTGTATTACATGTCCACTTTTTACAGATCGATCGCAAGTTCAGCACTCTTGCGGACACCCGAATGGTATTGAGTAAAACAGTTACTTATACAAAGCGCCACGTTGCAGGTGGCACTCAGAAACTGCGTACGCTTGTGGCAGACGCTACAATGGCCGCGTTTTCTTTGTTTCAGTTTCTCATTGAAGGGAAACTCTTTCGGGAAATGGCGAAGGATTTCCGTCGAGAATTTCACCTTCAAAGAGTGTGTCGGCTCCAACGGCTCCAACGTGATGACTCGCTGTTGGCCATGTTTTTCAAGAATTTCCTTGATAAGGGTTTTGCGGAATTGGCGGTGCGTGGCCACGCGAGGATGTGGATGTTCTGGTACTGGGCTGTCTCTATGTAAAATGTACCCATTGAGCACGCTGGCGTTAAGTAGGCGGCGGAAAAACTTTTTGTACCATACCAAGGTTCGCTTCCTTTCGATGGGGTACGCAGACAACATTTGGTCCTTTTTGTCTACACCGCCCATGCGGACGTTGTAGTCGTGGACCAATGTTGGTTTTGACTTCCCATTTCTTGAAGCTGAACCCGCGCCGTGGTACGTCGACGTCAAGGTGACAACGTTTCGGTCTTTCCAAACCAGAATATCAACATCCCCACTCGTGGCGCCGTGCACGCTGCCAAAAGCAAGAGGCTGTTTTATAAGCACCTTTAAATTTGAGGGCACATTTTGCCTATTTAACCTTAGTGTTCCCACATAATCAAAACCTTGGCTTTTTAAAAGCCTACAGAGAAGAGGACTATTATAGTAATTGTCCATAAAGACAGTATGCCCCTTATTCTCAAGCCCCTTAAGTAGCTCGAGAACAAGGGGTGTAATATACCCCAGCTCGTTCGAATCTTCCTCATTGCGACCGGCATGCATCTTAAATCGCCACACATACCCCGAATTTGAGTACGCACACCTCGTAAGTTTTTATGCCCTTCGATGCTGCTTTGTTTTTGATAAATTGATTGATACTTAGCCACCCCTTCCACTGAGTCAAAGACTCGTCCAATGCGATGCATTACCCCAATTGATAAAACGCTTGAAATTTCTCATTCAAATGCTTCACACTTGGGGCAATCTTCGCGATTTTCGCGCCGCTTTTGGAGAGGTGGCTAATATCAATCTCATTATTCACAAAGTGCAGCATCTGGGTAAGGGCGACAAATCTGGTGTATGTCATGTAAAGACCAAAATTCGGGGTATCGGTTACTTCGCCTTTGACGGTCCAGTATTCCGTGAGATCTGATTTAAAGGCAATGCCGGTCGCAAGGATCAAAGCAAAAAAGGCATACAGCTCGTCGGTATTTGTGTCTTTAAACATGCGCAGCCGGCTGTGAGGACCCACACTGCCCTTACTTAGTGCGGCCTCCAGCAATTGCTTCGCGTACCGATTTGTTTCCGCAGCTATATCCTCCATTATGCTGCGGTCCCAAATTGATATGAAGGCTTCGTAAGGTGAAGCGAAATGTGAAACCGGCCCTACCGACCCTGTGAATTTCTCCCTACGTTGCTGGGGGGGAATTGCTGGTATGGGCAACGACTCCCACTTTCGAAGTGGTTTAACACAAAAACAGTGTGTTGACCGGATGATTTCTGCATTTGGTGATGAAGCCCCATCCAAAACCACAATTTATCGCTGGTTTGCTGAATTTCAAATAAGGCTAGGTTTGTAGGTACACACCTCACTGACTTAAGTCACTTTGCTATGTAATAGTGTGTTCTGTGGATGGTGGATGTGGATTAAATAGGTAGGTTCCTTGCCTTTTGTATACATATTCTTAGTATTCACTATTACCTAATTTATGTAAATAAAATTGTTGCTAAACCATTTTTTGAAATGTGATTGTTAGGTAGGTCTTACCCTTTGTATTCATTCTTTGTATTCACTATTACCTAAATTATTAAAAAAAAAGTTGTTAGCCCATTTGTTTTAAATCGATTAAAAACAAAATGTGTAGGTTAGGTAGATCTTATCTTTTATATTCATATTCTTTGTATTCACTGTTACCTAATTTACATAAAAAAAATGTTGTTAACCCATTTGTTTTAAATCGGTTAAAAACAAAATGTGTAAGTTAGGTAGGTTTTACCTTTTGTATTAATATTCTTTGTATTAACGATTACCTTATCTTTGAATTAATATTCTTTGTATTCACGATTACCTAGTTTATTATTAAAAAAATTGCTAACCACCCTTTTTGGAAGTCGGTTAAAAAACTCATTGTGTATACTAATTTTATTTTTAAGGTAAATATCTTAACCCATGTAATCAGGATAACCAACAACATAATATTTGTCGCAAAAAAACAAACTACATCCAAGAGTCTAGGATGTAGTTTTTTTTACATTACAATATTTGGCGGTCCGAGGTTCGACCATTCGCGGTCCGCAAACGGACCGCGGTCCGCCTGTTGCTGACCGATGTCCTAGACCATGCATAGGCGTATCCATATTAATCACGCCGTACTTCGCCACCAAATGGGCGAAATGGCCCATAAATTTTGTATTTGTAAAAGCTTGTAACTTTTTTTTTTATAATAGTGTTGTGTTTCTTTGTATGTTATAGAAAGCTTATCTCATGTACTTTTAGACTAAACGTTCATTGTTTCGTGTTTTGGCTTTGTTTATTTCTTAAGAGCGTAGTTTTAAAGGTAGTTTTTCTCACCGCCAAAGCGAAGGGTTTGAGATTTTACCTACTGTATGAAATAATTGCAGTGTTGTATCCTAATCCTTTAAGCATGAAATAAACTTTCCAAAAATATATACATTACTTAGATTTAGTTCAGTAAGTTAAACAAAATCAAGGTACAAAGTTGAGCTATTTTAGAGATGTTTTTACGCGGCCAAAAATATCTGTATGCGGAAATTGTTGTTTTTCTTAATATTTCACTATAAAAAGATGTAAATATTTTTAAATATTTGTATTACTATATAATAAGAGGTTAAATAAAATGCAAAAGAAAATCTATAAGTTGTTTAATTTTTTTTATTCGATAGGAAAGTCCGTAATAAACCTTTTTTCACATTTACTTGCATACAATTTGATTAAAGTACAATATTTTTTATTGAAAGTAATATCATGTTGTAGATAATTTATCCACGAATCTAACAATATACAATATGTGGGGTATTTATACACGGAAAGGTCACAAAAACCAATAAAGTGGAACACTTGCTAAACGGCGCAGCCACGGCTCGAGTGCCGTATCAAGTAACGTCTCGCAGCGCTCGGCGCGCGTATCAGGTGAGGGGTTAAGTAAGTTCTCCTTACTTGGACGTCGTAATGTGCCGGACAACCATCATTTTTTATCATACTTTGCCGTATGGCTAATGGCTCATCTTTTTATAAATGTGGCAGCTCATTTTGCCGAAATTCTAAATAATTGACCCCATTCAGATTACCCGGCATTTCATAGGGGCCTATGATTCTTCCGTTTAGAGTTCTTGTCCAATAATTTATTTTAAACTGGTATTGCGACCTATCTTCTCCCATCAAATATGGGTTTTCTCGCTGCCAACTGTGCAGATTATGCAAGTTAAGTTACCCGTCTCTTTTACACGTTGACTTGTCGCTCCACAATTTTTTTCTAAAAAACCCAGGATCTTCATTCATTCGCCTCAGCATTTCTCTACAAAAAGTAACTTGTGCTGGGTAGTCACGTTGTTGAAGCGTTTGCACACTTGCAACGTAATAAGGGTGAAGTCTCCATTGTTTGAGAATCCGATGTGCTGTAGAGTGCGATACTCCAGTACGTCGTTCGATATCTCGCATCGAAAGAGACGGATCTTTTTCAACCATATCATGGACAATTTCTTCAATGTCAATGTCAGGTATCGTCCTCTGCTACTGGCACCACCAATACCAGCACCAGGCATTATCATCTCTAAATAAATGCAGTGCATTCTTTATTAGATCTCTTTCACGCTACATTCACCATAGATGAAATGCATGATAGCATACTCTTGGGGTGTGTAAATTTCTCGTGACATGACACAGTCCTGTTGTTATGCACAAATCATGAGTCCAGTAGAATGCCGAGTTGTCACAATCATCACCAAACAAACAAAATCCAATCAAAATGCACAAGTCAAGAGTCCAGTAAAATGCGAAATAGTATTTTGTAGCCAATAGTCCGAAATAAGAGAGCACATGCGATGTCGAGAAGGTCGAGATACGCACTAACCATATTTAACAATAACCAAACACGAATTCCAATCACGAATTTAGGCCGGCCACATACATACGGAATTCCGTTTCGATATTCCGATTCGGAATCCCGAACGCAGCAAGTCCATATAAAATCTATGACCCGCCACACACGTACGGTAGTTTTCCGTTCGATATTTTGCGGGCAAAACGGGATTCCGTTTGTGTGTGGCCGCCCGTTCGAAATTCCGTTTCGGAATTCCGTTTCGGAATTCCGTTTCGGAATTCCGAACGGTCGGCCACACACAAACGGAATCCCGTTTAGGCCGCAAAATATCGAACGAAAAACTACCGTACGTGTGTGGCGGGTCATAGATTTTATATGGACTTGCTGCGTTCGGGATTCCGAATCGGAATATCGAAACGAAATCTCGAAACGGATTTCCGTATGTATGTGGCCGGCCTTATACAATGGAGAATCTGTCGATTCTTTTTACTCACATTAATCCTAAGCACCGTTTGTCTCACTCACACAGCTTAGAATTCGTCCAAACAAGGCGAGCAGGTAGTAAAGTAAAATTTTCAAGGGCAACAGATGTACTTTTACTTACATGCAATGTTAAAAAAACTATCTGCCAATAATTTTGTAATTTTGTAAGGAAATGCCTACTTTTACATATTAACGGCTATAGCTCAGTAAGTAACGATATTAATTACATAGTATGCTAATGTTTTAGAATCCTCATGATGTAGGCAAACTTATTAAATGATTGGCCAAACAAATCCCATACGTTTTTTTTTTTCACCACCTAGCTCAAACTTAGCAGATAAATAAAGTAAAAAATTTTAACTTAGGTATGTTTAGTACTGTCTTGTAAAATTAATGTTTGACTGGCACACTTAAAAGTTTTATCACATGGCTAAATGATTGACTATTATATTATGATAAGGTCATGCTTTTCTATAAAAAGTAGCAAGAAATTTTAAATCACGGACCTATTGGTTTGTTTTACTTTTCACTTAATTAGTGAAAAACAAGATGGACTGATCTAAAAGTTTACTTTCTTGTGTAAATGTGCTATTTAGAATTTTATGCAAATGATAATTAAAGTTTCTATGTAAATAAGTGTAACATAGCGGGTATTATATTTAATGGTAGCGGCCATCCATATTTGCAAAGCCAGCATCATTTTCTGTACAGAAACCGGCAAAGTCTTGCTCAAGGCACTATAAACAAATCAGCTGATAAGCTGATAAAATTGATACACTCATAACTGTTAACAAAAACTGTTTC
This sequence comes from Parnassius mnemosyne, assembly GCA_963668995.1. Lineage (NCBI taxonomy): Eukaryota > Metazoa > Arthropoda > Insecta > Lepidoptera > Papilionidae > Parnassius > Parnassius mnemosyne. The sequence goes on along the minus strand of CAVLGL010000126.1, from coordinate 9,068,858 downwards.
TGCAAATGATCTTATAGATAATAATAACTATTCCGCTGTGTTAAGTGCAGGAGCTATTATTAGAAGGAGAAGAGGTAAAATTTTGTTTTAGAAATGCGCAATCAATATTGTTTTGTCTGTAATTGAGCATAAAATAAAAAATAACTTCAGCCAAAGAGCATAACTGGCATTACACTCCGGCCCATCTATTGGTATGGAAAAAAATAATTTTACCAGGTTTCAAAAAATCAATCAAAAATCAAAAAAACATAAATATTAAAATCAAAAAATGTATATATTTATGTCTATACATACATATAATGATTTATGGCCGCTTTGTAACTGACGGTGACTCAGTATAACATCCTACAGTCACGCCGAAACTAAGAGGAGAGAATCACTAGAAAAGGTAATAATTTATTGCGGAAATTCTGTGATAAAATTAAAAAAAATTACAAACTTATCCAAGTTAATCTAACTTAGTCTAACTTATCCTTATGCGTTACAAAAAAAAAAACAAATCATAAAATAGTGAGATGGCGTCAGTTTTTAAAAAGATATAACAAAAATAAACAAAAAAATAAATTTCAAAAAAGTTCAGTATTTAATTGATTATATACCGCTGACACTTAATCACGCTTTTCGAAACCACGCCAGTTGTAAACAATACTTGTGTGAAAAATGGTGTACACAAGATAATTAAGAACAGACAAAATCTTCTTTTCAAATTTCCGCCGAGTTGTAAGTAGAAGACCAAATAGGTCATGTGTCAATTTTAATTAAATATATTTTATATGAAGTGATCTTGACTACGTTTCATCAATTAACCATTGGTAAAAATTAAAACAGGAATTTTACAATTGTGTTTACAAGAAACATTATTAGTTGAACCTTGCACCTTGTTCACAATTTTTATTATAAATACCTATAAATGTATATATTATTAATAAATAGTTTTATTTCTGAGAGGGTTTTAGGGCAAGGAAATGCCCGCCGCGCTGCCCCAATGCGTGTTGACGAAAATTGCAATTACAAATTTCATTCGTGCTGTCGGGGATCAAACCCGGGAAAAATTTACAGCAAACGCTTTGAGCCAGATCTAATAATACGACACAAATAAATACGATTTAACATATATAATAAAAAACTCTTACGTACTTGAAACTTGAACACTTGATAGCTCGTGACGCCTACCGGACAAAGCTACAGCACAATGTAATTGAAGATGCGTAACCGCGACATAATTCTGAGTGATGCGCAAGCATAACAGGCAGTATGTCACTTATATAATTGTCATCTCTGCAGTCTATTAATCTTTGCACTTTTATAAGTAAAACAGAACGTAGTTGCTAGACGGTGTTGACTGTTGACGTCGGCTAAAATCTCTGCGATCGCCGTATCGTCAAGATCATTCAGGCTAGTTAAGGGGCTACTCCATGTGAACGACCTTGAGCATTTTGCCGGCGGCGCGCCGCTCGCTTCAATATATTGCCCTATTGTAGGTAAGAACGTAGTATTATTTTTTCAACATCAATAAACTAATTTATGGAAATACACACAGCGTACAACGATAAATGTATTTTAATTTTTTTATTCGGTATATTAGTTGCATTATATTAGAATTATGTATTTTCATATATTATCTAATTATGAAATTTTATAATTAATTATATATTAAAAATGAAGCATTGAAAATTGTGAGTTTAAAAGATACCTATTCACTATAGGTAAATAAATAGATAGCTCGCCTTTTGTACAAATATTTGGTGCAATAAAGAATAAATAAATAAATAGGATGTTTCGTAGATGTGTTTTTGATTATTGTTAATTTTTTTTTTAGTTAATTGTTAATTAAATATTGTTACCTACAAATTTTTGAACTAAGCACCTTGTAACTTAGCCTGCTTATTACTTATGCTGGCAGACATTATCCTCGCCCCAATGATTGATGAGGATGAAAATCAATTTTATTTCTACATACGTAATTATATTTATTTATACATAAGGATAACTTTAATAAAGGTAATACAAAAATCAACAAGAAGTATAAGGGTTCAATCTTTCAATTTCAATTGTATAAAAACGTTACCCCCACACTAGGATTTTCTCCTGTGTCGTGGAGGCAGTTTACAAACATAAATTGCACAAGGACAAACATCCAGACCCGGAACAATTATTTGTAGGCCATACAAATACTTGTTCCGTGCGAGATTCGAACCCGCGGCCCCCAGCGCAACAACTGATTGCTAAGCCACTGCGCCACGGAGCCGTCGCCGGGTTATACGGTTTTGAACGGGACTGTCCCTTTTCTCGGTCACCTGTCCCATTGTCCCCAAACAAAGCTCCGGGACACAAAATTGTCCCGTAACTCGTTGGATGGAAGTATTCAAAGTCAACAATCTTCAACATAATTTTTTTAATCGAATATATTTTATGTCTACCTGGTACGAATGCTCCGGTAGAAAGAGTATTTTTTTATTTTGAATAAATTGTGGACGTCTGAAAGAAACACTTACGGTTCCAGAGTTCTAAAGGCGATGTTGTTAACAAAGATAACAATAAAAAACTTGAGCAGAATTTTATTCTTATTTAAAATCATCACCAACTTTATTAAAGCAAATTTAATCCACTGACAAATGTAATTAATAATTAAAAAAAATATGTTGCATTTAATAATTACCGAATTATAAATTTAATAGTTAAATACCGAATATAATTTTATAGTGTACACTAATTGTATAAAGTTATAGTTTTTAGAGTATAAATAAACTTAGAGTATAAATAAACCCATGTCCTGTTTTGAGTTAAAAAATAAATGGTCAGTTTAGTCTTTTTAGTTAAATTTAGTTTTAAATTTTTTTTAGTTTACAGTAAAAAGTAGGTATAATAGTACCTACTTAGATACTTTTTACCGAATTATAAGTATAGAACACCTTATGTACTCAATTATTTTTTGAAAAAGAAGAAAAAACAAGCAATAAATAATATACTATATTTTAGCAAAAAACTATAACTTAGTAATACTAATTATAACTTAGAACATAAATGAAAAACAAATGAACGGCATAGTCGGGAAGGGTCGCCCTAGGCGAAAGTTTATCGACCAAATTGGCGATATATTAAAATCAAGAGTACCTTTAACCGACGAGCGTGTATGCGTAGGTATATGGATGTGGAGGAAGCGAGAGAGGTGTGTCAGGATCGTGCCAAATGGAAGTCCATAATCTCTGCCTACCCCTCTGGGTGACAGGCGTGAGTGTTTATGTATGTATGTATAAATGAAAAACTCATAACTGACTTTTTGGGCCGACCCAGGATTCGAACCCGGGACCTCATGATCAGCAGTCGCACTACTACAACCACTAGACCAACAAGGCAGTACTATACCTAATAAGATATTGTGGTTGGGTAATAATATTGAATTAGCCTTTTATACTGTAAATTATAATATTTGTCGAAATTTTAATTATGGATTTGAACCTTACATGCTAATGGTGCTTCATTTTTTTATTTGCATTTACTTCAAAGAAAATACACACAAAAAGCTTCATCGCGCAGTAAAAAACACAACAAATATATGTATAACTAATACCAAAAATTATACCCAAAACAAACAAATAATACTACCTATAAATAACCTAATAAGTAATAATATTATCGACTGATATGACGTGAGCGTATACTGCTCGGTCGACGCTCTAACGACACGGGCTTCACGTCGAAGAGCTCAGCGCTCACTGACTTCAGCAAGCCCGTGAGCAGTGAATATGCCCAGATTTTAAAATAATTTCTTAATAAAATCAAATTTTGGTCTTTTGAAAAAAAATTTACTATAGAAATGTTCATTAATAAATTGCCTATCCATTGGTGTAAATCGCAAAATAAAATAATACATACTTTACGAGGAGATGCATGTTATCAATAATAATTTCACATTTATGTGGTTTCGTTGTAAGGAGATTATATTAATATTTATTCCTTTAAAAAAAATTGGATATAGCTTTTATGGAATCAAGATTATGTAGAAATATAATGTGTTTTTTATTTGTTGATATATCTTTTAAATAAAAAGTAGATAGCTCCTAAAAACCGCACAAATAACGACTAGCGCGACATTTTGCTCAACCGGCGCCTTAAAGCCTTAATGCGTTATTTTTGTTTTCAAATATCACTGCGACGGCACTATTTTGTAGTAAATTCATTGCTCCTTAACCACTACTTTATGTATGTCGCTAAGCGACTGAACAAGCAATGTAAATATGACAAAACGATACTTTATTTATGGGTATGCATCGTGTAGTACGGCCACTGTATCTTGCTATGAGTTAGTGTTGTGCTTGCGCAGATCCACTAGCTTATGCTATCTACAACAATATCGATTGGCGAATTGCTATTATAGGTTATTCTTTCAATTTGTCAACCGTTTCAGCCCGGTGGGAAGACTGATGTAACATAATGGTATTTAATTATTTTCACCGTTTACTACACTGAATTCGTAACTAGCGATCATAAAGTAAGTTGCTTAAATAATTAGATTAATCATCGGTGAAGTGTTTTGGGTTGAATTATAGTATATTATGCCTTATCTTCGTGTTAATTCCATACTTTTATGTTTTCAAAAGTTTCGAATGCGTTATTATACCTAATTGGCATGGTTCAGAATTTAGATAATATTATAATAGTGACTGTTGCTAAAAATAAGTCAACATAATTCTCCTGGCTATTTATTTGTTATGCAAGAGTGTGTGTTTGTTTTCATATATTTAACAATATCTTAACCAGCCAGGGGTTTTTTAACAAAGGCTTGCCAGGTACATGGTGAGGTTAAGAAGTTGCATAGGATATATGTAAATGATAAATAAAGTATTATCGTACATTTTCAGCTTTAAAAAAGAAATGAATTGATGCCACAGGAAGGCCACCAAACTGGTTCCCTACAAAAACTAGTACCTTATGCCAAAATACCTACTTTTTCAATACGTTATGACAATCTAAACCAACATAACCGGATTTTTTTATTGTATTTGTTAAGTTGGTTAGGTACTTAATAATTTACGTTTAGCTACATATTGTTTATTTTTATTATATAATTTCTTGTGCATATCGTTTTTTATTTATTTTATTTTCAATTTTAGTGCAATTTTAGTATAATTGGAAGAGAATCGATAACTTTTCAATTTAGTCAATCACTAATGTATATGTAAAAAATGGCTTTTGCACAGCAAAACATTGGCACAGTAAATAAATATGAACAGTATGGAAACTAAGCCTAGTTGTGGACATAAATACCTACGCTCCATTGAAGCCATAGGGTTGTAACTTTTAATGTTTTTGATATTGCTTTTTTTTAATATCTTTGTTCTTTAGTGATCAATCAATCGAATTTAAATAACTAGCTTACAAATACAAATTAAATATGTAATCTCATGGCGTCGGGTAATCTCAGCAAAAGACGATAGCTTAAACACGGAAAACAATTTAATATTAACACACAACAACTTGTAGAACTATAGATCTTTAACTTTGTCATTACATTACGCCGTAACCATTTACAAGTTTCGGCGGGAGCGTACGCGAGCTGCGGTTGGACGAAAACGTACCTTTATTCTTCATTATTACAAATTATTTACAGAAAAATATTTTCGCCTGCTACGACAAGTTCGGAATTCTTTATTATTGAATTTAATTGTGTAAAAAATTATCATTCTAATGAACAGGTTTTTTTTTTTAAATAAACTGTTGGGAAACAAGGACAGGGTACTATCAAACCGATTATGTTTATTTTTTTGTAAATTAGATCAGCTACTTTATACAGTTTATGTGTTCTTTTTTAAAGCAACAACGAAAAATCGGTTTCAACACCCTCAAAAACTATGAAAATGACACCCATGACGAAAAAATTAATACCTATTGCAACCGTCAACTTGGATTTACATTTCAACAGCACTATCGGCTTCAACACCCTCGAAAACCATGAAAATGACACCCATGTTTTTTTATTAGTGATCGATGCACCCATAACGAACAAATTGATACCTATTGCAGCCGCCGTCTTGGATTTACTTTTTGTTACCACTATTGCACTATAAGCTTTAAATAGCCTCAAATCCGCCGCATTCTAGATTTACAAATAAGTTCACGAATTCATTATGATCACACACACGGACTTATAATTCGATAATGATTATAACAATGACAATAAAACTCATTTTTACCTTTCAAAATCAGCAGGAAGCTTAAAATACGATAGCTCCGGTTTTGATGAAGCCGAGTTCAAACAGCCATATACTACGCATACGCAAAACGTTCGTGGCATTTTTAAAGTCTTGACGCGGCACTCGCTACTGAGAGCACCGCGACGAGCGCTTAGAAGTCTCGTCGTTGCGCTTGTTTGTGTGAGTGTGCCGTTTCGAGCGTTTGTAGGTAGTTTCCGTACTGTTCCTACTATATATTTATACTGTGACATTGGCGACCGATATTTTTGTGTGAGTGTGTAGTACGGTGCACGGTAAATGCACGCTGTGTTTGTAGGAATACGGTTTATAATCGATTGTGTAGTACGTTCTGATTTATAAAATACGGGTGTGTGCGCGACTGCGTATCTATTGCTTTTACTGATCTGCAATTGTAGTAGTAGGCGGGTGGTAGGGGCCAACTGGAGACACCGGGTTCCGATATATTTTCAACTACCGGGTATATCTCCTTCTATTATTAATAATAATAGAAGGAGATATGCCATTATTATTCTATGGGAATCACTATGAACGGTGCGGTGTGTTAGCAACACGGTATCTGGACCTATAAAACATCTTTGAATCCAATGTTAACAAAATTGTTTTCGAGAGTATGATAATTTGTCAACATTGGACAATTGGTTTGGAATTGACATTGGATCGGAATTGGTATTGGATTAATATTAAAATATATATATAAATATATATATAATAAAACCATTTTCTGGATATCATGCAAAAGGATCACCTGAGAGGGTTTTTAATTATAGAATTAGTCGCGTTTTTTTTTTGTTTATTAACGAAACGAATTACGCGAATTAGTTTGGCATTTTATCTAATAAATTCAGAATTTTGCATTCACGCATTGGTTTACAAAATGAGAAAGCAAAAATTGTCGTGATGGCTTGTGTGCATCTGCATAATTTTATGAAGAGAAATGAAAGAACTACTGATGGAGTTTTCAACGAAGAGCAACAAAATATTACGCAGATCGCTCTAAATGTAGAACCAAGTGTAATTAGAAATGAGCTAAAATGTTATTTTCTATCGGAACAAGGTCAGCTTCCATGGCAATATCAAATAAAATGTTTGAAAGAAATAAACTATGATTATTGAAATAATTGTTTCATCTAGGAATCTGAAACATTTATCAATAATTTTAAGCTTTTATAAAAATAAAATAATTTAACCGAAAATATAAACATTTATTTTAATCTATTACATTATTTTCGGTTAAATTATTTTCCAAGACTAGTAACAGACTGTCACTTATGTTGACATCTGGGCTATTTTGCATTTCATAGTCTGGTTGAACAGAGTAAGAGGGCGAAGTTGAGGGCGACGGTGATATTGCTGACGTTGTAGGTTGTGTACGGTCCAACCGTACATTTCTGCTGGCGTTAACATTTTACGCAATGTATAGCGATTACATTGCGTAGTTGGACAATTATAAAAACTGAGTTAGTTCACGTTTTCATCGTAACCGCGACGGACGGAAACTCATTAACATAACATTTAACATTAAGCATCATTCAACATATTTTAATCTTATATTTTTTACTTGTTTATTAAACGGTTTTAACATAAAATCTAAATTATTATTGAACAGTCGTCCAGTACCCGAACAGGTTGGCCTGTGAAGTATCCTGGACAAAAATTTTGATAACGAAGAGGCTGAGTAGTATTATTGGTCCCATCAAAATACATCGAACCCATTCTCATTTCTGCTTCATAGACAATATTCTGGATTTGATGTTGTACTGTACACATTGTGTAATGATCCATCTTCCTCAACTTGCTACTAATTTAGTCTGCAAATATAGCAGCATCATCGCGTTGCCTTGCATCAGATGTAATCTCCCTCAGTAATTGCAAAGCTTCATCAACTTCAGGATCTCTCTCTATATTTCGTTTTCGTGAAGTCCTTGTTGAAGGTAGCGTAGTCTGGAGAGTTATATTATCTTGAGAAGACTGAAAATAAAAAGGAAATCTTATAGATAATTGCAAACAAGCTTACTTCATCTACGGCGAATGCATGTCTTTTCGTAACTCGCGCCGCGCATTATTGTTTTTAGTTTTATCGATGTTAATAAACATTTATATTTCTTTATAAAAGTAGTGTTTAATTGATAGGTTTACCTTAACCTGCCCTAACACACTACAGTAGGTAGTAGGTATCTGATATTAATACGCGAGGCAAAAACTCTGTACCCCTATTTACGAAAATATTACTTATTGAAATAATGTATTTTAAATTAATTATGGTCGAATTTTGACCAATGGGTGACTAACTAGTCTACTTAATTATAAGAATTTGATGGGTACTTACACTAGGTGTGTGGCTGTTCAGTGTTGGTACAGGTGCATTCTTGTCATTAAGAAATGATAACGCCTTATATGCAAACCATTTCGGCAATTGAACATCTTCCCGTCCAGATCCACTCCTTTTAGATTCTTCATATTTGCGTTTTTCTCGAAAATAATGGCTGGATAAATTCTTCAGTTTTCTCTCAATTTCTGATGATGCTATGTAGAACACAGAAGCAATATCCCTAATAGCATCATTTATTTTGTTGCGATTCTTGAAATCCATATGCCTTGGGTTCCACAATAGGGCTTAGCTTTCCATTGACGTTCGTCGAGTTGTGTGTTGATACGCATTTTTACAGAAAAGTTACACTATTATAAGCACACACACAAAGTTTCAACACGCGGAAACGCGTAATTTTTGAGAAAAGAATTATTGAAAATCAATTATTCTTGCAATGTTTATGTCTAATCCTACCGTAAAACTGGCGCCATTTTGTAATGTCAATGTCGACGTCAATAGGGATGTCGATTCTTTCCGAAAAAGGTCGATTTTTAAATCGATTCAAATCGTAAGCTGATGTATCGGTTCACAAAAAATCGATTTCTAAAATATCTATATTTTTTTTATGTTTCTATTTATAATGTAAATATAAACCCATTTTATGAAAAACAAGAAAGATACCATGATAAATGATCTCTTATTGAAATTTGTTTTATTTAACAGTACCTATTAGAGCAGGTAACAAATAAAATAGGTTAGGTTCAACTTACGTCAAAGAACCGAATTGATTGACCCCGACTCCACCTGGTACGAGTCTGTCCTACCCCTAGAGTGGTTTTATAGAGCCGGAGGCGCGTAACCTCGCCTCCGCAGCTTCGGCTTGTTGGTCGCCTTCGGCGACCAGCCTTAGCCGCTCCGGCTCGTCCGATGCCTACGATTTGTTACAGCAGGCGGAGGCTGCTCTTCCCGCAGCGCCGGAGACGTAGCAGTCTCAAAATAGATACAGAAATCCTTTTGAATCAGTCCCCTTATTTTTTTATGACGAAGGGAATTTTTTTCTCATAAAATGGATTTATATTTACATTATAAATGCAAACATGAAAAAATATAGATATTATAGAAATCGATTTTTTGGGAATCGATACATCAGCTTACAATTCGAATCTATTAAAAACTCGATCTTTTTCGGAAAGAATCGACATCCCTACTGACAATAATAATAAAAAATGGCGTCAGTTTCATAGTAGGTAGTAATTAACATAAATATTGCAAAAATATTTGATTTTCAATACTTTTCTCTCAAAAAGTACATGCATGTTTCCGCATATTGAAACTTTGTGTGTGTGCTTATAAAAATGTAACCTTTCTGTAAAAATACGTATCAACACCAAACTCGACGGACGTCAATGGAAAGTCGTACCCACAATAGTTCATTTTCTTGATACTTTTCTATTAGTAAAAGTACTGCACTATCATCCCAGTTAAATTCTATCATTTCGTTATTTAAGTATATGAAATTATGTTATTCACGAATACTACAACACTACCACTCCGTATCGAAGCCGCAAGCAAACTGCCACCAGCAACCAAAAGCCGCGTGTGCCGGGGATGGCCGCCGGGTCGGCCGCCGGCCGTGCCGCCGGGCTTGTGCTGATGCACCATTACACAGCACCCTGGGAAGTGCGTTTTAATTAGGTTGCGTTGGGCTTAGCTTTCTTGTATAGTAGCCAGTCTTAATACATTGGGGTATTCATGGCCCTATTTAGGGCTTTTCTTACCTTCAGTTTTCTATCTAGTTCTTTACCCCACCATGGTTGCTTTACCTCAGCATGCCTTGGTGAAGTGATTTCTGGACATGATTCATGGTAGCTGTCCATCATGGCTTTAGTAATAGCTGCTAATTGTTCTTCTAGTTCTCTTCTTTTTCATCACTTTTATGCAACACCTGGAGAATTTTTTGCATAACTATATATCTTCGATTAGAATTGAATCTTAACAATTCATTTGAAATTAATTGCCCGAAATAGTTGCATCCATGCACATCTATAAGGGTGGGTGCTGGATCCTTTTTCTCTTCGACCATTTCAGTGCTTGTACCACTGTCCTTAAATTTCTCTGTCTGTGAATTTTGAAATATTTCGTCGTCGTCGTCCTGAGATTGAGTTTTGTCGTCATCAATCTCTGGCTCAGGAATATACTTGCGTTTTAGATTTAGTTCTAAAGAAATGAAAAATCATTGCTGTTATATACATTCCCATAGAACACGCAGCACAGCTAAACCATATTGAAAAGCCTCCGCGGTAACTTCGGTATCATAAAATAGTCACATGCTTGCCGAATAATATACCAAATAATAAATATATATCATTTTTATGACAAATAAATAATATATAATATTTATAAATATTAATAAATCATAAACCTTACTTTTTTCCAAATTAAGGTTGTTGATTGTTTGATACGAGGGTGGATTGAAAAGTACTCGGCCTAACCAAGAAAATAAACACATACTAAATCAGTTATATTTTTATTTTTCTACATAATCACCATCAAGTTCAATACACTTTTGCCACCTCCCCTTCCAAGCATTTAGACCGTTGAAAAAAAATGATTCTTCCTTAGAGTCAAAATATGCGTCTACAGCTGCTTTGACCTCGTCGTTTGTCGAAAATCTTTGACCTCCCAAGTGCTTTTTTAGGTTAGGGAACAGAAAGAAGTCTGATGGTGCTAGATCAGGTGAATATGGCGGATGCGGTAACAGTTCAAAGCCACAGTTGTGAATTTCAGCCATTGACTGTACTGACGTGTGAACACGGGCGTTATCTTGATGAAACAGGACTTTTCTTCTGAGCATTCCTCGACGTTTTTCTTTTATTTCCTCTCGTAAACGACGTAGTAAGGTGCAGTAGTAATCAGAGTTTATATTCTGACCCCTTTCAAGATAATCAATCATAATCACACCTTTCGAGTCACAGAATACTGAAGCCATCACCTTATTTGCCGACAAAATCGACTTAGCCTTTTTAGGGGGTGGTGAACCAGGTCTTCTCCACTGTTTTGATTGTTGTTTTGTTTCCGGTGTACAGTAATGAACCCATGTTTCGTCCATAGTAACAAAACGATTCAAAAAATCATCTGCATCGGCTTCAAATAACTCCAAACAGTCGCGTGAAATAGTCAATCGCGTCCTTTTTTGTTCAACTGAAAGCAGTCGCGGAACCCACCTCGCAGACACCTTGTGGAAACCCAACTCGTTGACAATGATGTTTTGAGTTCGTTCATAAGAGATGCCTATAATCTCGGCTATCTCTCTAATTTTTAATCTGCGGTCTCCCATTATTAAATCAAGTACTTTTTTAATATTTTCGTCAGTAGTTGACGTCGAAGGCCTTCCAGAGCGGGGTTCATCTTTCACACTCTCTCTACCACGCTTAAATTCTGCTATCCATTTTTTGACGGATGAATATGACAGAGCACAATCGCCTAATGTACTGACCATGTCATCATGGATGGCTTTTGATGATAGCCCCTTCTTATGGAGGTACTTAATGACGGCACGCTGCTCGATTTGCTCCATTCGCGGAAATTATGTCCGATTACTTTGTTAATAAATTTATAAAATCACAACTAATTATCGCACACGTTTCGAACTTCACACAATGAACTAGTCTGAACTGAACTAAATAATGTGGGTAGATTTGATTTTTAGAATTGAATGGATCTGTGTTAGGCCGAGTACTTTTCAATCCACCCTCGTATTAACAAACATTATTATTAGTTGAAAATTTAATTTAATAAAAACTAGGGTTTTTCAGGGTGATTTAGCTGTACCTACTTATATAAATGACTATTTTCTAAAACAAAAAATTATACAATCTCTGCATAAAAAAAGTCACTCACTCTCCATTTCAAGGAAAACATGTAGAAAACATTTAGTTAGCCACTAAAAACAAGTATCCTTCTGTTCGCAACTGATGTTTGATGTCAACTAAACTTAATCAGGTCTAAACTAGTAAAAAGAGCATAAAAAAATCATTACTTTTACACATGGCTGATGGCATGATAGGCGTGTCATCAACTTCTGTGACACTTGAATCGATAGGCGTGTCGCGAAATATTTGTTCGCCGCCACAGCTAAAAGTTGTTGAAAATTGGTGCCACAACTAATCGGTTAAGAAAATGCATTGCTTAACATTTATTTAGGTTTAGAGTTAGAAGGTTGTTGACAAAAAATCAGTGAGTGACCCTTTTTAAGCAACTTATAAGTATGATGCATACAGATTGCAAGTCTGTAACCACTTCAAGCTAAAGGGACTATAATATACTTCATTATCATCATCATTACAGCCCTTATCAAGTCCACTGCTGAACATAGTCCTCCCAAGAAGAATACCATAAGGCAAGGTAATATACTTAAATTTCCTAAATTATAATAGAACCTGAAGTATATACTTACATTAACCGTAAGTCACATTCTATTATGGTAAAAATTACTTACTTTTATGCAGAGGTGATTGTGGTGTATCCTGGGAGGTGCCAGGAATAGGGGAAATATGAATTCCTATCACTGCTTTTTCATTTTCTGATTGTAAATTTATTTTTTCTGCTGGAGAAGCCAAAGGGTTTGCTTGTATCATTTGATGTTCCTAAAAATTAAAAAAAATAATATAGTTATAAAAATATATCTATAAGGCTACAGAGAGAATACCTAATTCCTTATTATTTTTTACTTAAAAGTTAGTATAGTACCTAAGTTTACAACATTTTTATGAATAATTACCGAGTGGTGAAAAGAATCTACTGCAAGTTGACAGTCTCCAAAAGCAAACTCTTGACCACCCATAACTGCCACCAATCTCTTGTCCAACGACGATAACATGGGCAGGTCATCAGCAGAACCACCACCAGTGCGTCTCATGGATTTACTATGCTGAGCACACAATTTTTTCAAGGCACATTTCTTCTCTGCCCAATACTAAAAACAATGCACAAGTTATTTAAATATAACAGGAAAAAAAGAAGTATTCATATTTTTAAATATATTAATACACTTACTTTAGCCCAACCTTGGCCATCTTTATTTACTCCTCCTAATGAATTTAAAGTTGTAGCCACAGATGCCCATTGCCTCTTTATTTCCATTTTTGCTTGATTTGTCCGTAGCAAACCTTTCGCAATGCCGACGTTTTGTTCCAGAAATTCAACTAAAGTTTCAATTTGTGCTAGAGTTGGTCGATTAGCCATGTTACTCTGACGACGAACTATTTCGAAATAATCAGCAACTTAGAATAAATCAGCAACAAACTCTGTCTCTCTGTCTCTGTCTCAGCAAACAGTCTATAAGTATTTCAGAAATACTTAAAAACTTTCCAACTAAATAAAAAATTATTTGAAATAACAGGATATACTATTTTGAAATTGAGCACCAAACACAAACCATAGACTAATATATAATCAAAGAGTATAGTAATTTTTTTTTTGGAGTTTATGGCCTGGCATCTAGAGAGTATAGTAATTGTTTTTTTTTTTTTTTGGAGTTTATGGCCTGGCATCTAGACCTTTAGGCCAAGTCTTGAGTATTTTTATTCGGTTTATTATAATTTCCCCACTGTATTTTTGATGAATTTATATAGAGGCACGTAATAGGATCTATTTTTTAACATATCACTCAGGCGGCGGGAGGGATCTTGCACTGTCACTTGATTTTGCACTATGTCACTAATTTCACTGACAAGAATCAATCTGTCAAATGAAAAGCACTCACATGTAAATATGAAATGTTCGATATCACCAACAGAATTATTGCAGAAGGTGCAGTAACTGCTCTCCACTATGCCCAATCGAGCCAGGTGGGCCGGGACGGTGGAGTGACCAAAGCGCAGTCTATTTATAGTGGTAATAAAGTCCCGACTGGCCATTTTCAGTTTGTTATACCATGGTGCTACAGGTAGTTTTTCTTGAACAGTTCCATACCATTTACCCTTCTGTTCTTGATCTTGTTTCCAAAATTCGACCCATAAGCTATTGACCTGGTTGTCAATAGATTGATAACAGTCGGTCAAAGGTACTTTTACTATGGAGCTAACATCCAACATGTTGGTTCCATCACGTGCAATTTTATCTACTATCTCATTTCCTGTTATACCCCTATGTGATGGAATCCACATGAAAGAGACCTGTATACCCTTTTTTGCATAACTAAATAACAATTTTTTAATATTATACAAAATATAGTTTTTTTTAAAGTCAAATCTGAGATTAGTTAAACTTTGGACCATACTTAAACTGTCTGTTAAAATTAAAAAATTATTAAAACTATTTATATGTGCAATCCTCTTCAGGGCCTCGAGGGCCGCATATACCTCTGCAGTGAAGACCCCGACTTTCCAGGGTCCAGAAGAAAACTTTGACCAAACTTGCATTGTGGATCATAAACGGCACTGCGCACAAAGAGCTCACTTTTGCTACCATCTGTATACAAAGTATAGTAGTTATTGTCGGAAATAAAACTTAATAATTCACAATTATTAAAAAAGTTTTTGGTAACAATAATGGTCTCAAATATAATACAGGAATATGGGTATGTGTAGCATGTCCACTTTGATTGTTTAATTACATTTTTAAAATCTTCATTCATTTGCTGTACAATGAGAGGCAAAACTGGAAAATAACCTTGTAAAAGCTCACTTCCCGAAGTCTGCTGGACCGAGCATTGTAAAGGAAAAGGTACTATTTTTTTAAGAACATTATCATTACCAGATACCAGCTTTAGTAAATATCTCTCTATTAGCAGAAGTCTTCTAAGACACAGTGGCATTATTTTGGTTTCAACTTCCATAGCACGTATGGGAGTTGAACACATAGCCCCAGAAATAATTCGCAGAGCTTTGTTTTGAATTATGTCTAGTTTTTTTACACAACTACTATTTGAGTAGGCTAAACAACTGTAGTCGAAATGGCTTCTGACTATAGATTTATATAGCATACTTAAAACTTTGGGGTCTGCACCCCAAGTCACACCAGCTAAACATCTTATAATATTTAAGCCCTTAAGAGAGTTAGTTATAATGTGATTGATGTGTAAATTAAAACAAAGTTTGTTATCAATGACAACACCCAGGAATTTATGGTTAGATACAACTGAAATTGGATGATTATTGTAGAGTATGCCATTAGAGGGAAAATCTTTACTAAAAATCATGGCCTTGCTTTTGTTAGGGTTAATCTGTAGAGCCAACTTGTCATTATAATATATGTACAATTGCTCTAAAGCATTATTTATACTATTTACAGCTCTATCTACATTATGGTCTGTACAATATATTACAAGATCATCCGCAAATTGTAAAATATTTACACCTTCTATATTTACAAAATTAAGAATTTGACTAGTGTATATGTTGTACAACAATGGAGATAATGTAGCCCCCTGCATTGTACCTTTGGAGACCCTTCTGGGACCATGGAGAATATTATTATGCCTTATATACAAAGTTCTATCTATTAAAAAATTAAATAACCAATGGCAAAGTATGCCTGGTATACCAATGTCAGAAAGAACTTGAACCAAAATGCCAGGATCTACATTATCAAACGCACCTTCAATATCCAGAAAAACACAAACACTGGACTTATTATTATTATTGGCATATTTCAGATCTGACAAGAGAGAGATGAAGCTGTCAGCACAACTTCTGCCTCTCCGGAAGCCATATTGAACATGTGGAATGATGTTGTTCGCCTCTACATAACACTCAAGACGCATCTTTATCATGTTTTCATTAAGCTTTCCAACACAAGATGACAAAGATATAGGACGATATGAATTAGGATCTTCAGGTGGCTTGTCAAGCTTAAGTAGAGGGATTACACACTGTGTTTTCCAAGATTCAGGAATTTTTTTTAAGTGCCAAAGAGCATTAAGATTAGCTAATAGTTTCTTTTGTACGGACTGATTTAGGTTTTTGATCAAAATGTATGGACAATTATCTAAACCAGGGGTTGTGTTTCGTCTGGATTGTAAACTTGTACAAAACTCACTCCAAGTAAAGGGTTCTATGAGGAAACTGGACTTCTGAAGACTATTATTAATTTGAAAATAACTTTCTAGATTATCAATAACCCTACATCCATTTCGAGATAATTTGTCTAAAAGAGGGACTACAAATTCGTTTTTATATGTTCTATTATTGCATTTTATTCGTTTAAATAACTTGATGTATTTCCAAATAATACTAACAGGTGTAGTTCTGTTAAAAGTATTACAGATGTTAGCCCAACCATTGCACTTATGTTCTGAAATAGTCTTTTTCTTAACAGCATTAAGTCTTTTGTAATTAATATAATTATCAATGGTTGGATCTCTTCTGTACAGTTTTAAAGCTTCATAAGTTTTAATAACACTCTGTTCACATGTGTCACTCCACCAAGGTGCTGGAGGCTTGCAACGATAGTTGTTTGCTTTGACAAACTTTGGCACAGTATCTCTCCTAAGTGTATCAAGCCTTTCAATAAATTCATCATATGACTGTAATGGATTCTCATTATTAACTTCAAAATTAGAAAAAGCAGTTATAGACAGCTCATTGTATTTTGTCCAGTCTGTCTTGTTGTATAAGAATTTTTCAATGGGAGGATTAATTTGGTATCTATCAACTGACAATAAAACACGAGTAAGTGTGGGAAAATGATAGCTCCCCATACAATCATCATGCACCCACCATTCGCATAGTGGAGTGATTGAAGCACTACAAAAGCTGACATCAATAGCCGATGGATTTCGGTTAGGATAATTAATAGTAGTGAAGCTACCATTGTTGAGGACACATAGATCAAATTCATCAATTAAATCGTATAACTGATGACCCCGACTTTTCGTGGTCATACACCCAAATGCCACATGGTGAGCGTTGAAATCTCCAGCCACATATATTGGCTTAGGCAAATCTCTAATTATATCACGCAGTTTACTTATTCTGAAGTTACCATTCGATGGAGGGCAGTATACACATAAAATCGTTAATTGTTTACCACTTACATATAACAATAATGCCACAGTCTGAATGTCTTGGTAAAATCTGGTTTGAATAATATTATATTTAAAATACGGTTTGATCAAAATTGCTACTCCACCATGCTCATTTTGGGCATTATGATAGTGGAAATTATATCCCGAAATGTTAAAATGCTGAGTATCTTTCAGCCAAGTTTCATTGAGTAGACAGATATCAATATTTTGCTCATCTAAAAATTTAGACAATAAGGATTTTTTCCTATGTATACTTTGAATATTGTACTGAGCTATACATAACTGCTGTATGTTCTGTACTGTACTGTCCATTATTGTGACAGATTTTTTAAAAGTAAGTCTTTAATGAACAGTGTAGTCACAGGTTCATTATCTGTTTTATTACCTAATTCGACTAAAGTTTGGACCATTGCCATCAAAATATTCTTATTGTTTGCAATTTGAGCCTTAAGTTGAGTTTGGTTCAAGTTGGGTTCAGGCACTGTTTTATTTACATTATTTACAATTTTTACATTTTTATTTAATTTATGTACATTTTGGTTTATTGATGGTAGGGTCTTAACAATGCTGCTCGACTGTGCAGGTAAAGACGGAAAATCAGATGACTTAATTGTATTAGCTACAGAGGCATAAGTAATTTTACCCTTTTTTTCAAGTATTTTTTTCATTTTTATTGGGCAAGATTTGGAAATGGCCAGGTGGGGACCACTGCAATTGACACAACACAGGTTTTCTTTTTTATCACAGTCTCTGAAATTATGTTCCCCAGCACATATCGAGCAACGTTGTTTACCATTACAAATTTTCGCAGGGTGGTTGAACTTGAAGCACCGGAAGCATTGTTGTAACGGTGGGACATATTCAAACACCCTGAACGAAAATAGGTCATATTGGATGTTGTCGGGCAGAACATTTGATAGGAAAGTTATACTGACCGTCTCGAGACCTACAGTACTTTGACCGACTTTTTTCGTGAATCTTCTCACTGAAATAATTTCGTAAATCGAAGACAGTTTCGTATATAATTCCTTGTTCGAAATGTTGGTAGGCACATATCGGATGATTCCAGTTTTTTCTATCTGCGCTGCAGGAATATGCGCCTTCAAGTTGTGCTTTGTTAAAAAGTCTGTATTTGTGATGAAATTATTTGCAGTGTTGTATTGTTTAAAAACAACCGCAATTTTGTTGGCATTGACTCTATGTAAAGCTACCACACCTTTCACCTCCGAAGTAAAAATATGATTTAAGTAAACTGGGCTTTTATTTCCAAGTTTAACCTGTTTGTCCTGGCTTTCAACAAAAACTTTGAAGTCCGTATTTGTACAATGTTCAGGATAAAGTCTCAGATAACCTGGCTTAAAAAACGGAATAAAGTCATCCTCACCGCCGCCTACTTCAGGTCCACTTTCCTTCGTACCTCTTTTACGAACAATTTTGGATCGTTTCGGGGTTCCACCTGGGTCCTCCGGTTCATTCATTTTAACAATTAATAAAATGTACAATTATTTACACCGAACAGGATATTTTAACGATAAATATAAAAATTAAATCGACCGCCTCGTTTGAAGTTCCCGCCAAAAAAAAAAAACCAGTATAGTAATTGTCCTATACACAGTGTTGCCAACTGCTAGCTTCACCCAGTTGCTAGACATTTTTCAATTTTTTTTTTTAATTTATTCGTGACCATGGCTGCGAGGACCTTCAGTCGGAAACATTACAGTATAACACAAATCATACATCAAATTAAGAATATTTAACTTTAGCAATAACAATTTAGAATGGTTTTCCATCATTTTTCTACTTTAATGTTGCAAGATTGCCAGCTTTTTTTACCCTAAAAAGTTGCTAGAAGTAGCTAAATGTTACAGTACGTAGGTAGATTACAATAAAATGTCAATTTCTGACAATCATTTTTAATTTCCAACAAGAGAGTTAAAAATGTCTTGTGTACAGTCACGAGCAATAATATGTAAACAACATAGGTCTATATAATATTATATTTATTGTCGACTTTTGTGGCACAAATAGTTTTGTTTCGGAACGCTTAGTGTGACAAAGTTCTATGTTATTTACATATTATTGCTTGCGACTGTACGTTATCGAATAAAAAAAAGTTTAAAATTAATCAATCAAAGAAAAAGATATTTGGTGTTCAGTGTCTTTCGTCGTTAATTCCGAATATTTTTCAGCGGTGCCCATTTTATACAGTATATCTTTAGATAAAACACGTTTATAGCAGCATTTACCACTTTTATTGAAGGAGTCACTAATGCAGAAGATTGAGTTATGAAACTCAACCAACCTTTAAATTCATCCATATTTTCCCACTTCGGTCTATATTTCTGCGCGTACGTTTTATTTTCCGAAGATAAATCCATTTTCAAATAAAATTAGTTTATATGGATAAAATAATACAACACAAGGTGGAATACGAGTAGCGTGTACTATGTTGGTTAGTGGTAGGTTAGTGAGTAATCTGTCGTAATGCAGCAGGAAACGGGGAATTCCCGACCAAAACAGACGTAAACCTACCATAGAATCTATATGACCATAGATTCGCGTTTAGTTTTTATTTTTGCTTTCGAGACTCGGTACCATACTCTACAAATCTCGATAGCCTCATGTCTCATGATGAAGTGAAAAGTTGCTAGAAAAAGTAGCTAAAAAGTTTAGCTACAAATTTAATTAAATTGTAGCTGTCCGTCACCAAAAAATAGCTATATCTAGCTATAAAGTTGCTAAGTTGGCATCACTGCCTATACAGGAATATATAATACTGGAGAACACAAACTATCACAAAATGTACGCGCGCAATTTTTTTAACTGGCTTTACGGCTCTGGGTTCTACCCTTTCTGAGCCTGAAATTACAATATATTATAATAATTATCCTTCATAGTGTACTGCTTTACAATATGTTGATGCGTCACATTGTGCAGTCCTTGGGAAATTTTGACGGCAACTTGAGCCAGCAGACAGCTGACGGTTGGCGATGGTATCTCAAGTCACCTAAGCAGACCTTAATTTGAGACAAGCCACCTTATTTTGAGAATCACATCACCATCAGAGCACTTGTTTCACAGTTTCCACTAATAGTTCACATGCGCAGACACTTAATAAGCAAAATCGCACCACTTTCACATATCAAAATCCACTTCAAACCATTATTTAAACAATAATACAGGAGCAGTAAACCGCCGCCGGACAAGATTCCGCCAAAACTCCACAGACTAACTAGTAGAAATACTACCACAGAATATTTTTACTCCAACAAACTCCAACACTACCCGTGAAAACGTGAAATTAATAATCACAAACTAATAGAGTACCTATGTTGATAATTGAGTTATTAAATATTTTTCAAGTATGTTTAACAAAAAAAGGGTAAAGGCACACACACTTTACAGGCTATAAAAATATTCAGTTCGTTAATCAAGCTGTTTTTACTTGTTACGGCCTACGGTTGCTCCCTTAAAGGATCCAATCCCCTGGGGCCCATGAGCAGAAGACTTCCCGAGCAAACGTAGGTCGGGCCTCAATGTGGCCACGTGGAATCTCTCTAATTACACTAGAATATATGGGGGACCCAAGGGGCCAGCAGCTGGCCGACTTCATGGAGAAAGAGGGACTCTTTATGATGAACTCTTTCTTCCAGAAGCGGCCCCACAGGAAGTGGACCTGGTCGAGCCCCGACGGTTCCACAAAAAATGAGATTGACTTCATTATGACGACCAGACGACAACTGTTCAGTGATGTCTCCGTGATCGCGAGGGTGAAAACTGGTAGCGATCACCGAATGGTTAGAGGCACACTGAACCTAAACGTTAAGTTGGAGAGGTCTCGTCTAATGAAGTCAACGCTCCGTCCCCCTCGTGCTCTATTCCAAAGTCCCGAAACCTTTCAGCTCGAGTTACAAAACCGTTTTCAGTGCCTGGAAGACTGCAATGAAGTGGACGATATGAATGACAAGCTCGTGGAAACTGTCCATGCGGTCGGAGCTAAGTTCTGCAAGACCCGCCGCAGAAGAACACAAAAACTCTCCGATCACACTCTTAATCTCATGGCTGTTAGACGGGAGATGAAGCTACATTCTTCAACAGACTTGACAGCATACAGGCATCTGAACAGACAGATCTCCAAATGCATGCGGCGGGACTTACGCAACTTCAATACAGCTCGTATTGAAGAAGCGATCGAGCGGAACCAAGGCTCCAAAGTCTTTGCCAGAGATCTGTCTGCCAGAAAGAGCCAACTGTCAAAGCTGAAGACAGAATGTGGCACCATCGTTTCCGGGACACCTGAGATTTTGAGTGAGATTGAGAGGTTCTATGGGCAGCTGTACACGTCATCGTTGGAGCCACACGCAAGTGTGAGTAACGATCCAAGAGCGAGTCTCATCCGACACTATTCCGAAGATATCCCGGATGTCAGTCTGAGCGAGATTAGGATGGCTCTCCAGCACCTTAAAAACGGTAAGGCCCCAGGCGAGGATGGAATTACAGCGGAGCTTCTGAAAGCGGGTGGAAGACCGGTACTTGAAGTCCTTCAGAAGCTCTTTAATTCCGTCCTGCATGGTGGCATTACACCGGAGGCGTGGAGCAGAAGTGCGGTGGTCTTGTTCTTCAAGAAAGGTGACAACGCTCTCTTGAAGAACTACAGACCGATTTCCCTTCTGAGCCGCGTCTACGTGCTGTTTTCGAGAGTCATTACGAATCGTCTCGCGCGCAGACTTGACGACTTCCAGCCTCCCGAACAAGCCGGTTTCCGAAAGGGCTTTAGCACCATAGACCACATACATACCCTTCGGCAAGTTGTACAGAAGTCCGAAGAGTACAATTTGCCACTATGTCTGGCGTATGTGGACTATGAGAAAGCCTTTGATTCCGTCGAAATTTGGGCGGTGCTGCAGTCCCTTCAGCGGTGCCAAGTTGACTGTCGGTATATCGAAGTGTTGAAGTGCTTGTACAGTAGGGCTACGATGGCTATCCGAGTACAGAACCAGAGTACGAAACCTATCCAATTGCAGAGAGGTGTAAGACAGGGTGACGTCATATCCCCGAAACTCTTCACCGCTGCATTGGAAGACGTTTTCAAGCTTCTGGACTGGAAAGGATACGGTATCAACATCAATGGCGAGTACATCACTCACCTTCGATTTGCCGACGATATAGTCCTTATGGCAGAATCGCTGGAGGACCTAAGCACTATGCTCAATGACCTCAATAGTGTTTCCCAACGGATAGGTCTTAAGATGAACATGGACAAAACAAAGATCATGTTTAATGTCCATGTCACACCTATGCCGGTAGTTGTTGGGAGCACTAAGCTCGAAGTTGTTGACGAGTATGTTTACCTGGGACAAATAGTCCGACTAGGTAAGTCCAACTTCGACCGAGAGGTCAATAGACGGATTCAACTCGGCTGGGCAGCGTTCGGGAAGCTACGACACATCTTCTCGTCAGACATACCTCAAAACCTTAAAACGAAATTGCACAACCAGTGCGTGTTGCCAGTGATGACTTACGGAACTGAGACGTGGTCCTTCACTGCTGGCCGTATGAGGAAGCTCAAGGTCGCTCAGCGAGCTATGGAGAGGGCTATGCTCGGAGTCTCTCTGCGTGATAGACTTAGGAATGAGGATATCCGCAGTAGAACTAGAGTTACCGACATAGCCCAACGGATTAGTAAGCTGAAGTGGCAGTGGGCCGGCCATATAGCTCGAAGAACCGACAACCGATGGGGAAGAAAGGTTCTCGAGTGGCAGCCTCGTACCGGTAGGCGAAGTGTAGGGCGTCCCCCCACGAGATGGAGTGACGACCTGGTAAGACATGCAGGAAGTCGATGGATGCAGGTGGCTCAGGACCGTGCTTTGTGGCATTCTTTGGGGGAGGCCTATGTTCAGCAGTGGACTTGTGAAGGGCTGTAATGATGATGATGAATGATGATGATATGGGGGAGCGTTATACTACGGCCAGTCGACCGGAAGGAATTTGGACGAAGCTTACTTACCTCTATCCAAGGCGACTGGTCCCTCCGGAGTCGGTCAGGTCGCATGTGGTTGTGTAGTGCAAGGGAAAGAATGGTGATGTGGTGTGTATCTGGGTGTGACTGATGGTGATTGAACCTAGACCTTGGCCGTCGGCAGCAGTCCGAGCGTCGACACCGCTCCAACTTGAGGGGGCCTTTCGAGGTTATCCACAGTCACTTTCTTCTTTCGTCACGTTGACAGTCAATTAACTCTATCGTACGATTTAGTAACTTACAGAAGCCACTAACTATCGCTGGTTATAAGGTTAACACACAAAACGCACACGGAGTTTACAGTTTATTAAAGGTCACTACCGTTTCGCGTCGCAACAGTTAATTCTAGAATATTAGAGGCCGCACTAGCTAATATTGCTTAATGCACTTATGCAGATTCTGAGTCAAACACAATGAGTCCCTGGGAAGCTCTCCAGCAGGAATGCGCGTCACAATGATAGACCGTATATTTACTGGCCGCGCCGAATTATTCCGAGTTCCCTAACAGAATACAGCGTGCCAATCGTTTGCACCGCTTATGGACGACTGACTTTTCGCTCGCGACTCGCGCGCTCGTGCCACGCCCAGCCGAACTTCAAACCGGAATCGCGCCGAGCCGAGTGACATCTGCTGTCGACTCCGACAACAGCGTTTTGCGTGAACAACAACAACACCCTCAATAATAAATTGAACCAATTCGATCAACTTTCCCGTGCATCTTCCTTGGAGATACAGTGCGTGCCCGAAAGAAAAACGGAGAATGTTGTAGGCATATTAAAACAGCTAGGATGCGCCATTAACCATACAATGAGTGACCATGATATTCTGTACTGTTCACGCGTCGCTAAGCTTAACCCGGCCAGCCCTAGACCACGTACAATTATAGTGAAGTTTAGTTCACCACGAATTCGAGATTCGGTGCTTTCTGCAGTCAACAGGCATAACAAAGTAAACAAGGAGAACAAGCTCAACACTCATGACCTTGGCTTCGACACAGAACAAAAGAAACCTGTCTTTGTTATTGAGAACCTCTCCTCAGAAAATAAGCAGCTGCATGCCGCAGCTCGTAAACGTGGGAAAGAGCTCAAATACAAATACACCTGGATTCGTGCTGGTCGCATTTATATGAGGAAGTCGGATACAAGCGAAGCAATTTTTATTCGTAACACTGAAACACTTGATAAGCTTAAATGACTATGTTTTATTGTTATCAGTATAATTCTTCATCCATCTACTTGTATATGTACTTTCGTTAAAATGATGTATCGGTACTGTTTTTTCTTCTTTTTTAACATGGTATGTAAAAACACAACAAAATCATATCATAATTATGTATTGTTGTGTTTGTTAGAGTGTATTGTTTTATTTAAAATTGCAGACTATATGATGTTCTTATATATTAATAATAACATTCAAAGGTTTTGGACTGTTGGCAGCTCACATGTAGTTTATCACGATAAATTACAAAAATACAATTTTGCATGCATTTGTAAGTATTTTTTTATTATTCAGCAAGTGTTGTGCACGATAATTATTTTGTATTGTCATAATATTATAATCTTTAATATAACCAAAATTATACTGAAACTAACTTATTTTTTTTACCTAACCTGGATGTGTTATTTACTAATAAATCAACTCTTTATACAACAATTTAATAGAGAAAATAATTTTACGATGCTGGCTCTCTATTGTGGTGATCTTTATATATACAATATAATATTAATGTCAATCGAAGTTTCTGTTATTATATATATCTACAGAAGTTAGGAAGGACAAAAGAATATCTGTGTATTATCAAAATGTGCGTGGACTTAGAACGAAATGTGTAGATCTTTATAAACAAATTGCGAGCAATAGCTATGATATCCTATTATTTACTGAGACGTGGCTTCAGAATGACATTCTAAGTTCTGAATTATGTGATAATCGTTATGACGTCATGCGTTTAGACCGTAACTTACCTCAAACACAGAAAAAAACTGGTGGTGGTTTAATGGCCTGCATAAGGAGTGAATATGGAGCTAGACAAATGCATGGTTTTAGTTCTAACCTTAATACTGAGTTACTCTGTATAACGTTGCCTGCAGGTGAGTTGGGAACTAAATGTAACCTAAATATTATTTTGGTATATATTCCTCCTGATTCATATAATATACCATCGCAACTAAATGAAGTAAACAACTTTGTCACATCGTTAACTGAGCGGTACCCAGGAGACACATGCCTATTGGTGGGTGACTTTAATCTTCGGTGCTTAAAATGGCAGGATGGTCATCACGAATTACTTCATAACATGAGTATGGAAATTCAGGATGCAGCACTATCGCTTGTGGAGGGTATGATTTTCTTGGGCTTAAATCAATT
The DNA here is from genome assembly GCA_963668995.1 of Parnassius mnemosyne. NCBI lineage: Eukaryota > Metazoa > Arthropoda > Insecta > Lepidoptera > Papilionidae > Parnassius > Parnassius mnemosyne. The sequence continues at coordinate 9,042,921 of CAVLGL010000126.1, read as the reverse complement.
TAATAGTATTTTAAATGGTAACAGACGTACACTGGACTTAGTATTCTGCAATCTAAACACAGAAGTTCTAAGATGTTCTTCCCCTCTTTTGACAGAGGACAAACATCACCCTTCTTTGTATATTGACATCACTGATCTATTTGTGACCCCTTTCAAAGAAGTCGTCACACCGCGACGTGATTTTTACAAATGTGATTATGTTGCAATTAATAACTTCTTTATACAAACTGATTGGGATGGTACGCTGCAGAATAAATCGATGGACGAGGCTACGACATTATTTTACAGTAAATTAGAAGAATGTTTTGATCAATTTGTACCTATAAAAAATAAAACTAGCACTAAAGAATATTATCCCATTTGGTATAACTCTGCTTTAATAAAAGTCATACGTGAAAAGAGCAAGATACATAACAAATGGAAACGCTTTATGAATCCTCGTGATTACGATGAGTTTGCTTTGCTACGTTCTCGTGAAAAATTACTTCAGCAACAATGTTTTAATAAGTATATCAACTGCATGGAGGATAGGATTCATCTCACTCCCAAGGCTTTTTGGTCATACGTTAAATCGAAGCGTGGTGGTTCTCGATTCCCCAAGCAATTAAGTTACCAGGGTAAGTCCATTACTGATGGCAATGCTATATGTACTGAATTTAATAGTTACTTTAAGAGTATGTTTTCTGGTTCTTGCCCTCAGTATGCTAGATCTGTAAATGGTGACGGTGAATGTTGCACCTTTGACACAATATCTGGTCTAACCGTAACAAAGGATGACGTTTTTAATATGCTTAAGACGCTAGATGTTTCTAAAGGCCCTGGGTGTGATGGAGTAGCACCCGTATTTTTACGCAACTGTGCTGAGTCATTGGCATATCCTATATATCTATTATTTAAGACATCGATAAACCAATGCGTCTTTCCTACATTGTGGAAAAAAGCATTTATTATACCGATTCATAAGAAGGGTTCAAAAGTGGAAATAAGTAGTTACCGTCCCATTTCTATATTGAGCACAATTAGTAAAATGATGGAAAAAGTTGTTTATAATAACATTTACCCTGTAATTGTAAAAGGCATTTCACATCATCAGCATGGCTTTTTAAAACGAAAGTCTACCATCTCTAACTTGGCAGAATTCTGTGACTATGTTATTTGTGGGATGGAAGACTGTGGACAGGTTGATGTGATCTACACGGATTTTGAAAAAGCTTTCGACCGTGTGGATCACAGCATCCTCTTAGACAAATTGTACAGGCTTGGAATTCATGGTGACTTACTAAGATGGACTACCTCTTATCTCTCTAATCGTTCTCAAGCTGTTGTCATTGGTGGTTTCAAGTCTGATTTCATACAAATTCCATCAGGTGTTCCTCAGGGATCACACCTTGGTCCACTTTTCTATTCTGCATATATATATGATATTAACCAATGTTTTGAATTTTCAAATCATCTACTTTACGCTGATGACAAAAAGGTGTTCATGAAAATTAACTCGATTAAAGATTGTGAACTAATTCAACGTGACTTGGATAACTTACACTCATATTATGTCCGAAACAATATAACAGTAAATATAAGTAAATGTCAATGTATCAGTTTTAGCCGAAAGAAAAATAAAATTGTTTTTCCGTATCACTTTAAAAATGAAGGCATAAAACGGACTGAGATAGTAAAGGATTTAGGTGTTTTCCTTGATTCTAAAATGATGTTTTCTGAGCATGTCAACCATATCGTAAATAAATCATATCGCAATCTGGGGTTCATTATGAGGACTTGTAAACCTTTTAAAAACATAAACAGTCTCAGATCTATCTACTACGCATATTGTCGCAGTATTCTAGAATATGGTAGCTCCATATAGTCGCCGCAATATGCTTTGTATATAAACAGATTGGAAAGAATACAAAAACTCTTCATAAAGCACCTCAATTACAAAACCGGCATGCATCGTTGTGAAACTTATAATGAGGAGTGTATTAAATACGGTCTCTTGTCGCTGGAATCTAGACGAGAATTACTTGATATGTGTTTTTTGCATGATATCCTTCACAGTAACATTTACAGTCCTAATCTTCTCGCAGGTATCCAGTTCTGCACTCCTAAGTACCGTACTAGAAAGACCCCACTTTTCAATGTACCTAAACATCGTACCAAATACGGTATGAACGCTGTCATGACTCGTCTACCCAAAATTTATAATAGTAAATATAGTAATGTTGATATTTTCAATTTTTCTAAGTCTAACTTTAAACACAAACTTATCCTGAAGCTGTCTAAGAAGCAGTAACAATTCTGTAAAAATAACAATGTGGAAATCATGTCGTTATATTAGTTATAATAGAACTATAAGGTATACAAAATAACATGTAACACATTTAATTTATTTTATGTATTTATATTATTTATATTATTTATTCTATTTTATTTTATTCAGTGAATATCATTTTATTTTTGTTGTTTTATTAATTTTATTAAAAGCTGTCATCTTAAATTTAAATTTAAATCTAAACATAAATGTATACAAATCACAAAATATAGAACCATATACTGCAATCGTGTGTAAAATATTATGTATTTAGATAAAATGTATTAAGTTACAATTTTACCTCTCTGCTTTGTAAGTGTTATTCAGCATGTTGTGAAACTCTGTTATTGGCTAAGTGTGTTAATATGTATTTTAAGTATGATTGTTAAAAATATGCTGTTGAGTTTCCTAATTAAAAAAAAAAAATTACTTAAGCTAATAACCGTGTGAAAACATATTCATGTTAATTTTGTCGAAATACACTTTTTTATGGTTTTTTATTACTTAAACGCTAATTTAAGAAAGTTACAAAGGATTTATTATGGCTTCATCACTTTTACGATAAATGAAACATACTTATTGCTCTGAGTAATGCAGCTAACTTTATGTGTTACGAAAAATTTTTTGCCCAATTCAAGCGCAATTCCGATTTCAACCCAAAGTTACCAAAATTGTTTTCGAGAGTACGGTAAAGTTTATCGGTAGAGTCACCTGAGATTTTTTACATTTTAATGAGGGGTAATAATCTTCCACTTACCAGATGTCGCTAGTTGTGACTGAGGTAAAGTTGAGGTAAAGTTTTTTGTTACACAGTGTTAGGTAATTGAGAAATTAGTTTTAAATAATATTTTATCATTATCTAGAGTATTATATTAGTACACAACAGAATGTGTCAGTGGTTTGATTTTTAATTTTTTGCACTTTATAACTTTTTTTTAAAAGCGGCTTTTAGTTATATTTATAGTTTGCTTTATTCATTTCTAAAGTAATTAATATAAAATATAACTAATAATACAGAAAGAAACTTTAAAGATTGCAATTTTCCTAAGAAATTATCGTTCCCGTTATGAAATCTGTCAAATATTTTACCTCACTGTAAAGTGGCGCCGCCCTGGTGGCAGAAAAAGTCGTGGATGCCCTCATTAGAATCCAACAAAAGGCAGGTAGGTTCAGCTTATTACCAGGAACATGTTATATGAATATTTATAATTATTTTAGAACTATCATGGTAAAAATTCAGTTAATTTTTGAAGTTATTCAATTTCGTGCCCTAAACTATTATTTTAAATCGTTTTACCGCTTCCTTAACAATCATTTTTGATAGTCCTGTATGTACATCACTAGCTTACGCAGGCAATGACAAAACAAAAATAATCACGCGTTTTCGGGCTATCTCATAGACTTACTAGCGTATCTATGTTGCTGGTCGTCTATACGTCAGTATATTCTAAGTCCATGCACGCTACAGACTATAAACTATAAATTTTTAACGCGCTATCTATGTAATAGTGCGCTATTTATAAAAAGCGTGTCGGCAGCCAGTAGGCGCGTAAAGTCTTGCAGCATGCTAAATCAAACTCTCCTTCATATTTTTCAGGCTTAGGACTCTCTATAATTCACGTAAACGTTATTTTAAAATTAATATAGATTATAAATCAATTATAGGCGAATTTAAAAGTTCATTGACTGTATATTATACAGAAATCAACTATTTACATACACTATTTTATATTCATATACATTAATTAACCAACGTCTAACATTAAACTAGGTCACGCGCCATAGATAATACACTATATAGGGCATCGCGCGCTGCTAGAGTAATAGATAAATAGATATGTAGCAAGCTAGCTACAGTTGCCGTGCTAGCAGAAGCCGCGCGTGATCGCGCGATATTCATAGCCCCATAGCGGCTACTTACTTAGCACGCGCAGTGCGCTATGGAAAGATAGCGCGTTATAAAGTCGCCTCCACACGCTTGGCGAACAATGGCAAAAACCAAACACGAACGTGTGGATGGTTGTTTGCGTGGTTTTGTTTGTGATTGCCAGTGATCGGCATCGGTGTCGGTTTTTGTGCACCAATCAAAGCGTGTTCGACAAACGTGTTTGCGATGTAGCCACACGTTTGGCAATCAGTCAGTAGTACGCGCAAGCTTGCGGTTTGCGGACGGCAGAAGGAGTTACTAGTGGCTATTATTATTATACTCTACGCCAATGTTACCAATCCGAAATTTGTTTCGAAGGTAAATATGATTTCAGAAGTTGAGTTTCCTCCCAATTCTACCTCGAAAAGTTAGTAGATCCTCCACCTATATTTTTTTAAGTTTTCTAGAGACTTCCCAATAACAATGTGATACTCCTATCACATTGTTATTGGGAAGTCTCTAGATGTCTCTCCTGTTTCTATTGGGTAACAAATATTTCACTTCTTTTAATAAGGAGCCCTATCTGAAAGCAGGATCATTGATCATCAATTCCCAAAATAAAATCCGAAAAATATTGAAAATTGAAAAACGAATCACGATAGGTTTAGTATATCCTGATTTAATAGTTTTTAGAGCTCCTTAGTTACACAACAAGGAACCCTTATAGTTTCGCCATGTCCGTCCGTACGCGGTTTTGCTCAGACCCTAGGTGCTACAAATCTGTTATTTGGCACTGTTATAAATATTAATCACGTCTAGAAAACTGTGAAATAAAATCTTAAAAAACATTTTTATTTTGGGTACTTCCCATACAAGTAAATGGAGGATGATTTTTTTTACTTGTCTCTTCCATTATGTGGTGTATCGTTGGATAGGTCTTTCAAAAACATTGGGGTGTTGAACAACATCTTTTCGATTCAAGCAAAACTATCACAGCTAAGTAAAATCAAGAAGTTATTAAGAAATAATAGTTGATCAAATTATAAAATACACTTGGATTAGTAAAAATTTCGTTACATTTATCATAGAAAAAGACCAAAGACTGGCTGCATTAATAACTTTGTATTGTTATTGTAACCTGTTAAAAATAAACATTTTATGAAGAAAACGACTCATATGCATTACTAATATTCGTGTTGGCGACGCGCTTATAAAAATAGTACCTATATCATTTTCATTCCATAAAAAATAAACAATTGTGCGTTTTGAAAACATTGCTATTAAACTTTATAAGGCACTTCGAATAAAGAAATAATCTATGTTAAAAGTAAATAGATTCAATATAATGTCGAACGAAAGTTCGGGGTTCGATTCGCCGGTCAAGCATTAATTTCATAAAAGTTTGTTTTTAGATTAATTTAGAGTCATGTGTTACATAATAATCAGCTATGCAATACGAATAAAAGCATTCAAACCAAACTTATTTGAACCTAAAGACAATTTATAGCAGTGATAATTGAGAATTCATTTGAGATTCTATGGTATGTAAAATCTTCAATACAATAACCTTGAGAGCAATTTATTTTTTATTTTTAGATATTAAAAGTAGTTTGAGTTTTGAAATATTCATACATTTATCTACTTTTATTAAGGAAGTCCCGCCTCATATACGTAATGATTTAATGCTCTGAATTATTCTATAAGTCAGAGCATAAAGTAATGTCCTCTCTCTATTCTTTATTATATTCAATGAACCCGTTGAGGGAGTAGGTAAATAGAAAGATAGATTGATGAAAAAAAAGGCATTAATATAATTTTTCAGGACATAGAATCAATCAATCATCCACCATCGCCTTCATTTCCTTCTTTTTCGTTGAATTTCATTTTGCCTTTTTTTTTAAATAAAAGTAGGTCAACGCGAATGTAATCGCTACCACAAGCTCGTCGTCCGCCATGTTTGCCCATCCGAAGTATACTAGCTAGGGATGTGAAAAAATAATCGATTTTCATATTAATCGATTTTTTTCTTATAATCGATTTATCAGTCTTTTTTATAATAATAATCGATTTTTTAAAAATCGATTATATAAATTATGCGTTTTAATCGATTTTTGTAATCAGAGTCATGTTTCGCGCACAGGATGTAAAAACGTGAAGTAAGTTCAATAACAGAATAGAATAATTTTTTATTCAATATACATTACATGTGTAATTCTTATTGAAAGTCATTTTTTACTTTACCACTGGTTCGAAAAAAAACCCTCTGTCCTGGGAAGAACCAGCAAGAAACATGAATAAGTCAATCAAAAGAACAGCGTCATCTGTGCGACAGATGAAAAAACGCGAAGTAAGTTCACTAACATGAACAAGTCGATCAAAAGACGGCGCCACCGTTATGTTTCTCTATGTATGTAAAACAGTTTCGCATTTCCTATGTTTTCAACAGTTTTCTTCCTCGGCTAGGAGTAAAAGTATTCTGTGGTTTTCTTTCTTTCTTTAGTTACTGTAAACAATTATATATAAACAATAAAAATGTATTGTAAAACGCCTAAAAGTGACTGACAGAAGTATTTTATAATGAAAAAATGATAGCGGCCAACAGGTCAATAGGCAAAAATACTGAATTGGATCTATATATTGCGGCACCACTATCAAATCTCAAGGCTCTCAAGATGCCCTCAATATATGGAGAAGCTCTGAAGGAACTTTCCATAAACCAACCGAATTAGCTCTTAAACACCTCCCTGTGATGGCCAGTTCCGCGCCAGCCGAATGATTATTTTTGAAAGCGGGAAATAATGTCAGGAAAAACGAAACTTGTGGTTCAACTATGACAGGGACGTCAAACACCTCAGTCCCCCCTGTGACCATGGTGCGTGCTGTAAAGCACCCGAAAAGTTGATAATTAAAAAGTGTTTATAACTGTTTTTATAACTTTTGTAATTAAATGCGATATAATCTGTGAAAATTAGTTTCATTTATCGTATCTTTTTATTTTGGTACTAATAAATTGTTAAATGACACTGAACATTTGAGGCAGTAATTATTTTTAGTTTTTTATTGTTTAAAGTTATGGGTTACAAAAATTGTTCTGTAGTTTAGTTTTAAAACCAGAAGATTGTCGTTTTGATGTTTTATACTTATAAATACTATACTATACTTATAAATTGTTGATACTATACTCTCATAGTTTTATTGATATATAGGAAAGCAGGCATTTTTTCGAATAAAAGATTTTTTTCCCAAAAATCGATTATTTTTTTAATTAAAATCGATTTTTCCTTAATCGATTAATATCACAAAGCAAAAACTCGATTTTTTAATAATCGATTTTTTCACTCAATGTCACATCCGTAATACTAGCACGTTCGCCGAGCGTGTGGATGCCATGTTTGTGTTGAGTTGAGTGATACTGGTCGGTGTTTGTTCGTATAGTCTGGCAAATGAAAGTAGGGACTGAAAAAGCGTGGCAAATTTAAAAAAATCTCAGCATAGTAACTCGAAAATTTGTTGAAGTACCTGGAATAACCTGACTTGATACGTTAGAGTTGTCTTTTTGTGTAAAACAATATTTGTAAACTACTGCTTGACAGCATGTGGACCCGTTCAAAAGAGTCTAAAAATGGGAACCTACGATACCTATTGTATGTAAAGTCGTATTTTTAATCAGACGAAGTAAACTGAAGTTTAGAAGTAAAAGATGTAAAATCATTTACCCATTATGATCCAAATCAAAGAGACATTCCGTGCGTGACATTTCGAAAATCAGTTTACTTCGATGGAATAAAAATACGACTGGGTATTATGTGATATTATCTGAATAAAAAAAAACAACAATATTCTAAAATAATTTTGGTTTATTCACTACCATAATCGAAATCTTAATCTAGGATTTCCATGTGGAAAGATTCATTTGTCCCACTGTAATCACAATCTCCAACATGAATAATAAAACTTTCTGAATTATCTTCTGTTATTCTATATATTTATTTTCAATGCGAATTACATGATCAGTCATTTTCTTCCATTTCTGTGGAGTTATGCTTTCAAAAGACTCTTTAATAAGTTTCTCTAAATCCTCAGCAGGCAGGGTAATATTTTTAGTAGCCACTTTACGTTTAGCCAAACTCCATACCAGGTCAATGGCATTTAGATCGCAGTGGTAGGGAGAAAGTCGCAATGCCTCATGCCCATTCTGCTTCAGAAGTTCATCAGCTTCATATACTGGTTCTGTTGTGTTTCGTTTTACAAGACATACCAGCTCTACTTTTGTATGATATTGTTCAAATGAAATATCATTCAAAGTAAGGCATTCTCTTATCTCATTTTTGCGACTTTGTGATGTAGGAGCTGTATTTACAATGATTGAATGGTAACTGGCATGATCCATAGCTAATGCACTCGGCTCATTTAAATTGGGTAAGACCTCTTCTCTTAGCCATTTATTAAAGTTAACGGCATTCATATCGTGGTGGTAGTCTGCCATTTTAAATTTAGTATCATATAGTATCATGCAGAGAAACGCCGAGCATAGCCCTCTCCATAGCTCACTGAGCGACTTTGGGCTTCCTCATACGGCAAACAGTGAAGGATCACGTCTCAGATCCATAACTCATAACTGGTAACGCGCACTGGCTGTAGATAGGCTTAAAAACGAGGATATCCGCAGTAGAACCAGAGTAATCGACGTAGCTCAAAAAATCAGTATGCTGAAGTAGCAATGGGCCGGCCATATTGCTCGAAGAACCGACAACCGATGGGAAAGAAAGGTTCACGAGTGGCAGCCTTGTACCTGCAAGTAAAGCTTAGGACGTCCCCCCAATAGATGGAATGATGACCTGGTAAGACATGCTGGGCTGTAATGAATAAATGAATAAAAACTATAATGAATTAGGCACAGGGCATTTCTTCGATCCAGCATGTAAAATTATGTACCTTTTCCCTGTTGAAACATTTTCAATCGCACCACTTGTAGATGGACCTTGTAAAGACTTCTTCAGCCTGTAGTTTTTATGAGTATAGGTTTCATCTAAATAAATTATTGACTTTCCTTCTCTACGTTTCAAAGCCATGGTTCTTAAAAACCGATGTCTCCAGGCAGATATGTCATAACGTCCAATTAATTTTATTTCTCTTAAAATCATATCCAATAATAAGTGGCGAAGAGTTTCCCGGCATCAATTAAATCCAATTCTTTCTCTTAATTCCACTTACAGAGTTCTCAACGTAGGAACTGGTTTTCTAATGATGTAAAATTCGTTAATTTTGTTACGAATAGCATCTATATCGAAAACTATGTAGGTTGGACACATTCTCCAGATTTTCTGTAAAATAAAACAATTTGTTTTAAATTTACAATGAAACACAATGCATAATAATGCACAACAATGTATAATAATGCATTATAATGATAGTGTTTAATGTATTTTAAACAGAATGTGAATCAAAGAAATAGTTTTGGTAAAATCATAAATAATAATTACGAATACAAACAAAGTATCAACATCAAAGGGTCATACTAACCTAAGAAATCCAACACCACACGTAAAAAATCTCGTTTCTGATTAAATTCGCAGTCTTTCTCTCGTTGTTTTTCTTGAAACTTCGAAATCATGCGAAACAACTTCGATCAATAATACCAACTAGATATCGGGTCGGCGTAAAAAATACGGCCAAGTAAATAACAGCGCACTGGAGACGTGAGCTCTTATTTCGTTTAGTTGATTTGAAACACAACCAATGTAAACATGTTTCAGAATGCCACAATGTATATTTAAACGTTGAAAGAATAATGCCCGAAAAAGCAATTTAACAGCCGGAGTGTCTTACTTTCGGTAAGTACATGTATAATAAGTTATATTTTAAACTCTAAACTAACAACTATTATCATATTTGAAACAAAATTACCGATTTTAAAGCACCCCTACAAATGTTTTGTTAAGGTTGGCCAATACACGCGTAAATATTTGTGAAACAGAACAGTAGAGTACATGGAGTAGATTTGTATTGTAATCATTTTTAGTAATTTGTTACCAGAACTTTACATAATGGTAATTGCTACTTTTGTCTCTGTTTGTGTAATTTCATTAGATACTTAGCTTTATTGTTTTTTTCAGCTTTCCTAGCAATCCGTTTACGTTTATTGTTGCCAAAGAAAGAAGAGATGACGTTTATAAGCCAGCTAAGAATTCAGTTATATGTTCGGATCACTTTGATAAATCGGATATATCTGAAAATACTAATCGACGTCGATTGGTTTGTAGCGGGTGGAAGGAAAAGGGGAGATCTCCCGCCGGGCAAGGTGTTCTGCCCGGGGAGCGGCCAACGCTCCGATTGGTAGTTCGGAGCTATTCTATATATGCTGCTTTAATTTCGGAACTTTGATAGCGCGATTTAGGCTTCGATGTGTTTCGCTTGTGGCGCGACGACAGCGCCGCCACATCACCCCCCTGCTCAGACCGGAGGTCGATAGTGCAGTCCGATTGCCGGTGCGTCCTTAAATGCCGGTGGGAAATGCATGCTGTGTGCGTAAGGGCAAGTGACGCCGGTGCGAATGATATGCCGGTGTGTAATGCATGCCGTACTACGCACTTACAAGTGATGCCGGTGAGAACAATGAGCCGGAGCAAGTGCCAGGGATTGCCTTGTAGTCTGCGGTGAGTCGAGAAGAAGGCAAGTAATCTGCGAGAGTGCCGTGAAGCAGAGGCGAGCAGTAAGGCTCAGAGCCGTGCCGAACACTGTAGCGCAGAGAGTAGCTTGAAGGAACAGGAAGCATTATTATTCCAGTGCTGCGATGAACCTTTGTAAAGCTAGATGGCTTGCAGAATGTGAAGACTGCAGATAATATCTGCTCGGGAGCGAATGAATGGGGTACTTAAGGATGATGAAGGTTTGAAGGTGTAATTTTCCGAAGGTTTATTGGTTGCGTGTTCATATCACGTCAGTTGGTAACCACTGTAGCGGGTGGAAGGAAAAGGGGAGATCTCCCGCCGGGCAAGGTGTTCTGCCCAGGGAGCGGCCAACGCTCCAATTGGTAGTTCGGAGCTATTCTATATATGCTGCTTTAATTTCGGAACTTTGATAGCGCGATTTAGGCTTCGATGTGTTTCGCTTGTGGCGCGACGACAGCGCCGCCACAATTTCATATTTAAGTAATAGAATGCAGAAAGTTATTATCAATGGTAAAAGTTCTTCCGGCTCACCTGTACTAATGAGTGTCCCTCAGGGCTCGATTCTTGGCCCATTACTATTTCTAGTGTATATTAATGACTTACCTTCTCTTGTAGAGGATAATCATGGTATAGTATTATTTGCTGATGATACCTCCTTGATTTTTAAACTTAAACGTCAATCATTTATATGTGACGAGGTGAATAATGCTATATCAAAATTAGTGCATTGGTTTAACGTTAATAATCTATTTAAACGGAAATAAAACTAAATGTATTAAATTTACAACAACGAATGTTAAAATTCTGAGTACCAATGTGTTTTTAAATGGGGAAGAACTGAGCCCTGTTGAATCCACTGTTTTTCTTGGCATCACTCTCGACGCAAAGCTTCAGTGGGGCCCCCATATATCCAAACTAGCAAGCAGACTAAGTACTGCAGCCTATGCTGTAAAAAAGATTAGAGGTTTCACTAGTGTCGAGACAGCTAGATTAGTTTATTTCAGTTATTTTCATAGCATAATGTCTTATGGGATTTTGCTATGGGGAAATGCGGCTGATTCAGAAACTATTTTTGTTTTACAGAAGAGGGCCATTAGAGCTATTTACAACCTAAAACCGAGAGAGACTCTTAGAGATAAATTTAAAGAAATAAATATATTAACTTTGGCCTCTCAGTATATTTCCGAAAATTTAATGTGAGTTCACAAAAACAAAGGTAGTTTTAGTAAAAAAAGTGATGTGCATTCTGTAAACACTAGGAACAAACACAAGCTAGTGATACCAGTTTCTCGACTCCACAGAGTCGGTAATTCATTCTTGGGGCAATGTATACGCTATTACAACAAGGTCCCGGAAAGTGTACAGGCTCTCTCTATTAGCAAGTTTAAATGTTTTGTTAAGTTGAAACTTGTATAAAAAGGGTTATTATAGTATAAATGAATACATGGTTGATAATAACCCCTGGGAATGAGGTGATCGCTTCCAAGCTGTTTCTAAAATAAATTTTGTACTTATATAGTTTGTACAACCATTATTGTAAAGTTTGCTTTAAAAAAAGTCCCGCTGGGTTTCTTGCTGGTTCTTCCCAGGACAGAGGTTTTTTTTCGAACCAGTGGTAAAGTAAAAAATGACTTTCAATAAGAATTACACATGTGATCTATATTGAATAAAAAATTATTCTATTCTATTCTATTCTATGATATATATATATATATATATAACATATGCTACAAACATATATATGTTACTGTAAAAGCCCGAATTTAGGTGAATCTTAGGTTTTACTTTTAAATCCTAGGATCTCATGGTCGAGCTGGTAAATGTAAGGATTGATATAAAATGCGACGATTTTTCGCGCTTTTACCGTTAGAGTTTGGTGCATCCTAAGTTTAACCAAAGACTACCATTGTTTGTTTTGGAAATGAAACAATATATTTATATAAGTAGAAAGTATTTATTAAACATTGAATCATATTACCTGCATAATTTTTAAACATTTTTATGGTGATTTCTGAAAGTAAAATATAGAAAAATAAAGAGGCTTGAGTTTGAAAGTAGAATATAGAAATAAAGAGATGATGTATCGATTCACAACAAATCGATTTCTAAAATATCGATATTTTTTCAAAGACTGGCTCATTGAATATTCTTGGCGAAGAAAAATAAAAATAGCGTTTAATATAATAACATTATATTTAATGACTAGTGTGGAAAGTATGTATACTAACAAACATAAATGCGCAAAATATAAACAATTCTAACTAAACTTATGATCATATCATAAATTACTTTAGTGTTCACCGCGACTCCTTAATTTTTTCGCTAAATTTGAAGAAGCAAACAGAAACGAAACAAAACGACGTAGCTTGTAAGGCAATAACGGGAAAAAGTACTTTAAATTTTATGACTTAAGGTTAATTTCACACTAAATGTTGCATAGAATTGTTCTTTTTTTTTAACTAATGATCGTAAGATTTGTGACATTATGACTAGATGCCATGGTTGTAATTGGGTTGAACATAAAACTGTAGGTATTAATTTTTTGTCTCAGTTCTTTAGTAAATAAATGTAGCTGTATAAGTATATATTCACGCGGACAGCATTTAGCTATGATTTTGTACGTGACCCGTTATCTAGTTGGTATTGTTGATCTAAGCGAAACAAGATCTCCCGCACTCCACTTTAAGGCCGGCCACACACATAAGGAATTCCGTTTCGGGATTTCGTTTCGGAATTCCGAGCTGGTCGGCTACGGAATTTACACGGAATCCCGTTTTGCCCGCAAAATTTCGAACGGAAAACTACCGTACGTGTTTGACGGGTCATATATTTTATATGAACTTGCTGCGTTCTTGAATCGGAATATCGAAACGGAATCCCGAAACGGAATTCCGTATGTATGTGGCGGGCCTTAATCGTTTTATTCATGTTTAAGGTCGGCCACATACATACGGAATTCCGTTTCGGGATTCCGTTTCGATATTCCGATTTGGAATCCCGAACGCAGCAAGTCCATATAAAATCTATGACCCGCCACACACGTACGGTTTTTTTCCATACGAAATTTTCTCCGATTCGAGATTCCGTATGACCGCCTGTGCGTTTGGGATCCCGAACGGAAAAAAGCTGCTTCGAACGCAAGTCTTCCATAGATTTTGTACGAGTCGCAACACACATACGTCAATTCCGTACGGAACGCACTCAGTGATAGCAGGCAGGGTAGCAGGCAGCCGGGCGCTAGCGCCGCGCTAGAAATAGTTTCCGCGCTGGCCGACGCCGAGCGCTGTCGCGCGATATCATATATCTGTGCGCTGTGGAAAGATAGCGCGCTATAATATGACGCTATGCGCTATATTAACCACCACTAATATTATGCCGCGTGTGGACGCACAACCACCAAGCATGTGGATGCTTGTAGAAGTGGACGTTGAATCAATAAACTGTTTTTTTAACGGGTTTTCATTCGTCAATGTTGCAAATGCAATGAAAAAACAAGTTGAAAATATTAGCTGTCAATTTACGTCAACACACTCAACGAATTATTTCAATATTATTTTATTTCTTTCTATGAATTTAGTCTCCTTCTTAGACATGGCGTTAATGGTTAAATTAATTTTAATTGTTAAAAGTTATTTGTTAATTTTTTTAACAGATAAAATTAACAGTTAAAAATATTACTTACTTTCATATTGAATTTTTATTTTTAATCAGTTCATGTTAATTTTGTTACTTAAATTTTACGCCGGAAATTTTAATTGAATGAACATTTCTTCATACTTTAATAGGCACAGGAATCTATAGTGTTAAAAAGTCTTATTAAGCTAAGCGTATTTCAAAATTTATTAATTCAATATTTACATTATATTATAATTAACGAGAAAATGTTGATTATTTGCAATGATTATTAGGTATTTAGATTTACTCTAAAAAATATATTATATATGTTTAGTAATTTATATTTTCTGCATTCAATTTTTTATTGATTCTTTTATTAAGTAAACATGGTTATTAGTTATATTTTATTAATGTTCAGAAACATTATTTGTTCGATAGTTTTTTTTACCTTAATTACATATTGTCTCCGGCACATTTTTCAAAATGATCCCACAACTATATGTTACGTCTCGGCTACTACTAAAATCTTATGTTTGTATTACCGTTTTTTATTATTTAGTGTAGTGACACTAAATGTGAAGGCTAAATTTTAATGTAATAAATCAAAAGAATACATATATTGACTGTGGTATTGATGTTTATAAAGAATATTTTCTTTCGAATAACACTGCTTCGTAAACTGCCATCTATTCCATTTTATAGGTAATGTCATTTTATCGAACGAAAATGCGACCCCCCACCCCAGCCTGCAAAATAATGATATTTGTAATAAAAAAATGCTAGTCGACGTATTTTTAATAGCACATGACGATTATACTTGTATTTGTAATTGCACACTCTCCAATTTTTTATAAAAAATCAAAAAGTAAATTATGGTTTTTACTAGTACTGCAGTATCGATATCTCCGTAAATAAAGTTTTTTTCTAATTGCACAGAGTGCCAATAAATTGCACATATCTCGATTGTAATTGCACAATAACGTATTGTTATTGCACATACTTAATTTGTTACAAAAATTAATAATTAAGTAAAACTGACGGTCGCCGCCAATATGCGCTATACGCAGCTAGGGTTACCATCTGACCAGATAAAGCCGGTCTAGACCGGCTTTTACGTCAGACCGGATTTTTGTCATACTTGCATGTCCTCCCGCCCGCTCAAGCGACGGGTGCCGCACCTACTCACGCACTGCGCCCGGAACGCAAGCACACCGCACTGTGCGGGCGCGGGTGGCGCGGCACCCCGCCCGCTACCCTCCCTTGCATGATTGCATCGTACGGACGGACCGCAAATTAATGTAAACAAAGCTACTTGTGTTTATTTCTCGTCGTACGCACGCATCGTAATAATGGCGTCCGCAAACAAAAAACGTTGTAAATTCACGGATGTGTTAAAATCTAAATATCCTTCTTTTACTGAGGGTAGAAATGAACAAGAAGTTAAGTGTACTATTTGTGATTGTTTTGTGTCGATTGAATACAAAGGTGGAGCTGACATAGAAAAACCATTTAAAAACAGAAAAGCACTTAAAGAAGAACGGATTGTGCGCCAGTACAAGTAAGATTGATACTTTCATTACCCAAAAAGGTAACAAAAGTAGTGCTGTTGATGCCACGCTTGCTTTTCATGTAGTTAAACACCACTAATTTTACAAAAGTATGGACTGTACTTCGCAGTTACTAAAAAATCTATTTCATGATTCTGATTTGGCAAAAAATCTAGCCTGCGCAAGGATCAAAACAGAGGCTATTATAAATAATGTCATTGCGCCGTATACTATCGAAATTCTTCAGGCTAACAAATATCATTATTTTGCAGGCTGGGGTAGTGGGGAAGGGGGGGGGGGGGTCGCAAATTGAATGACTTTTAAGGTGGTACGTAAAAAAGACGCTAGATGGCATAAATAGGGATAATTTAATATAAATCCGTAAGGTAAGAAAATCGATCGTGGATTCGTGAATATTTTTGAATGGACTGGAATATGATAATTTTATTCATTATGGATAATTATGGCAGAATTGCTACAGGACCTGAGCACTATGCTCAATGACCTTAATAGTGTCTCCTAACGGATAGATCTTAAGATGAACATGGACCAAAGAGTATAGTAACTGTCCTATACGGAGGAATGAATTGTGGTTTATCAAATCTAATAATACAAGATGCAGGAGTGAACAAGCTTGATTGTGAGTGTGGTCTCTCATATATAGGGCAAACAAAACGATCTATAAAAACCCGCGTAAAAGAACACATAGCTGACCTGAAGCACCAACGTTCTGGGAAGTCTGCAGTTTGTGATCATATCCTAGACGGCCCCCGCCATTACATTAGATTTGATAAACCACAAATTCTCGCGAAAGAACATCGATTCCTGCCAAGGATGATACGTGAGGCTATTGAAATAAAAAAAAAATCCTAATTTCAATAGAGAGGGAGGCTGGGTACTACCACCTGCTTGGGATCCTGTAATTCATAAAATTAAAACTAAACCCAAGCATACCACTGCAAGACTTCAAGACACAGTTAGTTTATTAGGCGTAGATCGGACCAAAATTATTAATTAAAAAAGCTTAAGGTACTCCGGTTTAACACTGACATCGGGACGTCAATCACCTCAGTCCCCCGTGACCACGGTTGCTGGAAAGCAACCGAAACGTCGGGAATATAACATAAGTTAATTAAACGCGATAAAATCCGTAAAAATAGTTTTATTCAAGATGGTGTGTTGTTGTTGACCCTTTGAGCCACTGAGTTAGAAGTATATGGACTGGGCATACCTACAAAATTAGCGTGACTACCTAAACATATCTGGCGCATAAAATGACCGCCTTTTATAGGGTATTGTGACTCAGCAATATGGGCAGCTGATATCGATATTTTTACTAGTTAGTTTTATTGATATATAGGAAAGCAGGCATTTTTTCGAATAAAAGATTTTTTTCCCAAAAACCGATTATTTTTTTTAATTAAAATCGATTTTTCCTTAATCGATTAATATCACAAAGCAAAAACTCGATTTTTTAATAATCGATTTTTTCACTCAATGTCACATCCGTAATACTAGCACGTTCGCCGAGCGTGTGGATGCCATGTTTGTGTTGAGTTGAGTGATACTGGTCGGTGTTTGTTCGTATAGTCTGGCAAATGAAAGTAGGGACTGAAAAAGCGTGGCAAATTTAAAAAAATCTCAGCATAGTAACTCGAAAATTTGTTGAAGTACCTGGAATAACCTGACTTGATACGTTAGAGTTGTCTTTTTGTGTAAAACAATATTTGTAAACTACTGCTTGACAGCATGTGGACCCGTTCAAAAGAGTCTAAAAATGGGAACCTACGATACCTATTGTATGTAAAGTCGTATTTTTAATCAGACCAAGTAAACTGAAGTTTAGAAGTAAAAGATGTAAAATCATTTACCCATTATGATCCAAATCAAAGAGACATTCCGTGCGTGACATTTCGAAAATCAGTTTACTTCGATGGAATAAAAATACGACTGGGTATTATGTGATATTATCTGAATAAAAAAAAACAACAATATTCTAAAATAATTTTGGTTTATTCACTACCATAATCGAAATCTTAATCTAGGATTTCCATGTGGAAAGATTCATTTGTCCCACTGTAATCACAATCTCCAACATGAATAATAAAACTTTCTGAATTATCTTCTGTTATTCTATATATTTATTTTCAATGCGAATTACATGATCAGTCATTTTCTTCCATTTCTGTGGAGTTATGCTTTCAAAAGACTCTTTAATAAGTTTCTCTAAATCCTCAGCAGGCAGGGTAATATTTTTAGTAGCCACTTTACGTTTAGCCAAACTCCATACCAGGTCAATGGCATTTAGATCGCAGTGGTAGGGAGAAAGTCGCAATGCCTCATGCCCATTCTGCTTCAGAAGTTCATCAGCTTCATATACTGGTTCTGTTGTGTTTCGTTTTACAAGACATACCAGCTCTACTTTTGTATGATATTGTTCAAATGAAATATCATTCAAAGTAAGGCATTCTCTTATCTCATTTTTGCGACTTTGTGATGTAGGAGCTGTATTTACAATGATTGAATGGTAACTGGCATGATCCATAGCTAATGCACTCGGCTCATTTAAATTGGGTAAGACCTCTTCTCTTAGCCATTTATTAAAGTTAACGGCATTCATATCGTGGTGGTAGTCTGCCATTTTAAATTTAGTATCATATAGTATCATGCAGAGAAACGCCGAGCATAGCCCTCTCCATAGCTCACTGAGCGACTTTGGGCTTCCTCATACGGCAAACAGTGAAGGATCACGTCTCAGATCCATAACTCATAACTGGTAACGCGCACTGGCTGTAGATAGGCTTAAAAACGAGGATATCCGCAGTAGAACCAGAGTAATCGACGTAGCTCAAAAAATCAGTATGCTGAAGTAGCAATGGGCCGGCCATATTGCTCGAAGAACCGACAACCGATGGGAAAGAAAGGTTCACGAGTGGCAGCCTTGTACCTGCAAGTAAAGCTTAGGACGTCCCCCCAATAGATGGAATGATGACCTGGTAAGACATGCTGGGCTGTAATGAATAAATGAATAAAAACTATAATGAATTAGGCACAGGGCATTTCTTCGATCCAGCATGTAAAATTATGTACCTTTTCCCTGTTGAAACATTTTCAATCGCACCACTTGTAGATGGACCTTGTAAAGACTTCTTCAGCCTGTAGTTTTTATGAGTATAGGTTTCATCTAAATAAATTATTGACTTTCCTTCTCTACGTTTCAAAGCCATGGTTCTTAAAAACCGATGTCTCCAGGCAGATATGTCATAACGTCCAATTAATTTTATTTCTCTTAAAATCATATCCAATAATAAGTGGCGAAGAGTTTCCCGGCATCAATTAAATCCAATTCTTTCTCTTAATTCCACTTACAGAGTTCTCAACGTAGGAACTGGTTTTCTAATGATGTAAAATTCGTTAATTTTGTTACGAATAGCATCTATATCGAAAACTATGTAGGTTGGACACATTCTCCAGATTTTCTGTAAAATAAAACAATTTGTTTTAAATTTACAATGAAACACAATGCATAATAATGCACAACAATGTATAATAATGCATTATAATGATAGTGTTTAATGTATTTTAAACAGAATGTGAATCAAAGAAATAGTTTTGGTAAAATCATAAATAATAATTACGAATACAAACAAAGTATCAACATCAAAGGGTCATACTAACCTAAGAAATCCAACACCACACGTAAAAAATCTCGTTTCTGATTAAATTCGCAGTCTTTCTCTCGTTGTTTTTCTTGAAACTTCGAAATCATGCGAAACAACTTCGATCAATAATACCAACTAGATATCGGGTCGGCGTAAAAAATACGGCCAAGTAAATAACAGCGCACTGGAGACGTGAGCTCTTATTTCGTTTAGTTGATTTGAAACACAACCAATGTAAACATGTTTCAGAATGCCACAATGTATATTTAAACGTTGAAAGAATAATGCCCGAAAAAGCAATTTAACAGCCGGAGTGTCTTACTTTCGGTAAGTACATGTATAATAAGTTATATTTTAAACTCTAAACTAACAACTATTATCATATTTGAAACAAAATTACCGATTTTAAAGCACCCCTACAAATGTTTTGTTAAGGTTGGCCAATACACGCGTAAATATTTGTGAAACAGAACAGTAGAGTACATGGAGTAGATTTGTATTGTAATCATTTTTAGTAATTTGTTACCAGAACTTTACATAATGGTAATTGCTACTTTTGTCTCTGTTTGTGTAATTTCATTAGATACTTAGCTTTATTGTTTTTTTCAGCTTTCCTAGCAATCCGTTTACGTTTATTGTTGCCAAAGAAAGAAGAGATGACGTTTATAAGCCAGCTAAGAATTCAGTTATATGTTCGGATCACTTTGATAAATCGGATATATCTGAAAATACTAATCGACGTCGATTGGTTTGTAGCGGGTGGAAGGAAAAGGGGAGATCTCCCGCCGGGCAAGGTGTTCTGCCCGGGGAGCGGCCAACGCTCCGATTGGTAGTTCGGAGCTATTCTATATATGCTGCTTTAATTTCGGAACTTTGATAGCGCGATTTAGGCTTCGATGTGTTTCGCTTGTGGCGCGACGACAGCGCCGCCACATCACCCCCCTGCTCAGACCGGAGGTCGATAGTGCAGTCCGATTGCCGGTGCGTCCTTAAATGCCGGTGGGAAATGCATGCTGTGTGCGTAAGGGCAAGTGACGCCGGTGCGAATGATATGCCGGTGTGTAATGCATGCCGTACTACGCACTTACAAGTGATGCCGGTGAGAACAATGAGCCGGAGCAAGTGCCAGGGATTGCCTTGTAGTCTGCGGTGAGTCGAGAAGAAGGCAAGTAATCTGCGAGAGTGCCGTGAAGCAGAGGCGAGCAGTAAGGCTCAGAGCCGTGCCGAACACTGTAGCGCAGAGAGTAGCTTGAAGGAACAGGAAGCATTATTATTCCAGTGCTGCGATGAACCTTTGTAAAGCTAGATGGCTTGCAGAATGTGAAGACTGCAGATAATATCTGCTCGGGAGCGAATGAATGGGGTACTTAAGGATGATGAAGGTTTGAAGGTGTAATTTTCCGAAGGTTTATTGGTTGCGTGTTCATATCACGTCAGTTGGTAACCACTGTAGCGGGTGGAAGGAAAAGGGGAGATCTCCCGCCGGGCAAGGTGTTCTGCCCAGGGAGCGGCCAACGCTCCAATTGGTAGTTCGGAGCTATTCTATATATGCTGCTTTAATTTCGGAACTTTGATAGCGCGATTTAGGCTTCGATGTGTTTCGCTTGTGGCGCGACGACAGCGCCGCCACAATTTCATATTTAAGTAATAGAATGCAGAAAGTTATTATCAATGGTAAAAGTTCTTCCGGCTCACCTGTACTAATGAGTGTCCCTCAGGGCTCGATTCTTGGCCCATTACTATTTCTAGTGTATATTAATGACTTACCTTCTCTTGTAGAGGATAATCATGGTATAGTATTATTTGCTGATGATACCTCCTTGATTTTTAAACTTAAACGTCAATCATTTATATGTGACGAGGTGAATAATGCTATATCAAAATTAGTGCATTGGTTTAACGTTAATAATCTATTTAAACGGAAATAAAACTAAATGTATTAAATTTACAACAACGAATGTTAAAATTCTGAGTACCAATGTGTTTTTAAATGGGGAAGAACTGAGCCCTGTTGAATCCACTGTTTTTCTTGGCATCACTCTCGACGCAAAGCTTCAGTGGGGCCCCCATATATCCAAACTAGCAAGCAGACTAAGTACTGCAGCCTATGCTGTAAAAAAGATTAGAGGTTTCACTAGTGTCGAGACAGCTAGATTAGTTTATTTCAGTTATTTTCATAGCATAATGTCTTATGGGATTTTGCTATGGGGAAATGCGGCTGATTCAGAAACTATTTTTGTTTTACAGAAGAGGGCCATTAGAGCTATTTACAACCTAAAACCGAGAGAGACTCTTAGAGATAAATTTAAAGAAATAAATATATTAACTTTGGCCTCTCAGTATATTTCCGAAAATTTAATGTGAGTTCACAAAAACAAAGGTAGTTTTAGTAAAAAAAGTGATGTGCATTCTGTAAACACTAGGAACAAACACAAGCTAGTGATACCAGTTTCTCGACTCCACAGAGTCGGTAATTCATTCTTGGGGCAATGTATACGCTATTACAACAAGGTCCCGGAAAGTGTACAGGCTCTCTCTATTAGCAAGTTTAAATGTTTTGTTAAGTTGAAACTTGTATAAAAAGGGTTATTATAGTATAAATGAATACATGGTTGATAATAACCCCTGGGAATGAGGTGATCGCTTCCAAGCTGTTTCTAAAATAAATTTTGTACTTATATAGTTTGTACAACCATTATTGTAAAGTTTGCTTTAAAAAAAGTCCCGCTGGGTTTCTTGCTGGTTCTTCCCAGGACAGAGGTTTTTTTTCGAACCAGTGGTAAAGTAAAAAATGACTTTCAATAAGAATTACACATGTGATCTATATTGAATAAAAAATTATTCTATTCTATTCTATTCTATGATATATATATATATATATATAACATATGCTACAAACATATATATGTTACTGTAAAAGCCCGAATTTAGGTGAATCTTAGGTTTTACTTTTAAATCCTAGGATCTCATGGTCGAGCTGGTAAATGTAAGGATTGATATAAAATGCGACGATTTTTCGCGCTTTTACCGTTAGAGTTTGGTGCATCCTAAGTTTAACCAAAGACTACCATTGTTTGTTTTGGAAATGAAACAATATATTTATATAAGTAGAAAGTATTTATTAAACATTGAATCATATTACCTGCATAATTTTTAAACATTTTTATGGTGATTTCTGAAAGTAAAATATAGAAAAATAAAGAGGCTTGAGTTTGAAAGTAGAATATAGAAATAAAGAGATGATGTATCGATTCACAACAAATCGATTTCTAAAATATCGATATTTTTTCAAAGACTGGCTCATTGAATATTCTTGGCGAAGAAAAATAAAAATAGCGTTTAATATAATAACATTATATTTAATGACTAGTGTGGAAAGTATGTATACTAAC
This sequence comes from Parnassius mnemosyne, assembly GCA_963668995.1. Lineage (NCBI taxonomy): Eukaryota > Metazoa > Arthropoda > Insecta > Lepidoptera > Papilionidae > Parnassius > Parnassius mnemosyne. The sequence continues at coordinate 9,019,859 of CAVLGL010000126.1, read as the reverse complement.
AAACATAAATGCGCAAAATATAAACAATTCTAACTAAACTTATGATCATATCATAAATTACTTTAGTGTTCACCGCGACTCCTTAATTTTTTCGCTAAATTTGAAGAAGCAAACAGAAACGAAACAAAACGACGTAGCTTGTAAGGCAATAACGGGAAAAAGTACTTTAAATTTTATGACTTAAGGTTAATTTCACACTAAATGTTGCATAGAATTGTTCTTTTTTTTAACTAATGATCGTAAGATTTGTGACATTATGACTAGATGCCATGGTTGTAATTGGGTTGAACATAAAACTGTAGGTATTAATTTTTTGTCTCAGTTCTTTAGTAAATAAATGTAGCTGTATAAGTATATATTCACGCGGACAGCATTTAGCTATGATTTTGTACGTGACCCGTTATCTAGTTGGTATTGTTGATCTAAGCGAAACAAGATCTCCCGCACTCCACTTTAAGGCCGGCCACACACATAAGGAATTCCGTTTCGGGATTTCGTTTCGGAATTCCGAGCTGGTCGGCTACGGAATTTACACGGAATCCCGTTTTGCCCGCAAAATTTCGAACGGAAAACTACCGTACGTGTTTGACGGGTCATATATTTTATATGAACTTGCTGCGTTCTTGAATCGGAATATCGAAACGGAATCCCGAAACGGAATTCCGTATGTATGTGGCGGGCCTTAATCGTTTTATTCATGTTTAAGGTCGGCCACATACATACGGAATTCCGTTTCGGGATTCCGTTTCGATATTCCGATTTGGAATCCCGAACGCAGCAAGTCCATATAAAATCTATGACCCGCCACACACGTACGGTTTTTTTCCATACGAAATTTTCTCCGATTCGAGATTCCGTATGACCGCCTGTGCGTTTGGGATCCCGAACGGAAAAAAGCTGCTTCGAACGCAAGTCTTCCATAGATTTTGTACGAGTCGCAACACACATACGTCAATTCCGTACGGAACGCACTCAGTGATAGCAGGCAGGGTAGCAGGCAGCCGGGCGCTAGCGCCGCGCTAGAAATAGTTTCCGCGCTGGCCGACGCCGAGCGCTGTCGCGCGATATCATATATCTGTGCGCTGTGGAAAGATAGCGCGCTATAATATGACGCTATGCGCTATATTAACCACCACTAATATTATGCCGCGTGTGGACGCACAACCACCAAGCATGTGGATGCTTGTAGAAGTGGACGTTGAATCAATAAACTGTTTTTTTAACGGGTTTTCATTCGTCAATGTTGCAAATGCAATGAAAAAACAAGTTGAAAATATTAGCTGTCAATTTACGTCAACACACTCAACGAATTATTTCAATATTATTTTATTTCTTTCTATGAATTTAGTCTCCTTCTTAGACATGGCGTTAATGGTTAAATTAATTTTAATTGTTAAAAGTTATTTGTTAATTTTTTTAACAGATAAAATTAACAGTTAAAAATATTACTTACTTTCATATTGAATTTTTATTTTTAATCAGTTCATGTTAATTTTGTTACTTAAATTTTACGCCGGAAATTTTAATTGAATGAACATTTCTTCATACTTTAATAGGCACAGGAATCTATAGTGTTAAAAAGTCTTATTAAGCTAAGCGTATTTCAAAATTTATTAATTCAATATTTACATTATATTATAATTAACGAGAAAATGTTGATTATTTGCAATGATTATTAGGTATTTAGATTTACTCTAAAAAATATATTATATATGTTTAGTAATTTATATTTTCTGCATTCAATTTTTTATTGATTCTTTTATTAAGTAAACATGGTTATTAGTTATATTTTATTAATGTTCAGAAACATTATTTGTTCGATAGTTTTTTTTACCTTAATTACATATTGTCTCCGGCACATTTTTCAAAATGATCCCACAACTATATGTTACGTCTCGGCTACTACTAAAATCTTATGTTTGTATTACCGTTTTTTATTATTTAGTGTAGTGACACTAAATGTGAAGGCTAAATTTTAATGTAATAAATCAAAAGAATACATATATTGACTGTGGTATTGATGTTTATAAAGAATATTTTCTTTCGAATAACACTGCTTCGTAAACTGCCATCTATTCCATTTTATAGGTAATGTCATTTTATCGAACGAAAATGCGACCCCCCACCCCAGCCTGCAAAATAATGATATTTGTAATAAAAAAATGCTAGTCGACGTATTTTTAATAGCACATGACGATTATACTTGTATTTGTAATTGCACACTCTCCAATTTTTTATAAAAAATCAAAAAGTAAATTATGGTTTTTACTAGTACTGCAGTATCGATATCTCCGTAAATAAAGTTTTTTTCTAATTGCACAGAGTGCCAATAAATTGCACATATCTCGATTGTAATTGCACAATAACGTATTGTTATTGCACATACTTAATTTGTTACAAAAATTAATAATTAAGTAAAACTGACGGTCGCCGCCAATATGCGCTATACGCAGCTAGGGTTACCATCTGACCAGATAAAGCCGGTCTAGACCGGCTTTTACGTCAGACCGGATTTTTGTCATACTTGCATGTCCTCCCGCCCGCTCAAGCGACGGGTGCCGCACCTACTCACGCACTGCGCCCGGAACGCAAGCACACCGCACTGTGCGGGCGCGGGTGGCGCGGCACCCCGCCCGCTACCCTCCCTTGCATGATTGCATCGTACGGACGGACCGCAAATTAATGTAAACAAAGCTACTTGTGTTTATTTCTCGTCGTACGCACGCATCGTAATAATGGCGTCCGCAAACAAAAAACGTTGTAAATTCACGGATGTGTTAAAATCTAAATATCCTTCTTTTACTGAGGGTAGAAATGAACAAGAAGTTAAGTGTACTATTTGTGATTGTTTTGTGTCGATTGAATACAAAGGTGGAGCTGACATAGAAAAACCATTTAAAAACAGAAAAGCACTTAAAGAAGAACGGATTGTGCGCCAGTACAAGTAAGATTGATACTTTCATTACCCAAAAAGGTAACAAAAGTAGTGCTGTTGATGCCACGCTTGCTTTTCATGTAGTTAAACACCACTAATTTTACAAAAGTATGGACTGTACTTCGCAGTTACTAAAAAATCTATTTCATGATTCTGATTTGGCAAAAAATCTAGCCTGCGCAAGGATCAAAACAGAGGCTATTATAAATAATGTCATTGCGCCGTATACTATCGAAATTCTTCAGGCTAACAAATATCATTATTTTGCAGGCTGGGGTAGTGGGGAAGGGGGGGGGGGGGTCGCAAATTGAATGACTTTTAAGGTGGTACGTAAAAAAGACGCTAGATGGCATAAATAGGGATAATTTAATATAAATCCGTAAGGTAAGAAAATCGATCGTGGATTCGTGAATATTTTTGAATGGACTGGAATATGATAATTTTATTCATTATGGATAATTATGGCAGAATTGCTACAGGACCTGAGCACTATGCTCAATGACCTTAATAGTGTCTCCTAACGGATAGATCTTAAGATGAACATGGACCAAAGAGTATAGTAACTGTCCTATACGGAGGAATGAATTGTGGTTTATCAAATCTAATAATACAAGATGCAGGAGTGAACAAGCTTGATTGTGAGTGTGGTCTCTCATATATAGGGCAAACAAAACGATCTATAAAAACCCGCGTAAAAGAACACATAGCTGACCTGAAGCACCAACGTTCTGGGAAGTCTGCAGTTTGTGATCATATCCTAGACGGCCCCCGCCATTACATTAGATTTGATAAACCACAAATTCTCGCGAAAGAACATCGATTCCTGCCAAGGATGATACGTGAGGCTATTGAAATAAAAAAAAAATCCTAATTTCAATAGAGAGGGAGGCTGGGTACTACCACCTGCTTGGGATCCTGTAATTCATAAAATTAAAACTAAACCCAAGCATACCACTGCAAGACTTCAAGACACAGTTAGTTTATTAGGCGTAGATCGGACCAAAATTATTAATTAAAAAAGCTTAAGGTACTCCGGTTTAACACTGACATCGGGACGTCAATCACCTCAGTCCCCCGTGACCACGGTTGCTGGAAAGCAACCGAAACGTCGGGAATATAACATAAGTTAATTAAACGCGATAAAATCCGTAAAAATAGTTTTATTCAAGATGGTGTGTTGTTGTTGACCCTTTGAGCCACTGAGTTAGAAGTATATGGACTGGGCATACCTACAAAATTAGCGTGACTACCTAAACATATCTGGCGCATAAAATGACCGCCTTTTATAGGGTATTGTGACTCAGCAATATGGCCAGCTGATATCGATATTTTTACTAGTTAGTTTTATTGATATATAGGAAAGCAGGCATTTTTTCGAATAAAAGATTTTTTTCCCAAAAACCGATTATTTTTTTTAATTAAAATCGATTTTTCCTTAATCGATTAATATCACAAAGCAAAAACTCGATTTTTTAATAATCGATTTTTTCACTCAATGTCACATCCGTAATACTAGCACGTTCGCCGAGCGTGTGGATGCCATGTTTGTGTTGAGTTGAGTGATACTGGTCGGTGTTTGTTCGTATAGTCTGGCAAATGAAAGTAGGGACTGAAAAAGCGTGGCAAATTTAAAAAAATCTCAGCATAGTAACTCGAAAATTTGTTGAAGTACCTGGAATAACCTGACTTGATACGTTAGAGTTGTCTTTTTGTGTAAAACAATATTTGTAAACTACTGCTTGACAGCATGTGGACCCGTTCAAAAGAGTCTAAAAATGGGAACCTACGATACCTATTGTATGTAAAGTCGTATTTTTAATCAGACCAAGTAAACTGAAGTTTAGAAGTAAAAGATGTAAAATCATTTACCCATTATGATCCAAATCAAAGAGACATTCCGTGCGTGACATTTCGAAAATCAGTTTACTTCGATGGAATAAAAATACGACTGGGTATTATGTGATATTATCTGAATAAAAAAAAACAACAATATTCTAAAATAATTTTGGTTTATTCACTACCATAATCGAAATCTTAATCTAGGATTTCCATGTGGAAAGATTCATTTGTCCCACTGTAATCACAATCTCCAACATGAATAATAAAACTTTCTGAATTATCTTCTGTTATTCTATATATTTATTTTCAATGCGAATTACATGATCAGTCATTTTCTTCCATTTCTGTGGAGTTATGCTTTCAAAAGACTCTTTAATAAGTTTCTCTAAATCCTCAGCAGGCAGGGTAATATTTTTAGTAGCCACTTTACGTTTAGCCAAACTCCATACCAGGTCAATGGCATTTAGATCGCAGTGGTAGGGAGAAAGTCGCAATGCCTCATGCCCATTCTGCTTCAGGAGTTCATCAGCTTCATATACTGGTTCTGTTGTGTTTCGTTTTACAAGACATACTAGCTCTACTTCTGTATGATATAGTTCAAATGAAATATCATTCAAAGTAAGGCATTCTCTTATCTTATTTTTGAGACTTTGTGATGTAGGAGCTGTATTTACAATGATTGAATGGTAACTGGCATGATCCATAACTAATGCACTCGGCTCATTTAAATTTGGTATGACCTTTTCTCTTAGCCATTTATTAAAGTTAACGGCATTCATATCGTGGTGGTAGTCTGCCATTTTAAATTTAGTGCTAAATACTAATAATGAGTCTATCATGCAGAGAAACGCCGAGCATAGCTCTCCCCATAGCTCACTGAGCGACTTTGGGCTGCCTCATACAGCAAACAGTGAAGGACCACGTCTCAGATCCATAGGTCATCACTGGTAACGCGCACTGGCTGTAGATAGACTTAAAAACGAGGATATCCGCAGTAGAACCAGAGTAACCGACATAGCTCAAAAAATCAGTATCCTGAAGTAGCAATTGGCCGGCCATATTGCTCGAAGAACCGACGACCGATGGGAAAGAAAGGTTCTTGAGTGGCAGCCTCGTTCTTGCAAGTGAAGCTTAGGACGTCCCCCCACTAGATGGAATGATGACCTGGTAAGACATGCTGGGCTGTAATGAATGAATGAATAAAAACTATAATGTATTTGACACAGGGCCTTTCTTCGATCCAGCATGTAAAATTATGTACCTTTTCCCTGTTGAAACATTTTCAATCGCACCACTTGTAGATGGACCTTGCAAAGACTTCATCAGCCTGTAGTTTTTATAAGTATAGGTCTCATCTAAATAAATTATTGACTTTCCTTCTCTACGTTTCAAAGCCATGGATCTTAAAAACCGATGTCTCCAGGCAGATATGTCATAACGTCCAATTAACAATGAACGCTCATTTTATTTCTCATATTATTTAATTACTTCTTATCATTCTTTGCGTATCTATAAAATTTTCTTGTTCGTAAATAGTGATGTTACATTGCTAACAATAAATTCTTTCAAGGACATACTTTATTAAGGTTTTTCTTGGTTTATTCTGTCGTATTATGTGAAAAAGTTTTGCGTTATGCATTGCATTATTTCGGTGTCATGGGTCTGAGCAGTGACATAGTAAATATATAGAACAGTACGGAAACTTCCTACAAACGCTCGAAACGGCACACTCACACAAACATGCGCAACGACGAGACTTCTAACTTCTAAGCGCTGGTCGCGGTGCTCTCAGTAGCGAATGTCGCCTCAAGACTAAAAATGCCACGAACGTATTGCATAGTATATGAATGTTTGATCTCGGCTTCATCAAAACCGGAGCTATCTTATTTTAAGCTTCCTGCTGATTTTGAAGGGTAAGAATGATTTTTATTGTCATTGTTATAATCGTTATCGAATTATAAGTCCGTGTGATAATCATAATGAATTCGTGAACTTATTTGTACATCCAAAATGCGGCGGTTTTGAGGCTATTTCAAGCTGATAGTGTAATAGTGGTAACAAAAAGTAAATCCAAGATGGCGGCTGCAATAGGTATCAACTTTTTCGTCATGGGTGTCATTTTCATAGTTTTTGAGTATGTTGAAGCCGATAGTGCTGTCGAAATATAAATCCAAGATGGCGGCTGCAATAGGTATCATTTTTTTCGTCATGGGTGCCATTTTCATGGGTTTCGAGGGTGTTGAAGCCGATAGTGCTGTCGAAATATAAATCCAAGATGGCGGCTGCAATAGGTATCATTTTTTTCGTCATGGGTGCCATTTTCATGGGTTTCGAGGGTGTTGAAGCCGATAGTGCTGTCGAAATATAAATCCAAGATGGCGGTTGCAATAGGTATCAACTTTTTCGTCATTGGTGTCATTTTCATAGTTTTTGAGTATGTTGAAGCGGATAGTGCTGTCGAAATACAAATCCAAGATGGCGGCTGCAATAGGTATAATTTTTTCGTCATGGGTGTCATTTTCATAGTTTTTGAGTATGTTGAAGCCGATAGTGCTGGTTGAAATGTAAATTCAAGATGGCGGCTGCAATAGGTATCAATTTTTTCGTCATGGGTGCCATTTTCATGGGTTTCGAGGGCGTGAGGTTTCGAGGTTCACTTTAGTTGGCAACTCCTCGGAAGGAAACACCCAGACAGCAGACGGTCTCTTAGTTTCAGAATCATAACAATAAATCCAGCTTTCGTCACCTGTAATTTTGCCGAACACAGCATTTGAGTCGCCTCCGTTAAATCTTTGAACCATTTCACGACACCAATCAACACGACGGAGTTTTTGGACTTCTGTCAAATTATGAGGTATCCACCGGACACAAAACTTCCTGACCACTAAATGTTCATGAAGGATTTTGTGCACTTGGCTCAAACCGATGCCTAAGCTTGTCCGATACTGCTGATAAGTCACTATTTTGTCAGTCTCTATCATATGCCGCACAACACTGATGTTATCTTCAGTTGTCGCCGTAGAAGGCCGTCCCGCATGGGGCTTCATCGTGAAAGGCCAATCGATGTCATAAGTTTCTTGTTGACTTAGGCTCTTCGCACACGAGTCGTTAGCGTAGTCGTATCGTAAGCGTATCGTTACGACGCAACGCGTACGAGACCTGCAGTGTTCTACAAACGAATCGTCGTGTAGACGTATCGTTTTGTAAGACCTCAGTTAAAATCATGGCGTGAACGGTACCAGACGTGTTGGGTGAACTTATAGACTATCTTACTTTCTCTTCGGAGGAAAGCATTTTTTATTATTTGATTATGTAAGAAAGCGATATTTATGACGATATTTCTGCACAAGCACAAGAATGAATGAAAAGACAAGGGAACGCTTCAACCAGTTTCACTAATTCAATCACTTTTTCAATCTTATTCATACCTATTGCAATTAAAAGTCGTAAGAAGATAAAAAATATAAAATTCAGTTAAAATTTTAAAGAAATTAATGAACAGTTAATTTTTTACGCCAGTACACCACGACTATCGTAATGACAATAAACATCTCCTACGAGTCGCTGCAGCACCGCTTCGTGTGCGGACTAGTTTGAACATGTACGCGTTCGTATTTCTCTCGTCCTACGGGCGTATTACGATACGACGCCATGTGCGAAGGGGCTTAAATGACGTCGAAATTCATAAAAAATCATTGTAAAACATTTTCTCACGTTAAATTCGTGCTGACATGACAAAGACGATTTTCGATTTGCCGCCAAATCGTAAACAAATGACAAATTAAAAAAATACATACAAAATAATATTGGCAAAGAGTTCCATCTTATTTTTTTATTATAACGTTTACTAGTGGCCAATTTTAAAAATTTTCAGTGTCACCCTCGTATGTCGTGTCAAAGCATGTTTGGTAGGATAGATCTATTAGGTAGATCCTTGCAACGAAAAAACGGGGCCGCGTTGATGCAACTTCGCCCACGTTCATATTAGTCCACGCTACGCCTCTGATTGTAAGCTGTTGTTTAAAAAAAGTCCCGCTGGGTTTCTTGCTGGTTCTTCAAAGGACAGAGGGTTTTTTTTTCAAACCAGTGGTAATTAAACAAAAGAGTGACTTTCAATAAGTATTATTTACAATCTATGTTGAATAAAAAAGTTTGTTTCTGTGTATGACGTGACGTGACTCGTGTATTCTGTATAATACACAAGTCACGAACTCATCCGAACGACGCACGATAATTCACGAACATTGAGTTTCGGTGCCGCCGAAGGTTCGGCAGATTTTTTGCCGAAACCGAAACTATTACCGAAACTAGATTTTTTGCCGAAATTTGCCGAAACCGAAACCGAAACCGAACCTTCGGTCAGTCACTAATATATATATATATAACAAACAAGATAAGTATTTTATAAAAATATTATGTTATTAAACTACTTTCTATTGCTAACAAAAATTTAAGTTTATTTATTTTCCTACTCCATCCATTCATCCATTACATTCTAAAAGCTAATTGCTGCACCTAGGTTTCTACTATAGATTGCCTCATAGGGCATTTTACCACAGCTACCACGCTTGGCAGGCGGTTTAGCATCCGTAGATTTTTATTATTTTGTGTCTACTTCACTTGGTCTTGTAGCCGGTGGAAGGAACGGTTGGTTTAACAGTGGTAGAGCCTTGCAGCAGCTTTTGCTGTTGCACGTATGGGCCGGCTCGAGCCGGGTTAGTACCACGACCTCACAGAATACCGGCGTGAAGTGGAAGCTCTGCTTCCGCGTTTCGTCTGGTGAGTGCAGGTGACCGGATGCCCAATTCCCCCCCCCCCCCCATCAACATGGTAGCGGAATTACGTCATAAACTACCCCAGGAGGGTACCAGTACCCCTGGAGAATCCCTCGCTGAGCATCCACGACCATGCTATTCCACTCCTGAGCGTGGGTGCTCAGGCTGCCCCGCGTATTCTGGGGGGGGGGGGGCAAAATTCCGCTCAACACAATAACTGCTCGGGGCAAACTGAGCAACAAGACCAAGGCGACCCCTGCCACGCTATCTGTGAATTTCTGCAACATCAGGGGACTTCACTCGAACCTAAACGCCGTCCACTACCATCTTGAGACGGCGAAGCCGGCCTTGCTCTTTCTGACCGAGACGCAGGTGTCCTCTCCGGCTGATATTTCGTATCTCTCCTACCCGGGGTACAAATTGGAGCACTCCTTTGTGCCTCGGGCTGGAGTTTGCGTGTATGTCAGAGAGGACATCTGTTCTCGACGCCTCGGCAGTCTTGAAGGTTCGGACCTGTCCATCCTTTGGCTACGCGTAGACAGCGACGACCATCCGCGCGTCTACGTGTGCCTCTATAGGTCCCATAGCGGTAATGCCGAAACAGACCGACTCATCGACCACGTCCAAATGGCTACAGATTCCTTGCTACAACAGGTCCCATCCGCAGAGATCGTGATCCTTGGCGATTTTAACGCCCACCACGCCGAATGGCTCGGTTCACGTTTAACCGATCATGCGGGGAGATCTGTTTATGACTTTGCCTTGGCATATGGTCTGACACAACTGGTTACATCGCCTCCGCGGATTCCAGATGTTGAGGATCATACACCTTCCCTGTTGGACCTTCTGCTGACCTCTCATCCGGACGGATATCAGGTTTCCGTCGATGCCCCTCTTGGCTCTTCGGACCATTGTCTGATCCGGAGTGTGGTGCCACTCACGCTCCCCTCGCGGTTGCGTTCTGCAGGTTGCCGCCGTGTTTGGCATTACAGGTCGGCGGATTGGGACGGAATGCGGTCTTTCTTTGCTTCCTTCCCATGGGGGCGGGTTTGCTTCTCGCCGGATGATCCCAGCGCTGTTGCTGACTCTGTCACTGATGTAGTGCTACAGAGAATGGAACTATTTATTCCATCATCTGTGGTACCCATCGGAGGCAGATCTCAGCCTTGGTTTGGTCGCTCCTGTAAGACTGCATTACGCAGTAAGCAGGAGTGTTATCAAGCCTGGGCTGCGGCTTCGGTGACTCGGGATGTAAACACCAGCACACTCAAAAAGAAGTATAACTTCGCCTCCAGGTCCTTCAAAAGAGTTATTGCCAAGGCAAAGTCAGAGCACATAGGCAGAATTGGCGAGAAACTAGTTCGCCTTCCTTCGGGAACCCGTGCATTCTGGTCTCTCGCCAAGGCTGTCCAAGGGAATTTCTGTAAGCCATCACTACCATCTCTGCACAGGGAGGACGACTCACTGGCCCACGACGCAAAAGAGAAGGCCGACCTTTTAGGCTCCCTTTTTGCGTCCAACTCGACTGTTGATGACGGGGGGAACACACCGCCGACTATCCCGCGGTGTGAGTGCTCCATGCCTGATGTGCGATTCTCACAGCGCTCGGTTCGCAGAGCACTCCTCTCCCTTGACATCCAGAAGTCGAGTGGGCCTGACGGAATCCCCCCAATTGTGCTGAGGACGTGTGCTCCGGAGTTGGCACCGGTTTTAACGCGTCTTTTCTGGTACTCCTACTCCCTAGGCGTAGTCCCGAAATCATGGAAGACAGCTTTTGTCCACCCGATCCCTAAAAAAGGCGACCGCTCAGATCCGTCCAACTACAGGCCTATCGCCATCACCCCCTTGTTCTCCAAAATAATGGAATCCGTTGTAAACTGCCACCTCATGCGGTACCTTGAGGATCACCAGCTGATTAGTGACCGCCAGTACGGTTTTCGTCGGGGTCGATCAGCTGGTGATCTTCTGGTCTACTTAACTCATAGATGGGCGTTGGCAGTAGAGTCCAAGGGGGAGGCATTGGCCGTTAGTTTGGACATTGCGAAGGCCTTCGATCGGGTTTGGCACAAAGCGCTTCTTTCGAAGCTCCCTTCCTATGGGCTTCCCGAGAAATTATGCAATTGGATCACCAGCTTTCTTGCAGATCGGAGCATCAAGGTCGTTGTAGACGGTGCATGCTCCGACTACAAGCCTATTAACGCTGGTGTTCCACAAGGCTGCGTGCTATCACCAACGCTGTTTCTTCTGCATATCAATGATATGTTGCAAGCTGGTAGCATTCATTGCTATGCAGATGACAGCACTGGTGATGCTTTATACACCGGCCGTGCCAATATTTCTCGGGAAAACGTCACCGAGTACCGGAACAAACTTGTGTCTGAAGTCGAGTCTTTGCTGGACAAAGTCTCGGATTGGGGGCGACTAAATCTAGTCCAGTTTAATCCTCAGAAGACACAAGTTTGCGCGTTTACCGCTAAAAAGAACCCCTTTGTCGTATCTCCTCAGTTTCAAGGTACTCCCCTTGTTGCCTCAGCCAGTATCGGAATCCTCGGCGTCGACATATCGAGTAGCGTGCAGTTTCGTGGTCACTTGGAAGAGAAGGCCAAATTGGCCTCTAAAAAGCTTGGCGTGCTCAGCAGAGCGGGACAGTATTTCATGCCGGCTCAACGCCTGCAACTTTACAAGGCGCAGGTTCGGCCTCACATGGAATACTGTTCCCATCTCTGGGCTGGGGCTCCCCAGTGCCAGCTTCTTCCACTTGACCGCATCCAGCGCAGAGCGGCTTGAATCGTCGACGACCGAGTCCTTTCCGATCGGCTCGACTCATTGGCACTGCGAAGAGATGTTGCATCTCTTAGCATTTTCTTTCGCATTTACCATGGGGAGTGCTCTGAGGAATTGTTCGGATTAATCCCAGCCGCCAAATTTCACGAACGCACATCGCGGCAGAACTCCCGATACCATCCACACCATCTGGATGATTGGCGGTCCACCACTGTGCGATTTAGAAGATGTTTTCTTCCTCGCACAACTTCCTTGTGGAATAGTTTACCACCAGCGATTTTTCCGGACCGATACGACTTAGGGACCTTCAAGAAAAGAGCCTACTCCTTTTTAAAAGGCCGGCAACGCATCTGCAATTCCCCTGGTGTTGCGGTTGTTCATGGGCGGCGGTAGTCACTTACCATCAGGTGAGCCGCATGCTCGTTTGCCCCCTCTCCTATAAAAAAAAAAAAAAAGGAAAAGGGGAGATCTCCCGCCGGGCAAGATGTTCCGCCCGGGGAGCGGTAAACGCACCGAGTGGTAGTTCGGAGCTCTTCTATATATATTGCTTTAATTTCGGAACTTTGTTAGCGCGATTTAAGCTTCGATGTGTTTCGCTTGTGGCGCAACGACAGACGACGACGACATTCTTTCTTGATTTTGTTGCCAAAATCCAGAAATCACCCATGCTAAGCCGGGGTGGATATAAAATAAAAAATATTTCACGGCAAATAATTTATTTGATATGATAATTTGTAACCACAAGTGCATCGTAAAATATAATAATATTCAAATCACAGCGATACTAAAATAGTTTTTACTTCAAAAAATTAGATAGCTTAACCGGCCACACGAAACTGGTGCACAAGCCAGAATAGTAGAAAAAAAAATGGTGGGGGTGCTACTAGCTCAAAAAGAGAACTCCATCCTGTTTAACCATCCTGGCTTTAGATACTTATTAGCCCAGAAGTAAAGCTTATTCTGTATAATATGAAGTCCGAGCAACTAGCTTGCTAACTTACAACTTACAAGCACGAGTTGCTATCCGTGCATAGTATCGTAATAAGTATCGAAATCGTCTTCAAACTATTATTTAAACGATAAAACTGGAGCAGCAATCATCTGGCGGTTTAATTCACGCGAAATTCCTCTAGCCTCCCTAATCGTTAGAGAAAATATAATTTTCATATTTAAAAATAAATAAAAATACATATAGGTGTTACTAAATTTTAAAAGTTCATTGATTTTACATCACTAAAAATAGGCGGAGCTTACAGCGTCCGCCATTTATTGTTTCAATTTGACACGATTTTTTGTAGGCCTGTCATGTCCTCTATTTTATATGCTCAACAAAGGGTCAACAACAACACACCATCTTGTTTTGACAAATTGAGACTGACATAAATAAAACATTGCGATATGCGTAGATAGAGAATTGGCGATATGAAAGTTTCCAAATAATTCGAGTGTCTGCTTTCATTTGCCAGACTCTATATATATTTATTATGTTTGCCACAAACACCAAGCATGCGGCCTTGTGCGCATGGCACAAGACCGCGTCCGATGCGTTGAAGCGATGGTGTTCGGTAACCTCCGGTAGTAATGAATATTTCCGAAGAAGTAAAGATGGTTAATATATCTTTTGCCTTTTAAAATAAACAGTTATAAAAATAACAAATTTATTAAATAAATAAAATTATCCATCATCATCATTACAGCCCTTCACAAGTCCACTGCTGAACATAGGCCTCCCCCAAGGAATGCCACAAAGCACGGTCCTGAGCCACCTGCATCCATCGAATTCCTGCATATCTTACCAGGTCGTCACTCCATCTAGTGGGAGGACGCCCTACACCCTGCCTGCCAGTACTAGACTGCCACTCGAGAACCTTTATTCCCCATCGGTTGTCGGTTCTTCGGGCTATATGGCTGGCCACTTGCCACTTCAGCTTACCGTTGGGCTATGTCGGTTACTCTGGTTCTACTGCGGATATCCTCATTTCTAAGTTTATCACGCAGAGATACTCCGAGCATAGCTCGCTGAGCGACCTTGAGCTTCCTCATCGGGCCAGCAGTGAAGGACCACGTCTTAGTTCCATAGGTCATCACTGGCAACACGCACTGGTTGTACAGTCTTGTTTTCAAGTTTTGAGGTATACCTGACAGGAAGATGTGCCGTAATTTCCCGAACGCTGCCCAACCGAGTTGAATCCGTCGATTGACCTCTCGGTCAAAGTTGGACTTACCTAGTCGGACTATTTGTCCTAGGTAAACATACTCGTCAACAACTTCGAGCTTAGTGCTCCCAACTACTACCGGCATAGGTGTGACATTGACGTTAAACATGATCTTTGTTTTGTCCATGTTCTTCTTAAGATCTATCCGTTGGGAGACACTATTGAGGTCATTGAGCATAGTGCTCAGGTCCTCCAGCAATTCTGCCATAATTATCCATAATGAATAAAATTATCATATTCCAGTCCATTCAAAACAATCCACGAATCCACGATCGATTTTCTTACCTTACGGATTTATATTAAATTATTCATATTTATGCCATCTAGCGTCTTTTTTACGTACCACCTTAAAAGTCATTCAATTTTCGTTCGATAAAATGACATTACCTATAAAATGGAATAGATGGCAGTTTACGAAGCAGTGTTATTCGAAAGAAAATATTCTTTATAAACATCAATACCACAGTCAATACATGTATTCTTTTGATTTATTACATTAAAATTTAGCCTTCGCATTTAGTGTCACTACACTAAATAATAAAAAACGGTAATTCAAACATAAGATTTTAGTTACGAGTTTAATTTACACCGTTTATGATGCCGAGACGTAACACATAGTTCTGTGATCATTTTGAAAAATATGGCGGAGACAATATGTAATTAAGGTAAAAAAAGAACTATCGAACAAATAATGTTTCTGAACATTATTAAAATATAACCAATAACCATGTCTACTTAATAAAAGAATCAATAAAAAATTGAAGGCAGAAAATATAAATTACTAAACATTTATATTTTAGAGTAAATCTAAATACCTAATAATCATTGCAAATAATCAACATTTTATTGTTAATTATAATATAATGTAAATATTGAATTAATAAACTTTGAAATACGCTTAGCTTAATAAGACTTTTTAACACTACACAGTCCTGTACCTATTAAAGTATGAAGAAATGTTCATTCATTTAAAATTTCCGGCGTAAAATTTAACTAACAAAATTAACATGAACTAATTAAAAATAAAAATTCAATATGAAAGTAAGTAATATTTTTAACTGTTAATTAATTAATATAATAATAATTATCTGTTAAAAAAATTAACAAATAACTTTTAACAATTAAAATAAATTTAACCATTAACGCCATGTCTAAGAAGGAGACTAAATTCATAGAAAGGAATAAAATAAAATTGAAATAATGCGTTGAGTGTGTTGACGTAAATTGACAGCTAATATTATCAACTTGTTTTTTCATTGCATTCGCAACATTGACAAATGAAAACCCGTTAAAAAAACAGTTTATTGATTCAACGCCCACTTCTACAAGCATCCACATGCTTGGTGTTTGTTTTGTGCGTCCACAGTCCACACCATAGAACACTAATACCCTTAGGCGGTCCACACGCGGCATAATATGGCTCTATGCGCTATAAATTTTTTTCAAACATCCCTACTACGCCAGTATATTCTAAGTCTATGACTTCTACTATCTTCTCTAGTTCATCATTCATCTGTGGGCAGTGTCACATTTGTTTTGTCAAAATGGCGTTTAGTTTTCCTGCCTTCTCGTATATTATTGCCTTAATTGTGGACGCTTTTCTTATATTTTTCTCTATATTTCATGTAATAGCGTTCGATGAATTAAAAACCGATTATAAGAATCCTATAGATCAGTGCAATAGCCTAAATCCAGTTAGTATTTCATTAACTTGTTTACGACGGCATTAAAGCAGAATGTAACTTGTTTATATCTTTTTCAGTTGGTGTTACCGGAGTATTTATTGCATTTATTCATTAATATTTTATTCTTGCTTTCTGGAGAATGGTTTTCTTTATTGGTTAATGTGCCATTGATTCTGTATCACATTCATAGGTAAGTTAGGTTATAATAACGAGAAAATAATAATTATACATTTATTAAGAAATTTCCTTCTTTAAATAATTAAATCGTAAAATAATTTACATATCATTCCTATTATTTATGTTTACACTAAGATATTTTTATTGTTTATTTCTAGATATCGAACAAGACCTGTGATGTCAGGGCCCGGCCTCTATGACCCTACAAGCATAATGAATGCAGATGTACTAACTGTATGCCAGAGAGAAGGTTGGATAAAATTAGCGTTTTATCTTCTGTCATTCTTTTTATACCTTTATGGGTAAGTAATAAAAGCTCAAACCAAAATCATATTGTGTAATCCTCAGATTTACATTAGAGAATCCCCACTTGATTTTCTCCCGTGTCCAAGAGGCGACATGGAAAAAAATAGAAGATTGGTAGCAGCATCTTTCCTGATAGAAACACATAATAATAAAAAATTGTGATTGCTTATCTGCCTGCGAAGCGTCCCCATATAAGGCAATTAATACGGGAGGTCATGTTTGTTCAATTATAGGATAATTGTTGATCAATCATATTTGAAGGGCTAAATTTATTTAATTGAGGAGATTATACGAGGGTGGATTGAAAAGTACTCGGCCTAACCAAGAAAATAAACAAATACTAAATCAGTTATTTTTTTATTTTTCTACATAATCACCATCAAGTTCAATACACTTTTGCCACCTCCCCTTCCAAGCATTTAGACCATTGAAAAAAGATTCTTCCTTAGAGTCAAAATATGCGTCTACAGCTGCTTTGACCTCGTCGTTTGTCGAAAATCTTTGACCTCCCAAGTGCTTTTTTAGGTTAGGGAACAGAAAGAAGTCTGATGGTGCCAGATCAGGTGAATACGGCGGATGCGGTTACAGTTCAAAGCCACAGTTGTGAATTTCAGCCATTGACTGTACTGACGTGTGAACACGGGCGTTATCTTGATGAAACAGGACTTTTCTTCTGAGCATTCCTCGACGGTTTTCTTTTATTTCCTCTAGTAAACGACGTAGTAAGGTGCAGTAGTAATCAGAGTTTATATTCTGACCCCTTTCAAGATAATCAATCATAATCACACCTTTCGAGTCCCAGAATACTGAAGCCATCACCTTATTTGCCGACAAAATCGACTTAGCCTTTTTAGGGGGTGGTGAACCAGGTCTTCTCCACTGTTTTGATTGTTGTTTTGTTTCCGGTGTAGAGTAATGAACCCATGTTTCGTCCATAGTAACAAAACGATTCAAAAAATCATCTGCATCGGCTTCAAATAACTCCAAACAGTCGCGTGAAATAGTCAATCGCGTCGTTTTTTGTTCAACTGAAAGCAGTCGCGGAACCCACCTCGCAGACACCTTGTGGAAACCCAACTCGTTGACAATAATGTTTTGAGTTCGTTCATAAGAGATGCCTATAATCTCGGCTATCTCTCTAATTTTTAATCTGCGGTCTCCCATTATTAAATCAAGTACTTTTTTAATATTTTCGTCAGTAGTTGACGTCGAAGGCCTTCCAGAGCGGGGTTCATCTTTCACACTCTCTCTACCACGCTTAAATTCTGCTATCCATTTTTTGACGGATGAATATGAAAGAGCACAATCGCCTAATGTACTGACCATGTCATCATGGATGGCTTTTGATGATAGCCCCTTCTTATGGAGGTACTTAATGACGGCACGCTGCTCGATTTGCTCCATTCGCGGAAATTATGTCCGATTACTTTGTTAATAAATTTATAAAATCACAACTAATTATCGCACACGTTTCGAACTTCACACAATGAACTAGTCTGAACTGAACTAAATAATGTGGGTAGATTTGATTTTTAAAATTGAATGGATCTGTGTTAGGCCGAGTACTTTTCAATCCACCCTCGTACTATTATGCTTGTCCAATTGTACTAATATTATGTTAAATAAATGGTATCATGGCCAGAGTACTGCTGTACTATGTTGTGGGTCTTCAATTTGCATCCAGCTGAAAAATATTCCTGTAAAAGTACAATTTTTTATATTCTGGTCTGGATGTTTTGTTCCAGTAACACTTACTAGATCTAGAACTGCTTAAACAATATATTGTTTTCATTGTGTAATTTTCTCTTTTCGTTTAGTTCCCATGAGTGAGAAACTGCTTGCAACTGAAAATTATTCATCAAATTTCTTTCTTTCAGTATGATTGTGGTGCTCATAGCTGCCTGAAAATTTGAAAAGTATTTACTGTGAAAGTGCATTTTTCCACAAGTCATTATTTATTGTTAGTTGTCTCTTAAGTAAAATCGAGAACAATTTAAAGAATTTCTAACACTGTTAGAACTATTGTTGTTGTATAGTATTTTGATATTAAATACTCTAAATAATTATTTTTTGTTTTAGTAACCTGTTTCCTTATTTATTATATTATTTTCCTTTTAGTAGCATGACATAAAAATATTAACTACCCAATATCATCCCGTAGGTATCATTAGAGGCATCAGGGGGAAATGAAATGAGATGGGCAGCAGCATCTTCCTAATAATTCAAAATAATAAAAAATGTGGTTGCCAACCCACCTGCCCAGCCAGGCATCATGACAAATATTTCCCTTATGAGGTAATCTATGTTCAGTAGTTGACTTTTGATAGGCTGTAATGATTATGATGATGATGAACCAAAAGAGATTGAAGATTATTACCCTATATGGTGTACCATACTGTGCAATATGTAACAAGAAATTGCTAGGAATAAACATAGAAAAACTAAAATCAACTAACATAATTTGATTTATGTGTTTTTATTAAAAAAATAAGTTTATTTTTACTTGTTAAAGTTCTTAATATAGATTTGTAATGATACATTCCTAAAACTAAGAATTCTCTCTCCCTTACATGTCTGTGGGTGTCCGCCTATTGAACAGAAAGAAAAATTGGTATAAAAAATTCCATAGATACTATTTCAATATATCTATAGATCTGCGGACTTCTTAAGAGAATCAAAATATTTTTTTTGGTATAATTGATAAATTTTTTGGAGAAATCCTTTCTAATGAAGTTGTTACAACTTAATTTGTTTTAATTCTACGTAAAGAAAAATAAATGGTGTCCTGCCCAGTTTGAAGGGCCTCCTTCAATCGCATAGAATTAAATATAATGTATTTCTGCAAAGTAACGCCTGATTCTATGAAATTCTTTCTGTCATGTAATATTCTTGTTGTAAGTTCAACTGTAGTATAACATCGAATCAAGCTGCACTTTCTCAGTGATCAAAAAGGTTGCAAAGAATAGGGTGAAAGGTGAGACCGTCATGTGGTAATAAAGATTCACTAATTTGTCTGCCTGAATAACTTATTTTGGTGAATAATAAATGATTATTCAATAATATTTAAGTCCACAGCGTAATCAAGTTCCATATAAAGCAATAAAAAGTAGAACCAGCCCAGCTAGCATGGGCGGGAGACAAAAGTTTTATCCCCCGATTATATCCACTGACAAGAGGTAAAATTATCTTGTTATGTCAAACAGGGAGAAGTATATCCCGGTTTGACATAACGAGTAGACATATATCGCTCATCGATCCGTAGCATGGAGCCAAATGAAAGATAAAAATTATGCTTTTTAGACATTTGAAAGGAACAATTTTATCCTAGTTCATTGAAAGTGGGTTGAAGTTTATATTCATACAAAAAAATCTATCTAAATCTAAGTTTATCCCAATTTATCTACTGTGGATATTATATCCACCGGTATGCTCATGCTCTAAAGGTGGATAAAACTAAGAGAGGGGATAAACATTTTCTCCTTTCCCCGGGGATAAAATTGTGCCCCACCCATGCTAGCCGGGCAGTTCTCATTCCCTAGTAAAACTATTATTTTACAAGTAGCCGACCTCACAGAATACCGGCGTGAAGTGGAAGCTCTGCTTCTGCATTTCGTTTGGTGCGTGCAGGTAGCCGGATGCTCAATCCCCCCCCCCCCCCTCAACATCAACAATGCTGAAACAGACCGACTCATCGATCACATCCAAATGGCTACAGTTTCCTTGCTATAGCAGATCCCATCCGCAGAGATCGTGATCCGCGGCGATTTTAATGCCCACCACGCCGAATGAATGGTTCGGTTCACGTTTAACCGATCATGCTGGGAGATCTGTTCATGATTTTGTCTTGGCATATGGTCTGACACAACTGGTTATTTCGCCTACGTGGATTTCAGATGTAGAGGATCATGCACCTTCCCTGTTGAACCTTCTGCTGACCTCTCACCGGACAGATATCAAGTCTCCGTCGACGTCCCTCTTGGCTCCTCAGACCATTGTCTAGTCCGAAGTGTGGTGCCATTCACGCTGAAATCGCGGTTACATTCTGCAGGCTGCCGCCGTGTTTGGCACTATGAACGGCCGATTGGGATACGATGCGGTCTTTCTTTGCATCCTACCCTTGGGAGCGGCTTTGCTTCCCGCCGGACGATCCCAACGTTGTTGCTAATTCTGTCAATGATGCTGTACTTCAATGCATGGAACTTTTTATTCCTTCCTCTGTGGAGCCCATCGGAGGTAGATCTCAGCCCTGGTTTAGTCGCTCCTGTAAAATAGCATCACGCTATAAGCAGGAGTGCTACGGGACCTGAGGTGAGGCATCAACGTCCCGGGATGTAAATATCAGCATCCCTACAAATAAGTATAATTCCACCTCCAGTTCCTTCAAAAGAGTCACTGCTAAGGGAAAATCAGAGCACATAGGCAGAATTGGCGAGAAACTAGTTCGCCTTCCTTCGGAAACCTGTGCATTCTGGTCTCTTGCCAAGGCTATTTAAGGGAAATTCTGTCAGCCATCTCTTCCATCAATGTTCAAGAAGGATGTCTCACTAGTCCACGCTGCAAAGGAGAGAGACAATCTGCTAGGTTCTGTCTTTGCGTCCAACTTGGCTCTCGATGACGGGGGGTGCACACCGCCGACTATCCCGCGGGGTTTTGGCACAAAGCGCTTCTTTCGAAGCTGCCTTCCTATGGGCTTCCCGAGAAATTGTGCAATTGGATCACCACCTTTCTTGCAGATCGGAGCATTAAGGTCATAGTAGACGGTGCATGCTCCGATTACGAGCCTATTAATGCTGGTGTTCCAAAAGACTGCGTGCTATCACCATATACGTCAACGTGGTAGAGCCATGCTGCAGCTATATTAATAGTATAGTTGTAGCACGAATGGGTCGGCTCGACCGGGGAAGGACCACGCTCTCACAGAATACCAGCGTAAAATAGCAGCTTAACACTGCTGTGTTTCGTATGGTGAGTGTAGAGAACCGGAGACCCTTTTTACTGGAAAAGAGGCATTCCATCTTAGTCCTCACGGGACAACGCATCTGCATTTTGACTCTTTATTGAGGATAGATGTAGATGTCTATGAGCCACAGCAACCACTTACCATCAGGTGGACTGTGCTCGTTTGTCACCCTATCCTATAAAAAAAAACGCTTTTTCTTCTGCATATCAATGCTATGTTGCAAACTGGTAACATTCATTGCTATGCGGATGACAGCACTGGCGACAGTGCGGGTACGCCAGTCGGGCCAATATTTCTCGGGAAAACGTCGCCGAGTACCGGAACCAACTTGTGTCTGAAGTCGAGTCTTTGCTGAACAAACTCTCTGATTGGGAGCGACTAAATCTAGTTCAGTATAATCCTCAGAAGCCACAAGTTTTGCGCATTTACCGCTAAAAAGAATCCCTTTGTCGTATCTCCTCAGTTTCAAGGCACTTCCCTTGTTGCCTCAGCCAGTATCGGACCCCTCGGAGTCGACATATCGAGTGACGTGCAGTTTTGTGGTCACTTGGAAGAGAAGGCCAAACTCTAAAAAGCTTAAAACTGAACAGTATTTTATGCCGGCATACCGCCTGCGACTTTACAAGGCGCAGTTTCGGCCTCACATGGAATACTGTTTCCATCTCTGGGCTGGGTCTCCCCAGTGCCAGCTCCTTCCACTTGGCCGCATTCAGCGCAGAATGGCATGAATCGTCAACGACCGAGTTCTTTTCGGTTCGATTCACTGTCGCTGCGTAGGTATGTTGCATCCCTTTGCATTTTCTTTCGCATCTACCAAGGGGAGTGCTCAAATTTCACGAACGTACATCGCGGCAAAATCCTCGACACCATCTACACCATCTGAATGCTTGGCGATCCACTACTGTAAGTTTCACTAGGAGTTTTCTTCCGCGTACGACCTCTCTGTGGAATGGTTTATCACCGATGATTTTTCTTATGATATATAGATATGGTGCGTTGCCGGCCTTTTACAAAGGAGTAAGCTCTTTTCTTGAAGGTCTCTAAGTCGTATCATATACTCGTACGACTTAGAGACCTTCAAGAAAAGAGCTTACTCCTTTGTAAAAGGCCGGCAACGCACCAGCAATTCCCCTGGTGTTGCAGTTGTTCATGGGCGGCGGTATTCAATTACCATCAGGTGAGCCGTATGCTCGTTTGCCACCTCTCCTATAAAATAAATATAGATGAAATTACGAGTATTGATGACAGGAAAAAATAAGGATTATCATTATGAACCTGAATTGAAGCACGAGTCCAATGATACAAAGGCGACGCATAGGCAAGCTAATGCCACAATATTTTTGGGATTTAAAGGATTACAAAAGTAATTCGTGGGGTACTATGCTACTAATTTGAGCCCCTACAAAGTTGCAGCCTATATCGTTACTTCAAATCCTACGTACTTCCTGCAAAATACAAAGAGACATTCCTCGCTCCCGATTTCTGGCTATCTGGGGTAGTGTTTCGCCGATACAGGGACGCGCCAATAAAGAAAGTTCCCTAAATAGTATTATGTTTATGTTATATATGTATATATCTACTAGCTGGCCAGGCAGATGTCTCTCCGACTTAGTCCTATTTTTATAGGACAAAGTCAATTACCAATAAAAAATATTGAGGGTCACTTAACGGGATAAGAACTATCCTATCTCTCAAGTTGGACCAAACTGCACACAGTATGCAAAAATTCATTGTAATTAGTTGAGTACTTAGTTTAAGAGTTCATCGCGGAAAAACAATGTGACACGTAATTTTTAAAGATATCTATACTAATAATACTAATATAATAAAGCGGAAGAGTTTGTTTGTTTTTTTGTTTATTTAAACGCGCTAATCTCTGGAACTACCAGTCAGATTTGAAAAAAATTTCCATACATTGCTATCAAATAAAATATTTAATTGCAATTATAAAATGCTTGAACTAGGTCATGTCGCGCATCTTTGACACGTGATGACGCGGGTGAAACCGCGGGGCACAGCTAGTATATAAATATAAGGTTAAGATATATATATTGCTATGGGCCAAGGTTCTTAATTTTTAAGTTCTTGATACCTGAAATAAAGTTATTGTATTGTAACAGAAACAGAAACTTTTTTATTCAATATACTTAGATTATAAATAATATTTATTGAACTTACTGTCCTGGGAAGAACCAGTAAGAAACCCAGCGGGACTTTTTTTTAAATAACAGCTTACAATCATGTAATCACAATTATAAGCATACAAAACAAATTAGAAATTGCTTGGTTTTTAAACTATGTAGTGGCGATGTATAAATATCCACTAGCCCATATCATCCCGTGGGTGTCGTAAATAACGCAGAGGGAAACTGTACCAGAACGTCAGTAGCAGCATGAGCATCTTCCTGATAACAGCTAAATAAAAATAAAACTGCATTTGCCAACCAGCTTTCCAAGCGTAACAACTATACTAAAAATATATGCAATTGTCAGTTTTGCTATCACTATCCCCATTCTCAATTATTAGACCATCCGCCGTACAGCCCCGACCTAAGCCCTAATGATTTCTATACTTTCCCTAAAATAAAGAATAAATTGCGTGGACAGAGATTTTCATCTCCTGAAGAAGCTGTGGACGCCTACAAAACGGCCATTTTGGAGACCCCAACTCCCGAATGGAATGGTTGCTTCAATGATTGGTTCCATCGTATGGAAAAATGTGTCAAATTTCGCGGAGAATACTTCGAAAAGCAATAAATACATTTTTAAATAGTAATGTTGTGTCACTTCCTTGATTCTCGAAATTCTCAGTATCACATTTAAATAATTTCTAAGATGCATTTGTATCAGATTATATAAACATTTGCAATGGAAAAAGATAAGGGTGTTTACTAGTTTAATGTCTCTTCTCGAGCTCATTACTTTACAGGGATCAATATCAGATGTAGGTATAATAAAACGAAAGGACGATAACGCAATTAAAATGACATATCTGTGAGATAAATGAATATTTATTTGTGTTGATACATTATTAGTCAAGTTCTTTAGGACTAGGTACCTACTATTTTGATTACATAAGAAAAATAAAAAAATTGATACCTATTGAAGCCGACAAGTTGGATTTACATTTTGCCAGCACTCAACTTCAACGGGGCTTCAACACCCTCGCAAATCATGAAAATGATACCCATGACGAAAAAAATGATACCTATTGCAGCCGCCATCTTGGATTTATATTTCGACAGCACTATCAGCTTCATCACCCTCGAAAAACATGAAAATGACATCCATGTTTTTATTAGTAATCGATGCACCCATGAGGAAAAAATTGGTACCTATTGCAGCCGCCATCTTGGATTTATATTTCGACAGCACTATCGGCTTCAACACCCTCGAAAACCATGAAAATGACATCCATGTTTTTATTAGTGATCGATGCACCCATAAGGAAAAAATTGATACCTATTGCAGCCGCCATCTTGGATTTATATTTCGACGGCACTATCGGCTTCAACACCCTCGAAAACCATGAAAATGACACCCATGTTTTTTATTAGTGATCGATGCACCCATGACGAAAAAATTGATACCTATTGCAGCCGACAAGTTGGATTTACATTTTGCCAGCACTCACCTTCAACGGGACTTCAACACCCTCGCAAATCATGAAAATGATACCTATTGCAGCCGCCATCTTGGATTTACTTTTTGTTACCACTATTACACTATCAGCTTGAAATAGCCTCAAAACCGCCGCATTTTGGATGTACAAATAAGTTCACGAATTCATTATGATTATCACACGGACTTATAATTCGATAACGATTATAACAATGACAATAAAAATCATTCTTACCCTTCAAAATCAGCAGGAAGCTTAAAATAAGATAGCTCCGGTTTTGATGAAGCCGAGATCAAACATTCATATACTATGCAATACGTTCGTGGCATTTTTAGTCTTGAGGCGACATTCGCTACTGAGAGCACCGCGACGAGCGCTTAGAAGTCTCGTCGTTGCGCATGTTTGTGTGAGTGTGCCGTTTCGAGCGTTTGTAGGAAGTTTCCATACTGTTCCTACTATATATTTACTGTGCTAAAGGCCCCGACATGGTTAATCCGGTCCTGGCTGCGACTTCACTAAATAATTTTCTGCTCACCAGATGTCGCTAGTTGACACTGAGGTAAAGTTTTTTGTTACACAATGTTATTTAATTAAGAAGTTGTTTTTTAATAAAAGTTTATCAGTTTCTAGAGTATTATATTAATACACAAAACAATGCGCCAGTGGTTTGTTTTTTAAAATTTGCACATTTTTTAAATTTTTCTACTTATATGAATATCTGGTTTGGTTTATTTATTTATAATGTTATTAATATAAAATATAGCTAATAGTACAGAAAGAAACAATAACTTTAACATTTTCCGAACAACTTGACTTCCCCGCTATGAAATTAGTCAAATATTATGCCTCACTTTCTAGTGGCGTCGCCCTGGTGGCAGAAAAAGTCGTGGATGCCCTGCTGTACTACAAGAAATAAGTGTTTGTTTTATCAACAAATAGGGGAAGGAGGAGGGATACCGGATAGAGGGTGAAACCAGATAGTTACTATTTCATTATTCCGAGTTTTGTACGTGGTAGAGTCATGCTGCAGCTATATTAGTAGTATAGTTGTAGCACGAATGGGTCGGCTCGACTGGGGAAGGACCCCGCTCTCACAGAATACCAGCGTAAAATAGCAGCTTAACGCTGCTGTGTTTCGTATGGTGAGTGTAGAGAACCGGAGACCCTTTTTACTGGCAAAGAGGCATTCCATCTTAGTCCTCACGGGTGACAACGCATCTGCATCTTGAGTCTTTATTGAGGATAGATCAGGTGGACTGTGTGCTAGTTTGTCACTCAATCCTATAAAAAAAAAGTATAGCTATCTCGTTCTAGCTAGTGAAGAAATACGTGCGAACGCTTACTCAGTGCTATTGCAAATGGCGAAGACGGTAACATAATAACATTTCAGCGCGTGCGTCTATTAACGAAAATTGGAAACAAAGGTACGTTCTCTAATATTTTGATTTTTTTAAAGTGTTGTCATTAAGTGTAGTTGTGTGCAACCATAAATAGTTGTTTAATTTAGGAAGTAATACATATTTAACCTTCTAAACCGGTATTTGTTGTTGTTATGTGTATAAGCTTAACTTGTTGGTTATTACAGTTTCAAACATGGTACCTATGGGGTACAAGCGGACGGGGTGATTTCGACTATCCAGTTTCACCCCGATTGATTTGTATGCAGATATTGTGGGCGTTTGTTTTATGTCTCTTTTTAATTACTTTTTTTTATTACTTTTTACAGACTGCAAGCGTCAGCGTGCCACGAACATACGTGAGAAAGTCAAATAGGCTTCAATGGTCGGTGGTCATAAATTCGGTGATGGAAGGTATAATGGGATATTTTTTAGCGTCAAACACATACAATGTACCCGAAAGTTCGATAGAAGATCGTGTAAAGAAGATCAAAAATGGAAAATCCAAATATGAAATGTTTCGAAAGTGTCCTGCTACTGAAAAGTGCGTCTTCACTGATGAGCTGGAAGGTATGCTAATCGAACATATTAAAACTATGGAATCTCGACTATTTGGATTGACTAAAATTGACCTGCGACGTTTGGCATTCCAATAAGCTGAAAGAAATAATTTAAACCATGTTTTTAATAAAGAAACTGGACTCGCTGGCTTAGATTGGGTTAGTGGATTTCTAAAACGACATTCTGAATTATCGCTAAGATCACCTGAAGCAACATCAGCTGCAAGAGCAATGGGGTTTAATAGGTCTATAGTTGCGTCATTTTTTAATCTTTTAGAAACACTTTATGTCAAGCACGCTTTCATTTCCACGCGAATTTATAACATGGACGATACTGGACTGACCTCTGTACCAAAAAAAAAAATAGGAAAAATTGTGTCGGAGAAAGGTAAAAAACAGGTTGGTGCACTAGCTTCGGTTGAACGGGGCCAGTTGGCAACGGTAGTGCTTTGCTTTTCTGCAGCGGGACATTATGTTCCACCGCTTATGATTTTTCCTCGAGCACGAATGAAGAGTGAACTTTTGAATGTTGCACCACCAGGTACAGTAGCTGTATGCCATCCAAGTGGATGCAACAACATATTTACGCTGAATGGATGCGTCACTTTATCGGCATCCATTCAGCGTAATGTTAAACCAAGCAAAGAAGATCCTGTGCTTCTTGTCTTAGATGGTCATGCCACTCACTCTAAGAACCTAGCAGATATTGAGTTAGCTCGTGCTCATGGTGTCATAATGCTCTGCTTGCTACCTCACTGCACGCATCGCTTACAACCATTCGATGTTGGTTTTATGGGGCCTTTGAGCACGTTTTACTCGCAAGAAGTCCAGTTATGGCTTCGAAATCATCCGGGCGTGTTGTCATCCAATTTCATATGTCATCTTTGTTTAGAGATGCTTATTACCATGCCGATGCCATGCAAAATGGAGTGTCTGCTTTCTCCAAAACCGGAATTTGCCCACTGAATCCCAATATTTTTACAGATGTTGATTTTGCACCATCACAGACTACAAAAATATCATTTGTACCAACAACAAATGAAAGCTCTCAGGATCCATTGCCTCGAGAAAGAACTCCGTCCTCGCAAGCAGGAACATTTACAGAAGGACAAACGTTTTCAAATTCTATTAGTCTTGTATCTATCACCGAAAGATATCATTTCAATTCCTCATTTTAAAAAGAACATACGTCCATCATTACGTCGAGCAAAAACCGCATATTCGACTGAATCGCCTTATAAAAATGAAGTGGCTGAAAAGGCTACGGCATCATTTAGTAAAATAAAATTTAAAGGCAAAGGTAATGGTATCGGGAAAAAGGCGAATAAAGAAAACTGTGAAGAGGATTGGAAGTGTTTGGTTCGTTGCGAAAAGTATAGTCAAACTAAGTTCACACATGAATGGTACCAATGCACCGCTTGTCTTAAATGGCTCACGAAAGTTGCATTGGTTGTTCTGAGCAAGAATTAATATTTTTTGTATGCAAAAACTGCGAATAATTCCAATATTATGTTTTATTGCTAGTATCTGTATTCACCCCTTTAATATGAAATGCCTATCCGGTTTGACCCATACGTGTGGGGTGAATTCGGATTTGTAATTTTGGATTAAAATTGTTCTAGTTTGTAATTATTAAGATTGATCTCAAATATTTTTGTACCAAATTTATGCCAAAGATATACTTTAACCTTTGTGATATTGATCATCACAATAAATAACATAGTGATTTATTTATTGGGTCTTTATCTTAACTATCCGGTGTCCCCCCACCTTTCCCTAGTTATAACGGTGTTTAACCATGCGCATCGCGTAATTTGAATCTGAGAGGGCTAAGCGCTCGCTGTAAATTTTATAGTAGGTACGCGAACAATCCGTGTCCAATCCCCTGCTGAATTACCACGTGCTCGGTGGTGATGAAAAACATTGTGAAGCAACCTGCATGTGTGAGAAATAAAAAATATATTTCGAATACCACTGAAGTCCGCCAACGCATTGGGACAGCATGGGGGACATTTCCTTGACCTAAATCTCTCACAGAATAAATGATTAAGAAAAACTCAAGAATTATTGGTCAGACCTTGATCAAATTTATATGGGACCACATGAAAAGCACCAGCTTTCAAATAAAAAAAAGAATCATCGAAATCGGTTCACCCAGAAAAAAGTTATGTACCTCGCAACTTTTTCTAGGTGAACCGATTTCGCCGCACACATAAAAAAACATACAGTGGAATTGAGTACATCTTCCTTTTTGAAGTCGGTAGAAAAAGAGTAAGTCTATGCCCTGCAGCGGGACCTATATATTATATGCTGTAACTTCACTTTTATTGCATAATTTATGTAGGTACCTTCACCGTACAGGAGAACATCCTAGTGTAGGGATAATTTAAATTAGTTTTTTTTTTAAAAATAAAAGATACTTGTATCTTAAACAACTTAAAGCTGTAAACATTATTTTCAAATCAGCTTTGTGTGTAGTGAGATTTTGTAATGGGTGCAATTAAGTATCAGTGTAAAATAGCTCGTAATGCTTCTGTTTCGAATGGTGAGTGACGAGAATCTGAAACCCTTCTTACTGGTTAATTATGGACATTATATTTCTAAAGGAGAAAAATACACACGTACGAAGTGATAATTCTTTACGATATATCATTCTTCTTTTATTTTATATTTTACATAAGTAGGTTAAAATAGTACACTTATTCAGCTTCGATTGCAGTTAAATTGACATATCTTTGTGTGCAGCTATGTTTTTTTGCAGTTGCAAACAAACATAACTGCACACACAACATAATGCGTGCTTTACAAAGTCTAATGAACACATAATTTTTATTGCAATTATGTACAATAATGTACCCAGTATGCATATAGACTAACTACTGGATGTCGCATGCATTGTTGATTTTATAACTGAACTGACAATGACGAATAAATATAACAATCATGATGGTAATGTTATCTTTTAGAGTTTAGAAAGCCATGTTGATTGAACAAACAATAGGTAGGTATTACATTCAGGCAATATAATATAGTATCTAGTATATATATATATATATATATATATATATATATATATATATATATATATATATATATATATTTAAAAAAATAAGATTATAGTAGGTCAGACTACCATATCTTATTAGTAAAGACATACTATGGTGGACAGGCTGTTAATATAGGCAAAATTTTAATTTAATACATGGGCATAAGTTCTGTTACTTCTTCTACATCCTACGTTCTTCGGATACTTGTTCTTTTTTTTAAACCTAATAAGATAAAACTTTATATGTACATGTTTATCGAAGTCTAAGATAATATACAGGACAGTCTCCATGATTAATTTGGACACTGCTGGCTCTAAAGATATTTTGAGAAACTCAATGTTGGAGTAACGTTTTCAGTGGTCCATCCTCTTGTATAGAACACAATTTGTGGTCTTGCTGGAAACTCAACGGTACATTGTCAGGACTTTTTGGCCGATCTGTTCCTTTAAGCTGCAGGGGCTAATTTAAGGCATATCCAGTGTATCGGTGGTAAGTACCTAGCTTATGCTTTTGATTAATAAAACGCTACGGGATGGTCGGCACCTATTATCAGAAAAATTTGATTTAATGGGGGTGAAATTGCGAGGTGGAAAGCTAGTAAAATATAAAAATCTAGTAAATATATTCGTGAGCTGGGCAGGCGCAGACAGAACAGGCCGGTGGGGGGCGCATCTTCATAGTTAGACTAGGGCTGTCGGAACTCTAAATCAGGCACTGAGTTCGATACACAATCATACATCATACAAACTGGCCTCTAAAAAGTTTGGCGTGGTCAGCAGAGCTGGACAGTATTTCATGCCGGCACACCGCTTGCAACTTTACAAGGCGCAGGTTCGGCCTCACATGGAATACTGTTCCCATCTTTGCAGGGTCTTGAATGCAACCAGCGCAGAGCGGTTCAAATCGTCGAAGACCGAGTTTTTTCCGATCGGCTTGACTCACTGGCACTGCGTAGACATGTTGCATCTCTTTGCGAATTTTATCGCATCTATCATGGGGAGTGCTCTGAGGAATTGTTCGGACTAATTCTCAGCGTTTAAAAAATCAGCCCCGCGGTCCACCACTGTGCGATTTAGAAGAAGTTTTCTTCCTCGCATAACTCCCTTGTGGAATCAATTACCACCAGCGATTTTTCCGAACCGATACGACTTAGGGACCTTCAAGAAAAGAGCCTACTCCTTTTTAAGGCCGGCAACGTCTCTGAAATTTCCCTGGTGTTGCAGTTGTTCAGGGACGGCGGTAGGCACTTACCATCAGGTGAGCCGCATGCTCGTTTGCCCCTCTCCTATTAAAAAAAAAACATCGTACAGGAGAATAATTCTACCACATTAATAAAAAGAAAAATTAGTACTTCTACTATAACATTCATAAATGGAACAGTATCACAGATTGCTAATTACTAGTCCAGATATAGACGTGCTATATGTTGGCGATATAAGGTAATAAATACATTACCCCAATTTGTCAATCATGAATCATTAAGAATTATGGTAAAAACTAGAGTTTCCGTCATAGTCTCCGATAGATGGCGGAGTACCCATCATGTTTTTGTCTTACGTCAATGTCAATTATATACATAGTAACGTATTGCGAACCGCTTGCCTCGCATGGCGGCGACGTAAATTTTTTCTTACAACGCGATAGGCCCATATCCAGCAATAGACTATTACAAGCTGGTAAAGAAGGATAAGGAAAAGACACAAAATTTATTTTAAATTACAAAACGATACAATAGCAACAAAGAAACATTTTATTTTTCCATCGCCATGTCAACCCATCGTAATAAGTACATATACCTTTGAATATCGCCTTGATCTACCGGTGTTCGGTATGGAATTAGGTCGAAGACAGATTAGAATATAATGTTCAGGCACATTTACTACACAGACTTGAAAACCATACAATTGTAGTAACGTAGCAGAAGCTGTAGCAGTGTCTCTAATCACTAGGCCGCGCCGTCGCGTCGTCACATTAGAGCCTTAGTCAATACTAGTCGTGACCGTTTAGACAAATTATTGTTCTTTGTTTTTATTCTCTCTAACACACACGTACACGTACGTACACTTTTTTAAGCTTTTCGGTGCAGCTTTTTGATAACGTCCACACAAGAAACCCTTATACAGCTTTTTTCATTAAGAGC
Organism: Parnassius mnemosyne; assembly: GCA_963668995.1. Lineage (NCBI taxonomy): Eukaryota > Metazoa > Arthropoda > Insecta > Lepidoptera > Papilionidae > Parnassius > Parnassius mnemosyne. Next base: position 8,987,416 of record CAVLGL010000126.1, on the reverse strand, counting down.
GCTCGAACTTTAAAATAAAATAAAACAACTTGTGTAAGTGGTATTGCCACAATTTTTATTTTGTTTTAAAGGACATTTGATGACATTATGTATGGAATATAATTTCAGCCAAATGGCCGCCACGACTCCGTTGTAGGTGGTATCTTAGTGGACCAATTTTGGACGACATATTCTTATAAATCTGGCTCAATTTCATGAAGAAGTGAGTTATGTTGGCCATCTAGGGCGGCATTGTCTGTGGTTTGTCTGCATATACCAGAGATGTTATTTAGGCCCACAGAAAGTAGTCGAGCGGTGTTAAATCACACGATCTCGGTGGCCAGTTTTGGCGCCACCATGCGAGATGACGAAACCCTCGAATTTACCATCCAATAAGTTCAATGTTTCCAAGTGACAAGTGACGGTGACGGTGACAAATGGCACCGTCTTGTTGAATTGGAATCACATGTTTGTAAGGTCCATACCATCTATCTTAGGCCATAAAAAATGTGTTATAATCGTTCGATATCGGTCCCAATGACAGGGATCGTGGCTCTTTGGGCATTTACGAAGAAATAAGGGACGATGATACCGCCGGACCAAAATCCACACCAAACAGTAAGTTTTTTAAAGTGTAGAGGCGCCTGATGAATCTCCGGTACCGATTTTCGTCGCTTCAAATCCAGCAAGTTTGTTTGTTGACAAATTAAGCCACCCAACCAGAAATGAACCTCATCACTGACGATGATCTTTTACCAAAAGCAGGGTCAACTGCGTAGTGCTCTAAAGCCAAATAAGCGAATACACGGCACTGTCTGTGGTCGTTAGTTAGCTTTTGAGTTATTTGAACTTTGTATGGATGAAAACCCAAGTCTTGACGCAAAATCCACCAAGTTGATGTCGCAGAAAGACCCAGCTCTTGCGCATGACGCTGAATGGACTCTGGGGTTTTCCCGCACGCTGTCACGAACGCCAACAATATTCTCCGACGATCCTGCGTTTCTTTGATGTACAGGCACTGCTTCGTCCGGTTGTCCCAAATTTATTTATTAGACTCTCCAGGACGGCTATGAATGCCATAAATTGGACGTGACGCACGGAACGTTAGACGAACAGAGCACTGGTTTTGGTAATAAATGTTAACAGTTTCAACGCGTTGTTGTAGCATGTAGCCTTCCATTCTTCCAAGTTAAGACTAAGTAAGAAGTAAGTATTCTTGTCAAATTAGACAGCTATAGCTTTACCAAGATGGCTGCTATACGCTGTCAAAGTTCGAGCGTCCCTATTGAAAAAAGTTCGAGCGACCCTATTGAAAAAACTACCATTTAATTTCTTCTTATCCGTCTACCTTATGCTTCACAGTATCATAACTTGTACATTTTTGACCGATGTTTTATAATGTAATTTATCGAATAAATGTGAGTTTACGTCCATTATTAGAGAGTGTGTAGGTACTATAAGCGTTTACTTGCAGCCATTTTCTTATCAATTATTGTATTTTTTAATTGAGTGTTATGAATCTTAGGGTTGTTGAAACTCATGTATTTTTTTTTATAGGATAAGGGTAACAAACGAGCACACAGTCCACCTGATGGTAAGTGGTTGCTGCGGCCCATAGACATCTACATCTATCCTCGTTTGCGAATCAAAATGCAGATGCGTTGCCACCCGTGAGGACTAAGATGGAATGCCTCATTTCCAGTAAAAAGGGCCGCCGGCCACCTGCACTCACCAAGCGAAACGCAGAGGTAAATCTCTACTTCACGCTGGTATTCTGTGAGGTCGTGGTACCACCTCGGTACGAGCCAGCCCATCCGTGCGACAACAAAAGCTGCCGCGTGGCTCTACTACTGTTATATATTTTTTTACAATCTTTAAAAACTGTGCTTTAATAAAGAAATATTTTGGAGTTACCTGTCAATGGTGTCATCATAACTTCTTGTCGTCAAAATAAACTACTACATTCTTAGTCTAAAAGTAGTAAAACATAAATTATGTATATGTAAGTAGTTTAATTTACTATCGTAATGTAATAAGCACAATTAAATCATTTCGGTAATGTACATTTTTGCTAATAAGTCTTAAAGTAAATATCTATTACCCGCATTCAAACAAATAATTAGTAAAAGTTAGTTTTTTTTTTATTTCAAAAAAGGTTGTTGGTCATTTTGGGATACCGTTTTATTCGATGGAGGTTTAAAAACAGATAGAACAGACAAAAAAAGTGAAAAAACAAAAGACTTGTACTGTATAGGTAGCAATTATCCAATTGTCAGTCTATGCCGCAAGTTATCAAGTAACAAGCAGTAAATTGGATTGAACTATCTGCAGTCATTAAATGAAATTTATTGAATAAAATTGTACCCATCTGAGTTCGGAGCAAGGTTGTGCGAGTTTACTCGTAGTACCCATTTATGGGTACACTTTTTCTGTTTGCATTTAATGATTGCAATATTTATTTTGCATTTTATCAATGACACACACATATATTTACTTTCCATATAATATGCTAATATGCATTATAAAGAAATTAATGATTTAATTTACAGAATATCAGAATATTAATTTTAACTTAAATTTAAAGATATTAAAGGTTCAGAGGCGAGTGCATGGTTGTTTTTATGCGCCTATTTTACTTATAAATACTTTTAAAATAAAATTCGTCAAACTCCTCCCATTTTGTAGTCAGTTAAAAAGTTAAACCTTAATATCTTCCATTAAAACAGGCGGTATTTATTACACACGGAGCCAACTTTATAATTTTACATATGTATTTGTAATAAAATACTTCATTGTCAATTGTCCGATATGTTCTGCCTAAGTGCGGGAGTATTGTCAAGTTAATGATACATGTTTTGTAATACTCCCATTATGCTATCACAAGTGACCGTCATGTAAACGATGCTGAAAATAGCTCTTCAATGTATCGATGGGCGCAGTGGTGCGGCGAGTGCGGACAGTATTCCTTCCGACGCGGCCTGAGAAACGCGCGCAACGCAATGTGCCCCCGCCTTTTTCTTTGCGCGTTCGCGGTAATCGCGATCGCGGGCAACGGTCACGCTGCAAAAATCCTCGGTCTATTTCCTCATACCGGGAAAAGCCACCAGATGGTCTTCGAACCTCTGTTACGAAGTCTTGCGGAAAGAGGACACCATGTTACTTCAGTTTCATTTTTCCCGCTGAAAAATCCTCCTGCGAACTACACCGATGTGAGTCTTGAAGGTATCGCCGGCTTGGGAGTCGAAACGTTCGACTTGTCCATATTCGAGGCTCCGAATGTGCTCCTTAAAATACCCGTGGTAAAAGGAATTGCTAATCAGCTGATGGGGTTTCAACCTCTAGTGGGAATGGCGTTGGATGTGTGCGGTAAGGCCCTCAATTGGCCTCCATTGATTGAAGCACTCAAGTCAGATTACGACGTTGTGCTCGTAGAGAATTTTAATAGTGACTGCATGCTCGGACTCCTTCATATTTACGGAATAAAATCGCCAGTTGTTGCTTTGTTATCGTCCTACCTAACGCCGTGGTCAGGCTACAGAATTGGTGTATTCGAGAACCCGGCGTATGTACCTGTCCTTAGTACATCGTTTACGTCCCCCATGACGTTTCTGGAAAGATTAGAAAACACATTTGTATACTTATATCACAACCTCTGGTTTCGTTATTTAATACAAGTAAAGGAACGAGAACTGATTGAGAAACGTTTTGGTAGTAAGATCCCAGATCTGCAGGATTTAGCGAAGAACTACTCGCTTATGATGGTGAACACATTCCACACATTGAATGGGGTGAGACCTACTGTGCCAGGTGTGATAGAAGTTGGCGGTATGCATTTGGATCACACAAGGAAAATTATACCTGAGGTAAGCCATTCTTGTAGCTACTATATTATATACTTTATACTGTGTATTTTCAACATATTCTACGCTTAATGAAAATATTCAATAAAATAAAAACAGAAAAAAATTATAATAAAATATAAGGTAAATTTTTCAAACTTCCGTGAAATTGATTTTAATTTAAAATTTAGTCGAAAAAATATAAACATTATTGTGTTTGCGATTTTTTTCTATTTACAATTTATATTATACCTCTAGCATTGGTAGTGTTTTACAGTATTCATAATTAAGTGCTTATGTATACTGTAAGGGTAGTGTATAAACGGTTTGCTTTTTCGATGAGCGAATAAGTCTCAAGAAATGAATGTTTTATGTTATCTAATAATTAGATTGTAGTTATATTATTATAAAACATAGCAAGAATTTTAATAAATGAGTCTATATTTTATTTGAAAATTTTAAAATAAAAGATTTCAATATTCAAAACAAAGTGTTTTTCCTATAAAAGCATAATAATTTATGGTGAACGTGGTGATATGGTATGGTCATTTATAATAATTGTCTTTGTTTAAATCTTTTAGATTCATCTATTACCTACTTACAAAGTGTAACTTTTTAGTTTTGTCTAATACCTACATGATTATCTCGTGTAACCTGTTTGCTTAAGCTGTTTTTTTTTTCATTATTTAATTGGCCAGTATCAAGCGACAATTTCTATAATACGTTACCATAGAATTTAATTTGAATTTTTTCTATGTTAAACCTGTTGCCTCAACAAAAATTACAAAAATCATGCTGCCTGGTTACGAATCATTTCTCTCTTTTTTTGTTTCTATTTTAATAACGCGAAGCGAGAGGAAAGGAAAGTTCAGCGACCTCACCTATACTCTTTGGACCTCACTGAATATCTATTAGGTATTCTTTTTTTATAACTGGCTTTCCGGCTCTGGGTTCTAGCCTTTCTAAGCCTGAATTTACAATGTATTATTAACCTTCATAGTACATTGCTTCACAATATGTTGATGCGTCACATTGTGCAGCCCTTGGGAGATTTTGACGGCAACGTGAGCCAGCAGACACACAGCTGACAGTTGGCGATGGTATCTCAAGGCGCCTAAGAAGACAGACACCTTATCTTGAGAATCACATCACCAGAGCACTTGTTTAACCGTTTCCACTAATAGTTCACATGCGCAGACATTTAATACACTAAATCGCACCACATTTTCGTATCAAAATCCACTTCAAACTATTATTTAAACAATAATACAGGTTAATAATACAGTTCCCGCCAAAACTCCTAGGGTATTCTGATTAATGACAACTGCAACTAATAAATACTAAAATGGAAACATTTTTATGTCTGTATACGTTATAAATGTATTCGTTCTTAATAATTTTTCGTTAGGTCCAGTTTTTTTCATATAGGAGAGGGGGAAAACGAGCATGTGGCTCA